>OX377613.1:22046839-23246839 GCA_947397855.1 Thelaira solivaga
CAGTTCTACTAAAAAGTAGCCGGAAAGAGGCAGTAGTAGAACTGCTTACCTTTTTCATCATAACTTGCTTACTTTTCTAGATATCGACTTGATTTCTACTGTGTTGGATAGAGAACCGTATTGGCTTTAATTCGAATTATGCTTTTTGCAGATAGTACAAAAAAATATTTTTCGCCAAAAAAAAAACCATGGACTACCCCCTTTGCTTTTTTTGAAAAAATGATAAAAAAAATTTTCTTGCACTATCCACCAGAAAATAATTTCTAATTAAGGCCAGTGCCGTTAGCTATTCAACGCAAAAGAAATCAAGTCGATATATTGAAAACTTAGCAAGTTATGACCAAAAAGGTAAGCAGTTCTACTAAAAAGTAGCCGGAAAGAGGCAGTAGTAGAACTGCTTACCTTTTTCATCATAACTTGCTTACTTTTCTAGATATCGACTTGATTTCTACTGTGTTGGATAGAGAACCGTATTGGCTTTAATTCGAATTATGCTTTTTGCAGATAGTACAAAAAAATATTTTTCGCCAAAAAAAAAACCATGGACTACCCCCTTTGCTTTTTTTGAAAAAATGATAAAAAAAATTTTCTTGCACTATCCACCAGAAAATAATTTCTAATTAAGGCCAATGCCGTTAGCTATCTAACGCAAAAGAAATCAAGTCGACGTATTGAAAACTTAGCAAGGTATGACCAAAAAGGTAAGCAGTTCTACTAAAAAGTAGCCGGAAAGAGGCAGTAGTAGAACTGCTTATCTTTTTCATCATAACTTGCTTACTTTTCTAGATATCGACTTGATTTCTACTGTGTTGGATAGAGAACCGTATTGGCTTTAATTCGAATTATGCTTTTTGCAGATAGTACAAAAAAATATTTTTCGCCAAAAAAAAAACCATGGACTACCCCCTTTGCTTTTTTTGAAAAAATGATAAAAAAAATTTTCTTGCACTATCCAACAGAAAAAATTTTCTAATTAAGGCCAATGCCGTTAGCTATCTAACGCAACAGAAATCAAGTCGATGTATTGAAAACTTAGCAAGGTATGACTAAAAAGGTAAGCAGTTCTACTAAAAAGTAGCCGGAAAGAGGCAGTAGTAGAACTGCTTACCTTTTTCATCATAACTTGCTTACTTTTCTAGATATCGACTTGATTTCTACTGTGTTGGATAGAGAACCGTATTGGCTTTAATTCGAATTATGCTTTTTGCAGATAGTACAAAAAAAAAATTTTTTTCGCCAAAAAAAAACCATGGACTACCCCCTTTGCTTTTTTTGAAAAAAATGATAAAAAAAATTTTCTTGCACTATCCACCAGAAAATAATTTCTTATTAAGGCCAATGCCGTTAGCTATCCAACGCAAAAGAAATCAAGTCGATATATTGAAAACTTAGCAAGTTATGACCAAAAAGGTAAGCAGTTCTACTAAAAAGTAGCCGGAAAGAGGCAGTAGTAGAACTGCTTACCTTTTTCATCATAACTTGCTTACTTTTCTAGATATCGACTTGATTTCTACTGTGTTGGATAGAGAACCGTATTGGCTTTAATTTGAATTATGCTTTTTGCAGATAGTACAAAAAAATATTTTTCGCCAAAAAAAAACCATGGACTACCCCCTTTGCTTTTTTTGAAAAAATGATAAAAAAAATTTTCTTACACTATCCACCAGAAAATAATTTCTAATTAAGGCCAATGCCATTAGCTATCCAACGCAAAAGAAATCAAGTCGATATATTGAAAACTTAACAAGTTATGACCAAAAAGGTAAGCAGTTCTACTAAAAAGTAGCCGGAAAGAGGCAGTAGTAGAACTGCTTACCTTTTTCATCATATTTTGCTTACTTTTCTAGATATCGACTTGATTTCTACTGTGTTGGATAGAGAACCGTATTGGCTTTAATTCGAATTATGCTTTTTGCAGATAGTACAAAAAAATATTTTTCGCCAAAAAAAAACCATGGACTACCCCCTTTGCTTTTTTTGAAAAAATGATAAAAAAAATTTTCTTACACTATCCACCAGAAAATAATTTCTAATTAAGGCCAATGCCATTAGCTATCCAACGCAAAAGAAATCAAGTCGATATATTGTAAGCTTAGCAAGTTATGACCAAAAAGGTAAGCAGTTCTACTAAAAAGTAGCCGGAAAGAGGCAGTAGTAGAACTGCTTACCTTTTTCATCATAACTTGCTTACTTTTCTAGATATCGACTTGATTTCTACTGTGTTGGATAGAGAACCGTATTGGCTTTAATTCCAATTATGCTTTTTGCAGATAGTACAAAAAAATATTTTTCGCCAAAAAAAACCATGGACTACCCCCTTTGCTTTTTTTGAAAAAATGATAAAAAAAATTTTCTTGCACTATCCACCAGAAAAAAATTTCTAATTAAGGCCAATGCCGTTAGCTATCCAACGCAAAAGAAATCAAGTCGATATATTGAAAACTTAGCAAGTTATGACCAAAAAGGTAAGCAGTTCTACTAAAAAGTAGCCGGAAAGAGGCAGTAGTAGAACTGCTTACCTTTTTCATCATATTTTGCTTACTTTTCTAGATATCGACTTGATTTCTACTGTGTTGGATAGAGAACCGTATTGGCTTTAATTCGAATTATGCTTTTTGCAGATAGTACAAAAAAATATTTTTCGCCAAAAAAAAACCATGGACTACCCCCTTTGCTTTTTTTGAAAAAATGATAAAAAAAATTTTCTTGCACTGTCCACCAGAAAATAATTTCTAATTAAGGCCAATGCCATTAGCTATCCAACGCAAAAGAAATCAAGTCGATATATTGTAAGCTTAGCAAGTTATGACCAAAAAGGTAAGCAGTTCTACTAAAAAGTAGCCGGAAAGAGGCAGTAGTAGAACTGCTTACCTTTTTCATCATAACTTGCTTACTTTTCTAGATATCGACTTGATTTCTACTGTGTTGGATAGAGAACCGTATTGGCTTTAATTCGAATTATGCTTTTTGCAGATAGTACAAAAAAATATTTTTCGCCAAAAAAAAACCATGGACTACCCCCTTTGCTTTTTTTGAAAAAATGATAAAAAAAATTTTCTTGCACTATCCACCAGAAAATAATTTCTAATTAAGGCCAATGCCATTAGCTATCCCACGCAAAAGAAATCAAGTCGATATATTGAAAACTTAGCAAGTTATGACCAAAAAGGTAAGCAGTTCTACTAAAAAGTAGCCGGAAAGAGGCAGTAGTAGAACTGCTTACCTTTTTCATCATAACTTGCTTACTTTTCTAGATATCGACTTGATTTCTACTGTGTTGGATAGAGAACCGTATTGGCTTTAATTCGAATTATGCTTTTTGCAGATAGTACAAAAAAATATTTTTCGCCAAAAAAAAAAAAACCATGGACTACCCCCTTTGCTTTTTTTGAAAAAATGATAAAAAAAATTTTCTTGCACTGTCCACCAGAAAATAATTTCTAATTAAGGCCAATGCCATTAGCTATCCAACGCAAAAGAAATCAAGTCGATATATTGAAAACTTAGCAAGTTATGACCAAAAAGGTAAGCAGTTCTACTAAAAAGTAGCCGGAAAGAGGCAGTAGTAGAACTGCTTACCTTTTTCATCATATTTTGCTTACTTTTCTAGATATCGACTTGATTTCTACTGTGTTGGATAGAGAACCGTATTGGCTTTAATTCGAATTATGCTTTTTGCAGATAGTACAAAAAAATATTTTTCGCCAAAAAAAAACCATGGACTACCCCCTTTGCTTTTTTTGAAAAAATGATAAAAAAAATTTTCTTGCACTATCCACCAGAAAATAATTTCTAATTAAGGCCAATGCCGTTAGCTATCCAACGCAAAAGAAATCAAGTCGATATATTGAAAACTTAGCAAGTTAAGACTAAAAAGGTAAGCAGTTCTACTAAAAAGTAGCCGGAAAGAGGCAGTAGTAGAACTGCTTACCTTTTTCATCATATTTTGCTTACTTTTCTAGATATCGACTTGATTTCTACTGTGTTGGATAGAGAACCGTATTGGCTTTAATTCGAATTATGCTTTTTGCAGATAGTACAAAAAAATATTTTTCGCCAAAAAAAAAAAAACCATGGACTACCCCCTTTGCTTTTTTTGAAAAAATGATAAAAAAAATTTTCTTGCACTATCCACCAGAAAATAATTTCTAATTAAGGCCAATGCCGTTAGCTATCCAACGCAAAAGAAATCAAGTCGATATATTGAAAACTTAGCAAGTTAAGACTAAAAAGGTAAGCAGTTCTACTAAAAAGTAGCCGGAAAGAGGCAGTAGTAGAACTGCTTACCTTTTTCATCATAACTTGCTTACTTTTCTAGATATCGACTTGATTTCTACTGTGTTGGATAGAAAACCGTATTGGCTTTAATTCGAATTATGCTTTTTGCAGATAGTACAAAAAAATATTTTTCGCCAAAAAAAAACCATGGACTACCCCCTTTGCTTTTTTTGAAAAAATGATAAAAAAAATTTTCTTGCACTGTCCACCAGAAAATAATTTCTAATTAAGGCCAATGCCATTAGCTATCCAACGCAAAAGAAATCAAGTCGATATATTGTAAGCTTAGCAAGTTATGACCAAAAAGGTAAGCAGTTCTACTAAAAAGTAGCCGGAAAGAGGCAGTAGTAGAACTGCTTACCTTTTTCATCATAACTTGCTTACTTTTCTAGATATCGACTTGATTTCTACTGTGTTGGATAGAGAACCGTATTGGCTTTAATTCGAATTATGCTTTTTGCAGATAGTACAAAAAAATATTTTTCGCCAAAAAAAAACCATGGACTACCCCCTTTGCTTTTTTTGAAAAAATGATAAAAAAAATTTTCTTGCACTATCCACCAAAAAATAATTTCTAATTAAGGCCAATGCCGTTAGCTATCCAACGCAAAAGAAATCAAGTCGATATATTGAAAACTTAGCAAGTTAAGACTAAAAAGGTAAGCAGTTCTACTAAAAAGTAGCCGGAAAGAGGCAGTAGTAGAACTGCTTACCTTTTTCATCATATTTTGCTTACTTTTCTAGATATCGACTTGATTTCTACTGTGTTGGATAGAGAACCGTATTGGCTTTAATTCGAATTATGCTTTTTGCAGATAGTACAAAAAAATATTTTTCGCCAAAAAAAAAAAAACCATGGACTACCCCCTTTGCTTTTTTTGAAAAAATGATAAAAAAAATTTTCTTGCACTGTCCACCAGAAAATAATTTCTAATTAAGGCCAATGCCATTAGCTATCCAACGCAAAAGAAATCAAGTCGATATATTGAAAACTTAGCAAGTTATGACCAAAAAGGTAAGCAGTTCTACTAAAAAGTAGCCGGAAAGAGGCAGTAGTAGAACTGCTTACCTTTTTCATCATATTTTGCTTACTTTTCTAGATATCGACTTGATTTCTACTGTGTTGGATAGAGAACCGTATTGGCTTTAATTCGAATTATGCTTTTTGCAGATAGTACAAAAAAATATTTTTCGCCAAAAAAAAACCATGGACTACCCCCTTTGCTTTTTTTGAAAAAATGATAAAAAAAATTTTCTTGCACTATCCACCAGAAAATAATTTCTAATTAAGGCCAATGCCGTTAGCTATTCAACGCAAAAGAAATCAAGTCGATATATTGAAAACTTAGCAAGTTATGACCAAAAAGGTAAGCAGTTCTACTAAAAAGTAGCCGGAAAGAGGCAGTAGTAGAACTGCTTACCTTTTTCATCATAACTTGCTTACTTTTCTAGATATCGACTTGATTTCTACTGTGTTGGATAGAGAACCGTATTGGCTTTAATTCGAATTATGCTTTTTGCAGATAGTACAAAAAAATATTTTTCGCCAAAAAAAAAACCATGGACTACCCCCTTTGCTTTTTTTGAAAAAATGATAAAAAAAATTTTCTTGCACTATCCAAACGAAAAAATTTTCTAATTAAGGCCAATGCCGTTAGCTATCTAACGCAAAAGAAATCAAGTCGATATATTGAAAACTTAGCAAGTTATGACCAAAAAGGTAAGCAGTTCTACTAAAAAGTAGCCGGAAAGAGGCAGTAGTAGAACTGCTTACCTTTTTCATCATAACTTGCTTACTTTTCTAGATATCGACTTGATTTCTACTGTGTTGGATAGAGAACCGTATTGGCTTTAATTCGAATTATGCTTTTTGCAGATAGTACAAAAAAAAAATTTTTTTCGCCAAAAAAAAACCATGGACTACCCCCTTTGCTTTTTTTGAAAAAAATGATAAAAAAAATTTTCTTGCACTATCCACCAGAAAATAATTTCTTATTAAGGCCAATGCCGTTAGCTACCCAACGCAAAAGAAATCAAGTCGATATATTGAAAACTTAGCAAGTTATGACCAAAAAGGTAAGCAGTTCTACTAAAAAGTAGCCGGAAAGAGGCAGTAGTAGAACTGCTTACCTTTTTCATCATAACTTGCTTACTTTTCTAGATATCGACTTGATTTCTACTGTGTTGGATAGAGAACCGTATTGGCTTTAATTTGAATTATGCTTTTTGCAGATAGTACAAAAAAATATTTTTCGCCAAAAAAAAACCATGGACTACCCCCTTTGCTTTTTTTGAAAAAATGATAAAAAAAATTTTCTTACACTATCCACCAGAAAATAATTTCTAATTAAGGCCAATGCCATTAGCTATCCAACGCAAAAGAAATCAAGTCGATATATTGAAAACTTAACAAGTTATGACCAAAAAGGTAAGCAGTTCTACTAAAAAGTAGCCGGAAAGAGGCAGTAGTAGAACTGCTTACCTTTTTCATCATATTTTACTTACTTTTCTAGATATCGACTTGATTTCTACTGTGTTGGATAGAGAACCGTATTGGCTTTAATTCGAATTATGCTTTTTGCAGATAGTACAAAAAAATATTTTTCGCCAAAAAAAAACCATGGACTACCCCCTTTACTTTTTTTGAAAAAATGATAAAAAAAATTTTCTTGCACTATCCACCAGAAAATAATTTCTAATTAAGGCCAATGCCATTAGCTATCCAACGCAAAAGAAATCAAGTCGATATATTGTAAGCTTAGCAAGTTATGACCAAAAAGGTAAGCAGTTCTACTAAAAAGTAGCCGGAAAGAGGCAGTAGTAGAACTGCTTACCTTTTTCATCATAACTTGCTTACTTTTCTAGATATCGACTTGATTTCTACTGTGTTGGATAGAGAACCGTATTGGCTTTAATTCGAATTATGCTTTTTGCAGATAGTACAAAAAAATATTTTTCGCCAAAAAAAACCATGGACTACCCCCTTTGCTTTTTTTGAAAAAATGATAAAAAAAATTTTCTTGCACTATCCACCAGAAAAAAATTTCTAATTAAGGCCAATGCCGTTAGCTATCCAACGCAAAAGAAATCAAGTCGATATATTGAAAACTTAGCAAGTTATGACCAAAAAGGTAAGCAGTTCTACTAAAAAGTAGCCGGAAAGAGGCAGTAGTAGAACTGCTTACCTTTTTCATCATATTTTGCTTACTTTTCTAGATATCGACTTGATTTCTACTGTGTTGGATAGAGAACCGTATTGGCTTTAATTCGAATTATGCTTTTTGCAGATAGTACAAAAAAATATTTTTCGCCAAAAAAAAACCATGGACTACCCCCTTTGCTTTTTTTGAAAAAATGATAAAAAAAATTTTCTTGCACTGTCCACCAGAAAATAATTTCTAATTAAGGCCAATGCCATTAGCTATCCAACGCAAAAGAAATCAAGTCGATATATTGTAAGCTTAGCAAGTTATGACCAAAAAGGTAAGCAGTTCTACTAAAAAGTAGCCGGAAAGAGGCAGTAGTAGAACTGCTTACCTTTTTCATCATAACTTGCTTACTTTTCTAGATATCGACTTGATTTCTACTGTGTTGGATAGAGAACCGTATTGGCTTTAATTCGAATTATGCTTTTTGCAGATAGTACAAAAAAATATTTTTCGCCAAAAAAAAACCATGGACTACCCCCTTTGCTTTTTTTGAAAAAATGATAAAAAAAATTTTCTTGCACTATCCACCAGAAAATAATTTCTAATTAAGGCCAATGCCGTTAGCTATCCAACGCAAAAGAAATCAAGTCGATATATTGAAAACTTAGCAAGTTATGACCAAAAAGGTAAGCAGTTCTACTAAAAAGTAGCCGGAAAGAGGCAGTAGTAGAACTGCTTACCTTTTTCATCATAACTTGCTTACTTTTCTAGATATCGACTTGATTTCTACTGTGTTGGATAGAAAACCGTATTGGCTTTAATTCGAATTATGCTTTTTGCAGATAGTACAAAAAAATATTTTTCGCCAAAAAAAAACCATGGACTACCCCCTTTGCTTTTTTTGAAAAAATGATAAAAAAAATTTTCTTGCACTGTCCACCAGAAAATAATTTCTAATTAAGGCCAATGCCATTAGCTATCCAACGCAAAAGAAATCAAGTCGATATATTGTAAGCTTAGCAAGTTATGACCAAAAAGGTAAGCAGTTCTACTAAAAAGTAGCCGGAAAGAGGCAGTAGTAGAACTGCTTACCTTTTTCATCATAACTTGCTTACTTTTCTAGATATCGACTTGATTTCTACTGTGTTGGATAGAGAACCGTATTGGCTTTAATTCGAATTATGCTTTTTGCAGATAGTACAAAAAAATATTTTTCGCCAAAAAAAAAACCATGGACTACCCCCTTTGCTTTTTTTGAAAAAATGATAAAAAAAATTTCTTGCAATATCTACCAGAAAATAATTTCTAATTAAGGCTAATGCCGTTAGCTATCCATCGCAAAAGATATCAAGTCGATATAATGAAAACTTAGCAAGTTATGACCAAAAAATTAAGCAGTTCTACTAAAAAGTAGCCGGAAAGAGGCAGTAGTAGAACTGCTTACCTTTTTCATCATATTTTGCTTACTTTTCTAGATATCGACTTGAATTCTACTGTGTTGGATAGAGAACCGTATTGGCTTTAATTCGAATTATGCTTTTTGCAGATAGTACAAAAAAATATTTTTCGCCAAAAAAAAAAACCATGGACTACCCCCTTTGCTTTTTTTGAAAAAATGATAAAAAAATATTTTCTTGCACTATCCACCAGAAAATAATTTCTAATTAAGGCCAATGCCGTTAGCTATTCAACGCAAAAGAAATCAAGTCGATATATTGAAAACTTAGCAAGTTAAGACTAAAAAGGTAAGCAGTTCTACTAAAAAGTAGCCGGAAAGAGGCAGTAGTAGAACTGCTTACCTTTTTCATCATAACTTGCTTACTTTTCTAGATATCGACTTGATTTCTACTGTGTTGGATAGAGAACCGTATTGGCTTTAATTTGAATTATGCTTTTTGCAGATAGTACAAAAAAATATTTTTCGCCAAAAAAAAACCATGGACTACCCCCTTTGCTTTTTTTGAAAAAATGATAAAAAAAATTTTCTTGCACTATCCACCAGAAAATAATTTCTAATTAAGGCCAATGCCGTTAGCTATTCAACGCAAAAGAAATCAAGTCGATATATTGAAAACTTAGCAAGTTATGACCAAAAAGGTAAGCAGTTCTACTAAAAAGTAGCCGGAAAGAGGCAGTAGTAGAACTGCTTACCTTTTTCATCATAACTTGCTTACTTTTCTAGATATCGACTTGATTTCTACTGTGTTGGATAGAGAACCGTATTGGCTTTAATTCGAATTATGCTTTTTGCAGATAGTACAAAAAAATATTTTTCGCCAAAAAAAAACCATGGACTACCCCCTTTGCTTTTTTTGAAAAAATGATAAAAAAAATTTTCTTGCACTATCCACCAGAAAATAATTTCTAATTAAGGCCAATGCCGTTAGCTATTCAACGCAAAAGAAATCAAGTCGATATATTGAAAACTTAGCAAGTTAAGACTAAAAAGGTAAGCAGTTCTACTAAAAAGTAGCCGGAAAGAGGCAGTAGTAGAACTGCTTACCTTTTTCATCATAACTTGCTTACTTTTCTAGATATCGACTTGATTTCTACTGTGTTGGATAGAGAACCGTATTGGCTTTAATTTGAATTATGCTTTTTGCAGATAGTACAAAAAAATATTTTTCGCCAAAAAAAAACCATGGACTACCCCCTTTGCTTTTTTTGAAAAAATGATAAAAAAAATTTTCTTGCACTGTCCACCAGAAAATAATTTCTAATTAAGGCCAATGCCGTTAGCTATTCAACGCAAAAGAAATCAAGTCGATATATTGAAAACTTAGCAAGTTAAGACTAAAAAGGTAAGCAGTTCTACTAAAAAGTAGCCGGAAAGAGGCAGTAGTAGAACTGCTTACCTTTTTCATCATATTTTGCTTACTTTTCTAGATATCGACTTGATTTCTACTGTGTTGGATAGAGAACCGTATTGGCTTTAATTCGAATTATGCTTTTTGCAGATAGTACAAAAAAATATTTTTCGCCAAAAAAAAACCATGGACTACCACCTTTGCTTTTTTTGAAAAAATGATAAAAAAAATTTTCTTGCACTATCCACCAGAAAATAATTTATAATTAAGGCCAATGCCATTAGCTATCCAACGCAAAAGAAATCAAGTCGATATATTGAAAACTTAGCAAGTTATGACCAAAAAGGTAAGCAGTTCTACTAAAAAGTAGCCGGAAAGAGGCAGTAGAAGAACTGCTTACCTTTTTCATCATAACTTGCTTACTTTTCTAGATATCAACTTGATTTCTCCTGTGTTGAATAGAGATCCGTATTTGCTTTAATTCGAATTATGCTTTTTGCAGATAGTGCAAAAACAATATTTTTCGCCAAAAAAAAACAATGGACATAAAATAGCAGAGACTCCATTTATAGTAGTGAAAATTTGCTCCCTTCTTCCTACTTTTAATGTGAAAAATAAATAAAATTTTTCTATTATAATAAAAAACTGGTTTCTAGGCATTTTTGTTCCGTAGCTTGTCAATGACGAGGTAGTGAACTGTCCGTCTCTATAAACGTCCGATTCAAAGAAATCCTACTCAGTAGTTTATTTGTTTTTCTTTTGTCCAGCGATATTCATTTGTGGCAATAACAGTTTAGTGAAGTACCATAATAAATTTATTAAAGGAACTTAATCTTATTGAGACAAATATTCAGCACCCCAACTAGTGTTAGAAAAGTGATGAAGGAACCTACTTGAAGTGGAGTACAAATTTTAGTGAAAGTTATTGGGTTAGAAAAGTTAGGAATAGGGTTTTGGTAAAGAAAAATTTAATTTTTAAAGTTCTTTCTTCTAACTGTTATTTTTCTTCCACTCACAGTGTGATATAAATTGAATAAAGCAATTTTATTTAAATTTTTTTCCTAATTCAATGAGTTATTTTCAAAGGTATGTGTGTGTATGTACATTTTTCATTACATTGTGTCATCTAAAATTATAGTTTATGATTCAATATTTTAGGTTTCTTCTAAAATACTATTTTTTTTTTTACAAAAGTTTTTCTTAATTTAAAGTTAAATTTATTGAGACATTTTTTCTTAATTTTAAACAGAAATAAAACTTAAGACTACGGTTTATTATCATTTTAAAAGCAAAATCTTAACAATGAAGCAAAGGAAGCTGACCTATCTCACGGGGCTTACAAAACTCATGAAGGGAACTCTTAAAATAAACTTAAATCTAACAAAATTGGCAATAAAGAATTGAAATACAAAAATGTTTTTAAAGCTAACTTAAAGTAAGGGAGTGAGGATCCCGTATGCTTTTGAGGACTTTTTTCATACGAGGCGCCTTCTTAATCTGCTTTGAATTGGCACCAACTGATCGTAGCTTATGATCAGTTTGATCACGTTTTATAGCATGATTGGCATTACCAAGTGGTAAGACACGTACAGCTGGTGTGCCGCCAATTAGTTTTTCCTTAGTACCTGATATCTTTTCTGTTTCTTTGACAGTGTTGGATGATGATAAATGTGGAGCTGGTGTGGCGACAGTCGTTTTGCCTTGTGTACCGAATTCTTTGTTTGCTTTGGGCGGCTGATGATTTTCCTTGTGTACTAAATTTTTTCTGCGTCTTTAAAATGCTGGGCGATGGCTTGACAACTAAACCCATAAATGCCAATTTTAGTTGTCTCTGGGGAGCTTCGGATTTCTGAGATGCCTTAATGGAATCAGGCAATTTAGGAAGTCTTAGTTGTTCTTCCTCTTGACAACGTAAATATAACGATTTTTATAACAGTAAGTGCGTAGGACACATGGCTGCCCAAAACCATCAGTATCCTCCTTTAAATGAGGGTTATGCTCTTCGAATACACGCAATTTTTGATCTGACAAACGTTCCAAAATGGGTTTCAACAGTTCAAATAGCGCACAATGCAAAACTTCGGCTCTTTTTTGCAAAACTCTGTCCGCCAAACGGCTTAAACTGGGGACTTCTTTCAATTTTCGACTGTTGGTACCATCAGAATAAATTTTTATGTAGTCGATACTTCTGAGTTTGATGGGCACAAAAACATCAGCTGAAAGGTTGTTATCCAGTTTAGGCATCTTCGGTTTCTGCTCGCTTGAATTCTGTCTCCTTTGGCGCTTAGTAGAGCGAATACTGGATTCGATAATTCCTTGTTGAGTATTTTCAATCAAAGACATCATTTTGAATTTTAATAATTCGAGATTAGACTGCGGTCTTAATTTTCAGTTTGTACGTTTCAAAAATTGAAAGGCTTCTGATAGCGTAGACCAAAAATGCGCAACTTAAATAATAACAGGTAATCGAACTCTCAGACTTTCACTCTATTTTTGCCTTTCATTTGTAGATTTAAAAGCTAGGCTACCTGGCGCTCTTTATGTAAAAAGCAAAAAGGGTACCCTGAGCGGTTGCTACCTGGTCCCTTTCATTAAACTCTCTTTACTTTGCGAAAACAACTAATTTAGGACTTTGTTTTTACTAAAAGATTATGAAAATATCACGTCAAGGCCATTCATTTGTGGCTACCTGGCGCTCTCTACATAAAAAGGGTACCCTGAGAAGTGGCTACCTGGTCCTGCTTTTTTTTTTTAAATGATAAAGAAATTTTTTGTTTTTTATATATGGAATTAAACTTCTATATTTTTTTTCTGTTCATACTTGAATTAAATACTCAACGTAAACACAGATGGTGCTGATGAGGGGAAAGGGATTTCTCCGAACCTCTGTCTGGGGTTAAAATCAATCTTTATGCATTTTCAAAAAATAATATCAATTGTTAAATTAAATAAAAATAAAAAATATTTCATATATAACATACCTTCACTAAAATGGAATTGTACGATAAATTATTGATAGGTACATATGTAGGTATTTACAAAAAAATTAAGAACTTATTAGCGTAAATACAAAGAAAAATAGAAAAAAGTTTTTTTGCACTATCCACAAGAAAAAAGTTTGTAATTAAAGTCAATATGTTTAGCTATCCAACGCAAACGAAATCAAGTCGATATATTGAAAACTTTGCAAGTTATGACCAAATTCTATTGCTTTAGACAGATTACCGTACTGGCGGCTTTAACTCTAAATCTAAAAAGGTAAGCAAGTTATGACCAAAAAGGTAAGCAGTGCTACTACTGCCTCTTTCCGCCCACTTTTTAGTAGAATTGGTTACCTTTTTAATCCTAACTTGCTAAGTTTTCACTATATCGACTTGATTTGCGTTGTATAGCTAATCGTATTGGTTTTAATTAAATATTTTTTTCTTGTGGATAGTACAAGAAAATTTTTTAATAATTTTTTTCAAAAAAACAAATGTTTTCTTGGCGAAAAAATTTTTTTTCGCTCTTTTCGCAAAAAACTAAAATTTAATTAAAGCTAATATGGTTTTCTATCCAACGCATTAGAAATCAAGTCAATATCTGGAAAATTAAGCAAGTTCCCTGCAAAAAAAATGGGCATTACATTTAGAACACATTAATAAATTTATCATTACATTTCTGGTTACCTTGGTTCCTTTCTGCATTACCAAATGCATTGCAAAAACAACGGAGAAAATAACCGCTTATATAGTTATTTTTTTCGATCAGAAGAAGAAGGTTCTTAAATTATAAATGATTATAAATGTATTTCTAACTAGGATAAAGAAGATTCAATATAAAAAATCTATTACATAATGCGTTCTTTTTTCGATATTTATTTTTCGCATTACGAACTTAATTACTTATAGTTAATTTTTATTAAAATAAACAGAAGTTGCAATGCATTAAAAATTAAGTTACTTTACTAGTTTAAAATATTAAAAAAGGAATTTGAACATGTGATGTTCGCCCTCTAGTTGTGAGGAACCATAGGGTAGTACAGTGCAAACAGCTGTGTGCTAATAGCGGCTGAAGCTACCGGCAGGTGGTTGTCGTATGTTATGGAAAGAAGAAAAGGTGACATCAGAGGGTAAATTTGAGATTCCGTCGAGCGAGAAAACGGGATAGAGGTAGGATGATATTACCCGCGTGTTTTTTGGATAGCGGTCATCAAGAGAAGGGATAAAAGGTTGGGAAAAGAGGTATGCGAGGAGAGTGGTTAACTATAATAATTTATCTATTTAGAGACTCTAAAAAAATCAAAGTTCTTTTTTATATGAAAAGAAACACGCTTTCTTTTTGGAAATATAGTAACCTGATGGCAATTCGTGATGAATAATTTAATACATAAATTTGAAAACGACATTGAAGTATTGTTGCTTTTTACTTTTTTTATCCTTAATCGATTACATTTCAGCAAAAAAGAAGATATGAGCCAATTTGAAAAAAGTGCTTGTATTTATAATTTTATTAAAAAGAATGTCATTTAGAATGCGAAATATATTGTGTATTTTATAACTTCTTTACAACAAAAAAAAAAAAAAAAAAAAAAAAAAGAAAGCCAAATCACAACTGTAAATCTCTGCCACTGAAAAGATGAAAAAAAATTTTGGTTTCTTGTTTTATTAAAAGAAAAAATCGAAACTAAGCGGGTCATTGAAGTCAATGGACAAAAATAGTGCAAAAATTTAATTTGGGTTTACATAGTGAAAAAAGTAATAAAATATTCAAAATATATTATTATAACTCAGGAAATATGACAAGTAAGTCACAATTTTATAAAAATATTAAAAAAGAAAAATTTTTAAAATGTACCCGTATTTATAAGCTCATTCATCCCATTTTATCTGGTATAATTTTTACTTTATTTATGTGTATATAATAAAATAATATTTATTTGAATTTTTACAATTTTGACCATATATTCAGGTATCTTCAGTAAGACGAGTGATAGGTTCCAAAGGTTTAAATAAAGGGATCACAAATATATTTTCAAATGACATAATTCTTAATTATTATATAATATCAGAGGTATACAAATAAAAAGGCGACTGATGGACTTTAAGAAAATAGTTAATATATTATTTCGTAAGTATTTCTTTAGTAACATACATAGCTATACAACTAAAGTAGTATTTTATTTAGTGGCGGCGTCTTCCGAAGGTGGTACTGAGATTAAATTTTATGGAGTACTACATAAGGCAAATAAAGCATAAAAAACAAACATTTCAAAGCAGAATGCTTAAAACGAAAAAAAAAAATGGAAAATGATAGCGATTCTTCATGATAATTTTGGCTGTCTAAATTAAAAAATATAACTAGTTTTATAATAATATTTAGAACAAGTTCTATAATAAAAATATACAACTAGTTCTATAAATTAGTAGAACTAGCTCTAAATTTAAAAACTAAATTAGTTCTATGTAAAAAAAAAGAACTAGTTCTAAATTAAAAAATGGAATTGGTTCTAAGATGTTGTTTAAAAGTAGTTCTAATCTAACAAATAGAATTAGTTCTAAATTTATATTTAGAACTCGTTCTTATATTAACTATTAAAATAGCTTACGCTTTTAATAAAAAAAAAAGTTCCTGAAATAAAAATAAAACTAGTTCTATACAAGAGAAAAAATAACTACTTGATTGCTTAATTGCAGAAAACATATTACAATAGTCTCACGCCTTGTAAAAAGAATCGATTCGGTAATTTAGTAGGTAACCAATTCCTCCAAAAATGCTTAATTCCTCACTCGATTACCTTTTTTGAAATTTTTTGCTGGTTCTACTACTGCCTCTTTCCGGCCTCTTTTTAGTAAAACTGGTTACCTTTTTGGTCATAACTTGCTAAGTTTTCTAGATATCAACTGGATTTATTTTGCATTGGATAGGCAAACGTATTGGCTTTAATTATAAATTTTTTTCTTGTGGATATTCCAAGAAAATTTTTTTATAATTTTTTAAAAAAAAAATGTTTTTTTTGTCAATAAATATTTTTTTAAAGCCAATTTGATTATCTATCTAATGCGTCAGAAATCAAGACAATATCTGGAAAAGTAAGCAATTTATGACCAAAAAGGTAAGCAGTTCTACTACTGCCTGTTTTCGGCCACTTTTTAGTAGAACTGGTTACCTTTTTTTCGCACTTTTCGCAAAAAACAAAAGTCGAAATAAAACTAATATTGTTCTCTATCTAATGCATCAGAAATCAAGTCAATATCTGGAAAAGTAAGCAAGTTATTGGGTTAAAAAAGTTAGGAATCGGGTTTTTGTAAAGAAAAATCTAATTTTTAAAGTTCTTTCTTCTAACAGAAAATTTCAGCTTTTATTTTTCTTCCATTCTGAAAGAAAAGTGTGATATAAGCCGCCACCGTCTTGTCCGTCGAAACCTGGACACCGACGCGATCACCCCACGCATTAACTGCCCCCATGGCCTGCTCATCCTTTCTCTTCAGCTCAATACGAGATTGGCCTTCAATCAGGATCAACACGCCTTGAATCAGTAAGCACACTCCTTGTAGGAATGCCCCAGAGTCTGCAACAGGGGATCCATCATGAGGTTGCAAATAAATGGACCACAGATGGAACCCTGAGGACAGCCACGAGAAACATCCCTCCAAACAGTGTCGCTGACATCTACCACACAAGCTCTCCTGTCGCTGAAGTAACTACTCCATAGGGCAAGCTCACGACACTGCATATCACGCAGTCTGTCAAGAAATTTACCCTATGAGACCTAATCAAACGCACCCTTAAAGTCCACAAATATGCCAAGGACATATTTGTGAGATGAAGCGCCTACACACTGCTTAACATGCATCCATGCATGTTCCACGGATCTCTGCTCCCTGAAGCCAAACTGAGGCCAAATCACCGCATTCGAAATCGAGTGCTTTGTTATCGAAATGTTGTTAACGTGGATCATGGCACTCGTTATCGTAACATATTTACTCGAAGTTGCACTCGATTCCTAATGTACTATCGAAAACAAATAAATTCTATCGTTTTGCAGCGAAACAAAACAAAATAAAAAGAAAAAAGAAAGAAGTAATAAAAAATGTAAGTATTTTCCTGATATTTTCGAAAAATTTGTGCAAAATATATAATTTTAATTGTTTTTTAGAGAAAGTGAAGATCAAAAAAAAGATTGCCCAGGAACTAGTGGAAAAAAATTAAATAATCGCTTCCACAACAAATATAAATAAAGTAAATGGAAAACAAAAAGAATTATTATATTATCATTTTGGACCACAATTTGTTTTGTATTTCCTTTGTCACGAATTTCACAACTTTGCACATAGTACTTTAATTAAAGTTTTGTAAATATTTTTAACAATTTTGTAGCTTTTTACCAGTTTATTTATTTTTTGTTTTTTTTTTTTTTTTTTTTTTTGTTGATTTTCTTTATGTCATATGCTTACAGCAATGTAAAAAGTAGTAATAGGTTATATAAATTACGATCGAATACCGTGATCCAAAAAATTTTAGCAATCGAAATATTTCTCTATACGAACGTGTACTCGATATCGAATGCGGTGATTTGGCCCCTGGTTCTCAGAAGGGCCCTCGCTGTAAGCCTCTTTTAGTCTTGCCACTATAATCCTTTAAAGCATTTTTGCAAGCACCGGAAGAAGACTGATGGCCCGATAAGAGCGAGGATTACTCCTCATTCTGTCAGGCGACTTCAAGAGTACTATAACTCCAGCAATCTTCCAGGCCCCAGGGAGATAGCCCTCATTGAGACACCTTATAAAGATCTCCTCCAGATACTCCGGGATGGCCTTAAAGATGTTTTTACACATCTCGCCAGTCATACCATCGATACTCGGAGACTTCCTGCTTCTGACACGAAACATGCTGTCAATAACCTCCGATTTTTCCAGACTTGGAGCTGCGGTCACTCCCTCAACAACTTGAGAAAAATAATCCGCTGGATCCGCCTCCGGAAAGAAGACCGTCAACAGTTTCCCAGCGCAATCACTCCAGGATGACAAGGTGTTATTGCCATCCTGAAGCCCTTCAATCACCGTCACCCTATTCTTACCCCAGCACATACGATAAACCCTATCTCAGGCGTTGTCCCTATTGTCAAACACAAACCGTTTCCAGTCATCCTCCTTCACCCTAATAATCATGTCCTTGTACATCTTTAGGCTGGAGAAGAAGATAGCTTTACAATGAGCAAGATCTTTTGCGCAAACACGCTTGGCTCCTTATAATTGCTTCTTCAGACACCTGACTTGTCTTCGCATCAGATCCAGCTCACGCGTCGTCCACTTGACTCTGCTCGGCCTCGTCTCACGACGGCGACCAAGAAGTTCGTCATTGACTGCCGTCATCCACGAGTCAATCTTGCCAACCTAGTCATCTGTAGTCAGCTGCCTAAAGTTCTCTAAGCACTCTAAGTGCGTCACAGTAAATATTCCCGTCAATATCCCCCAGACGCCATCTACGATGATTCTGAGGAGCAGTGTTCGTTCATCCCCTACAAGTAACCATAACCTCAATGAGCTTATAATCACTTACACCCCTATCAGAGCTAATCCACCAGCGAAAATCAAAAGCAGACGCCGTAGAAAAACTAACAGCTGTCAGAACTATGTCGCTGGCGCCCATGGAACAGTCAAAAGTGTACAGCTTGCTTGGTTTATTGACAGAAGCTAATCGCTGTGACAAGAAATACTCGCAGAACATTATCCCCCTTGCGTAATTCGGATGGCCAAGAGTACTCCTGGTGATCTTACTACCACATGGGAGAATACGCATTTTCGTCCAAGCCAAGGATTACTGGTATTCCTCTCGAAAGGAGAAGAACAGAATCCATGTACCCTACAATAGTTGTTGGCCAAAAACACCTTACCAAACCAGCCCTTTACGGAAACACATACACCCCATTGTACATTACCAACTAAAACACAATCAAGGTCACTGTCCCTAACAATAATCGGCGAGCTACCAGAAGAACCAACAAACACCCTCATACCGCTAGGAACACCACTAATGACCCCATGTGCAATATACGGCTCTTGCACAAGAGCAAAAGCCGTAACCAACTAAGCCATAACCTGCCCCAGCTCCCACATCACCGCATAGGACCTTTGGCAGTTCAATTGAATAAATTTAAGCTGCCTAGCCATACTAGTGCCTTGAATTCGCCCTAGCAACACACTTCATATACACAGGACAGTCCTCTGATAACATCCTATGCGAAGACGACAATTTCCGCATACCACAATCCCTACAGTGCAGAACTCCCGTGCAATTACGTGCCAAGTGCCCAGCCTCACCGCATCTACGGCACGTACCGGACTTCATTTTGCAGTCCTTCATCATATGGTCAACGCCCAAGCATCTAAAACAATGTGGAATAGGATCCTGCTCCCGAACAACGAAGCTAAGCCACTTAACATAGACTCTTCCAGTGTCCAACAACATCCGCATAGGTTCCTCCCTGCCCTCAAGTACCACATTGATCTTCCTTTCATCCGACTTCCATGGAGCCGTTACCATACGTACTCCCTTACCAAATTCGGTCTTCGTCATCACCTCAGAGAAATTCATGCCGTACAATTCTGACATGAATTCATCCGGTATGATCTCCGAATGCACTATCCGAATCATCACCTTAGGGCAATGTTTCTCCCGTACTGACACCTCCAGACCAGCCTCACCAAACTTTCCATTGCCCGTCAGCCTCACCCTTTCAGCCTTGGAGTAGGTCTTAATGACCATACCACCACGCTTAAGTGGCCTTAGCGCATGTACGCGCACATCCAAGGTCGGCCTAGCCTCCTTCCGTATCTTCTCCACAACCTTTTCTGGAGCCAGACCATCCTTGGAATTTATCACTGCAGCCCATATCTCAACTGACTTACGATCAGCGCCAGTTAGCACTGCGGGAGGCGGAGCACTATTCACAGTATTACCCATCGAATCAACCTTCCCCCCAACAATGACGATTCAGCTGTCGCATCCTTTGACGCCAATAGCCTGCCACTAAATTTCTCTGACGCCTCAACACAGCCCCTAAGCCTCTCGTTTTCCATGGGGAGCTTCACCAAAAGCCCCTCATATCTGGAAGAGCAATCCACAACCTTCGTAGCAACTCCCGACTCAATACCATCCACCAATTATCTGGTGATAATCTTCATGTCCTCGACATTGACCCCGCAAGCACGGAGGGTCGGCGCGACAGCTGCAGAAGCAGCAGATACGACTGAAGCACGGATAAGACTGTAAGCGTCCTTTGTAGTACAAAACGTGTTTCAAAATAAAATTAAATAAATTTCAGTTTCTTCCATACGAACAACTTCTTAGCTCGAAAGTCAAAAACAGACTCATGGATGACGGTATATGTGGAGCTGGTGTGGCGACAGTCATTTTCCCTTGTGTTTTGGATATGACAATACGCAGTGGTGATACACGTAGAGCTGGTGTGTCGCCAATCAGGTTTTCCTTAGTATTGGAAATCTTCTCTGTTTCTTTGGCTTTGATGGATGACGGTACATGTGGAGCTCGTGTGGCGACAGTCAGGTTTCTCTCAGTTCCGGATATCTTCTCTGTGTCTTTAGTTGAGTTGCACGTGTGGGGCTGGTGTGGCGACAGTTATTTTGCCTTGTGTACCGAATTCTTTGTTTGCTTTGGATTTGGCAATACCCAGTGATGGTACACGTGGAGATGGTGTGGCGGCTGATGATTTTCCTTGTGTACTAAATTTGTTCTGCGTCTATAAAATGCTGGGCGATGGCTTGACAACTGAACCCATAAATGGCAATTTTAGTTGTCTCTGGGGAGCTTCGGATTTCTGAGATGCCTTAATGGAATCAGGCAATTTAGGAAGTCTTAGTTGTTCTTCCTCTTGACAACGTAAATATAACGATTTTTATAACAGTAAGTGCGTAGGACACATGGCTGCCCAAAACCATCAGTATCCTCCTTTAAATGAGGGTTATGCTCTTCGAATACACGCAATTTTTGATCTTACAAACGTTCCAAAATGGGTTTCAACAGTTCAAATAGCGCACAATGCAAAACTTCGGCTCTTTTTTGCAAAACTCTGTCCGCCAAACGGCTTAAACTGGGGACTTCTTTCAATCTTCGTCTGTTGGTACAATCAGAATAAATTTTTATGTAGTCGATACTTCTGAGTTTGATGGGCACAAAAACATCAGTTGAAAGTTTGTTATCCAGTTTAGGCATCTTCGGTTTCTGCTCGCTTGAATTCTGTCTCCTTTGGCGCTTAGTAGAGCGAATACTGGATTCGATAATTCCTTGTTGAGTATTTTCAATCAAAGACATCATTTTGAATTTTAATAATTCGAGATTAGACTGCGGTCTTAATTTTCAGTTTGTACGTTTCAAAAATTGAAAGGCTTCTGATAGCGTAGACCAAAAATGCGCAACTTAAATAATAACAGGTAATCGAACTCTCAGACTTTCACTCTATTTTTGCCTTTCATTTGTAGATTTAAAAGCTAGGCTACCTGGCGCTCTTTATGTAAAAAGCAAAAAGGGTACCCTGAGCGGTTGCTACCTGGTCCCTTTCATTAAACTCTCTTTACTTTGCGAAAACAACTAATTTAGGACTTTGTTTTTACTAAAAAATTATTAAAATATTACGTCAAGGCCATTCAGTTGTGGCTACCTGGCGCTCTTTACGTAAAAAGGGTACCCTGAGCAGTGGCTACCTGGTCCTGCTTTTTTCTTTAAATGATAAAGAAATTTTTTGTTTTTTATATAGAATTAAACTTCTATAGTTTTTTTTTTTTCTGTTGATACTTGAATTAAATACTCAACGTAAACACAGATGGTGCTGATGAGGGGAAAGGGATTTCTCCGAACCTCTGTCTGGGGTTAAAATCAATCTTTATGCATTTTCAAAAAATAGTATCAATTGTTAAATTGAATAAAAATAAAAAATATTTCATACATAACATACCTTCAATAAAATGGAATTGTACGGTAAATTATTGATAGGTACATATGTAGGTATATACAAAAAAATTAAGAACTTATTATCGTATATACAAAGAAAAATAGAAAAAAGATTTTTGCACTATCCACAAGAACAAATTTCTAATTAAAGTCAATACGTTTAGCTATCCAACGCACAAGAAATCAAGTCGATATATTGAAAACTTAGCAAGTTATGACCAAAAAGGTAAGCAGCTCTACTAAAAAGTGTCCGAACAGAAGCAGTAGTAGAACTGCTTACCTTTTTGGTCAAAACTTGCTTGCTTTTCTAGATATCGACTTGATTTCTACTGTGTTGGATAGAGAACCGTATTGGCTTTAATTTGCTTTTTGCAGACAGTGCAAAAAAAATATTTTTCGCTAAAAAAAGGACTACTTCTGCTTTTTTTTTTAATTAAAAAAAAAATTTTTTTTTGCACTATTTCTAATTAAAGCCAATACGCATAGCTTCAAAAGGAATCAAATCGATAAATGGAAAAGTTAGCAAGTTATGACCAAAAAGGTAACGAATTGCTTTTTTTTAAAAATAACAATAAAATTTTTTTTCGCATTATCGGCACACATTAAAATTTTATTGAAAATTTCGAAGTTTATAGAACAAATTTTTAGTTCAGAAATTTTCTTCAGCCCTAAAAATTAAAAAAAAAAATGGAAAAAAGGTTATTTAAAGTTTTTTTGAAAATGAAAAAGGCTAGGAAAAAAGTTAAAGGCTAAATCAGAAATTTCAAGGCTAAATGCTAAATCTAGCTTAAAAAAGGTAAAATGGTAATGCTGGTTACAAATGTAGACGATCTCTTATGGTTCTTTGTTTAAGTATTCCAAGGTAATTTAAGAGTAGGCCCCAACCGTTGATTTTCCATGATTTATCCGGAAATTGACAATGTCGTTCAGAGTGTATGTAACAGTACTGTGGCTTGAGCAAACAAATTGACATATAAAACTACCTGCTGAAAGCAGTAAAATAGCATCTATTGTATTCTTACAGTTACTTTTCTTATGCTCTCATTTTTAAAATACAAATGTTCTCAACAATATTGCCACACTTTATGTAATTTTATGCATTTTGTTAACAAATTTAAAGAAAAATCACGAAAGAAAATCAAAAAATATTTTAAAGTTCAATTAAATCTACAAAACTTGTGGAAATTAAATAAATTAAATAATAGTTGGTGAAATTACAGCCATTTGCCCTGACCGGTGGTTGAACCGCAACATCTGCAGTTAAAAGGTATTTTTAATATCTTTGATTTAAAAATATATATCGTTAGAAGCAATCATAAATCTAACCATACTATGTTTCCACCAGAATATGGTTGCCTCAACCATATTTTTTCTTTTGCGTATGTATTTCAATTAAAAGCTATAAAAAATTCTGATTTTCTTTCTTTTTGCGGAAATTTTTTTACGCTTTAAATTAAATGGAACACAATACTTTTTATTGTTTTGATAAGTTATTCTTTTATGAGTTCAAATAAACGGAATATAATTTATTTTTAGAAATTTAAATAGCTATAAATTAATGAAAAGTGTTGTAGTTTTTTTTAAAATAATTTTCCGCTTGTTCAAAATAATTTTTCAGTTGAATTTACCTACATAATATTTTGAGTGTACAAAGTTTTATAAAAACTTATTAGAAAATGGAATTTTAATCGTGAAATCATTGAACAGTGGGAGTTAATATTTTTCCGTTCCGCTTTAAAATGGACAACCAACATTTGGTTGTAGCAAAATTTTACACAACGCATATTACATAAATATGTCTTAATTTTACAACAACTCAACGCCAATTTACAACCACTACATTGCGTTATGAGATTCTAATATCTTTTATTAGATTCTAGATGTTAAAAGAAGATTAATGATGGCGGTTAAAAATTAATTAAAATAAATTACAAATCACAACACGTTGTACAAAAAGTTAATAAACTGCCGAACAACAAAACGCACATATATGCGAACATACATAAAACACCCACTTCTTACTCACTAAAAAAAAAATTCACAACAATCAATCTCTATTCAATTCAATTTGCTGGTTGATTGTATCATTAATTTGTTTCAATCAGTTTTATGATTCTGTAGCCAACATTTTTAGATTTATTTTCATTAATTATTGTCTCAATTTGTTTTACTATTTTCATTTGTACTCGTATTGTTGTCATTTATGGTTGTCATCAATTATAATTTTTATTTCTATTTTACTTTTCAAACAGTAGAAACTGAAAGTGTTAAAAATTATTTACTTGAAGGGTTTTAGGTTTACAATTCTTAACTTCAAGGGAATGTGTGTATGTGTTAGTGTGTGTGTTTTTATGTTAGTAATTGATCCCGCATATTTAAGTACTAAATTGGTTTTTTTTAAATGAAATGGAATGGAGTTGTGATTTTTTCACCCGGATTTGATTTTAAATGATCATGATTTTTATTGTTGTAAAGAAAAAAAATTTAAATTTGTATGTCTCATGTAATTATTATAACCATATAATTTTTTATTTTTTTAAGCTACCGCTGAAGTGACAAAGATATTTTTGTTTCTTCAAACATAGCGAACAACAGGGTTGGGGCCAGATGGTAGATGAATGCGATTTAGAGGTTGCTTTTAAGATGTGGTTTGCTCTGATAGAAACCGCTCCGCTTTAATACTTAGTAAAATTAGCAAGTATTTTTTCTAGGTGCACCAGATACTTGGTACACATTCCAATAGATCAGAACTGCCATTCAATGCATACTTCAAATTGAGAAAATAATTTTTCTCCTTCTTTGCAAATGACAAGGCATTTCCCAACAAACCATATAGCAAACGAAATACAATATAACTGGAGAATAAGCTTATGTGAGTCCCGCCATGCAAATAATTAAACACTTTTGTATTGTTTTAGGTCAGTGATACAATAGATTCGTTTATTTATTTAATTATACATAGTTGCTTTATAGTTTTAACATTATTTAGTAATTTTAATAGCGTTTGGTAATATCGATAGTCTGTCATTTCTTTTTCTGTCTTTCTGTCCGTTTTCTAGTCGTCAGTCTGAGTGTTACAGCGGGGTAAGTCAGTGTTGTCGTGTTGGTATTACTGTCCTCACACAAATATGAAATTAGTAAATAGTAATGTTCATAAAATAAAAATTCTCAAGCATTTTTCAAAACGTTTTTCACACACAACCTATTCTAAAATAGATTGTGTCAATTATCAAAAATTCAATAAAAATTAAATAAATATATGTTAATAAAACTATATATGTCAGATCAACATAATGGCAAAAGTTTGACAAAATCTGAAGGCAATATACAAATTTGTAAAAAAAAGTTTGTTTTAAAATACAATTCAATTTCAGTCATAAGCCAATTGGGTGGTTTGCAGAAATTTAGCATGAAAAATTCGATTTTTTTGTAAGTTCTATCCGTTTTATATACAAAAACATGCATGTAAATTAATTTATTTATCCTCTGCTTTCAGAAAAGTAAATGGTAAAGATCAACTAGATGAAAAACTATGATGGACTCAAAAATGTGCGAAATCTAAGCTCAAAAAGGGTAATAAAAAGTAAATTCATTTTTACTAAAATAAACAATTATTAAATTTCTATATTTTGTAGAGAGATGCTGATGTATCAATAGGAAATAGAGATGACCAGTTTGTTAAGGACACCAGAACGATCTTCCTTTTCGTAGCAAATTGTACCAATATAATAATAAAAAAAAAATCTTAAAAACTTTATTTAAATCTATGAATTCTTATTTCACAATTTTGAAATTACAAAAAAAAAATTTAATTTTCTATATAAAGGTTAAGAAAACTTTATTTTCCTAAGCTTATTTTACACTTATAAGAGTAAGTTTATAGCAAGCTTTCACATATACATAAGTTTAATTCCGATTTGATTACTCTACAATTGGTACGATATAGTTTTTTATTATTTTTAAGGCTTATGTTTGTAAGTTTATTTTAATATATTTCTCAAGTCATTTGGTTCGGTGGGTTATTTTTTTGACATACATTTTAAAATAAATTATTTTATTTAGTCATGGGGGATTATATAAGGTTACCTCTTGATATATGCTAAGGTGAGATGGGCTTTCACCTCTTTTACAGAACGTTCATCTTGTTGAGTATGCTATTCAAAATAGAATCCTTAAGCCGCCTAGGTCAACTAATAAAAAAGTTTTAATGAGAAAGCACAATAGCATCAGAAAAATACAGAGAATTTTAATTACTTTTAAAAAGACGCCAGAATACAGGGGAAGCGGAAATAGAAATTTTCGGTAGTACCAAAGAGCAGTGAATACTATGTCAGCCTGCTAATATTTGGGTCTTAGATTTCTAGATCTAGATCTAAATCAGTGGAAATTAAATCACTTCTTCCGTCAGGGTGCTCAAACAACAATGTATATCAGTTTACTAAACTAAAGCCTTTATTTCGCTACTTTCAAAGACTGGTGAATAAAATATCAGCCTACCAATTTTGGGTTAAAAATTCTCTGAAAGATATAGCCTGTAGCCTAAATTTACTTATTTTAAAAAATCAGACGAGAGCTAATATACTAACTTAGCACTAAAGGCATAGATTTCCTCGTTCCCAAGATTAGTCAATAGTGTGGGGCTTATCTAAGGTAAATTATTGAATGTTTTCGAAAAATAATTATGCTGAAAATATTTCAAAGAAAAAAAATTTATTTTTTGCAGGTCTTTCTGAGTAAAGACTTTCGCATTTTTGAGACACCATTATGAAAATTCTAATTAAGCAAAGGAATTACAAAGTGCTCAGACACACAGAATAGTTTTTCTTATAAACCACAATGAAGGTAGTTGACTATCCAGCACAGTTTAGTTACAGTGAAGACCTCTTTTTACAAGCCTGCAAGTACCAATTGAAACAGAGTTTCAAAGCTGGCAGCAATTGCTGCTTATAAAAAATTCTTAAATCTTAATATAGAATTAAGTGCCATTTTATAACAAAGCGGGTGTATAAATTTAATACTTTTGCCTTAAACATTTTCAATAAAAAAGAAAAATTCATAATTAAAGTAAAAAAAATCAAGCTGATGGAAACTAAAACTGGTTGGAATTTTTTAAAACTGATTTTTGTTTTATTTCTGTCCATATGTAAGGATTTCTTTTTGTTTTCCCTCTTTTTTTTATTTTTATTTTTTTTATAAAAATGTCATTTATATTCTTTAGTTTTAATAAAATAAAAATAAAAAAAACTAATTCTCAAGCTTAAAAGGGGAAACCAAAGATTTTATTTCTCATGAATTCCATTTACATTTATAATTACAAAACGACTACACAATGAATGCTGTCTGTGCCTCCACTATTTGTGGCAACAAGATGAAGGAAGGAAATGAAAGAAATAATAAAAAAATAAATAAATGAAGAAATTGCTTTTGTGTCATTGCTGGGCCATCAACATGTTGTTGTAAGAAATGCAATTAAAGTCATTTGTCGTCATTTGAGGTTGACTAAAAAAAAAATTAAAGTGAAGAAAAAATAGAACTTTAGGCGGTGGTGTTGGTTGGTTAGTGTTTGGCGACATAAGCAGAAAAAAAAGCTAGTGTATGAATTTATACAATGAACCAACTAATGTACGTGTACAAACAGGATGTTGAAAAATAAGAAAAAAAGTGAAAAAGTGTTGAGGTTTAAAAACGAAATCTGGAGTAAATAAAATGCATTAAACGATGCAGGACACGAGCGTAGTTGAGTAAGCTGAAGGGTCTAATAATATAAAATACCCAAATGAATAATAAATTAAAATGCAATTAAAATACAAAATTAAAAAAAAACACTAAAAAACTGAACAAAGAAAATATTCTGAAATCTTGTATTCAACATTTAAGTATGAGACCTTGTGTTACTTTATATCAAGAGATTTAAATAATATTTTTAATAAGAAAACCCGCATTTGTTAAGAAAATTGGGGCGATTAAGTTATCAATAAATTCAAAATTTATGAATTAATTTCAATTAGATGTGGTTGGCTTGCAAGAATAATAGAAATACAAGATTACGCCTTGCGCATGAAGAAAAAAAATTATTTTCTTTTTCTCACTCTTATTTAGCTGTACATTATTAGCCAATAGAAACATATAACGTGACGTCATTTGTCACATTTTATGTGCGGGATGGCGTAAACTTGGTTGGCTTGCGTGGCGGCCTAACGCCCTTTTATTCATACCGCACAATTCCGTATTGAACTCAATTACATGTGACTCAAATGACAAAATTGAAAATTTTGTTTATTTTAGATTTTTAAGATTTTTTTTTTAATTTTGCCAAAAAAAAAAAAAATATTATTTGGCAGAACTTTCTGAATATTTCCTAAATTATAAGACTGCTAAAAATTTATATAAAATATAATATAAAGGTGGTTTTATTTCTCACTCTTACTGTCTTTATTAATTCATTGCTGTTGACTTCCTGCAAAATAAAAGGTGCAATCGAGTCTATATAACAATGAAATTTATGAAAAAAAGAAAAAAACAATTCAGAAAACGTATTTCATACTTACTTACTATTCTTAGGTTATATGTTTTAAAATTGATTAGGAAACCTTAAGATACAGAGAAAAAATGTATTTTATTTACCTGAGTTAAGGGCATGAAAGATGTCTTACGCAAACCACTGTCTAACTGACATCTTGTTATCATTGATTTATCACGTTTATCTAAAGCCACTATTTCACTGATTATCTAACTCATTCTGTGTCTTCTAAATATTTGACAAACAAACAGAATGTGCTTCGATGTTATTTATACTTGACAAAAACTCTACTCATGTGATATTTTTATCTACAGCAGTCAAGTACAGAGCTTAATGTCATGTATACAGATATTCGGAATACCCTTTGCTTTGATTCAATCGGGGTTTATTTTTTTTTTGACGGCGACATACCCACTTAATCTCTCCTCATTTAAGACACGAATGAAGTTGTTGTTTACAAAAGAGGCCTCTACGCCATAGACAAGTTGCCATTTTTTATGTTACACATGTTTCAAATGTCGCTTAGTGCATTTAGAGCTGCTTCGCTTTGTGAGAGAATGCATATTCTGGTACATCGACTTTGCATGCAAAAGATGAACCTCCGTCTGAAAAATTTAAGTTTTTTTTTTTAGAAATGATCGGCTTAAACAACTAAAATTGCTTAAATTTGTAAATTATTTTTAACAATCACTGAAAGTCTTTCATATTATATAATGAGCTAATTTCCCCCCTTATTTTCTTTTTTCCTTCTACTGTTGTCTGTCGCTGACAGTAACACAGACTCCTTCATAAAGTTTCCGTTTTACAGATTCTTCACCACGTTTTTTTTTGCTTGGTTTTTCTGCTAATTCTCTAATTTCTAATTCGAGTTTTTATTTCAAACCTAAACGACAAATGTGTGTTTTATTAGAATCTTCATGTGTTGCTATAAAATAATTTACCGTGTTTCAGCTTTTAATAGAAAAACTTAACAAAGATTGTGCTTACTAAGTTTTTCTACTACCAAACACTTGTCCTCTACCAATAAACTTGATTATTTATTTTATTTTATTTTTGTTTTTTTCTTGTAATGCTTTTTGATTGTGTGAAAGCAACCAACAACATTTTATTGCTGTTGATGTGAGAAGCAAACTGATGAGATGATATTTGAAGTGCTGATGTTGATAGTGGTGATGCCTGTTACTGTTGGCTGCTGTTGCAAGTTGTTGATTTGCTATTGTGGGTTGCTTATAAACTATTTCTTCCTGTCTGTCAGAAATAAAATAATATTTCTAGATTTTTGTTGTTGTTGCCGTTGTGGTTTTATAATTTAATAGTAATTAAAGTTTCAAGTACGATTTCAATATCTTACACTGTTCCCTAAACATCTCTAGCACATAATTTAGTTAACTTTAGCTGCTTAATTTCAAGATTCTTTTCAAAGATTTCCAACAAAACGCGAAAAATTAAAACTCTTCCTAAACAACTTGGCAAATCAACATAAAAGTTTAATTTAATTTTTTTTGTATAAAACATTTCGGTTATACGTTTATTCTCTATTACCAAAGTTGCAATTCCTTAACTTGGCAACTAAAACAAACTACTGTGGAAGTTGTTGTGCGATTGTTAAAATCTATTTACAAACACACAAGTAAAACTTTAAGTAAAATAAAATTATATAAAGAGGAGTAGAAACAAATGATGGTGTTAAATTACAATAAAGAAAAGATCAGCAACAAGTGTTTGAAAGAGCAAAAATAGCACAGAAGGAGTTAATTTTGCAGCACACCCTACTCAAATGCTATTAGTGCACCATTTGAATGTCGCAAAGGTAGTCTTAATTTTAGTCTAATAAAATAGAAAATAGGCTTTAGAAATAATAAATTTTTAATAAATTTAGAAATATAAAAGGTGATTCTAATATAAATCTCATAATCTATTGTACCTCTATCAGTTGGTAGTATTATAATTTAAGGTAAACAATTCTAGATGTGGTTTAGGTGGTTCTCAATAAGTCTTTGTTGTTTTTAGCATTTGGTATTGACTCTATTAATTTCAGTCTCCTTTGACTTTACTAGCATGTTCTCCAGTTTAAGATTTTATGCATCATCTTTACGCGACTTATATGTACCCATGGCTTAAAAATTAGGCCAGTCGTTGTTAGACATTCGAAAATAAGAAGTGCGAGCCTACTTTACATACATTTAAGAAACTTAATTTTATGGGATACACATCAATTCCTAATGATATTTAACTGCGACGTATCATCATGCAGCTCACACTTGTCCTATCAGTAATTTGTTTTATCACTGATAAAGTATTTCCTTGTCTTTGTATGTACATATTGAATGAGTGTTGACAAAGTTCTTTGACAGCACAAAAATATTCCGCACAGCAACTCGGGTTGTTTTGTGTTCCGTTTAGTCATGTCAGCCTTAACTATTAACCAAAGCACATTCTCGGATCAGATCAGATTTCTTACAGACATAAACTAAGAACCTAATTGCAGTATACGAGTAAATGGAAATATTCCATGATACCATAGAAAGTTTGCTTCTTTTCTTCAAGCCATCAATTCAGCTTGTAGTACGATGCATTGAACGGGCTTGAAGAATATACTGGTCCCAAACTCTTCAATATAGAATCCACCATCCACTATGGAACTATTCTTAAAATCATCAGCGAAATTGTCTAGAGTATCTCTTAGAGGAGAAGATCCCATTAAGATTCCATAAATCTGAAGTCCCTTTGTGTTTTAGTTTTTTTTTTTAAATTTTAATAAAAATCCATAATTTTTTATTAAAAAATAATTAGCAACGGAGGAAACTGTGTTGGCTTATATACAAATAATTTTCATACTTTCGACCAATTCCTTGCTAGTAGGTCGGCAGGCAACTTCAGCAACAAAAACAGCTGCATATAAAACTAGTTGCCTTGTATTTATCAGACAAAACCTACACTTATATTATGCATTTTAAGCTAATAACTCGATTTAAAGCGATATTTAAAAAAAAAAGCTTCTCTTGTAAAGTTCTGTGTTATTTATTTTTTAATAGTTTTATAGGGTATTTTAATGTCGCTGTGTATAGTTAATGTCTTTAAGTTCCTTCTTTCAAATGTCTGCAAGTCAGCCACAGCAAATCTTAATCAGTTTAGTTAATTTCACTTCTGGTACTCAAATTTATAAAAGATTTACTACAGGCTGTTCTTTTTTTTTCGCCAATGACTTTTTTTGGTTGCTGTTGCTTCCATTTTATAGCTGGACAATTCAGCTGCTGTTTCTTTCACGGTTTCCTATTTTTTAGTTTTGTTTTGGAAACGGACCCACACAGTTAAAAATTTAATTCAACTGAATATATATGTATGTGTGTGTGTATGCAAAAGAAACATGAATATTGGAAGATGTTTTGAGTATTTACGAGCATGCTCGTATTACAAGTGATATGGTGATTTGATGCTTCCAGCTAAATTACATGTCTGTCTGTCTGTCTCTATCTCCAAGTGACAGTCTTAATGTCTGTCTGCATGTCGGTTTATCTTTATTGCAAATCTTCACTATGTGATGGCCAACAAAAAAAACAATCTAAATATTTGCTAGTTTTTCCCAACACTTGCGAAATATTTATTAACTTAAATTCTAACAATTTTTTAAAGGGAAACTAAAATCAAGATTATGTTTTCTATGACGATGAGTTTTTCTTCTGTTATGAATTTGTTACACCTGTAAAATGAACATTCTGGCCTTTACAAAGATACATTAACAACAATCTAAGATGGCAAAGGGAAAATGCAAAAAAAAAAAATAAATTTTTTTTGAAAGGAACAGAAGAAAAAGCTTTTAAATTACGGTCACTAAATAAAATAATTTTGCTTTTAAGTTGTTAGTAATTATAAATTTATTTGAAAAAGAAGAATTTGTAGGGAATTGAATGTGGAGACTTTTGAAATTGCGAGCGTACTAATTGGAAGAATTATAAAGACCAGAGAAGCCATGTTAGGAAACTAGGCTGAATTTAATACCTTCGAGTTAAGAAATTGGGTCAAATAATCCTAATAAAAATTAAGATGGAAGAGTATTTAAGTAAGCGGCGAAATAACTTACAGGACACCTTGTGTACAGAGCAGGCAGGAACACTGAAAGAATAATTTTATTATTTTTTCAACAAACGACAATAAATGAACATTTCATTAAATTAATGAAATATTTCTTTAGTCTAGTTAAACGTGTCATTGGTTAAAAAATAATGGATCTTTTATTGTATTAATGAAGCTAATTCCTTCACTGAAAGACATCTAAACGGAGGAAGATTTTTTTTACTATAACTAAAGTGTCATAACTATAAAGTTGTGAGACTTTAAAGAAATACTATTCAGTTTCAATGGTCATTGAGGTCTTCTCTTATCAAAACCAATTTAAAGCTCAGATCTATGATATATTGCGTCTTCTTTTCTTTGTGTACTTAAACTAGAAATCCATATAGTGTATTAATCTATCAACTGGGGGCTTTGTAGAAACAAAATTAATTTTAACTCAAGTTATTTCAGCACTTTTTTACGTTACATAGACTGACCCTTGACATGGGGGCCGAAGAATGTATACAGTTCCATAGAAAAGCTTCAGTGTATCCAACTAAAATTATTATATTTAACTTCCCTAATAGAAAATTATTTTAATTTCGATTAAAGGGATAGTATTTTGATCACAGGTACACCTCAGATTTATTGGGATACCATGAAGATCAATTAAGAAATGTATATAACAACCATGAGAATATATATGGCCCTGCCTACTGCAGAAGTAGTTAGAACGAGGAAGAAAAGAATGCAGTGGAACATTATCTCTCACGAAATCACTAGCCTAGCACTAAGGGACAAGCGTGAACTCCATCTTGGGCTTAGGTCGTGATGGGCTCTTCTTTTTTTATCCTTTTTGCTTTCACTACATCTTAGGTAAATTAAATCTTTTTTATTTTTCAGTTATGCTTAATCTAACTTATTATTAGTACGGAACTCATTTGATAGATTTTTAAAGAGCAACTTTACCAGCTATACAGCAGGAATGTCTTTTTTTCTGTCTATCATCAGATAAGACTCTAACGATCAATCATACATGGAATAGCCTCTATATTGGCTTATAGGATTGCATAAAAAGAAACAGTGTTTTCTGACTTAATAAGGTAGGTCGCAACATAAAAGAAAAAATCACTGCTTGGAAGATTAAAATTTTTATTTTTCTTCACTCTCGGACAAGCACCAGAGACCGACCGATGAAATCACATCAGTAACCAGAAATCAGAAATAAAAATGGAATTACCGCATGTTAGGAAAGTTAGAAACAGAATTATTCCTGATTTCTCAACTCCGTCAAATATTTCACTTATCGCGACACATTAGTGTTTGAAAATTTTTCGCTTTGCAATGCTCACGCACGCAGTCTCTGGTTAAAAAAAAATAATTCGATTAATAGCGGCGATAGTGATACAAAGATGCCAACGTTTAACAAAATTACTTTTAACACTCTTAAACACTAGAAGATTTTTTTTTTTGCACCGCCACTGCCAAGGAAATGCATTCAAGACACAAATTGAATTTTCCAAATATGTGTGCCACTGACTCAGCCACAGTGCATGAAATCCAATTCAACTGTAATCGCAATGCAATTTCCAACGTATGAAAAGAGCAAAAAAATTTTAAACAACAACTCCTACAAGTTGGCAAGCACTAAGATCCTTATAGACATTCAAATCTATTGCACATACGAGTACGAAGCTTAAGTGAGAGAGCAATTGGTATCATTGCAATATCATCAATTGTTGTTTTACTAACATGCCGATGCTAAAATTGTGCGATATCAAACCTTACAGTTTAGTAAACTAAACATTCAAACATAAAAGAAACAACTGCTAACTGTTGCAGACAGACAAATATTTTGTGCAGGTAAAATAAGGAAGAAACAACAACTAAAACTGAGAGTTTAAGAGGAAGAGATGAATTCCAATACATGTCTTGATAAGCAAAAATTAAATAATTTTACACTTTAGCTGGATTGCTTTTTTTATTGTGGTTTTTTTTTTTTTGGTAGATGGCAGTACATACGAGTACGTGTGTGTTGCGCGAAAAACGATTATCGTTTTGCGATTGTTCACAGTCTTAACAAGCTCTCAATCTTTCGACGTACATAATTGGCCAAACATACGAGCAACAGTATTTGCAACAGCAACATCATCATCATCACCATCATGTTGTGGTTCGTAGCAAATAAGCCGCAGCATGCCATTTCACAAATTTCATACATACGCCGCCTGTCTTCTGCTCAGCTTTGTTCGCCTTTTGACGATGCATTGTTTTAGCTTCCTACTTCTGTATGTTGATAGTGTCGGTCGGTCTTTTTGCTCCCGATTTTTAACAGATTTTTGTGTTTTTGTTTTCGACTTATTTTTTAATATTCACCAAATAATATGTGGCCGAATACCTGCCATTTGCGTTTTAAAGGTCTCTTTATGCTCTTCTTAGTTTGTTGTTAATGTTATTGAATTTGCCACAAATTGTTATTGCTTAAAATCTGCAGTTTTTTTCACCTCTTACACAAAAAAAAAAAAAAAAAGAAAAAAAAGCAAACGAATTATATTTTTTTTACACAACCGCTACCACGCCGCCCTTCCTCTACTCCCCCACTTCCTTTCAACAACTTCTAGCTACATTTTTTTCTTTGTTGTTAAAGAATTTCAATTGTAGTTTGCTTCATCGTATGCATGTGTTGCAAGTGATTTAGTCGCCTTCTTTAACAATTGTTACGGCAGAGTGCAGTGCTTTGATTGTGTTCAACTAACTAACATTCATTTAAAGCTTCTTTGGTATTTTCTTTTACATTTTGTTTCTTATTCCTCCTTTTATTCTACTTCTTGTTTAAATGGTGGAGGAGTCAAATAATTGACAAACAATCACATAAATGTTTTAACGCAACACAAGTGAATACTTTCCTTTGTAAGCATTTAATGTGCCGCTTTTGCAGGAGTAATATGCCAAGCGTAAAACTGCGAGGTGTGTTACAAAAAAAAATATATATATATATAAAAAAAATTGCAACAGAAACTGTTGAATTTAGCCTGCTGTAGGTAAAGGTGAAAATTTCAACAGTTTTAATGTTTCTGGTATTTATGCGGGATGATGAGTTAAAAAAAATAAATCACTAAAATAAGTGTTCGGTTAATTCCTTGAACTTAAATCGAATGTGTTTTAATTTAATAAAACATTTAGATTTCATTTTAAAAGTTATTTTTAGTTTTAATAAGAAATATAAGAGGCAAAGCAATAAAGGTTTCATAAGAAATCGGTTTTTTCTTTTCTGACACCGATGACATCTAAAACTACAGAGCTAAAAACGGAATTTTTTGGTTCCGTCAGGCCGTCATGTAAGCCAAACCACAACTACAATGCCAGGCACATCATTCTGTTATAGTTCTGAGGTCGCTCTCAGGAAGTGCTAGTGGCTTTTGAGATTTAGCTTATTTAAATGCAGTATTTGAAAATTTATTAGCTGAAGTTATAACAGCATTTCTTCCCAATATACACATAGCTGCCAGTATGGTCCTGTTGTTCAGGCACTCACTACTACTTAAGATTTTTATAAAGGCCAGGTTAGTCAGAGATACCAGTAAGGCCAACAACTATACCCAGCTGTTTAACTTCAAAGGAATATTTTTCAAGCATTGCTTAACATATAAAAGTTAGAAGAGAGCTTTCTTTTTTTGTATTATAGCATTTATTAAAATAGAAAATTGTCTTCGTGTTAGTGTGATAGCTAATTTGCTAATTATACTTTGTGGAATTTTATTTTCTTGTCAGCAACATGAACTACATATACAGTTGGCGATAGTAAAACGAATTAGAATTTCTTTAGAAAAAGTATCTTTAATATTCTTAAGTTATCCTCGTTTGTTTTTGAATGTCATATTTAGTTGCCTCTATATCAAAACAGGACAAAAAAGGAAGCACTTTAAGCTTTTTTTACTTGAAAAGAAGAGGTTAAAACTACTACAAGGATTAAGCTATTTTAAGAAAATAGTTCATTTAGAGTACTTAATCTTAATACAAAGTTTTGAACATATAATGATTACTTTCCAACTAAAGTTTTTAGAGTAATTTAATAGCACGTTACGTAACGTTATATTATGTAAGTAGCCAACCTATTTCATGCAACGAATTTAAATCAAAAGCAGCCCCTTTATTTATAACTAGTCATGAAGCGTGGCTGGTCTGCAACAAATAGAAATTGAAGAAACGCTGCTACCATTTAAAATAGACTTTCTTCTTTATAACAGATAACACACATCTACGTGGCTTGTGTTTAGAACATACCCAGTCCCCAAGTAAGAATCTAGCAGACAACCGCCTCTTTACAATTACATTTGCAAAACTGTACCCAAGTTCTGTAACTTTTGTGAGAACTTCTCGCATCGAAAAGTTGTGAAACAAAATATTCCATCGTTTTTCGAAAAGTGAGAAAAAACTTTGCCTGTAACTTAAGACGGAAAACACCACCCATGACTACGTCGTTACGTTATAACTGTCACAATAAAATAACGAGCAGCCGATAACAAAAGGATGTCGGCGAGGTCGCTAACCACAAATGTTTTCGACGGTAGCTTAACATAAACTAAAACTGGAAAATGTTCAGCGGCGGCGTCCGAACTACTTTCGTCGGCCAACATTCGTTTATATTAAAAATTGTCATGTATGACTTAGTTTTTTCATGTGTTTTTTGTTTTATTTATGTTAAATTTTTTCTTAAATTTTAAAAGAAAAATATTAATTTAACAATGATAAAGCATTTAAAAACAAAATATTTACGTTTTCACTATTATAATTGTTCATTTTTTTAACTAACGCAATTATAAATTTAAGATTTATTATATTTTTTAATTTCAATTCACCGACTTTCTATTTGTGAGTTTTTTTGACAGTTTAAGGTGAGAACTTCTCTAATAAAATTCTTGTAGACAAACTTTTTCTTTGAGTTTGAGAGTAATACGCTTACGTGACAGCTGTATCTCACAAAAAAAGTTACAGACACAGCATAGTGAGAAAAAGCAGCAATTTGTTTCAATTTCATGTATTTTGTTTCATTTTACATGTTTCAAGTGAAAAGTGGTGGTGGTATTGTGGTGGTGTGTTTTAGTACGTAGGCGCCCTACCGGCGAATCGTGCATACGCAGTATTCCGGGATGCTTACTGGGTATCTATGAAGATCACACACCCCTTGCCCGCAATGCAAAAAAAAAAAAAAAGGTCATTATATAATCCAAAACTCATTTTAAAAAATTCTTGATTTCTATTGGTGTTCTGACCTAATAAAAAATAATCATATGGATCACTTCAAGAAAGCTACTCAGTTCTTTAGTGGATTAAAAGTGGATTATAGCGTGAATCTTTTGAAGACGAGATGGGTCAAAAGTCATACCTGCAAAAGTCATGCATGCGTGTAAGCATTGCTTAATTTTTTTTTTTTTTTTGTTGTAGGAAAGAAGAAAAATCTACCTTTCTTGGGCTTAATTATTTTCAAATACAATCAGACAATGCACGTCCAAGTTGGATTATACTTTTTATTTTTTATAGCAAAGGAACTAAAAGTAGGCTTTTATTAAGAGCTGACTTTTTTTATAAAAATCATATGAATTTAAAGTCGTTTTTAAAAAGATATCGACTTTAGTGCGACTATGATTATGGCCCAATGTTTCTCATAACTCAAAAGAATTTTACATATAAATGAAAAGAAAAAAAAAATACGAAGCCCGATATAGATAAATATTAACAATGAGCGTGATGAGAAAATTAGCTAAGAACAATATTTAATTGAGTGACAGTTAATATCAAACGTACAGCAAATATTTGAAATCTAAATAAACATTAAAGTCAAGGAAGTTATAAAATAGATATAATATTTATTAAAACAGGGCTGCACAACAGATCTTATAGCCCATAATTATAATAATAATAAATTATTTTCCCCTACATTGTTTACCAGCGTTGCCAAAATTTAAAAAAAATAAGCTATAATCCCTTAAAAAAAACGCTAGAAAAGGCTAAATTACGCCGGAAAAAAATAAGCTAAAAAAAGTTAAAAAGCTACAGCTTGAAATTCAAAATTTTCTTAATATTTTATTAAATTTTTTTTCTTAATTATAATTTTTATAAAAAAATAGGCAAAATCAAAAACTTAAGAAAATAATGTCGTTTTCCACATGGCTTGATAATTACCAAAATCAAAAAGGAATTTAATCTTTCTGGAAGTTTTATAAAATTTTCGAATAATTTTGTAGTTTTTATTTTACAATGCAAAACGGAAACTGCCAAAATCCTTGATAACAAAAGGCCTGGGGGTATATGGAAATTTAAAAACTTTTTTTTTAAATAATTCAAAGTAACTTCTGAGTAATTGAGCAATAAGACAGCCTTCCCTTTAAAATCGGCACTGAGTACTTGTGCAGTAGATTATAAATTTAGACAACCTTAGCTCTAAAATGATATGTGTCCCATCCCGTAATCTTCTATAGTATTTAAATACTTTTGAGCGAATTCTTTTATCTTTCAGCTTCAATATTAAAAAATAATATTTAAAATTCCTTGAAGTAATAATTTATTTTTTGATTTTGCTATTCTGATATTTTGCTTGTTTTGTCTTACTCAAAAGCGAGCAACCTCAGCATTACTAAACGGTAGTACTAGATAGCTAAATACTAAATGGAACAATTTATTAATCAAGTAGGAATAAAGTGAAATTTTATTTTACAAGTTAGAAGCCAAATACTTTCCTTTACTTATGAAATTACCTTCATTCGACCAATTTATCAATTTATATATCAATTTAGTTTCAGTCTCATTTTGTTTATGAATGATTTATTTTAATTTTCCAAAAAGGCTATTTAAGGCTATTTTGAAGAGCAAAAAAAGCCAAGAAAAAAGCTAGAGGCTAAATCAAAAATATTGAGGCTAAATGCGAGAAAAAAGGCTAAATCTAGCCTTAAAAAAGCTAAAATAATATCAGGAAGAGAATCATCATTTTCATCGATACACAATTGGGCTCTTCAACAGGCTTTTTGTATAACTGCACGCAAAGTTTTAAGCTTCATTCACCTGATCTAACCACAAAGGGACCCAAGTGAGCCAAGTTTCTGTTTTTCCCCTGATCTAACACTTTCATTTGTTGCTAAAGAAGAATAAAATATTAAAAAAAAATTAATAAAAAAGGTATTAAATGGTTTGACCCACCCTGTATATAGATTTTGTGGTGATATTTATTACCTTAGTTTTGTTAATTTTTCAGGAAATTATTTAAAAATAATGGCCTCGTAATCGAATGTTGCATTTTTTGTTATGAAATGTCATGTCCTTGTAATAAATAGTAGTTGCTTAGAGAAGGTAATACTCGTACAGCACTTGAGTACTCGTCTAACTAAAAGAAACATAGAAAAGATAATACTTGCAAAATCTCTACATCATCCCACGTTTAAATAACAATAACCATAAATATTTTTATTTATTAAAATAATTCATGTTAAAGTTTTTTCATGAAGCTGTCAATGCTGACTGGCAACATTTACACAACAACAAAAGTTGCTTTGCTAAATCTCTAAGGATAGAAAATAGTTTAACAAAATCTTAAAACTTCATTGTTCTAGTTTATTACAAATGCGGCACAAGTGCAAGCAAAACCAACACTTTTCTTTTAAGCGTGATCATTTTAAAAAACAATAACAAAAAATTTCAAAGTAATGGATATGAAACAAAAACCAAAAACAAGTGCCCATTTTTTTGAACAAAAACTATCAATAGTTATGAGCACTAGCGAAACTAAAACGTAAAGAAAAGGAGATATTTTCCAGTATTTTGCTATTTTTGTAGACACTGATTTTTTATTTTATTTCTGTAACTTGAAATTACAAATATAAAATGAGAATTTCCCAATATTGCAAAAACACAATTTTAACACAAAAGCTGCCGCCACAGCCACCTTCAATTTTTATTTTATAGCACTTCTGCATATAATTCTTTTGTTACTTCTTTTTTTCTAAACCCTGCTGGTGGGTAGGAAGAGTCAGTTACAAGAAATTTGTTGAGTTGGTTTAATGGTTTGTAACAAATATTTTTCATACATTTTGTTTTGTTGTCAGATGGAAGATTTGCCAGGAACAGAAAACTCCTTAAAAGAACCACAAACATATTAAGAAGGAAGGAATTCAGAACCTCAGCAGAAAAATCATTAAACTTGTTTCTGTGTAAAGTGACAGAAAATGTAGTAACAGGTACTGCCTGCTCAAAGATGATATGAAATGTGGACTGAAAGTATACACCTTGACATTAACCTACCCGCTAAATGGCATTTGAAGAGTTATACCAAATAACTATAATAGTGTCAAAGAAAGTAGCGAAAAGGCACAGACAAATCAACTAGTTTACCTGTTAGCTTAACTGTATTCTGAGTCTGTTTCAAATGGACTTTCCATATAGTAGAGCACCTTCTCTGCTGGTGTCCTGTCCTGTAGGAGCGCTGCAAGCTCTACTTTGCAGAGAGCTACCTACAAGGTCTCACTGCGCTGTCGACTATATGGGTCGACATGCTATAAGTCTTCATTAAGAGTTGCAATTGGTCTCATCTTCTTCTATCTGTCTTCTTATTTATTTCCTTTCACTTTTCTATATTTAGTGCAATCCTTCTTCACTTCCTCTTATATAGGTATCACAAAGGAACCACATCAGAGGACCTAAGTGAGCTCTGCTTTTCTATTTTTGTTGTGTGGGCGCCCTGTGTCTCCTAACGTAACCTTCTCTATAGTTGATTTTAACAAATCAAATTATTTATAGTGACCAATAAACTTCGACCTGAGCCCTCATTCACCTGAACATCCACTTGCAACATCAAATCCCATTCATTCGCAAAAGCGTTCAACTCAATTCTTTACTATTACAATTTTAGTTTTTCCTTTATGGCACACAAATATATTTAATTTTAAAGTTTATTATTTTTATGCTGTCTTGTGCTCTGCTCCAGTAACTCCAAGTTTTATTGTACGTCCACAATATATTTAAGATTTGATGGACACGCAGGCGTAACTGCAAAAACTCACCATGATCTTTTTTTTTTTGGAAATAGCAAACAACAAAAGTAAGTAGCATTTTTATAAATACTCGTTCATACGAGCACAACCAACTAAGTATTTTATCCAGATCTATGTATATACGAAACAATAAGGCGTTTCGTTACTTTGGTCCTCTTTGAATGCATGCCTCCGCTACTATGCAGCAAAATGTAATCCATTGTATGCCATAGCTTGTAAATTGTAGTTGTTTTGTGTGCTACAACTCCTTTATTATTGTTTAAGGTATCCAAAAATAGTTAGTCGGTGGCTGATGTTTGTAGTTTAGTTTACTATTTCTATTGTTTGTCAGTAAGTAGTAATTCAATTTGTGGGTGTTGCAATATTCTCCTACTTGATTATTGACATTGGGAAGGAGCAAAGGGGCTGGCTGCAAGAAATTCATTATGTTGTAAATAATATGCTCTTTCATTGAACTGTATGAACTTTATACTAGAGCAGTTTAAAGATCAAAAAACATTTTTTTATTGGTGGATGTTATAAATTGGGTTTTGCGTAAAAAAAATTGTAATTATTGTTTTAAAATAGTTTTGCGGTCATTAGTTTAGACTGAAAAATAAGACGCAAAATGTAATGTAAATACAAGGACATGTGTGTAATTAATCCTAATCTTTTGATGTTTAATTCAATGTTGTAAATATTCGGCATATCGCAACCAAACTTCTCAACTTTTATTTTACATATGTTTCGTATAGTTTAACAAAAAAAAATATTTAAAATATGTAATAATTTCTATTTGGAATTTAAAAGTTTAACAAAATATTAATCTTTATTTGTGCTCAATTCCAGAAATTGTGTTGGTTTTAAAATTTATTCTTTTACTCATGATATTCTCATGAGTAAAATGAGTAAAATATTCTCATAATAAAATGTTGGTTGGGAAATTTATTTATTTATTCAGTTCAATGCTTACTGAGTTTTTTGTTTCAATATTTGAATCTTTTTGTAACTATTGATTAATAATTCTTATTTAGTCAATTGCTTTTACAATATAAAGGTTCTAATGTCTGCAAGAAACGTTGGGAGTAACCTACTGAGGATTCAGAGTAGCGTCTGATGAAATGGTCCATATAGGTATGCTATCCCCTTTAGTACTTATTGTACTGAATAAATAACTCATGAGAATATCATGAGTAAAAGAATAAATTTAAAACCAACACAATTTCTGGAATTGAGCACAAATAAAGATTAATATTTTGTTAAATATTTAAAATTTTAAATTATTCTATTTTTTATAAATCAAAACAAAAAATGGAACATGAACTACCGACATGTGTTTCTGAGACAGATTCAAAAAGCCACGCAAGAAGTTGCAGAAGCGCTTATTGTTAAACAAATACGCCAAAGGTCACGAAATAAATTAAAATGGTTTATAGTTCAGTACATGCAGCAAGTTTTTCAGGAAGAAGCTTCAGCAAATGTTACTAATTGTTTAGAGAAAAAATGCAAAAGACAATATTTGTAATGGACATGGTATAAAAACTTTTGTGTGCAAAAAATTTCATCTAAATTTACTTGTTTTTAATTGTTTAAAGATTTTCTTCAAAATTTTCATGTTTGTGTCTCAGAGACACATATTGGTAGGATTTGTAATATTTTATTTCGGTATAATAACATTAAGTCAGCTATCAAGCTTCTGGTGCGCTTCAACGATTAAATAAGCTCAATTTGTCCAGAACACTTTTTGATTTAATTTGTTTGTAATGAAAATTTTGTTTTTGCTAAATTAGGCCAATAAGATGCTTTCTCATTCCATTCCATTACTCATTATTAAACACCAATCCACTACGTTTCTACGGAATTTCTCGTCTAATTTATGTTCATCCTACTAGTACTTAAAAGATCTTTATTTATGCTTCATCTGAGTCTGTTTATAAAATTTTAATCATCTCATTTTTCCACAGAAAATTTTATAAGCATTTTCTATGTATTTTTTAAGTGGAAGTCGCAGTCCCACTTACTCCATCATTATCATCGCCCTGGCTTTAATTGACTGACATCATAATACACAAAAATGAACTTTGAACCAAACAAAAAAGAAAATGGCGCATGTTTGAACTGCTAAGGAAGTAGAGGGTTAAGTCCTAATAACATTATGCAACAGCAAAACAAATAAAAGACTAGCGTAATTCACTCTTGTTAGCATATGTGCAATTAAATCAAATTTCCACCTCTTTCCTGCTACAATGCGTGAGAGACCTTTTCTAAAATTGTAGCAAAATAATCATTACAGCTGATTTTTATTTGTTTATTTTACTTTTTACTTTAGTGCGACTATAATTGTGGTCCTATGTATTTAATAAATTTTCAAATAAACCATTTAAATATTTAATCAATATGACGATTTTTTTAATCGAACTACAGAAATGATAATTTTGATTTATGTAATCAACAACTTAATAGATTTAATTAAATAATTTTCAGTTGAGTTAGATAGGAAAGCTTTTACTGAATAATATATTTTCGATAATATTAAATGTGGCCTACTGATACCAATAAAAGTTCATATTAGTTAAATATTTAATTAATTTAGTTAATGTTTAGATAGATTTTATTACAAATTTAATTCAATCAATTAAATATTTCATCAATTTAACCCATAATTTTGCTAAAAATTTTAATTGATGTGATTAACACCACACTTTTTTTATTTAAATTTTTTAGTGATTTTGAAATCTAAAATTTGCTTATGATCCCATCCACACTGAAATTGCTAAAACTTCACTCTAAAATTTTGTTTTAATCAAAAAAACATAAATAAATATTTAAAAGAAACTACGAAAACTTTGAATAGTCAAGAATTAATAAACTTTCAAACGGTCTAATATTTTCATTATGCAGTTGGATTTGCTTAGGATTGTGCAAAACTTTTCATTTCGTAGTCTATTGGAATTTGTTCCAAACAAAAATGCTATTTTCTAGTCATTTATTAATTCTCAAATAAATTTTTCAATTTCATAATATTGATACACATAAAATTAAAAAAATGGATTTTTTTTTAATTATTCTCTGAATCTGAATGTGAAACACAAATGTAGACAAATTAATTTGTCCAATTACTGTGACAAATTTAAAACAAAATATAAATTATTTGCAACGTTAGAACATTATTACAAATGATATTGCAACATGAACAACAACACGACGACATATATGGCACCTCATAAGCCTAACAGCGTTTTTGTTGTTATTGTAACTCATATTTAGAATATCTCCACGCACCACTGTCATTATAATGAGCATCTTGACAAAGTGGCATCCTAGAATGGTGGCGGTAAATAATGATAATGACGATGATGGTGGTGGCGCTGGTGTTTTATGTCTCACTGTGCTCGACATAAGAAGACACAAAAATATCTGGGAACAAAAACAAAACAATTTCTTGATATACTGAGTTTGTTTTGCGCACCAAACAGCAAAAAAAAAACACAAATAAATAAATACTAATTAGTGAACAAAACACGAGCATAAAAATTTAGAAAAAAAAAAAAAACAGAACACAAACAAACTACAAACAACCTGAAAATTTTACCAAAAAAAAAGTATTTGTAGCACGTTGTTCCAAATTTTTTCGAAAGAGTTTTTCTTTCTTTTTTGTTGGGATTTTGTAATTTTTTGGCTGCTTTTTCATTATTACGTACAACATTCAGCAGAGGCGACATAACACGCCATGTAAAGTGTTGCATACAAATGTGGCATATGTGGATGTGAATTAATATAAAGAAAATATGTAATAGAATAGAATATTTAGTGTGTTGCTTGGCTGTTTTCTTTGTTATGCAATTTGTTTTGCAAAAATATGGTTGGCATCTTCAGTTTAACGGAAGGTAGGCTTACTGCCATGAATTTAACAAGGAAACTCAATTTTCTTGCTGTTACAAAGATTATTCGTAAAGCTTCCAAAATAAATATTTCATATAACAAGCAACTGCTAATAATAATTATAATATTCTATAAGCTGTTGAGACGGGGGTGGTGATTTTCTTTTTCCTTTCTTCTTAATTAAAACCTGTCTATCGGCTAAGAAGTTATTTGCACTGTAGTGTTTTACAACCACAAGTGAATCTAAGGAAGGAAAACAATAGAATTTTCTTATGCCTAAATTATTAAAAATATTTTTGAGGTCTTAAAGAAAAAATTTCAGGGTATCTTTAGTAATTCAGTATCAAAAAAGCAAATAGTCTCTTTACAAATAAATGCAAAATTTATTTAATTCAAAAATAAAAATAAAATTCAAATAGTTTTCAAATTAATTATTCAAATGTTTCCCAAAAATTTAACAAGACTTGGGATTAATCCACTGACGACTCTGAGTAGCGTCTGATGAATAAATAAACAATTTTTAAAACTTTCGATGAAAATATCATGGAAAATAATGAATTTTGCAAGCCAGACAAAGATTAAATTTTGTTAAAAATAAAAGTTTTAATAATTTTCTTTAAAACTATTTAATAGGGATTTTTTTTAACTTTGAGTCCTGCAATTTTCGACTTTGGATATACCGCCAAAAAATGTAAGCTAATTCCAATCATAAAAAACTAATTTAGTATCCAAAATTTCACGAAAGCCACTTTGATCTTCAGTCGATGACTGCCATAGATCAAAATCCAACATAATTAGAATAGCCGAAAAAAAAATTAATTTTTGTTTAACGTTTTGATTCTAAATAATTTATAACAAATGATTAAATTTATAATAAATGATTAAAAACTAATTAACGTTTTTATAGTAAATTTTTTTGCTTTTTATTAAGTTTTTTTGTTTGTATTATATTTCGTTTTCATAAAACAATATATAAATTTTTTTTGTAGGAAACAAAAAAAAAAGCAATAAGCAATCGACGAAAACTTTAGAACTTTTTATAAACATTAAATTTTAAATATGATCGTAATGAAATTAAAAATCCGTCTGAGTTCATTTAGGTTTTATATATACAAGCATTACCTTTTTTAAATCTAATACAAAATGAATCTTAAAAATAAATAATTATAGTCCGATCTTAAGCTTAAGAAACTAGTGTCTTAGTGATTTATTATATTAATATTATACGGGTAAAACAAAGAAGTTTATTATTAATATCAAAGAAATTATTGGATGAAAAATTTTAAGACATTAACTTTTAAATATGATTTCGACCATGTGGTCGCCCCAGCTGAGACGTACAAGGAGCAGTTCTTAACACCAATTTTTACAAACTTTTCGTAGCTTATGCGACCTTATTTTGCCAATAAATCTTCCAGGTGTTAAATTGTCTCTGGTCTATTGACATAGACAAGTGACTTTACATAACCCCAAAGAAAATAATCCAATAAGGTTAAATCACACTATCTTGGACTATTACTTGAATTTATCTCTCCTCAAAAGTTTTTTTAAGTAAATCAATTGTAACGCAAGTTGTATGGTATGTGGCTCTGTTCTATTGGAGCCACATATCAGCAAGTTTAATATTGAAAGTAACATTCTGACTCTCATCGTTTTTGAAGACATATGCATCAATAACTCCGCCTGCCCATAAACAGTACTATACAGTAGTTTTCTGTCGATACTCGTATAATGGTGTTTCAACTAAAACTTGTGGATTTTCCTCACTAAAAATGCGAAAATTCAAAGAAGACTATGTAAGCCATAAAATGGACAAAGTGAATGATAAGTTTGATAAACAGAATCATTATTTTGATAAAAACTTTCAACGATTTGCAAGCAACTTTCAGTTTGTAGTGGCAGTGCTGCCAAATCAAAGTCCCGAACCTCTAAAAAAGCACATATTAATACGTACAAGTTATTTGAAAACAGCAAAATTTCGCCGTATAAATAACTAATTTCTGAATATAAGCTGTGATTAAGAACACTTTTTGCAAATTAAATGTTAGTCGTTACACTTCTTGAAAAGTTTTTTATGTTCATAAAATACCTGTCGCTTCAACATATGTAGTTGTACATGATCTCTTGCCTAGGCCGATGGTTGGGTTAAGATTTTAACAGACAAATATCAAACTTTTGGTTGGACATTAAATTAAAAATATTGATAAGCTATAGCGCGTCTTTATCCACCCAAATTTGGCTCCATAGCTTTAGCCAAAAACCAATATTATAACATGCTGCAGGGTATATTCAACTTAAGAACAGCCAATTCAATTTCATTTTTGTTCGCTTCTTTATTTATTTTTTCTTTTTTTTTTAATTTCATACAAAAGTGCAGAAACAATTTTAGTTTGGGTGACACGTTAGTCAAATGTTTTATTAAAAACAATTTTTATTATTGTACGTACTATTTTAAAAACGTGTCTTATTTTAGTTCTTTCATTTATTTAGTTTGAAAAAGCTAAAACAAAAAGACTTGCAATAGAAGCAACAAAAAACCAAACAAACAAACAAAAAATGAATAAAATTTTAAAGAGTTTGTAACAGCTGCATTTTAAATGTTTTTGTTTTTGTTTTTTTTTTCTATTCGTTAAACGTAACAAGACAAGGTACGATTGAAGTAAATTTTTTCAAGTAGTTTTAATCTTTTTATGTTTAACTAACTAATTTTTAGTCCTCTTGAAAACAATAAACAATTTTAATTAAAAATCTAAAAAAGGAAAAAACAACAAACGAAATAAAGAATAAATTGGGTCTGAAAAGCTTTATAAACTTGGAAATTATTTATTTAATTTATTTACTAAATTTATTTCATTTATTGCTATATAAAAGCCCTGAGTTAACTTGGACAGAAAACTTGAAACTTTAATATTAACGATAATAACATCACAAGTCAAATACAGGGCCTAAAGTCATTTCAATGGCTGATTTCATTTCAAAAATATTTTAAATATTTAAAAACGTTAGCAAAGTTTCAAAATTTTCTTTTAATAAAACAAATTGCTTTCAAGCTGTCCTTATACGAGTACATGCGGAATGACATGAAGTGACACTTCTATCAATGATATACACATCTCGCAAACTAAAGACAAAAAATTTTAAAAACTAAATGAAAACTTGAAATCACAATTGGAACAACTTTTAATTGCTTTGCTAACTTGTCGTAGTTATTTATTATTTTTTTATATGTAGATCGTGTGCCTCTCTGGACTTAATAGGTAAATCTCGAAGGAAATGAATAGAAACAAAGCAATGAAAAAATTCTAAATTAAGATAAAGAAATAAAACAGGCACTGCCAAAATTATACCTGCAAAATCTGTAGGAAAACGCTTATTAGATTATTTTAGTACCTTATTGGGCTATTATGATCCCTAAATATAAAAGTATGACATGGAGGACAAAATTCACATCAATTCTAGCAAGTTTAATTAACAGGGAGGCCATTTTGATTTCTAATCTATTGCGCAAATACTCAGAAAATACTTTGGATTAATTTATAAAATTTTTTTTTAAATTTTTATATACCGCACTATTGTTGCTCTGAGTAAATTTAGCAACTTTCAAAGAACCATAGAAGATTACGGAATGGGACACATATCATTTTTAAGATGAGACCACTTCGATGTGCAAAATCAATCAGAGCAACAGCACTGAGGTATATTGAAACTTAAAAAAAAAATGTTTAATAATTCAAAGAAATTTCTGAATATTTGGGCAGTAGATAAACAATTTAGATGACCTCCGCTAAATTACTACTAAAAATATATAAAGAAGTATTTAGTGACGAATTTCGTATTTATTTAATAAATATGCCATTAATACTGAAAATATATTTACAAATACTAAAAAACGTAAGGGGCTACAATAAAACATATTGAACTCGGCATATTTATCTTCACTCACTTAATTTTTTGTATATTTCTTATCATTTAGAAGAATGTGAAAAATATTGATATTTCGCTAATACAGCGATACTTCGCACAGCCGAATTTAACTTATTACGTCTTTATTTATGGAACTGTCCATGTCTTGCGGTTTGAAGCAGGATGGATAAGCAATACACTTCTGCAAGCTAAATATTCGAAGTTGGTTAGATCTTAATTGTAATAGATCTTAATTTCCAAGCATCCATGTTGTAAAGCATGTGCGGAAATATTTACGTGGAACTACTTGGGAAGCTAAGTACTTCTAAGCGCATTTTGACACCTTTTTCCGATTGAGGATGATTTAAAAATACTGTAAACTTTTCAATGCGTTGTCAAAAAGGAATTTGTTTATTACAAGGTAGGAGCCAAGACGTTAAATGGCAAACTGTCTGATTAGAATTGATGAGGACATTTCTTTTCTTATGCTAGAGTGCTTTTGAAGAAAAAGGAGAAGACTACTGGGTTACTAAAGCGTGATCCATTTCGAGGTTCCTTACTTTTTTAAAGAAAAAAAAACACAGAAAATTCAAATATAATGGAGAATGTTTATTATCATTTGAAAGAACATTTTTTGGCATTTATTTTTTGAAGATTATGTCTATCAAATGTTGGCCGTTGCTACGTCGGAGATGGTCTACCCTTTGAGTCCAATTTTCGATGACTCGTTCTATCATTTCGACTGGTAACTGGCGAATGACACACGTGATGTTTTCCTCCAAGACCTGAATCGAAGCGGGTTTGTCCGGATAAACTTTAGACTTTACATATCCTCACAGGAAAAAGTCTAACGGTGTGATATCACATGATATTGGTGGCCAGTCGACCGGCTCAAAACGTGAAATTATGTGGTCATCGAAATGTTCTTGCAATAAATCCATTGATTGATGCGATGTGTGGGAAGTGGCGCCGTCTTGCTGAAACCAAATGTCGCCAAGATCACGAGCTTCAATTTCAGGCATCAAATAGTCGGTTATCATGGTCGGTTACGGTCTTAGTGTACACTCTCAGCTACGGCCGCTATATTTTCTTCACAGCGTGCTGGATGTGGTTTATTCGGTCAAATATTATCCAATAATGAATGCTGGGTCTCAATATGGGTGATGGTGTTGCGAATAGTACGCTCTATAGGCCGATTATGTTGACCATAAGTTGAGCGAAGTGCATGAAACACATTTCTCACAGAACGTGAATTTTCGAAATAAAGTTGAACGATTTGTAAACGTCGTTCCGGCGTAAGTCTTTCCATTATGAAATACCAAACAATACTAAACAAAAATAACATGACAGCATGACACGACTCACACGTGATCTGTCAAAAAAAAGGCTATTGAAAAAAGTATCTCTACTTGAATCAACCATTAGAAAGACGAAGTGGATATCATGACGAAAAATGTATGCTGAAACTCATCATAAATGACTTTAAACTCTACACTGCACTATTAACAAAACAGTAAAGGCTCAATTGCGACATAAATTAAATTGGTGTAGTATATGGTGATTCCTGTCATCTCTGCATTATGCACTTGTCCACCAGATGGAAGATCCGGAGATGTCAATAGATAGTATTGCTACAGAAATATTTGATAACAAAATGGTATAATAGTGCAAAATAATTTTTTTTTTAATAATTCAAGTAATTTCAGTAAATTTTGTAAGTTTAACTAAAGTAAAAATTTACAATTTACTCAATAACTTTATTATACTGAGTCAGGTATATATTCCAAACTTCAAGAGATGGCAATGAAACAACTCCGAAATAATAATTTTATAAGAAAAATGTTTAAGGATTCTAAAAATGTAGTTCTTCAATATTTCCACAGTTTTAATAAGTCAGTGTTGGCTTTGCAGTATTACAAAATATTGTAAGCATTACCAATTTAAATTTTGTCTTTGTTGAGTTTACTTTTTTTTAACACCACACAAGTCTGCAAAACTACTTGGCTTGTCTGCATAAAATACCTAAGTTCTAGATGGGCTTGGAATGACATGTATTTATAAAGTTAAGGTACTAGTACTGAGGAACATGTGACATTATTACACTTTAAATTATATACTCTTGCGAATAAATAGCCAACCATGGATCATGCGTATGTATCAGTATCCGTAATATAATCAAAGGAAATTGTAGCTATTGCAATAGGCCTTGTGCTGTACTATACGAGTAAGAGTTTGCTTAAGACTACACAAAGCCGCTTAGCTACTTGTTTTGTTCACAGAAAACGATTAGGATTTAGCTTTAAAAGACAATTATCTTACTAGACGAACTGATGCAAGTTTGTTACTGACTTTAAATATACTAGATTGAATTTATCATACTTTTAGAATGCAACAGATATCAAAAATACTTTGTGCATTCGCTTTTAATTTGAAATCTTTATTTAAAAGAAGAATATACTACAACACAAAAAATAAGAAGATTCTAACAGACTACTTATTGTGGGAGAATGTACGTAAAAAAGTTTATATCTGGCCCTACATCAAATTCGAGTTAAAAGTTTCTTTCTTTTTTTTCAAATTTTTATTTTGAGTCGGCATAAATAAACCGTACTTTAGGTACTGAAACTGTCACAATCAGTGATCAGAGGCTTGTTTAAAAAAATTGATTTTGATCTACGAGTGCTGTGTACATTTTAATTAGAAATTAATTTCCATAAAGCATATTCTTGGTTTTCACTCGTGATTTATTAACTGGTTTCACTTTAAAAATCAAAACAACATAAGCAAAAAAGAATTCAAGAATTTTTGTTTTAATTAATTTATCCCACGCCAACAATTTTTCTTTTAATAACACTGAACAGTTCACTTGAATTGGAAACTTATTGAAAAGTAAGTCACAAAGTGAAGAAAAAACTACAGGCAATCACTCAAGCAAATATCATAATAAACCATTTTTATGTAAAGATGCGCAGGTGGTAAGCAACAACCCAATAAATTGTTTCATTGGTAGAATTATACCAGCATAACAACTTCGCAGCAACAAGTAGTTTCTACTGCAGCTACAGCAACTATAAAATAATGCTACGATACGACTACGGCCACTACATGAAGAAATACTTTTACAAATTTAACTGAAACTTAATTTTTTTTACCCAGCATATAGAAAGACATAAAATGTAACCATTTGTCTAGATGTCTAACTGGATTCATAATGATACAGAATGGGTGTAATTGAAAAATCATTTTAAATATGAACATACTCGTACATGAATATTGCATGTCTTGCAAAATAACTCAATAGTTTTTGAAATCATTTAATAATTCAATAAATAAAATTTTCTTAGGGTTTTGCAGCAAAAAAAATTTATTGATTTATGCACAGATTAAAGGGTCAAAGAAATTACCTTTGGAAAACCTCTAATAGCAACAAAGCTTACTTTGAACGAAAAATAAACCTAGATCGTAAAGCAAAGTAAATAGCGCCCATTCAATGCAGGCCAAGAGAGAAGTGAGTGACATTTTAAAATTTTTTATAAAAACAAATTGTCAAATTGACAAAATTTAATTAAAGTGACAATTTGTTTTTAAATTAAACGTTTAATTGGCTCATCATTATAATCTGACAGAGCCTTAAGTGCAAATAGACCAAGCAACATTTAGCCACTGTCATTATACCCCCTTTATAGAGTGCAGGTGTCAATCTTTGCTTAAGAATCTTTACAGTAATGAGTTCATCGCTCACTTTGTTACCTAAAACTTGAGCCTCAAACGGCTTTTCTGCATTGTAAAAACACAAGTCAAGTTTTTTTTTTTTAAGTAGCAACCATTAACTTGGACTTTCAAAGTAAACCTCAAGCAGACAATATGTTGAACGCTAAATCGTCTGATGATACGAGTTATTTTCTACGTTCCTGGGTAATCAATAATCATCTCTTAATGACATTGTTTATATAGCAAAGTTCCTAGACTAGTTTCTAACGAATGTGAAAGAAATTTTTTATCGATGTTATATATGGTCAAGTGGCATACTCAGGCCTAGAAGGGTGTCTTTTATCTAACTTGAGCCTTATAAGCCAAGATCAAGCTCATTAAAGCCCAAGCTTATTAAAACTCTGTAATTTATGTTACAAAGACGAAGAGACAGCAAAAATTATGCCAAAGTAATGGACTTATTTTGAACTTTCACTACCTACAACCGTCTTATATGGCAGACAAATCTCCCAAGGAAATCTTCGAATTCTTTAAGTCTTTATGAGGAAGTATTTTCAATATAAGATTACTGTCATAACAGGTCTATTCTGGCTGCAGTGACCAGGTGGCTTTTCCCTTCTCCTAATTCTAAGCCTAGTCCTAAAATATAAGCGCAAACAATATTATTTCTTTTTAAACTTACTAAGATAAATAAAGAAGCTTTGTGAATTTGAGTTGTTTAAAAAAAAAGACAAGCGCTAGTCAATTTTAATTCTTTGTTGAAGTTTTGTGTTAGCTAATCCGTACAGCAAATTCGGTAAGTAAAAGCATTTCTAGGAATCTGGAAAAAAAAACATTTAATTAAATGAAAAATATGCGAACATCACCGACGAAAAACACCCACTTTGTATTGTTGTTGTGTTTAATGTAGGCACAGGTTAAAAGGTTAAAATTCATTAACTCTGAAAGAAAAAGTTTCTCTTGAGCCCATTGTCTATCAATGATTAAGTAAAAAGTCTTCTACTTAAAATTCTTTAATCAATCAAACCATTTCGTTGACTTAATAATTACGCCACTCGCTTAAATAAATAATAATGCATTCGTGTGTATGATAAAGCCAAAATTCGCTATTACATATTGAATGAGCCATAGCCTACAGTTATACAGTACTTTGGCTTCTATGCTCTCAACACACACGTCTAAATTGCAGTCACCATCTACAAAGATTTTAAAGCCTGAGTTTATAGAGATGGTGATGATGGTGGATGGCTGGTGGTTAGCGGACACAATTAAAAAAAAAATTAAAAAACATTTTTCAATATAAAGTAGCATTAACTGCGTTTTTATAGCCTTAAGAATTACGCGCATGCGTAACCAGTTCAATTGTTAATACGAGGACAAACGTAACAGTTTGCAACTACTTAAAAATTTTTACATTATTACAGCATCTGGGGATATGGTCGCTGCAGCTAGCTGGTTTACTAACTATGTGGCTGGCAGTTAGTAGCACTTGATAAACACAATGCGTACATAGTTTTGAGGCCATGTTTTACTTAAAACATGTTGCTGTATCTTAAAAGCCACAAAAACAACTAGCCAACTTATCGTACAGTGCAATAATAGTCAGAACAACTTTAGCAATGAATTAGACGCCCCGCATTGATAGACACCAGTCATCTAAGCGTCCCATTTTTTTTGAGGGTGGAGAAAAAGTGAGGAAAGACTAGACGGTACTTATGCAGACTGGATGTTCCTGCTATTTCACTATTCCTCCCTCTCTTTCTTGCTTAATTTTGTTACGTTGTTTGCCATTTTAGTTGCTGTTACTTTGGAAAATAAAATATAAAAAGAAAATCTGTTATAGAGTTTCAGACGTTGAAGCATATTTCATGTTCATCACCACCGCATGACAAATTATTTTTTTTTTTGCCAGCAAAAACTTTAAAGTTTTGTTGATTGTTTTTAATTTTACAGCAAAACTATAAATTAATACCCCTACACAGGAGAAAATCCATAGAGTAAACAGCTTTAAATTCATAAAAACATTAATTTGCATGAAAAAGTTAAAAAATATTACTTTCGACTGGCTGCAAAACGCAAAAAAAATAGATTCCAAATAAGAAGAATGTCTGACAAAGTGCAAAATAATGTTTTTTTATGTTAAGCGAATGAATTTTAATGAAATTTTATATTGAATGATTAATTTAGTTTATGACATTTAAAATTTTAAATGTTGCTTGTATTAACAGCTTCCTGCCGCAGCAGTCAGTAGCAGGTATTAAATTAAACGATAGTTTTTCAATTGACAGATAATTTGTGCTGTTATTACAAAATTTTCCAGTTAATTTTCTTTCATTTTCTTATTTACAATTTTTGATTTTACAGAAAAATCGTTTATATGATAACTATAAAACTGTTTTTGTAATAGGCAAAAAAAAAAAAAAGAAAATAATATGAATTCCTATAAAACTTGAAAGAAAAAATTTCAGAGTTTGAATTACACAGAAAAAAAAAAAATTAGGAACCAATTAAAAATTGTAATTAAAAAATTTGTTAAGTCAATTATATTTTTAATTGAATCAGTTAAATATTTAATTAATTTTATATATTTTTCAGTTTAATTAAATATGTAATTGACTCAATTAAAAATTTAATTGATTTAACAAATTTTCTAATTAAAATTTTTAATTGGTTCTTAATTTTTTTTTTGTATATTTTATTATTTACTAACTGATTTCAGTCTACTAACTGATTCCAGTCTCGCCCTGTTCTTCAATTTCTTAGACTAAGCAGATTATATATATACAAATTCAGAACAATCTGCTTCAAATCTTGTTTTTGATTAGATCTTTTTATATGTTTCTTTTAACTGACCTGCGTAAAATGGGCGTGGACTATCCAATCTATTGGATAGTGATTTCATGTACCAAATTTCAAAGAAAACCCGTAAGCAAAGAGAATTTTGATAGATAAATATACTTAAAAGTGGGCTCAGCATTATATTATGTAACTTATGGTGCTCACTGATAGTGTAGCTTTAGAGTGGTGAAAGAATTTTTAAAATCTGTTCGGTAGCTTGAGTTTATTCATTACAAACAATAAACTTAAAACAAAACGTCTTCTTTATATTTAACATTAGTATAGATGAAGAAAACAGAAGTAAACATGACATTTAAAAATCTGTAATAAATTGGAAGCAACCTTTGTTCAGGTATGTTTGCATTTAGACTGCTGTGATCAAGAGTGAACGCCTCACATAGAACAAAAATGAAATAATATTAGTTATGGCACTTTGATCAGTCTAAACTTTAAAGATGTCAGTGCGCACAAAGATAGAGCATCACGGCATAAATAGTGAGCTCTGAGATCATTGGTCAATTAGTCATTCCGGTCGAGGTTTGTTTGGGAGTACCCAGGATAATTTTACTTTCTGTTGTGTGCTCTGATCCATTAGAGACTTATTTGGCGGCCAAAAACCATCAACTAGAACCGCGAGATTTTGATGAATGATTTCTGTTGAAACTGTCAGCAGGAGCAGTAGAACGTATTCTACTTGATTTCTCATCGGTAAAAAACTGCAGAAAAAGCTTCTAGGCTATAAGCTTAAAAAATGAAGTACAACAAAGCCGACAACTATTGAAAAATTATGAAAAGCCTGAAATTATTTTGATTATAAGCTTGACTACAAATAAAACAACTTTTCATCAAAATTATCCTGAGTAACGAAGGTCATTAATGTAATCACTACATAGTATAAAACAAAGTCGCTTTCTCTGTCCCTATATCCCTATGTATGCTTAAATCTTTAAAACTACGCAACGGATTTTGATGCGGTTTTTTTTTTTTATAAATAGAGTGATTGAAGAGGAAGGTTTATATGTATAATCTTGGAAGGTTTAACGTCACAAATCCGCCCGGTAGGTAGTGCTATAGTCGGTATCTGGCTTATTTGCCTACTACCTGTTTTAACCCGGTCTCGCACAGTTCTTTACTCTATGAGTTTGATTTCTTAGTGTAAGAAGATCGAATATATAAAAGTATTAAGGCAAGACAATGTTTGCTGGGTCAAATAGTACTGAATATTTATAAAAGCAGCAGTGCAAAATATTGTATCTTGGTCTTCTAGTCAAACTTTTATTACTCCTCTATTAAGCTTTGCAAAGTTTTTATAATTTTGCTATAATAATAACGTACCTCATCCACAAAACATCTGATTAAAAGAACTTAACATTCACCACACCATTTACACTTTCTTGTTGAAGCAGCCTATTATTTATCATTTTGTCCAATTTGCTGCATGATGAATGTATTTTTTTGGTGCCCCAAATATTTTGCTTAAATTTCAACATAAAAATATTCAATTTATTTTTTTGCTTTGTTTTACTTAAAACGTCTACAGTATTTGCAATTTGTTACATACTCCTGCTGATACCACCACCAGACCTTTATGACTTTGAAATTTCATTAAAAACAATTTTCAATTCCGTGAATAGCAGGACTATAACCTTACTATACCCCAACAGAACACGTACATACAATTTATTGTTTTTTTTTTAATTTTTTTTTTTTGCTGCATACACCTTGCATGTTTGTTTTGGGAAACAAGTTTGTCAAGCATTTTTATGAATTATAATGACACACACACACATTCAGACAGATGAAAATCAACTCGTGCAGCAAATGTGCGCAATACTACTCTGCGCAGCTAAACACGCGCACACTCTTTTACGTCGGTTGTCAAATGACAGGTGCTCCATTTTTTCTTACCAAGATGTTACACTACACACACAAATAAAATTATAAACATTTGTTTAAACACTTTGATTGCAGGTATTGGCAGATCTAGCAAAAATAAGAATGGTTTGACAAAATCGCATAAGTTTGCTTGAACTAACTTTAAGAAGGGGCCTGAAAAGAGGGAGTAGTCACACTAAAGTAAAGTTATATTCTTATATAAAAACATTAACGCATTTTTCCTTCTAATCCACAGTTTCTCTACATATTTGCTACATTTAAACAAGATTTTTATGCTGGAATGTTGCGAAGCTGCTTAGATTTTTTTTCTTCATTTGCTATTAAGAACATTATTATTGTGTTGTTGCGTCTGATTGCTGCGCTTGCTTACGTAGGTGACATTACGATTACAGTTGTTTCTTGGCTGGAGCCTATAAAATACCTTTATTGTTATTGTTTTAAATTGTATAATCAATATAGAATTTCTTAATATTGAAACTGACTAGACTACTCTACGGCTGCGGCTACTAAGTGAGTGGCCACAAGTATTGTTCACTCTTGTATGGGCATTAATAAATAACAATATTATTTTTATTATTGTTAATACCTGCAACCATATGTATGTATGTTTGCATTAGCTTTTCCTAATGTTTGTTGATTTAGTGCAGCGTAGTTCTAAACTAATACATTCGCTATTTCCAACACTTGTTTTCAGTTCATTCATGTTTAACTCAGTAGTCGGCCCATGGATATCAAACATTTTTACAATTTAATGCCAATTGAGTTTAATGTTTAATAAATTGTGCAAAACTTACCAAAGCAAAAAATTAATAAAACATTCTTGTATTCATACAAGATTCTCAATGGAATTGTCTTTAGACATTTCAATATCAGTCTTATGATTGTGGGTATTCGATTAATCGTAAATGAATTGATGTCTCAGTAAAAGTGCTCTTTTTAAATTTAGGGTTCCGATTATACTATTATTTAAAGGAGCGCATTTTAAGAAAGATGTGACCTTGTAGATCAAAGTAAAGTCAATGTAAATTTTTTAAAACAAAAAAATCATCTTCTCCGATGAAGCGAATTTCCATCTGAATGAATGGCTTCGTGAATACACAAAATTGTCGAATTTAGTGCTCACAAAATTCTCATGGAATCCATCAGAAACAAATGCAACTACTGCGAGTGTTGGGCAGGTTTTTCTTTTTTGAAGATGAGGTCAAAATTGCGGTGACTTTGAACGGTACTAGTTATAGGATCAAGCAAACGGAATTCTTGTAGCCTCAACTGAACGGTATGGATTTGGACAAGATGTGTTTTCAGTAAGACGGCTTTACTTGCCACACAGCGCGTGAACAATCGATTAATTGTAGCATAAAATGGAGAAGTGGATTCGTACTGAGACACTCTTTGCAATTAAGGTTCTTACAGACATTACCCTAGAATCTATAGAAACTAGAAATTTCTGTTAGTTTTCTTTTTGTCTGATCTTATGTAGTCTAGCCTAGTCTTATATACTCAACATAAATTTACCCCGCTTCAGCGCAAACCATTTTATTTTTAATTTTACATTTCTTCTAAAGTTTAATTTTTTTTTTAATAATTCTCCAAAAATATTACCATCACATTTGATGTTTTTGGTTTGATTATTTCAAAAATCACTCTAGAGTTGTCTATTAGCTCTGGCTTTTGAAATTTTTCAAGCTCGATTTTGTTTTAAAGGGTTACAAATTTCGAAAATACATGATTACATTGTTTAAATACGCCAAGCAAATTTTGTGTTATTTAGAAAATATCGTAAATCGATCAACGACTTTTTAAAATGTGCGTACTTTTGAGTAAATATTTGCAATCTAAAGAAGTCACAATTGTATTGGCCATAATTTGGCGGGAGAATCATCATCATATCCAATAGTTTCTTCTGCCCAGGTGTATTTCACACACTCTAATCATGAGCCAACTTGAATAGCAAACTTAGGAATAGATTTTAACATTTTCTGCAAATTGTAAAACAGGACATGTTGTCTAATTTAAAGTACCTACATAAACATCAAACTACCCTCTTTACATTTTCATTTAGAGCGCAGTAACTGTATGAAATAAAATGTACAAAAATTTCATCATATTTAACCTGTCCTAAAATTAAAAACTAATGCTGCCAGAAAAAAAACCAGTGTGATTTTTTAATTAATCCAAAAAGAATAAAAATTTTCTGGAAAATTTTCCAGTGCTAACCAGTGTTGTTTCAATAGAAGAGCAGGGGCTTTCTGCAAAAGTTTATTGGGAAAGAGCTGTCCCGAAGAATTTTTAGGAAGAAAGAATTAATTTGCTTAAACTCTTTTTTTTCTAATAAGTTCAGTCACAAATCATACTGGTAACCACCCAGAATCTCTGTTGCTACATTATAAGCCTTCTCATTCTATTCGCCTTAGTGAATGGTCATTTCGTCTATGCCCCTTTGGAGGGAACCCTGCAAGTATTTACAAACAGTTGAATGAGACCATGGTGGGGGCTTTGCTAATATCCACTGCAAATTGAAGTCTACTGGGTATTTCTTCCTAATCAGGCTTGTCGGCTTTAAGAATTACCATATATCAGGCTCATTGTCATTAAAAGTGATAAAAAAATTTTCCTTGGCAGTATAACCTTGCTTTAGTAAATTTTTTGATAAATATATTCTTAATGTTTCAATAGTTTTTCCAATAAATTAAACTCTAAATTTAGCTTATAGATTGGCTAACAAGACTTTTTACAAAGCCTGATTGTTAAAAATGTTTTCATTTTTTCTACTCTACTTCTTTTTCTTACCAAAAACAAAAATTTTCTAGAAAAACTTTATGAAAAGAAACAAGACTTTATATCACTATAGTTTACTTTACTCTCCTTTCTTCTAACAGTATTTATTTTAGTCTTTTCTACTGGTCAGCTTGACTGTTTCCTATTCTTTGCATTCTTTTATTACATTTTGAAATCAGGAAAGAAGCTACTGACTGACCTTTTAAAAGGTCTCCAAGGGAAATCAAAAAGTCGTAAAAACGAACTAAATCCCAATTATATAATAAAGGAAATTTTTTCTTATTAAAAAAACATCATTATAAAAATTATTTATTAATTAAAAGTAAAGTGTTTTAATTTAATATGTAAAAACATATTTTCTAATATCATTCAGCTCACAGTTGTACACAAAATTTCGTAATTAAGGGCACAATAAATGCTAATGGCGTATAAAGTTCAACAGAAAACAATTACTTAGCATCTGAAAGGTCTTCCCCTTTCCTATATTGTAATACATGAAAATGACCTTGAGTGCGTTAGATCGTATAGTCCATATAAAAACATTATTTTCAGGCTCTTTATTATTATATATCTTTCAAAAAACCGATTAAGAAGAACGATATTCTCAACACTAAAGTACATTCAAGTGCAGCAGTGCGTTTGTTTCAATCTTTCTTTGGTCTCATAAAATAAAAGCTGATTTTATACAAACATAATAACAATCTGAGATAGAGATAATTTTTCGTAATACATTCAGTCTGTCCCACCTACCAAATCAAAGATTTTGTATGAATTTTTTTTTACTTGCAGACATATTTTCAGTTGTTTATTTAGTATTTTCAATGTTTGACAAGTGAATGGCTTTTGCAAAATTTTGAAGTTCATAAAAATATTTTAATAAAATTAATGAAACGCAATTTTCTATAAAAAAGCACACAAAATGTTTTTTGAAAAATTTAGAAAATTTCAACATTCATTTAATGAAACTTTTCAGTACTGATGTTCTACTTCTCTTTCACATATGCCAACACTAAAATGCCTTTAAAGGTTTCTACAGTTTGTTATTTTAGGCCAATAAATGCTCTCAAGAATGCATTATTTGTCTATTAATCTCTTCTTTTTGCACTAAGCGGGGAATAACTCCCCACGCACATCCTTTTTTGAATCAACAATTATGGCATATTTAAAATATTTAACAATTGCACTTGTTGCTCTTGGAAAAATAAACTCATAACAGCAAACAAAGGCAACAGTTGCGAAGATCAACATCATCAGCATTCCCACCAATAAATAGCAAACATACAGAGAGGGAGAGAGGGCTTATACTAAAGTCAGTTTTCTTTCTTTTTTTCAGAATCTTATGAATATTGCAAATCTACGCATTGGCACGCAATTTAATGCTACAATACAAACAGCAATACCACAACTAACCAGACTATTTACCAGCTGTACAGGTGCTTTGCCACCAACTAACTAAGCAAAACCAGCCAGTTAAACAGCCAGCAAATGGACCGACGACCAACAACGAAATGCGTAAGAAAAAAATTACTCTTTTTGGAATAACTTGCTTATGGGTGATAAATTATGTCGCTAATGCAAAGTGCTTTGCTTTATATATCAAAAGACAAGCAACAAACAGGCAGCAACCGCATGCGAACGAAATATAATGTCTTGTTGTCCAGCCGAAGAAACAAAATATTTTCTACTACGTGTTTTCCTGCCGTTCTTTTTTTTTTTTTAATATATAATTTATTTTTTAAGTTTTTTTTTTCTTTTTTTAAGTTATTTCTCATCCGATTTTGCATTATGCGTCTCTCTGTTGGGCAAGTTGAGCGTCTGTTAGTCGCATCATTAGCCATAGAGTAGGCGTACATATTAGCGGTACAACTTGCTAGCAATACTTGTATTTATTCCTATCGTATACACTTTGTCACCAACACACTCGTTTTAAATTGGACTACAGTGTTTATCCACAACGATGACTCTTTGTTTTTGTTAGATGAGTAAAAAAATCATTTCCTATGAGAGCATAAAAAATAAGTGCAAGTCGAAACTTTAAAATTATTAAAATACTCAATATTGGAAGATTTTCTTTTCTAATAATTTAATTAATATATTGAAAGGTGATTTGTATAAGAGTGAAATAAAAATAATCACTGCAAAGCTTGTAGGAATGAATTTTGACAATTGAAGTAATTGCGTAAATACAATTTAAGTTTTCGAAAGGATTTCTATGAAATTTGCTAGAGCACAAGCTTATTAAAAAAAGTCTATATACTTTTTTATTGGCCTCGCCCACTTTCACACACTTTGTCCTCTTTTTCAATAAAACATGTGGGATTGCTTTTTTAATGTTTCAAAATCTATTTACAAAATGATTTGTCAGAAATTTGCTACATATCATCTCTGCACTCCAAGAAGGGCAGCCACATATATTTTAATTAATTTTATACTAATCAAAAACCAGATAAAACCCGCGACATGCGATATCTAGCAACATACGAGAATTTTTAATTTTTTTTTCGTATAAAAAAAACTAACTGCCTGTTTTAGTTCATGTGAAATATAGCTTCTTTCGTACAATTTATTGAAAACTAAAACAAATATTTGAAATTTGTTTTTATTTTTAATATAGATTTACTTAAGAAAACTATCGTTTTCTTCGTGCTAAAACTGTCAACAAATATTTGATCGCTTTCATTCGATATAGAATGAGACAATTTGGTCCAAGATTTTCAACAGACTGCTGTGAATTTTTATGTAAGTATATGTTTTTCTAATTAAACAGTTCGAACTGTATAAAGCTTATTAGAAAATACATAAAATAACAATAGTTCAAATACTGATGATCCAAATTTTTAAATCATACTAAACAGGATATTTTTAATATTACAAGGAATCACTACAAAGTTATTTTAAATTAATTTTTAAACTTATCAGTGAATACATAATCAACTCTATTTCATGAACATAAATTTCGCCGTCGTTTTTATTTCAACTTCGATTTTTATTATTCTCGTCATTACTTTGACTCCCATAACATTCTTGCTACGCCGACAACTGTTAATAATTTTTTGAGTAAAACAAAAATATGTTTTGAATTTTTGGTGACAAAATTTTTCCGTTGGTAATTTATATTTAGATTCAAGTAATAAAGAAAAAATATAATCTTGTATTATAAAGAAAAGCATGTATCGAAACCAAACTCTTAAAATAATTAGGATATGATTTAAAGAATGGAGTCAGATTTATATTCATTTCTAAAAAAGAAAAAATTAATTGGAAACTACATTAAGATTTTTTTACCTTATTTTTGCAACCAATTGTTTGAAAAATTCTGGTTTTGTCCAGGATTGCAATAGAAAAGTGAATTTATTTTATAGCAATTTATTCTCAATTTGTTTTGAAATTAAATGGAATGGTAGCTCCTGTTGCAAAGGAATAATTTTTTTTTAACAATTCCACAAGTTTTCTAAAGTGGTTTATTTTTATTTTTTATTTTATTTTAACCTTTTTTGTTTGCTACCGAAAATGGTAACAACTAAATCATAGTTTCAATATACAATATCTTATAGCATACCAATTATAAAAAAAATATTTATCGATAAATAACAATTACGAAAATAAGCAACAGCATTATTTATTGGTTACAACTGGATTAAGGGTTAATATCTCTACCAAAGCTTATTTCTTTGCAATATGTTGAAAACAATGAGTGCATAAGAAGTAAGCAAATTTTGACAGATATTGAAGAAGAACCGAGGAGAGCAAAAAATTTACATCCCACATATATACATAAAAAAGTGTCAGCTGTTTGCCAGAACTACTCATATGTCATTTGTGAAGACTCAAAATTTTTTAAATTTTAATCTACTTATCTTATAGGTTGTTTTTTCTTAGATTTTCCTCGCCTTTCGACCTGGGGTTGATATGCATCTAACTCACCGTTAGCCCTTCCGCTATCTATCCCTTAAATAAAAATCTAAGAAATATTTGCTGGCTTCCTCACTATTCCCTACAATATGGGCTATAGAGCCCATTTTTCCCAAAACTCAATGTGCCTCTGGACGGGACTGAGCATACCTTAGCTGCACACCCGGATAACCGGAGGTTCGTTACACATTTAAATTTAAGACTATTAATTTTCGTCTGAAATTACTTTCCTTTGTGGCATCCTAAATGGGCGGTAAACCTCTAACGAATTATTAATTTACTTAATTTTTTTTAAATAAATTTGGCTTTCAATTTTACATAATTTTTACTTTTTCACCTACCCAATTAAAATATGTATAATACATCTGCTGGTAATGCTGCCAGACTTCTACATGTCATTTCAATATAAGACTTTTTTTCTCTATTACGAAGTTTGGGTTTCTCAAAGCAATTTTGAAGAAATTTATGTGTTTAAATAAAATGAAGTGAAATAAATTTAATTTTTAATTAAATTTGTTGCTATTCAAAATTTTACTCGAAGTTGCAATAACTTACAAGTTAAAATTAGAATTTTGTAAAGCAAATAACTGGATTTGTTCTGGAGTCTAATCACTGCATCCGATATCGAGTAGACTATCGTATCGAATATTAGTTACCTGTCGAGTAAACAAATCATCCCATACGATATCTATCGAATGGTAATTTTGTTAAATTTTTAGTAGATTTACCCACAACTTTTTGTCAAATGCATGTAAATTAAAAATAACTGTAGCATGAATTTAGTCATTAATTGTCCAAAAAAATTTTTTAATAATATGGATGAACAATTTCTTCTTCTGACATATTTTTCTTTAAACTAAAAAGATTAAAATTTAATAAAAATTATAATAACTAATTGTTTTAACCTAAAACTAAGTAATTAAAACCTAAATTTCTTTAAGCTTTTTTGTTGACCAATCTCGTTAAAACAGTAAATTGTTTTGTTTACGATAGCTACTTTACTATTGAATAATGTTTGCTAAGATTACACTCAACCGAAGACTCGCTATTGGAAGCCATCATCTCCAATTAGGATACATTTTACTCGATATCGAGTGCCATGATGCCAAAATGAAAAATTTTTATATATTTTACTCGATATTGAATGCGGTGATTAGACTCTAGATCATTTGACTTTTAATTTATTTATTTAAGGTTTACTCTAAAGTGGCCTACAAAATTCTAACCTTAACTGCTTCTACCTTTTAGTAAAAAGCTTGGTATTAATTTTAGAAACATTATTGTCTTATAATTATTTTAGTTTTTAAATAGTTTTGTAAAGAAATTTACTTGTAATAAATTTTAGCTTCTTTTTATTTAAGATTTGAAGAAACGTAACGTTTGGCACCCTTGTCGACCAGTAACTATGTTGCAGTTTTGGATTTCTCTTATCGCTCTTTTGCGACTATTTTACTCATTTCGTCTTTGAATATTATGACCATATTTTCTTTATACGTTCGGGAACGCATTGCATCAGTTGGACCAGCAAAATCAAAACCAAAAAAAAAAGTTCCTTGTTCGTCACTGATTTGATAAAGTGGCATCGTTAAGTTGACTGTGACTTGTTACTAATTACTTGACTCGTTTAGAGGTCTTAGTTTATTTCTATTTCACAGGAATACAAAAAGAAAAAGAATAACAAATAAACTCTTAATATAGAATTTCATTCCAACTGTGTTAGAGCCCATTTGTTTAATCGGTTTTCTGGTATTGAATATATTGCTGGTATGCTTGCTGTTGTTGTTATTGTTGCTGTAACTGGTTGGTAAATTTGAAAACAGTATTTGTTTTGGTTGTCATCATTAGCCAACTTCCTTTTTACATGAACACTTAAAATCGTGGGAATTAATTTAAGCTATTGAACATGAATTTAAGGATTTTAAACGATGCTTAACAAAGACAAATTTGACAAACCAAATAATTTTCAAAATATTTCTTTTTCTTTTATTCGTTTCGTGGTGTAAAAGGAACAATTTTTTTTTTTTTTTTTTTGTGAAGGTAAATTGGTAAACCAGGTGACCGGTTTTTATTTATAATTTGCAGCAGGTAATATAAACAGAGGAAATAATTTTGTTGTAGCAATAATTTTTTTGTAATCAACAATTGAATAGCAATATTTAATAAATTTCAAAGAACTATTATTATGTCAATTGTGTACTTGATTATAAAAGGTGTTTTTTATAGACATATAGAACTTTAACTTGGCATTACTGTTCAAGATGGCGACCGATTTAACAGCTGTCAAGTGATTTATTCTCAGTTTGGTTTGGCAATTCATCATGAATAGACTCACGCCTGAATAACTCTTGCAAATAGTGCAATTTTATTTCGAAAATAATGGTTCTGTGCGGAACACGTATTTTACGAATTTTGTTAAGCGATGAAGCGCACTTCTGGTTGAATGGCTACGTCAACAAACAAAACTGCCGTATTTTGAGTGAAGCTAATCCTCAAGTGTATATCGAAACACCGTTACATCCAGAAAAATTTACTATATGGTGCGCTTTATGGGCTGGAGGAATCATTGGTCCGTACTTCGTCAAAAACGATGATGGCCAGAACGTTACAGTCAATGGTGATCGGTATAGAGTCATGATTACTAACTTTTTCATTCCTGAATTGAACAACCATGATGTCCAGGAGCTGCGGTTCCAACAAGACGGCGCAACATGTCACACAGCTCGTGCCACAATCGATTTATTGAAAGACACGTTTGGTGACGCCTAATTTCACGTTTTGGACCTGTGAATTGGCCTCCAAGATCTTGTGACTTAACACCGCTAGACTACTTTCTGTGGGGCTATGTAAAGTCATTGGTCTATGCGGATAAGCCACGAACGCTTGACCATTTGGAAGACAACATTATCCGTGTTATTGCCGATATACGGCCACAAATGTTGGAAAAAGTCATCGAAAATTGGACGTCCAGATTGGACTACATCCGAGCCAGCCATGGCGGTCATATGCCAGAAATCATATTTAAAATGTAATGCCACAAGATTATCTTTCGGGTAAATAAAATTCATGTCAATCGAATAATCCATCCTTGTTTTATTGCAATTTAAAGTTATATACGTCTATAAAAAACACCCTTTATTTTTGTGTTTGCAACTAAAACTCTTGATTACTAGACTACAATTTTTATTGTCATTAAAACAAAATTCGAAGCAATCATATTCATACCACTAACTGGTTATGAACCAGGGAATCGGCATTTAAAAGGCATTCACTCGCCAGAGTTTTGGTTTATTTTTACCTTCAATAAATACTAAGTGCAGGGTGACAGTCAATGTATGTGCAAGTGTTCTTGAACGCTCCCTTTTTATTATGTTAAACTAGTTTGTTCTTCTGACAGGATTTTGTAACTGTATCCGTTTTATGTAGTATTTTCTTGAAGATGTTTTTAAAAAGCTGTGATATACGTAATGCTTCTGTGCAAGAACAAAACTTAAGAATTATATATTGATACCCATTATTATTATTATTATCATGGGCTATAATCACACCGCGACCTTTAAGATCTACAATCTAAGACTCTTTACTTTACGTGTCTCGTAATGGCTACAGGATTAATCATGAGTAGCTCTCTTCAAAACACTGTCCCACTGCCTAAACAGCTCATTCTGTGACTTGCCTCCGCTGGGCTTTTGCACAGAACATGTTCCGATATTTACTTTCCTTCCCGACAGAAATAACAAAAGTCGTTTTTTACCACAACGATTTTACTCATCGTAGAGTTTTATGTAATTTGAAACCCTTACGCTATTGCATCAAAATATGTAATAAATTGCTTCCAATCGTCGCTGTTGCTTTTAAATCAAGATTTTATTCCTTTAATTTGAGTGACATATCACTAGGCTTTGTTTTCAAGTATTAATTTATCCCTTCCTTAAATATATTTAATTAATACAGAGGATTCGAGCAAAGCAAATTCCACTATCAGTTTTAATTTCATTTATTTAAATTCATTTCATTTCTAGGCTTCTTTTTGCATGACTAACTTTGAATTATTAAACGAAAAAAAAAACTGAATTTCCTTATCACCCATCAAACTGTCAAATTGTATTTGCTTATTTGTGGCCAAATTTTGTTTTACCAAAGGCAAGAAAAAAATATTTTTTATTTTTACACAAACACATACACGTACATGAAAGTTTATTCACAGACATAATAAAAATGTCAAGAGGAAGAAAATGAAATATATTATGTTGATGAAGGAGTATGTCCAGACACTTAACATACGCATCGCATCATATATACGCAGACATGGCTAAACAGACAAATGCAGCAGCCTCCGCATAGTTTTGACCATAAGAATCAAACCAAAAAATAAAAATAAAAAGCAAAATTAAAATAAGTAAAAGTGTGTTACAACGACTATAAAAAACACTACAAGAAAAATCTTTAACTACAAATGGATTTTAAAAATAAATATTCGTGCAGTTGCTTTAGTCTACTTAATGTTTTATTTAATCACATATTCTCGAAATCCTTTTCTATAACTTAATTGAACAAAAAGTTTTTTATATATAATACAAACTAAACGATAAACTTAAACTAGTTACCTACATGCTCGCTAGACGTTTCTATAAAATTAAATAAAAAACAAACAAAAAATGAAAAGTTATGGTTTGAATAAAGTTAATGTTGCTGATGGTGGTGGTGGTAGAAAGGAGCAATAAATGCAGAGAATTAAAAACCAGTCGTTTAGTAGCCACCACTCAACAATGTTTATGTCAACAAAACATCATCCAGCTAGTAGCTGGTAGGATTTCCACCAGTACTCTTTGGGTTCATAATCAAAGCCGCTTTTTAATTTTTTATCGTTTATTTGCCATAGAAAGAGACAAGAGGAAGAAAAAGAAAAGGAAAAATAATATCATTATGAATGTTGTGTTATCAACTACGCCATCATCGTCATGGTCATTTAATAATGTGTACTCCTATTAAAATTAGGAGGCTAGTAGCGATGAGGCTGCTGATGATGACGATGATGTAGAAACAGTAAAAACTGCAAGTTACTAAGCACGTTCGATTGAAATGTAGTAATGCACTTGAACTTGATGATTTACTTGAGAGGTTAATTTAGAAAAAAAAAGTCCTATGGAAAATTTAAGAATCACAAAGTGTAAAAAAAATACAAAACAATTTGGGAACAGCTAAATGATTGTCGATTTTGCTGGCTTAGTGAAAAGGTAAATTCAGTATAAATTCCGTTTAATTTCAAGCATTGAAGCTAAAGCCAATTCACATTTAAATGGAGATAATTCACAAGTTAATTTGAATTAAGACTACGCTAGTGGAGACCGTGTATTTATATCTATATATTTGCTATGCATTCAGTTAATAAAAAAGGAGTGGTTGTTTTCTGCCTACAAGCAAAGAGAATTGGCAGATTGATTTTGTCTTTTAATATTTATAAATTTGTAATTTATCCTACCATTAATTTAGAAGCACTTTGTAGTAATGAGAAAACTTCTTTGGGTGTGAGAACTGAATTTGTCATTAGTCACAATATGAGTTGTAGTAGTGGAATATTTAAGTGGTATCAATAAGAATTTGGTAATACCACTCAAAACGTTATTGAGAGAACTAAATTTTTGTCAGTATTAATGAACTTTGAGTTTTGCAACTAAAAAATTCAATTATTAAAACTGAGTTTTTGATTGGTGACAAATTTAGTTCTTACAACCAACGCTGTTGTTTGTGGCCATACTTAACAATAGAATTTTAAACTGTATTAATTGGCTTACTGGCACATTCTTGCAAAGTTAAGTTATATGAAATATAACGGGCAGCAGAGGTCTTATTTGTCACTTTTAGGCCGGCCCGTTATTACAATTTGCGATAGTTAATGTTAGGTTTTTTCGCTAAAATTTTGGAAGTTCGATATTTAACTTAAGCGACAGTTTTAATTTAATATTCAAATAAAAGCTTGATATTTGACTTATAAAATCTTAACTTTAACTATCGGTAACTTGTAATAGAAAAATTCCAAGTAAAAAATTGAAGAAACGCCAATCAATTGCAGCAGAAATTGTTTGTTATTGTTTTGTTGGAGAAAGGCTTGACTGCACGTCTTAAGATCATTTTTTGGCCCCTTTTGCATTAGTTCTATTTATTAAATAATTTCCAACAAGGCAAGCTACTCATGACAAAAAAGGCAAAAATGTTTCTTGCTTGCAGTTTGCGTATCATTTATAAGCAAAAGCATAAATATAAACATTTCATAGTCGTATTCATAACGCCTTTCAACTGCCTCTGAATAGAAGTTGTATGAATATCATTGAAAGAGTAAAATTCAATACTAGGCGCTGATTATTTGCTTTAGTTTTTCTTTATTATTTAAACACTTTTTTTCTAAAATTGCTTGGTTGCTGTTGTTGTTAATGTTATAGCAAAATATGTTTCTGATTTTTTTTTGCTGCTGTTATGCCATAATGTTTGTAGCCAGTTATTTTTATAATTTTTGTTGATTTTTGCCTATAATGTTTATTTTGCCATTACATTATGGGCGTTTTTTAATGTTGAAAAATTTCTTTCGTTTTTTGGTTTTTACTTTTTACTATCCGGCTGGACGGATGATCCCACTGATGCTGTCTATATGCCTCGCAAGTTGTTGGCTTTATTGTTGGTACTGATGATGGGCTGATGCTTCTGTTAGTGTGTTTGCTTTAAAAAGTATTTGTTAGGCGATTTGCAAACTGAACTGAACTGCAAGTGTGTATGTTTGTTGCATTTTGTCTTTTTATAGACATCCTCATTATAATAATTTTTGTGTTCTTGTTGTTTATAAAATATTTCAAGTCCATTCATATCTTTAAGAGTTGTGTGCATCCCAAACAGTTAGTTACTGAATTACTGATGTTGGTATTTTGTTTGTATGTTGTTAATGTTGTTGTTCTTTTTACAATTATTGTTGGTATGATTATATTATGGCTGATGCCGGCGCTGCTTTTGCTGCCAGAGTTATTGTCAACTATTAATTCATGCCGCGCAATTTATCACTTTTGGTTGTTTAACACATTAACAATGTTTGTATAACTTTGTACGTTTGTTTGTTTGTATGTTTGTATACTCTGCATAAATGAAAGTATAAAATCAGTTTTTTTTTTTAATTTTGCTTACCACCATGTTTATTGTTGTCTAGTGATGCGGTTTTCGCGATTAATTTTGAGATCAATTTTTTTAATTTTAAATTTAAAGTTTTCGATTTCTAAAGATTTCTAAAACTAAATATTTATTCTACATACACATCGCTCATTAATTAGAAAAGCTTTATAAATCAAGTGTTGATTTTACAGAAAACACATTTTAATTATTCCATTTATTAACAATTGAAAGGAATAATGTTAAAAATTCAGTTCGATAAAAGAGCACAAATACTTTGAGTTAAAGTGATTTAATATAAAATTAAAAGACTTAAGACTTTTTTGTAAAACTCAAGTTCCAAAATATTAATAGACTTAGGCCTGTATGCGCAGTCTTTAATTAACTAATAACTCTACCTTATCTAGTATCATTGTCAACTAAATTCAAGAATTAGTCGTTAGATTTGTAAAAAAAAACTCCATGTGTGTTCAGAAAGTAGAACACAGTAGTAACAGATTTTTTGACTAGTCTGTCCGACTTTCTAATTTTATTAAAACTTTTATTTCATTCAATTTTAAATCAATGAAAAAAGCAACAATGTTGAACCACTTTACCTTAATAGTGTCATAGCTCATACAAATTTTTTTCTGAATTGTTGCTTCATATTTTTTAAAAAACAACAAAATATTCTTAACGCTCATATTTTAAGAATAAAATATTTAAAAATTTTGATGTGGTTTTATCTAACAGAATAGAGTTGTTCGACTGTATTGGATATTTATTTTTTACGGAGTTATACACGGCCTCCTTAGTTCCGAATTTACAATATTTAGTTAACTAATAACACAGGCTAACAAAATGAAAGGGTTTTATAGTTAATTTCAATACATGTCATAGTAAGCTTCAATCGCTATAATTGACTTAGTCAATCAATCGTGCAAAGAAGCTTCAGATTACAAAATTAACTGCAAATAGAATTTTGACCAAATATACGCAAGCTTGAATACAGGTCACAAGCAAGAAAAAAACAAAATATATAATACGCTCAATACAGCAAAATCCGCGTCTTTCGCACAATAACCGTGCAAAACAATATAACAACAGTGTAAGCACCGTAAGAAAAGTCCTCTTGATTCTGGCTTCGAGAGCTATCGTGCAATTAAATATCTAAATGGCTGATTGTTTGATTTGCGTGGCGCGCTAACGGCCTTTAATTATAACCGCAAGAGTCCGCTTAGAAAACCCACTCGAAACAATTATGTATAAATAAAGTTACCTAGATCCACCCTGTGACATTAAGATATCTGAGAAGGCCTCCGTAGTCCGTGCCTTCAGACGCGCACAGAGAAATTAGTATCTGGAAGCCATCAGAGCCGAGCACTGGCAGAGAAGGTGAATGACTATCACTTTACTTTCAGATGTCTGAAAGCTGCGGTAGTTTTCGTTGAAGGTCAGCCTTAGCTTGCTGCCGTGCAGGGCTGATCGTCCAGTAACTGGTTATAACAGTCAACAGTTTGGAAATTTCCTATCTCTATTACTGCTCACTACGAGGCCATAATTGGCGCCTAATTCTATAATCGTCTAGACGTCGGCATCTGGTAAACGCTTTTCTTTACTAGTAATCAAGAATGCCGCTCCTGATGCTACTAAGATTTACAGCGACTGTCGCTGATATAGTAGCCTCTTAATTAGACCAATCTTAGCCAATTCATTCGTCTTCTCATTACCAATGAAGCCACTTTGCGCAGGAATCCATACCAAAAATTCGTCAGCCTGACGTCTTAGATTAGATAACACAGCCTTACATTGGCTAACTAGAGCAAATGATATAATATACGATTGAAGTGCCAGGAGAGCCACTCGGTTATCTACAAAAGTGTTTATAGTTCTCTATCGTAGAGAAGCCCGAATATCACCGAATGAAAGTTCGCTGTATTTGTCTTAGAGACGAAATGAAAGTCTTATGTCAAGTTCCCTGCAATAGACTCCAGAGCCTACACCGCAGATCATCTTAGATGAGTCAGTGTACACTTAGTGTCATATTTGTTTGCATGTGTTTCCCATTTCCACTCTCGCTTGGAGGCTAAAACGATCTTAAAAACCCCATAAAGTCGTAGTTAAAAGCAGAATGTCCTTGCAATAAAACGGGTATGAGTTCTTTACGATTAATTGTTAACAAAATTCAACAACCTCTCTTTATGTACGATGAAACCTATGTCAAAATGCACTTGAAGCAGCTGCCAGGGCAAAAAAATTATATTGCAGAGAAACGTGGAGATGTCGATTCAAAATACAAAGGCACGCAAATGGATAAATTTGGTAAACGCATCATGATTAGGCAAGCAATTTGCAGTTGTGGTCTTCAAAAATAACATTTGAAATTTATATCAAAGAATTCTTGTTGATAGAAACGTTTTCTGGCTTTAAATTAAACGCCACTACTCTCCAGTAAAATTTTGTACTGATTTAACATCTTGATGATATCTAGGAAATCAGTTTGATAAAGTGAAAAAAGTCTCCTCATTATGCGCAGCTTCTACAAATTGAGCAATACTGGGCTATTGTCACAAAGCCAAATTAAAGAAAAGTGGTACTATTATTCGTGACGCTAAAAATGTGCTAAAAATTTTTAAGATATATGCAGCGCAGATAGATAAAAATGTTGTGCATCAGTTAATGGGATCCATCAAAGCAAAAAAGGAAATAAATTGAATTTAATTTTTAATATTTTCTTAAAAAGTTTTTTAAAAACTATTTTACTTCAGTGTATATTAAATTGCTTATACGACAGGATTTTGTATGAATGCTTTAGGTGTTCAAATTTAAACTAAAAGTCTAAAATATTTGAAGACTCTAAACTTTGGGCCGTATAAAAAAATTTTTTGATTTCTCTACGACTACCCAAACTCAACACTTTGCGCTTTGTTAGATTAAAGTTTTATTGTAATACATGAAAACAAAAACCGATTATTTGAAAAGAAAAGTAATTGATATCTTCTTACACACATACATACATGTACACTAATACATTCGCGCACTACATTGTATGTTGGAATTACATTGTTTGCATAGATTTGTAATTTAAAATATCCATTGAATGGTTTGTTTGTCTGTTAAAATGTTGGTTCGGTTGGTTGGCTTACTTGTCCACTGGCTGATTACTTGGCTGGCTCTTTTCACTTGTTTACTAGCATGGCGTTTATCATGTCATGCTGTACAACATAATGACATTTTTATAATGTTCTAACATTTGTTTATACCAACCATTTATTTACTATTTTTTTTTATTAATAAAAAGTGCATTAAATAGAAATTATCGTTTGACAATGTAAACACTATGACAGTAAAGATATTTATTTACAAAAAAGAAAAGAAAAAACTAAAGTTTATTTAATAATTATTTAATTTCAGTGTTATTACTTAAGCATATATTATTGAATTTAAATAAAACTTAATATAAAAAATTTTTAAAATTTTAGGAAACAATAAGCAAATTAATTTTGGAATATTCTGGATGACGAGCAGCTAGAATGATAAAAAAAGAAGGTTACACTTTCAGCAAGTTATTTTTCTGTTTAAAAAAATTCAGCTGATGAGTGTGATGAAACAGTAAAGCAAGAAAAATATTAAAGAGCTTTTGTTTATACTTAGATGTGATGTAAAGTGCAGATGTGACTTAGCGGTAGACACGGAATTTTTTAAAGAGAGAAAAAACTTGCTGAAGGCGTAATCTTCTTTTTTGTCATTCTGGAACGAGCTTAAGATGAATGTGGTTAAATGTATTTACCAGAGTCCAAGCATACACTTAAAGAATTTTATTTATTCAATGAAATTTTTTTTTAATTCAATGAAATACTCATTAACTTAATGAAACATTTACTATAAAATGTGACTTATTTTTGACTCCCTGCAATATATATTGCGAATAATGACGTAGCAGCCAGTGCAGCTAATGAAGTTTATCTCATTTTACAGAGGAGGATCTTACCGATTATGTGAAAATTCTATAGTCTGTCTGTAACTCTGCATGTCTTATTGCCTCAGACAAAATGGAAGTAGTCATCACTGAACGCTCAGCTTAGAGAAACGGTACAAAATCTTCGGAGGAAAATTGAAAGCCGAAAATGGAAGCTGGCAGTGCTGGGACGGGAATTGTAAGGAAATGTTCTCGAAAAGTAGTGGCAATTTAAAAAAAATTTCGTTTCTCAGGTGGAGGTCCACGCCTTCGAGGTGTTTAGTTCTAAGTTCATCAGCAAGCTATTTTTCCGATCCTAACCTAAAATGAATTTTATTTATTCAATTTGAGCCCTAATGCTTGGTACTAGAAAAGGAGAAAGAGAAGAGCAAGAGATAGATATAGAGTGAAAAAGACCAGCTATTTCTTTCTCTATTAGAAATTGGCAGCTGATTTCGCATCTCTAAAATCATTAAGCTAAATTCAGCGTTTATCTCAGTTCACCAGTTCTCATGTAGCTCATAGGAAAACTTTATCATTCCAACACTCCTAAAACCAAGTTGATAATCGATTTTTAACAATTAGATAATTATGCAGACCAATAACACACCAGAATACCTGTTTGTTATACATGTCTGTCTGACTGCCTAATCATTTTGTCTACTCATTTATACTCATAAATTTTTTCAATAAAAATAAGAATCTTATTAAGGAAAACTGTTAGTTTTATTACTATAATTACAATAGATTTCCCAACTTTTTGTTTATGGCTATTATAGAAATTAATCAAAGACATTTCTCTCTCTCTCTTTTTTCTTCATATTTTTACTTTTTTTAGACAGTCAATCACACTTACGGTCAAGATTATTTTAACATGATTGCATGCACAAGAAAGCCTACTTAATTACAATACAATTAGTTTTTTACACCATAAACGATTTACTAAATGATGGCTGCTCAAAAACCACCAAGTCTGTAATTGAGAATTTATGCCGCAAGTACTTTAAATGGCAACTGATAGAAAGAGGGAGATGTAAAAATGATTGTGAAAAGCATCTCCTCAAATGTTGACTGACTATAGATAATGCCCATCAAAGTCGCTTGTCATCAAAAGAGCAGGAAAATTAAATGGGAAATTATGTAAATATGTACACAATAAATTAATGAAATAATTGTATTTAAATAGAAAGAAACATGAGGCGAAGAAAAAAACAAGCATGAAAAACTGCTTTTATTTTTGTAACAGTGTTTTCAATTTCTATTAACGACATTCAATACTAAAAAAGATTTTTTTATTTAAAATTTTACTATAAATAATTTCATATAAACCAATTTCTTATTAACAACATTATATTTAACAATCGAATATCATTAACAGCTCATTGCCACTTCTACAGGGGGTCTGGTACGGGTCTGAATCTACTTCGTTATTGTCGTTTTATTTATTCGTGTTTGTGTGCATTCTCAAGTCAAGAGTGAAACCACCTTCAACCTTTTTGTCGAAATACAATACGAAATTGTTGCATAAAATATGATTGCAAAAAGCTTTAATACCCATGAAAATTAAAAACCAAAAAAGAAAAAAAAATCAAAAGGAATTAAGATGCCCATTGATTTGTTTAAAGTGGCGCCTTTTTATATTTTCATCTCAGCAGCAAAAAAAAAACACTTCTTAACATTTTTAAATAAGAACGACAGAATACACAAGAAAGGGAAAACGATAAAAATTAAGTATATCACAATGTATTTTTAATAAATAATCCACTGTGGGCTAAAATGCCTTCTGTCAACTAGAAATTACTAAGAAATTTCAAAAAAAAAAAATTTTTTATAATCCAAAGTAACTTATCAGTATTTGGGTAGTAGATTATAAAGACAGACGACTTTCTCTTTAAAATGATATGTGTCCCATTCTGTAATCTTCGTCCGTAAGCTGCGAAAATCCCTCAGAGCAATAGCACATGGGTACATGGAAATTAAAAAAAAAAATTAAAAATAGTCCAAAGTAACTTCTGAGTATTTGAGCAGTAGGTTATCAATTTAGATGATCTCCCCTAAACTACTGCTAAAAATATATATAGAAGTATTTAGTGACGTAAGACGTATTTTATAAATATAACATTAATACTGAAAACATATTTACATATAATAAAAAACTTCAAGGGTTACGTTAAAACGTATTTAACTCGGCATATTTATCTTCAATCCCTTAATTTTTTGTATAGTTTTAATATTTTAAAAGGCTGTGGAAAGTGAAATAAATTAATATTTTGCTAACACAGTGAAGGGTATATACACGCAAAGAAAAAATATGGTTGAGGCAACCATATTCTAGTGGAAACATAGTATGGTTAGATTTATGACTGCACCCAACCATATATATTTTTAAGTCAAAGATATTAAAAATAGCTTTCAACTGCAGATGTTGCGGTTCAACCCCCGGTCAAGGCAAACAAATTTTTTTTAATTTTCTTTAATACATACATATTTTAATATGAATTTAAAAAAAAAATTTAATTTCAATTTTTTGTATAAATAAAGTTTTTTTTATTCCATTGATTTTTCTTTTCTATCAATTTGTATTTATTTACAATATTATTATTTACATATTGCATAATACATCGAGTTTAAATTTATTTTTTTAAATTTTAGTTGACTCTACCAGGGCTCGAACTTGCGAACACTTAGTTAAGAAGCATTAACTCGCTACTCAACCACTTCAGCCCCAAAACTCAGTTGAGTTTGAACGATTAAGTTTTTGTTTTATACTCACTTTATTTACATGGTTGCGGAAGAGACAAAATAGAAAACAATTTACAGTGAACCATATTTTTATCATTTTTATGTTTGCTATGAACATATTTATGATTTCAAGTAAAATTTTATTAAACATAATATGATAATTATATGGTTGATCTAAGACACTAAACATAATATGGTTTAAAATAACTAGAATAATGTTTAGATGCTTCAAATTAATAATAATATTTTTGTGAAGAACACACTATGTTTGCGGTGACCATATTCAACCATCTTTTTTCTTTGCGTGTAAGACTCGGCACAGCCAAATTTAACTTGTTGATTTCTGATTTAATAAAACAACCTCTTGTTTTTCCACTTAATTCCACTGTACCCGATCATATTTTTTCATCTGCAACATTAAATATTCATGGCACTGACAATTAATGTTCACGATGAATTTAAAGCTACAGCAATCGTCATCATACGCAACTGTAAGACTATTTTTTGTAAAACCAATTTCAATACTTCTTTTCTCTGTTTTCGTTCGTTGCTATGCCATACATAGTCCAGTAAAGATACAGAAAATTAAAAAAAAAATTTCTGACGACCTTCCTTCCCCCAGCTTAAGAATTATTTTTATTTTATGCTGCAGAGAAACCGATAAAAATCACAGTTGTACCAGCCAAATGATAAACTGCTCATTTACACACACTTAAATAACAAAGAGACAAGGAGTCAGAGCAAATATCTGTATATGAATATGTTTATGGGTTAAAGTGAATCTGTATCTTGTAGTGACATAAATGTGTATGCGTATGTGTTTGTGTGTGACTGTAAATTATCCATGTATCTCTGCATGTTTGTCCACAGTATTAAAATGATTCGGAAAAACACAACAGAACAGAAAAAAAAATTATAATTATAATTGCTCCCACGATTTTATTTTCAATATGGATATGCATTGAACGAGGGGTGATTCAAAGGTTGAAAGTATTCCATATTAAAACACTTCATGCAAACTAAGTGTATTTTATTTAAATAAAAGAGCATGAATATCGTAGTTCAAGACCTGTTTTATTCCTCATTAAGTCTCGTGCCACTTTACCCTTTACTGTGGACTTCAGTCTATCAAACCGCCGCTTATTCAGACCAGTTTTTCGAGGCTTCCCGTGCAAGCTGCTGCCTTTACTTTTGACTCCAGTGAATTAATCAATTATCAATTATAGTTTACCTTTATCTTACTGTTTCTGCATATACCATCATACACAATGCCATCTGTACAAACGTTTCAAGTCTTTCGAGGATAGATTCAATTAGTCCATTCTTACAACATTGTCAAATTTGCCTACCTTCCTTTAAAGGGCCTAAAGAATTCATTTTTATTTTTTTTTTCTATAAGTTTCAGTTCATAAAGCTGGATTTTAAAGGTTATTAAATTTTGAAACTAGGAGATACAGCTTGTAATAATTTTTAAAAATGCTTACACAAATCAGTAGTCAATTTATAACCCATAAAAATACAAGACTTTCTATTGATTTAGGTAAAAAACCTATTAGAGTTGAGCCAGAGGGCTCATCTTTGCTGAGGATTTTTTTATATCAAATAGACACATTTTTTGAAGCGCCCTAATAGACAAAATAGAAAACGATTTACCTTCAATAATATTTTCTCTTTTTTAATGGTTTCTACGGTTTCTATGTTAACTATTTATGGTTTCAGTTAAAATTTTATTAAACATATAATAATATGATAAATGCAACGGTAAACGTAATATACACTCCGTTTCACTTATTTAAATGCACTAAAAATTCCATATTCAGCAACCTGTATCTTTTGCAATTTTTAACCGATTGCAGAATTTTAAAATGGAAATGGAAGCTAGGCACCTTGAGATATAAAAAAAATCATGACAATAGTGGTTTCTTTACTAAAGAACTTTTTTAAAGCAATTTATCAAAAAAAGTCCACAAATGTGCTATTTTTTTTTTTTTTTGGTTCACTTGAATATATGGAGGAGGTAGATAATTTGATGACAAGCAGTCACTAATTCGGGCTATTAAGGAGGCCTGGAATCAAAGTTCGTTAGATTACATAAATTCTCTTTATCTGTCAATGAAAACCCGTATATTTGAAGTTATTAAAAACAAAGGCGGTTGTACCCATTACTAATATTTAGTTCTTAAATAAAGTAAAACAAATTAAAAAACAAGAAAAAACTTCTTTAGTAAAGAAACCACTATTGTCATGATTTTTTTATATTTCAATTTGCTTAGCTTCCATTTCCATTTTAAAAGTCTGTACTCCGGTGTAGTTTAAAAAAATATGTTTTTCCCGATTATAAAAATGTTTAGACTCTTTAAAAATTCTACAAAATTTTTTTTCCTAGATTTTTACACAAGTCTTCTGAACATCTAATGTTTCTAAAATGGAAGATTTACATAGTCGTACAATGTAACTTAACCGACTGCCTTGGACTTATCAAAAATACTACTCGGTAAAAGTCAAGTATCATGTCATAAATTCTAAGATTTTAAACCATCTACCTTACAAATAAATAAAATTTTTATTAATTCTTTTGACGAGAAGTACATTCAGTTAACTGAAGGTAATTTGGAATATTTTACAAACATCGATATTTAAATTGAAATTCTATTACAAATTCTGTCTCCCTAATGCATTAAACACATTCGAGACATCAGGATGCCGAGTACACGACTAAAAATGGAGTTGGCTACAAATGTCGCCAAGTAGCCAGCTACTTAATTATTTTAGAAGCGGCAGCAGCAAATGTTTAGGAATATAAATACATAGCTGTTGGTTATAGAAAGACATATTTCAGTGGTACCACGTTAAATTTTTTAATATGTGTGAAAATAAAATTATTTATTCAAGCTCACAAAAAAACAAACAGACATTTATTTGTGTATATAGATATACTTATAACATATAAGAATGTAAAAGCAATTCGATTCATTTCTCTACCACCTTTTAATTGTCAAATAAAATTAAATATTTTTAAACGCTCATTTTTCATTATACTGGCAGCACAAAATTGTTTATTGCCGTCGTCAAAAATAGATATTAGCCTAAGTTGGCGACAGCTACAACAATGGCTGTGTAGCCATGTAGCCGTGCTGTCTTGAAAATAATTATTTCAATATAAACGCATGTATTCAATTTTTGACAGGTTGTAGTCGGTAGCCTGCTGTCTCGAATGTGTTTAATGCATAAAATATAACATTTCTATTAATACAAAAAAGAATATAGTGCAAATATCTAGATATTGTTTTTCTGGTATGGCCATAATAAATTTTTTCTTGCAGTCACATTTTAACTTTTTCCCAGAGAGCCTGGGCCACTTCAGCTATGAACAAGGCTAACATTTTCACCAAGAAATGGTTGCAAAAATAAAATGAAAATATATTTTGTATCAAAATTTTTATTTTAGATGTTATGTCCAAAAATCCCACGCCTGCTATCCACAAACTGGGCAAAAGCTTAAACTATCCCAATTTTGGGATTTTTAGTGCATGTTTTGGGAATTTCAGAATTCAAATTGTCCAAAATTGTGTTGTAATAATATTGATTAATAATATACAAATGTTTAATTTCATTTTAAGTACACCTCGTATATAAAAGCCGTGAAATGAAAAAAAAAAAAAAAAAATTAAATAAAAGAATTAACACAAGTTTCAGTTGTCGTGTTTTTCTGTCGTTGCTGCTGCTGCTGATGCTGGTGCTGTGACCATAAGATATTTTAATGAGTACGATTGTTGTCATTGCTTGTTCTTAGTTCATGTTGCTGGAAGTTGTTGTTGCTGTTGTTATTTTTGTGTTATTTTTTCACTTGTTGTTGACCATTTCATTTTAACGCATATTAATTTCAGGATTTTTGTTACTGTTGGCTGTTAATTTTTCCAGATTTCATGTTGTCCCCAACAATTTGATTAATTGTCGACATTTAATTATGTACATTGTTAATTTTGCTGTTGTTCTTGTTTTGTTGTTATTGCTTTTTCTGCTGTAACATATTGTTGTTTACTTCTGAGCCCTTTATTTTCCATTTGCTGTTGTCAACTTAATATCTCGACTCATTTATCGCTGTATAAAATTATGAAGATCATACATACGTTTTGTTTGTTTCTTTTTTTAACTGCAGCTTCTTAATTTTTATGTAGAAGAATATTTTGTTTTAACTGAAATGCAGTTCAAGGCATGCAGTGGCCATAATGCCGGATTACTTTTAAATATTTTAATGAAAATATATATACTGTTCCTTAATTAAAAATTTTAAAAGATTGTTTTTAAAGAATAGGTAGAAAATGAGTTAGAAATTGGCAGGAACTTGAGATTCCAAAGATTTAAATTTACAAAACTTTTTAACTGGTCTGCTGAAAAACTCCAAATTAAGAAATAAATAGGATAAACAAGCTCCAGATTATACCTTTTCACACATCTGGCAATCATACTCTTTCAGTTTCTCTCTTTCTCTCTCACTCTTTATTTCTCTCTCCTTCTTACTCTTTCGATTACATTATCAGCAGCATCTTGATAATTTCAACCTCTCCATCAACATTTTTATTTAATATTTTATTATGTTCTCTACTCGTTTCATTTATTTATTATTTTTTTTTTTTTTTTTGCTTTACCAAACTCCACTCAGATTTTGTTTTTATTTCTTATCAGATTTTATGTTTAATGAAATATAAAATAAAACATTGTAAAAGAAATTATATGTTGCATCGCGTTACCATATGAAAAGCGTTTCTTTTTTTCACATTGTTGTTGCACAGGAGGACGACGATGATGATAATGTTGATAATGATGATGATGACTACTTTGACTGTTTCATAAATATGTGGGAGATCATAAACTTTATAATTTATTGTTAAATGCATAAATTTTTTCTTTTTTGCAACTCAATAGTTAATTAGTTTTTGATATATGACTCTGTTTAATGTTCAATAATTAAAATGGTTTTTACGAGAGTTCGTATATAACGTGGCTGTTATAAAATGAAATAAAATTGCCAATAAATTATGGCATTATGTATTAATACCCAATTATGGATTGAAAAGTATTAAGTAGAACAATTTAAAATTATTTATTTTAGAGCATATTTTATTAGGCTGAGTTATTTATTTAATGATAAAAGTATTGCTGGGATATTATTAAAAAAAAATATATTTAATTTGACTGGAATAATTTGGAATTTAGAAAATATTAAAATTATTATAATAAATTTAATTGCCTATGGCCTCATTTAACTTCACTAGCCAACCAATTTTATTTATAAAAAATATATGCAAAAGCCATATGGTCCGGCTCGAAGGACCATGCATAAAACTAGGATAAGGTTTTCCAGTTTTATGTAATTATTTATTTATTATTTAGCTTTAAGAAATTAGCCAAATTAACAATCGGGTTTAAGAATTATTTAATTAACAATTATTTTAAGGTTTAGCATAGTTTTAATTTTCTTTTATTTTAGGTGGTACTCGTAGCTTAAGTTTCCAAAAGATATCTTAGAGAAGTAAGTATTTTGTAAAATTGAATTTTGGTTTAAGGAAAATTCACAAGATAGTGTAAGTAATTTTATGTAATATAAATTTTAAGTTTTAATTTGATTGATTAGATAATTGTAAATATTAAATACTTTACAATTTTGTTTAGGTTTAAGTTTTAGAATATTCGCAAATTTATGTTTATTTAAGTTTTATAATTTTCTCATGAATCTGTAGCACTTATATTTGTGAGGTGTTGTTAGATGTGTGTTGAATTTTATTTTAGGCTTGAATATAATTCATAAGGTAGTTTTTAAGTAAATTGTAAGGTAAATTTTGTTTTAATTATAGCACAGATAATTTCAACTTTATTTCACAAAATTAAAATTGTATAAAATAAATATTTAATCAGAATTTGTATCACTTGTTGGTTGGCTGACGGCAATTTTATTGTGTAAAGAGAAGAAAGAAGTTTTTTTTTTAACACAGGTTGCCTGTTTTATTGAGGTGAATAAAAATTTTACATTTCTTCCCGGTGAAATGTCCTACCTATCCGGGGAAAATAGCTGCGCCAGCATCTAGAATTGCCATGGGTTTGAATCTGGCAGAAGGAAACCTTCGGGTTCACCTAAAGGATACGTTCGGGGTCCGACCAGTGACTCTCAACACTGGTACCACGGGAGCCGGTAGCCCCACAGAGGAAGCACTAATGTCCGAGCAATGGGTTAAGAGCTGATGCTCACGAATGGTTGAACAATGAGTGCTCGGAGTCTGTGGACCGAACTTCGTCCCAACCCCACGGGGTTTAATGGATGATGTTCTGGGGACAGCATCCCTGGTTCGTTGTTCGGTCTGTGGACTTCGTGCACACCCAAATGCTCGGACAGCGGAATCTGTAACTGGTTATTGGTGAGGTCCCCTTCGAGGTTCACGTGGTGGCTGTGGTTGAGACCAAAAGGTAAGCTAGCAATGGAGTTCGTGTCACCTCTGACAGGTTGTCATGCTCTCCGATGTGCTGTTTCATAGAAACAGAAAGTCATAGACACGGGTTTTGGATCGGCCCAACTCCCTTAACAAGGGTGGTGTGCGTGACATGGCAGAAACACACATAATTTGCTACCTGTGTCCTTAATTGGTTACAGGGGCTGCAGTGGTAGTCTTGGATAAAACTCTTCGTTTGACCACGGTGAGGTAAGGCCCTACCGGCAGGTGCTCACCTAAATCATCCACACTCATTTCTTAACCTGTGTTACCGAAACTTCTGTATTTCTTTATGCTAATTTAAACACATCGTTTCTATTAATAAGTTAGAGAGTTTGCTTGATACTTGTTGGATAGTCTGAACACACATCTAATATGTTATAATAATTCCGAGTAAAATATGGGCAAATGAGAGTAAAGAAAAATAACTCTCAATTAAAGACTAAAATTTTTAGCCCAAAAAAATTTCAAAGTTTTTTGAAATTGGAATTCAAGACAGCATAAAAGGCGTTAACAAAACGGAAATTATTCGTGAACTCAAAACTAGTAATAATTTTTACTAAATCACGTTCGTTTACACAAACTTTGGTAAATAAAAGTAATTTTTGAGAGAGCAAACTGACAGTTCTATGACTGAGTATTTCTTCATTTGTACTGAGGAAATTTTTGTTAGTAAAATTTAGTAAGATCGAAAATCATATGATTACAAATTTAAACGACATGACACTTGATAAATGAATTACATTTTAATAAAAATTCTTTTAAAAAATTAAAACTGAAAGTAAAAAACACAAAAATAATTATTATTGTGTTTTAAGTATATTACATCCAATTTTCCTTTTATAGTTTTAATTATCTTTACTAGTTTCAGTTTTCGAATGTTGGATATAACAAATGCTAAATTTTTTATTTTCAATCAACTGCTTAATTACTAAATTTTACTAATTTTCCTTTTGGGTACAAAAGCTTTATCGAGATCAATTTTTTTTAAATTCACTCAGCATTTACTCAGTTACTAAACTTTACTAAGAAAGTACTCGAATGAATCTATTATTATTAAAAAAAGAAAAAATTTGGCATTAATTTACATTTCTTGACATTTTTTATTAATAATTTTTTTATTTAAACTCTTAGAAAAATTGTTTACATTTTGATTGTTTCCTTTTAGCAACAGCTGATTGTTTTACAATCTAACCAAATCAGTCCAAAGAAATTACTCTAAAATTCTCCCTGCCTTGCAATTTACGGTAACGCAGTTAATAAATACAGAGAAAGAAAAGAGATATTCTAAAATTGATCTTGGGCTATAATCATAGTCATTAAGATTTGATTTTTGTTCATAAGAATTTTATGAATTTGAAATCATTTTCAACACGATACCGACTTTAGTGTGACTATGGGCCCTCGATTCTACAACTAAGCGTGCACACATTTGCTGGGAAATCAAAATTGCTCGTTATCGAAATAGCAATAAAATATTGAAAATACTATACGTTCTTAAGTCGAAGACGATATGTTGTTAAATTGCAAACGAAAAGTAGAAAAAAAGACGGTACATTCCCAAATTAAGAACAGTCAGTTGTCAAAATAATAAAATAATATGCTAACAAAATGAGAATGTATTTCTTTGTCAAAACGTACTTAACTTACTTTTGATAACGGATGGTCACAATTTCGATCGGTGTATACTTTTTTCCCCATGAAGTTTGAATTTAAATGAAAAATAGTCGATTGTTGTAATAGTTTTACACACTCAGAGCTGTGATTTATTTTATAAAACCTTTTCATTCAATAAAGTTCTTGATTAATATGCTTTACATGGCATTAGTCGAGGTGATTTTTATTAACAACGTCCCGTTTGTAAAGAAACGTATATAATTTTGATACTAAGAAAGCAATGAAGCTATTGAAAACAAAGTGGTCTATGTGATATGGTTTTAAAAATTACTTCTTTTATAGGATTAAGACGCATTTTAAGTAGAATGATGTTAGTACTTTTAGTAGCCAAATTTCTGAGTATCAAAAATAATGCAAATATTTTTCAAAATAAAAGTTATTAAAGAAAAGTGCCAAAGTAATAAATTTTCTAATTATTAAAAACAATTTCTTTTGATTCCTCTTTATTTTAATGTTTCGTTAAAAGTAAAATACATGAAAATATTTTAAAAATAAGAATTATTTAATTTAATTTAATATTAGAAAATTCCAATCGCTCAAAAAACAAAAACTTTTTTAAAGGTTTCCTTCCCAACAGTTTTATGAAATATAAAAAATAATTTAGTAACGCCAGCGTAACATTTTATAGCTGACTCCTAGTAGCTACTGATTGTCTGCCACTTGCAACTACATAGACTCATATTTGCTCACATAATATTCAACACAAAAGAGAAAAAAAAATAACAAGGAAACAGAAAAAAGCCCAGGACTACCCCAACAATGTTGATGATTTGGTACATAAATTGTATAAATTGTACGACTTCAATTGAGTTTATGAGTATGTTTGCGTTTGTAAATGTACTCGTTCTATTTGACTATAAGCCTGAAAGAAAGAAAAAAAAATTTTTTTTTAAATGTAATTTTATGGCAAATATTTTGCCAAAAATTTTAAAACAAAAAAAAATATAAACAATTTGTAGGTGCCCGTTGCTGGTTCATATACAATGACTTGTAAGGTCATAATTCCTTGCTGAGTCTAGATGGGCATGTATGAGTATGAATACAGCTTGAGTTTCCGGATAATGTAACAATTTCTCTTTTTTTTTTTTTTTGCTACGTTTTTCGCCTTGACTGAAGAAATATTTATACTGCAACCAAGGCAACCAAAGAAATGATAGTCGTAGAGAAGTAGAGACAAAAATAAAACACGTTGTAAAAAAAAACATAACAAAGATGAAAATCTGAAGTAATAATGGAGGCAACAATATAAACCAACCAGAATATCCAAATAAATAAGCATGTAGACGTACGAGTATAAACATTTTATATGATGCCACCGCAAATTCATGCGACACAATCCGTATGCAAGCATCATGTATTTAAATGTATGAGTATGTTGCAAAGGGTAATATTCCACACACAATAACGACTTTAAATATAAAAACAGGACAATACCAGAAATTGTACACGAAATACAATTTATGAAAACGTTGCTTTATTGCATAAGAATACACAGACTCACTAACTAACCACACGTTCGTTACATTCGTATTCGCATGTAAATGATATCCATGAAGTTGCAATCAAATTCTGCTTTAAGTTTTTATGCTAGAGGTTGTGGAATCTATTTCCATAGATTTAAATTAATATTGAACCCGCTATTCAAAAAAATTCAGTCTTTTCTTAAAAATTTAGAAGAAAATGTTTCGGCATATTTCTGCAGCAATAAGAAAAGCTGCTTGTGCTTAATTATACGAGTACTAGTATCGGTTTAGTGAACAACAATTTTAGAGACCTTATAAATATAATTATTTCTACGTTTCGAGGCCATTACTCTGATCCCAAAGCTTTTAAATTTCACAAAGAAAAAAACGTGAACTAACTAAATAAATATTCATATTTCAATGAAAATAATTGGCATATTGATTACATATCTACATATATATTTAATCAATATTAACAACATTTTATTTAAATAAAAAATTGTTGTATTAATTAAATAATTAATTGATTTAATTGAAACAATTATTTAATTTAAAATATACAATTAGTACTTAGTTTTTTCTGCGCAACACAACCGCAATAATATAAAATTTATTTTATATTTTTTAACGACTTGAGTCAACTTACTTAGCTGCTTCTTTTATTATCATTTCTTTTACAGCTTCATCCAGTGCTTGAGATTATTTTCAATATCTTTCTAAATTCTTCTCTCGCTTTTACCCTCTCTTTTTCTCTTCATCTCTCTCATTTTCTACCTTTCTTTTTCTCTCTCTCTCTCACTCTCACTCTCCCTCCCTCTACCGCAGCTTAGACATTTTTTAGGCATAGGAATTGTTCTATAAAACATATTTTCATATACTTTAGAACATGTCACTTAATGATATCCGATCAAATATATTACAGCCGTTATATAGGGTCCGCCATCGAACGTTTTTTTTTTTTCAACTAGTGCTTATTTCGTGAATGGTACCACTTAGCTCATGTCTGATTTGACAGATAATTAGTTTTATCCTTCCGCTGAAAGAATATGGTTGTGTTTTCGCTTCGCTAAGAATGCCTGCGATCGACTTACAGAAGATGCCGATTTTGCCAAAAAAATATCATCTTTTCCGATGAAGCTCATTTTGATCTTGGCGGGTATGTAAACAAGCAAAATTGTCGCATTTGGGGCACAGAAAACCCGCACGCATACATTGAAAAGCCGACGCACCCAAAACGAGTCACTGTTTGTTTGCGGATTTTGGTCCAGAGGCATAATTGGGCCATTTTTCTTCGAAAATGAGCAAGGAGTGGCCGTTAGTCAATGGCGATCATTATCGGGCCTTGTTGAATGAATTGTTGTTCACAAAAATTTAAGAGAAGGATATTGGCAACATTTAGTTTCAACAGGACGGCCACACAGCCGAAGCTATACTCGATGTTTTTATAGCATTTAAAAAAAAAAAATTATTATGAAAGGAATATTGTGACTTTAGCAAAGGAGTAGTTGAAGTCTGCAATTCAATTATTTAATATCGTTAACCCAATTAACTGAACTTAATTTTAAAAACTTACCCAATCGCATTGTTAAAAGAATTCAACCTGTCAAAAAGAGACAACATACTGAGAGGACTGAGGACTAACGTTAACTGTATTTTGACCTTTTTTAAGCTAAACTAAAAAGCCCGTTCTGAAGAAAAATATATCTTAATATAGTTTGCCGTCCCTGTTTAAGAGGAACAACCGATTTTGTTTTATAATCACCAAGCTTAAATTGGTTTAATTTTAAATTTTCTACTATGAACAGTTGAGTTGGGCTGATAATTTTTTTTAATTTTTTGACAAAAAGGTGTAACGTTTTTATAAAAACCTTTTAACATTTGCTTTGAAAGACAAATTTCAAACGTTTTATCGAAAGAAATTTTTAAATGGTTGTACAAAAAATGTTTCCTAGAAATAAAAAGAAGGTATTCGGCTGATACTTCGTAAAATAAGACCGTTTTCATTTATATACCCAGTAAAAAATGGTGGCTGCCTAGAAGCAATTACATAAGGTATACAATAACAGAGAGTCACTTACAGTAGAGTGTTTATAAGGCATGATTTTTGATGAGCCACCTAGAACAATAGCTTTAGCTACCAAAGAATGCTCATTTTATACATTCTACAAGACAGTAAATTGATGTTCTATAAAAAAAAAACCACTTGATTTTTTCGATTTATCTAAATGTATGAGAACCAGGGAATCATCACTTAAGAGGGATTGACTCGCCGCTCTGTTAATTATGAATGGTAGAATTTTTGTGTGTGCACACATCCGAAAGCAAGCAGGCTGTCGATATATGTATAAATGTTTTTAAGAGCTCGCTTAGGTTACTGCTTCTCAAAACTGATAAATTTCAATTTGAAACTGATTTGTTTTTGCAATAGAATTTTGTACATTCAAAAACTATCTTCGTTTTACAGGCGCAAAACAAAAGTAAAGCACGATTTATAGAAAGAGGAAAAGATGTGTTACTCTGGTTTGTTCTTGTGAATTTTGTATTTACATTTAAAAGCTATCGTCTTTTTATGATGTTCTCGTTTATCATAAAAAAAGCATTTGAAAAAGTCTCTTCAAAGAGACTTAATACTTAATACTTCTGTGCAAGCGCAAAGCTGAAGAATACATATTGAAACCCATTACATTACGTTATTGCATCTCAATATGACATATATTGCTTTCAATCTTCGCTATTGCTTCTAAATCATTTTTTTTTCTGGGTAATTTATATGGTAGCTTAATTTTCAAAATAAATTTCTCGAAATGATTCAGGCTTTTAGTAAAGAAAAGGTTCTTCAGACAAAAATGTTTTTTAGAATGGGTGGCTGAATTCACCTATTTTTCAATAAGATACAATTAGAAGACAACAACATTTTTGTACACACAAGATGTAAAGTAGGAACGTTACTAGTAGCTCTGAAGCTTCACCTTTCAAACGGACTACCCACGGCGTATTACGATTAGTATATAATTTAAATTATATCTATAAAAACACGTGATAAAAATTGTCCAGATTTTAAAGAAAATTTCGACAATAATTTTTTTTTTAATTCTTTTAGTTGAAATAGCGAAAAATGCTTCCATGTGAAGGTAATCCCTCCCTTTTGGCTTCACTAACTATTTCTTAACTTGCAATGAACTCTAGATGGTTTTAATTACATTAGAAAAGCTACACTTTAGCTTAATTTAATAAATATTATTTAAAATGAACTAAAGCTTTTATATTTAAGCTCAACTGAAAAGTAACTTCAAAAAACTGCCATACATGCTCACACTATTCGTGAACTTTTACACCAGCCTTGAGGAATAATAACTTGCCTTCATGTCGAAAGTCTCTAATAAGGAATTCACTTTGTTATAAAAAATAAATCTTACAAAAGTAAAACAATAAAAGCCTGCTCTTGTAATATTTATAATTTTCTCAAGTGTTTTAAATCTACAATAAATTCATGGCAAAACGTGAAAAATCTATAAACTGCATAATGCTACGTGCAAAATTTACTTTTTGCCACATGCACAATACACACAACCAAATAAAAATATTTTCATTTTATGCTGCCCTCACAATTCCCACAAATACTTCCCATTTTACAACAAGTCTCAGTAGGACATTTCTTTTGCTTATTTTTAGGGCGAATTATCCTTTCAATTTGAGTTGGCATATGTGCTGCATAAATACATCTTTCAAAAGTAAAATAAATATTCCATTTGGAATAAACTCTATTTATGTACATACACACAGCCGTACAAATGAAACAGCAACTGGAGTATTGGTTGAGAAAATACTTTAACTGAATATAAATAAAACAAGGACTCTACTATTGGCAACCAAAGGATTTGTAAAATATTTCTTTTTTCTTTTTTGTTTCTATTATTTCAGGAAAAAAAAGAAACAGAAGTAAGAAGTTGTTACGAAACATTCTTGACGTTTTCTTGAGATTTCCTTTACAAGTTGTATTTTGTTTTGTAGTTTTTGGCCTTAAAAATGGAACTCGTATGTGTAGTACTCCTATTACATACACACACACACACACACAACGCACTCACGTCAGCAGGCATTTTATATGCACCAAAAGTAGTTTATTTCTACTGTTTTCAAAATATAAATTTTTTTCTGTTAAACAGACACAAAAATTGATTTATATTGAAAAATGTTGAAACAAAATAAGCCTTTTAAGAACTTGAAAGAAATTTGAATGGAAGTTTGTTTTAAGGGTGAATTTAATTGCATTAAATTGAGAGCTTTAAGATTTAAAAGAAATTGTCGTAAGACAGGATTATTTAATATTAAGGTTTTCATTTTAATAGAAGGAGACACAAACTAATGTCTAAAATATTATTTTCTTAATATGCAATTGCTATAAAAAATGTATTTGGGAGTAGTAGTAATAATGATGGTAGAAGTTAAAATAATATTTATAGCGGCTATAGCAGCAGTGATAGTTTAGAAGTAGTCGCTGAAGTAACGGGTGGCCCAAATGGGACCTAGTGAGCGTATTGTAATCGTTGTTGGGGGTAGAAGCTGTTGCACAAATTGAACTTTGTATGGATACTTCTTAAGATCCAGCTTTAAAATTCTCTGTAATGTTGTTCTGGGTATACCCAATTGGCCGGAGCGGCGACGAGTTGAGACAGATGGATCAGTTGCAACACTCTGCTGCACAGCTTCCACGTTGTCTTCAGTACGAATATTTCGATGTACACCTTTTCCTGGACGGTCGGCAACTGAACCCAGTTCCTCAAAACGGCGAACTAAACTTGTAATCATGGAAGATGTGGGCGCTGATCTTGCATTAAAAAAAACGGCGATAATTTCGCTGCGTCAGAACAATTGATCGTTGTGAAGAATAATAAAAATCGATAATTTTAATGCGTTGTTGTGGGCTGTACGTATTCATTTTAAATTTCCAAGACTTCAGTTATAATCTGCAAAAAGAAAAAAGAAATTAAGTTATTTGTGTTTCACATCAGCTGGTCTTATTTGGGCCACCCTGTAGTAGTTGTAGCACAAAAGGCAAGGCAGTGGTAGTACCAGTAGCATTTAGAGAAAAAGCTGTAGCAATAGCATTTTAGAGTAGCTAGAAAAAAGAGTAGTAAGAGTAGCAATTGTAGCAAACTGTATTATAAAATTTAAATTGAATTTTAAATTAAATTATAGATTTTCTGCTTTAAAATAGAAAATTAATAAATAACAAAAATAAGTGATAGCATTTAGAAAAGAAGCAGGAGCAGTTATATTAGTACAGTTACTATTTACAAGTAGTAATACACTGAAAAAAATGTTTTTATTAATCCAATGAAACCTTAATTCATGTAATGAACTATTTAATTGAATTGGTTGAATTGCTATTGTTTGAAAAATAATAAATTATTTATTCAGTAGTAAATAGTAGCATTTCAAGTAGAGGTAGTAGTAAAAGTTTAAGGTTTGGTAGTTAGAACAGTAATAGCAAAAGTAGCAATTAGAGCAGAAGTAGTATCGGTGCGAGCTCAAGTGGTAAAAAGTAGTGGAATCACTAGTAGTAGAAAAGGCGACGTAACTATTGCTGTTGCAGTATTTTGAAAGCAAAAGTGATCTGACAATAAATTATATTTAACGCTAATGGCCAACTGTTTTTAAGGAATAAAATTATTTCTAAAAAATCAAACCCTGCATTAGCTCTTTTACTGCTAAATAATTAAAAACTTTTTATAAATTAAGCTTGAGACTCAATACAAATATTTAATACTTAAGCATACACAAATAAAGAATCAATTGCTATGGCTGTGACTTGAATCTTACCAAAAATAAGTCTGTTAAGAATCTGACTTAGAGATTTATTATTTTTAAGAAAAGTTACTTAAAAACATTTCGATGAGGCCGATAGGTCGATTTTAATACTCGTAATGAAAATATATTTTTCTTAATTTTTTTTTAAACCTAAAAAAACAATCAACATTTTCATAAAATTTTTTTTCTGAATCGCCTGAACTTAATTTCTTCACATTTTTCAATGTTTTTCGAGTAATTTGGAAGGATAAAATAAAAAAAAAATACGAAACATGTCATCTAACTAAAAGTACCGGGCAAATAAGTGACTTTTTAACAACATTGCAAATAAAATCCAATAATTCGCCTGACGTGTTCAACATGTTTTTGTTTTCTTTTCTTTTTTTTTTCTCTTAACTTTTTTATAAAAATAAAAAAAAAGATCAAATTGGTTGTAGTTACAGTTTAAAGGACAGTAAGAAAAGCAAGCAGTAAGAAGTGTCAGTGCTTAGGAACTGCCAACGAGGTCGTCACTTGTCACACAAAAGTCGCGTAATATGCATGAATATTTTATAAGATGTTGCACAAGTTGGTTTGGGTATTTGCAACACACACACTTGCAGCAACAAAAAAAAAAGAAAATAAATAACAACAAATCTAAAGAATAGAGTAGTTTAAGGCTTCTTTTTTTCTTCTTGTTATTTTTTATTTAGTTAAACTTTCTAACTGGCAAAAAAAAATTGTCAAATATTGTTACAGTCAGCCGCAATATGCCATTTGGGAAGGCATCATGCTGGTTTTCAGTGCTCAACGTATAACGAACGGACTCTAGTTATTTTGCATCGTTAGAAATTTTTTCAGTTTTTTTTTTTTTTTTTTGCTTTCTAGGCTTACACGTGAGCTTGTATGTGAGCAAGGATGTCTTGTACTAGAACTAAACTCAATTGTGTTGAAGGGATAGAGCAAAAAAGTAAAATAATATCCTTTTGTCTTGACTAGAATTTTGTGTTAAAGGACTTTTTTCAAAGTTCACCACATTTAAAGTGAATATTTTAAATGATAACTTTTGTTGCACCTAGAAGGACTCATTGGTGTGCTGTTATAGTTTCAACCAACCAAAAAAAGTAAATCTTTTTTTTATACTTTTTCTTCATTGCACAGCTTTTTTTACGTTTTACTCCTGTGAATAGTTATAAACTGAACTGCTGTACTGCCAAATTTTGGTGGCGGCGATGGTGGACCATGTCTAATATACTGCTGCCACACGAGATGACACCAAAGGAACCAATAATACAAAGAAAAACTGTTTAGAGAAGCCAGAAAAGCGGCAGCACACAAAAGGACTCAAGTATAAGTGAAAAAATATGTGAGAAATTTTTGCACACAAACGCTACAGAAATAAAATATAAAATAAACATTTGTGTGTGTGTGTGTGTGTGTGTACGAGTGTGTTGAGAAAATATGCTGCACTGCAGCACGTCACTACGTGGTTAGCAAATTTATTATGGTAAACGGAAGTTTGTATAGAGAATAAAACTGCAAAAAACAAAATAAGAAAAAATACTACTCACATTCAGGGATAAGTACAACAAATACACACACACATGCATTGCAGTGCATAAACAACTACAAATGCTATGAATATTTACTTCTTGGCGTTGGATAAAATTTGTAATAAACACACAGCCACACAGTATGCCGTGCAAGAGAGAATCATTTTATATGCCTGCCAAGAAACAACAACAACGACCACGACTCTAGCAATAATAACACCAACAAATAATAGAAGAAGAAGAAAAAACAACAACATAAACAATTTGTTTCTTTAACTATAACAATATATCTTTCAGCAAGAACAACAACGTGCACACAAAACAACATAAATGAAAGGAAGGATGCCCAAAGGACATGCATACACACATTTAAGTGAAGCGATTATGTAGACTGAAAACAAGAAGCCTGCTTTGAACCTAAAGTCATTGCAGGTATCTGAGTTGGTAGTTAACTTAACGCATTTTTACTGATTTATTGACCATTAAATATAACTTTGGAGGGGATGCTTCAATGCACAAAAAATAAAATAAAAATCCTTGTTGGAGAAATGGAAATGCACAAAAACAAGCCAATAATTTCAAATATATTAAATTAATTAATTTTCAGGTGAAAAACCCCAAAAAAAAAACCCGGCTGATCTCCTTCCTGATGTAAAATGTTATTTTTTTATGTTTAATATTGAAATTATAATTTTGAAATTATGAAGACGCTCACACAGCCAATTATCTTAAAATACTTGTATGTTTGTACAGTGAGAATAGAATTTGTTACCATACAAAATTATACACGTATGTTTTGTATTCCACACGGATTAGAAAAAATGTGGAATTAAATTTTTTTCTTCTTATTAAATTAAAATTTTTATGTTTTTTTAATTCAACCAATAATTTCGCACTCAAAATAAAGCAAAAACAAAATTTAAAAAATTTTAAAATGAACCACAGAGTAGCTATAAGGTGCTGAATTTTTCAATTCTGAATAAAATATTCGGATTCGGAATACAGAACAGCACTGATAATGTTTTTAGCTGTGAAGGTAGAAATAGTATTAAAGGTACCCTTTAAACTCTGATACAAGTATTAATATGCATCAGAAATTTGTTTACAATGGCTGACATTCCTGAGTAGAAAAAACTAAGGACGAAAAATTTTATAAGGTAGCCGGATTAGCGAACTCGCTCATAAGCCGTTGTATTCCAAAATTTCAAAAATTTATTTCAATTAACAACTTAAATCTTTTTAGAAATGTTAAAGGTGTAAGAAAATACTTCCTTAAAATCTTCATATAACTGAGAGAGATTTAGAGAAAGTCAGCATGGATGTTAGCGATTATCATGCAAGAATCTATTGCAAGTCTAACAATATTACAGCCATAAACCAATTTATATCGTCAGCTAAAATAGCACATTTTTTAATTTTAAAGCTTAAAAATACACAAGGCCTGAAATTTTTTACTTTAGAATTTTACAAATTGTCACAAGAGCTTTTAATAAAAAGTTCTGAAAAGAAAAGAATAAAAAAGAGAGGAATAAAAATAGAATATTTTTGTTTATTTTTATTATGTTGGTTGGGAAATCTTGTTTATTTGCTTCAATGACTACTTTGTTAGTTTCTTATTTTCTTGTTTAAATTTTTTTGAAACTTTTTTTTTTCAAATGCTTGGCTACGACTTGAACAAGACTTGGGAGTAATCCACTGATGATTCAGCGTAGCGTCTAATTAAATAGCTTTATAGTACTTATTGTACTAAGTAAACAATTTTTTAAAATTTTGCAGGAAAATATTTCATTTTGAAAACCAACATAAATTTGAATTAAGCACAATAAAACAAATTTTTAAATAAATTTGTAATAGTAGGGGGATTCACGATGCTATTAGTTCAAATTTTCATTTTGCAAATACGCTGAGCAGGGCATAAGAACACCACAAAAATTCTTCCCTACGACAAACACTGAACTACAAAAACAGATCTTTCATATGTGTAAAATACATCTTCTATTAAAGAAGAAAAATTTAGAAAAATTTATGTATTAACACTAATACATGTACACTTTTTGAATATAAAAACAATGATAAACAATGATAAGTCTTTATTAAAATTCTCAAATTTTTGCTCATCAAAAATTGTACATTTTGATTTGTTGATGCAGCATTTGTGATTGATTTATTTTTTAAAATAAACAAATTGAACAAATTGTAAATTTAAATAAATCTTGATAATTAGCAGCTGTGCGTGAAATCGCTCATCTGGTCATCTGGTATAGATTCAGTTTGAGTAAAACTAATCAATTTTGACAGTATTTGCAAGCACTGTCGTGAGTACCTTTAGCTTATTTAAAAAAATAAATCAAAAGTGAAGTTTTTTTTTAATATTTCATTTCTAATAAATTTTTCTCCACTCTTACGACCTACCATGCACTGCCCTAAATAATTTTACGATTCATACACATGAAATTCTAAATAATTTCTATTTAACTTGAATAAAATCGCAACAAAAAGTATTTTTTATGTCCAGACAATTTCTTAAAAATATGCAAAATCATACAATTTTTTAAAGTTAAAAATATACAAAATTTAACACGAATCTATATCAAAATAACGAAAAATATTTTAGGAATTGTAAGAAAAATCTATCACACATATAATATTTATGTATGGGCATACAGTTTGATCAAACTTGATTGCAAGTATTTTTTTTATTTTTTTTATCAAATATAATTATTTTGATTTGTGAACTGTTTTATACCCGTGATACATGGCTTTCATTACAATTTCTTTAAATGTAAAATGAAATTACCTTTTCTTTTAGTTCTAGTCATTTGTTTTAAATCAAATGTCACATATTTATCAGCACAATTATCATAAAAATCTCTTTTTTTTATCTTAATTTTTTTACTTAGCAAATGAAATGGAACTAAAAATTTCATTGCCAAAGTTTATCACACCAAACAAGACTCAACAAAACAAAACTCATAAAGTTGGATGTTAAACCCGACCCACTTAGCAAAATACAAAAAAAGTTTTTATTAACTTTCTTTTTGTATTTAATCAAGTTAAATTAAAAAATCTAGCATGTGAAGCAGAGTATTGGCGGCGGAAGATGGCCATTTTTTATACATGATTTTAATATTTCAGCTAAACACTGTTTAGAGAAAACATTAATATTTTACATAAAAATTTAAATGCTTTGATATTTTTGGATGTACTCATATTAACTGAAAAGTAATGCCAATTAACTCAAAATCAAAGCTCAACACTTTTATTTACGACTTACAGCAGACATTCACAAACTAAAACTCCAAAAGTAATTAAAATTGCTAAAAATTAAAATTAAAATTTATGAATTTAATTTTTGTTCACTATGAAGCGCTGAAATTTTCATCTTCAGTCCTTTTAGCATCGTTTTAGTGCTTTTTAAAATTTTTCCCGTTAATGCTTTTTTATATATGGGTACTCTTTAAAAAAGCACGTTTCCTCTTGCTTTCGGTGTTTTTAAATTGAAAAATTGCCAACACTATTGATAAGTGTTTTCATATTTTGAAAGATAAGCTGATTTATAATTCATAAAAAATTACTTTTAAATTTTAGCATTGAAGTTATTGCAATATTAAAACAGCTTGACAAATACCTTTAAATAAATCGGTTAGGCGTAGATTTTAAGGAGCCTAATTTCGTCTTTAGCTGTAAAAAATCAAATAAAGAGTCACTATTAACTCACTACTTTTTAAGAATCATATTGTTGAATATCTTGAAATAGAAAGTTGCTCGCGTGAAGAGGATTTAATGCTATAAACACAACTGGAACGAACGAGGTATTTCGTTGCGAATTTTCGTCCTCGAAAATAAAACACATTTCTGTATAAGAAAATGCTAACAATCAGTGCATCGTACGAAATTCTCAATGCTTAACGATCTCTCAGACAGGCTTATTTCTATTTGTAACGCTGACGAACGGCAATTAAATTGCTGCAGAGTGACCGTATTTTTAAAGCCTTCTAAATATTTTAGTAAATAATTTTTTTTTATTTTAATAAATATTATCTTTTTAATTTAAAACAAAAAATATTTACATAATTTTTATATACAATTAAATAATAATTTTTTTTTTACTTTTTTGTCAATATTTTTTTTTTTCCATTTATAACTAAATATTTTTCAATAAATATACCGTCACCCTGTCACATGTAAACAAAAATTATATAAAAATTAATTTATTATTTCAAACTGTGAACTGAAAGAAATGGATGAAATTTGGAAATGAATTGGAAGTTAATTAAATTCAAGCTTTTCGTGTAAATTAAAGAAATTAAATTACATTAATTTTTACGTACATTGAAGATCGCAACTACTTTTTCGTCGTAATTATTGGACGAATTTGTGAAACAAATTGTCGTATACGAATACGTCATACTGCGTGAAGTTCGTCTTTCGTCCTAGTTGTGCTTATAACATAAGTTAATTGTATATTAAATGAATTTTGTATAAAAATCACAGTCGAAAGATTTCCATAATTTGAATTATTTCGAAAGCTAGATATCTAAAATACGATTTTTTTTTTGTCTTTATTCTGGAATATTTTGGAAAAATCGGCATGTTCAAAATTCATTTTAGACCTATGGCTTCTTTACCAAAGTTTCTTAGAATGACCTATAGAATAACAATCGCGATATTACAAGGTGGGCCATTGTTGTCGTTTGACCAGCCCGCAGCGCATCATGCAGTCACTTTGAGCGGGTGTAATGGCTCTTCGTGCATCAGTCGTGGATTTTCGGTGGCCTAGAAGCGATAGTTTTGCTTGTTCACGTACCCACTGAGGTGGAAATGAGCCTCGTCGCTCATTATGATTTTGGTCGAAAAATCGTCCACTTCAATTATTCCGCATTATTGGGCAGTGTATCACTACATGACTTATTCACTTGTATTCTACATCTGTCTAGTTCACAACTGTCAAAACAGATTTGACATTTGCAAAAATAAGAGCATCTTCCAATAGGGTGATTTCTTATAGCCCACCTTGTATAATATATAATATAAATTTTCAATTGATTAAAATTTAAGCCCAAAAAAAAAGAATCTTTTTTCTTTTTGCAGTTTTATTTGCAATAAAAAACATCTTCCCTAAATAAAACTTTGAAAGAAGTAAGTAACACAGCAAATTCTTAATATCCAATGTAATCACGGCTTCATCTTAATATAAAATGCGATATTAAGACTATTACAGATGTATTCTGTTGAGTTTTATATACAAAACACTGCAATAGCTTTTCAATATTAAAGAAATGTTAAATTTTTTTCAACCACTTTAAATTATTAAATGATTCATACAATATTTGTTTATCGAATAATAAAGAATCAATATTGAATAAATATTTAATTGAACATGTTATAAACTTGTATTTGAGCACTTATTTCATATTTTGTAATTAACACCTTTTTTCTTTTGCTTCAAGACAACAAATCTATTCTGAAATAATTATGATAATTTTCTATTGCCATAAAATGCTTAAGCCATGTCACAATCGATTGCCAAAACTAATTTGTAATAAATTTATCCACTTGCAATCATTGAATGTAATTTACTTAATTTATATGAAATATGTGTGTTTGTGTGTGTATTTGAGAGTTCAATAGATTTACAAGCAGAGGCGGGCTAACTAACAACATGATTGTTTATTTTTATATCCAACATTTTTTGGAATTCATGTGAATATGCTGCAGACAGGGTAGAAAACTTATATTTTTAACAGGTACCAGAGTACGAGTTTTCTCTCTCTGTCTCTTAAACAATTTTAACATTTTATTTTGTAGATTTCATACTGTTAGACTATTGTTTGATAGCAACGCACATGCTTTATGCCATTCAAAACCTAAGTTTAACCCCTTCGGGTATTTTATGAGTTCTACCAATTCACTTAATGACACTTTTTGCTAACTAAAACTATTATAATAAGTTTTAAATTGTTATATTTATTAAAATGCAGTCTCTCTTCAATCTGTGGATATGTTGAACTGTTTTTCAGAGTCCTTGAATTTAAAAATATTTAGAGTTGATCGTATATTTAATAAAAGTGCCTATTGTATTTTTATTATTTAATCTTTTTTGTTTTAAATAAAATACTAGGAAAATAGAAAAGTCACTTTGGCTAAGGGGACAATATTCTGTAATATATTTTTGAAAATCTAACAGATATGCCTAAATTGTCGGCACAAGCGTTTTTTATCTGTTAAAAATTTTCATGACCATACAAAATGTATGAAAGAACGCTCAGAGTTTAGAAAACCTGATTTTTACAGATCGTTTTGTAGTAAAGTTGCCTGCAAAACAATTGTTTTATTTTATTTATTTTCTTTTTTTGTTGACCAATAATGACATTTTAGCTATTTTTTTAATCTAGCGTTTTTAGCTCTATATTTAGTGAGTGCTATTAAAGAAGTAGACAACAGCGCTAATTTTTAGGTATGACACTTTAACATAAACGCTGGACGTAAAAAACGCTACACTTGCCGCCCAATTTAAGAGGGACTGTAACTGCAAAAAAATTTACACTTACGAGACATTTCATTTTCATCTACATTTAAGATCTCAATGCTCGATTAACGAAGCATTAAGACAATTATGCCGTAAACGTAAATACTGACTAAATGAAAATCATTAAAGTAACACGCAAGAAAAAAGCTTAAGATATAAAGAAAAAAATTTGCTACTGACATTTTTAATTACTGAACAGAAATATATAATTGTCATTATCTTCTCTTTGACGTTAAAACTCACTTTGTAAACCAACCTAAATTAGCGCGGCAAACGCTTCTTAGCTATCAAAAAATCTCATGCTCATACAAAATGTATAAGGCAAACGGCGACCACGACAATGCTGAGACGTTAAAAAATTCAATTTTTACAGCGCGTTAAGTTGTACAACAATTATTTTTTTATTTTTGTTTTATTATTGTGGACAAGTAATAACAATTTAGTTGGTTTTTTCTTTTATTTTTTTTTTTTTATTTTCTTTAGAGATTCAAATCGACGAATTAGATATCAAAGAACTCTATCGAAATTTTTAAATTTTTTCATAAAAAAATTCTAAAATTTCGTTAGTTTTTATTCGATATCGAATACGACTATTTGGCCCAGCACTCACAAGAAAACTTTAAATATCAGAACAGTAGGCTGGCTGAACCCAAATTCCAAAAAAATAATATTGATTATAAAAATTTGTTATTTTTGTCAAGAAGAATGCCTTTCTTTCCTTTTTTTTTTAAACTTAGTGATTGATTTTATATAAAGACAATTAAATATAGTCACCAAAAACACGCTTTTTATATCCATTGTTTTTGTCTATAAGAGTTTATGGACTTGAAATAGTTTTGATTATGATTATGAGCTAATATTTTTAATCAATTCTTGTTTATATGAACTATTTTGTTATGAGGAATTAACTGTAGCTATTTGTTTGTCTTCTCAAGGCACTCTAATAATTAACTGCCTACCATACCTGGCCCAGACTAAATTTTTTTGTAGGTGCTTTATGCGATGCTCAATCTAGACAAAAATTAACCAAACGTGCATGCAATAATTTACTAGTTTATTATGGGGGAAAACTATAATGACTCATGTTTGTTTCAATAATAATTTTGTAAAAAGAAATCGCAATTTTATAAAAAAAATCTAAGCAATAAAACAAACAACAAACGTTAAGCTACTTGCAAGTGTTTTTCTGCAACACCAACACCATCAACACCGCCACCACCAACACTACTAACGCAATTGCTACTAAATGGCTCTTCTTTGCAATTGTGGCACCACTAAGTTAGTGTACAAGTATCATTATGACATGTGAAGCAATTAAATTAATTTCAGCTACAACACTTTATGAGTAACTGAAAATTATTTATTTTTTTTTTTTTTTTTGAAAATACAAGCAACCATACCCATCGAACATACAGGAGCACATTTCAGGAAGCACTACCGCTCAACAAGAAAGAGTAACCTCTTCATGGAATATTTTACCAGAGTAAGGTAAGTAATATTAGTATTAACCAATGCAGATTCTGTGGTTAGTCACAACATGTATTTTAAGACTGTCCAGCTTTAGGGAGACTCTTTCTTCACTTAGAGAAAATAAGAAAACTCTCACAAATATATTCGAAGCCTAAGTTTGAACTGTGAAGTCTAAGTCGCAATATATTTGGATTATTTTCACAATTAGAAAAGTAAAAAAAGAAGTAGAAGCAAGTACTTTTATTACATTAGTGTCTCGTTGAAATAAATTTGTTTTTTTTTTTAAACTTCTCACTAAATAAAATAGGCATCTAAGAAGCTATAAATTGGATTAATCGTTGACGTTTTTATTAACATCGTATAAGCTGTATTTAATTTGATATAATTGTAAATAATAATGAAGTGGTAAAGAATATACGTATCAAATGTGGTTAAAACTTACTTTGTCCGTACCTCAATTATACCAATCGCTTTTTTTTAAAGAGATGTAAAGAGAACTTTGAAGAGAATCACTGCTGTTACTCCTTTTTCTATGAATGAAATTATAAAAACAACACCGTCAACTCAGTTATGTGATATTTTCAAATTGTTAACGTTTAAATTTTTCGAGTTTCTCAGCGGTGTTCTTAAATTTGTATGTAAAACGGTTTTTATTCTTTTTTTTAATCGTTTATTTAAGTGTTTGATGGGTGCTGGCATATTGTTGCAAGGAGCATCATCGACAAACACCAATTAAACCGACAGAAACTCACATACAATCACACACATCAATTACATGGCAACATAATAAGTTTTATAATTGTTACATACACAATCATAAATATTGACGGTGTATTCTCTCGCGTATGTTTTAAAGATGATTTAAAGAGTCAGCAATATTTATTTTATAATTTCTATCTTCTGTTTGTCATACAGACACACACACACACATATTTTTTTATATATTTTTATATTTTTTTTGTAATGCAACATTCATATTGCTGATAGTTGCAGTCTGTAAAACGACGTGACAACAACATTAAAAAAATACTGCAGCAACAAACTCGTTAGGTGGTAGGCGATGGTGATGGTGGTGATGACGATGACTATGATGATTAGCATTATGATGTCGATGTTGCTATTGCATTTGCTGTCGCTGTTGCGAATGGGTGGTTCTGTCTATGTTGTTGATTAGTTTTCACGTGTAAATATTTATTAATTTTTGTTTATTAATATTCGAGGGTTATTCTTTATGTGAATAAAGTCAAATTTTGGTGGTTTCTGTAACTTAATTTTAGAGCTTTAAAATTAATTAATTTGGCTTTTCGCTTTTATATTTTTTGTAAGCTTTAGCTGACTGTAGCAATTTTCTTTTTTATTTCTCAATTTTTATTTCTTATTTGTGCATCAAATTTAAATTTTTTTATTAAAATATTTGAGTTTTATTTAATTTTTTTTTTATAAAAATCAAAATTAAAATTTCTGAAAATGATATGGAAAAAATAATTTTATTCTTCACAATATGCTTAACAATCTATACACTATGTGGCTGTCTGTACAATTTCAAGAGATTGTGCACAAAATTTTAAAATTGGTGATCTTTTGTTGTAAAAAGTTTAAGTTCCTGGTACCGGAACTCGGTTTTGTGCTTATTTTCATCGAGTATATTTTTTATCAAATAAAATTTAGATTGCGATTATTTTGAAATGTAATATTTTAACAGCATAAAGTTTGTGAAAGATGTTTATTGTCAAACCAACTGTCACACTGGGCTCAATTTTGGACATTTATGATCAGCAAATCATTGTGAGTTGATTGATATTTGAACTACGCTACCAAATTATCCAAGTTTACTTTGAAAATTAAGCTATCAATGCACTCAACTTATAGATGACTTTGTGATTCATGCGTTGAATTGAGGATAAATATACGGTCACATACTCCCTAAAAAATATCAATACAATGAAATAATATCAAGCTAATGAAAATATTGTGAATTTAAGGAATAAATTAATAGATTTGTCGTCGGTAACAACAATTATTGGGTATCTGCTCATCCGCAAAGTGGACAATTATTCTCAACGATCTTGGTATTTGACATAACATAGGGAATAATATATTTAACTTTCTCCGAAGAATGGTGAAGCCGGATATACTATAGTGCAGGTAAAATCATTATTATCGTTTCCTTTATTTAAACACACTCACTTTCATTACCACCCTCGTCGCTAACTTGAATTTTTATGTACCGTGTATACCTTCCTGCAAACTTAGTGTAATAAAATTACCTTCATGACCATTAAGTGTACATACTTAATATTAATTATTGTAATGATTTTGAACATAATCATTAGATAGATAGCTAATGTTTATGTACATGACTGACTCCGTTTCAGTATGTTTATTGCAGTACAAACAACAAATATTTATTGTTGGCTTGGGTAAGAGTGCTAAGAATATTATTTTAAAATGATGACACTTGGACGATGTTAATTATAACAAATCTGTTCGAATGTCATTTAATATTTTGTACACGTTTAATAAATAATTTTCATTCATTTATTAATAAATGTTTGTTAGTTTTTTTGTTGTTGTCGCGAGTGTGTATTAAAATTTTTTTAAATAAATGATAGCAAATTTAAATTAAAGAATTTGAATGGTCAAATAGAGATTATTGTTGACAGTATTTTTTTTTTAATTTAAATAATGGATAATGGACAGATTTAATTTATAAAAAAAACAAACTTTTTCATTAAAGGGTTTAAAATCTTAAGCAAACGAGATACGATTCGATTGTTACTTTTTTCTTCTTTTTGAATGGTTTGTCTTCACTATTAGCGTCATGTACGAAGTTTTGTACTTTTCCAGTGTTAAAGCAGACACAAAAAGCTCAAAAGCACAGGCAAATTTATAACAATGTTTTGCCACCACCGCAACAAGTCGATATATTTAAATCAACCAAATGTGAAAAGACCTCTATAGGTCACTTTTTAATTACAATCGCAATGCGGTAATAAGAAATTAGACTATCAGCAAGATCTACACTTAAAGTTGATTTCTTGTATATTTTTATGGCATTTGGTATTCGAACTATTTGAGTAGCCTCTGCTGCAATCGCCAACGTCAGCTTTATTATCCATTCAGTTAATAAAAGATAATTGAGCACCTTATTCTAAGTCACCCAAAACCTTTTCGACTTGTGCATTTTTCCTCCGGATTCTACTAAGCTTTTCCAACTCGTTTATTTTCACCATCATCCACTTTCATCGCTTTCCTTAACAACTACGAGAGCTTTGATTCGTAAGCCATTTTCTTTTCCTTTCAATACGAATATGATTCAAATTTTATTTCTTATCTTCAACATTTGATTACCTTTGTAATCACTCTTTTCATAAATCTAATTAGAATAAGAAAATGTGAGCATTTTATAAACAACTTTGGCAAGAAAGTCAAATTTAGCAAGAGCTGGCCAGAAATTTTGCAATTGCGATTTGACGTTACCAGATAACTAAAAATACATTATCTATAAGTAAATAATACTGAACTCACGGTCATAGTTTGGGGAAACATTTCACAAATTTAAAAAGAAACTCATTAAAGCTGTCCAGCGGGAGCACTAGGAAGAGCATAAAAGTTTTTTAGTCAAATAATGATTTAGCAAATTATGTTCTCAAATTATTAAAAAAAATTTTATGCTAAAAAATGGGTGTTTCAGTAAGAGTACACTTCTTAAATTTAGTATCTTTTTTTGTTAAAGTGTCAACTCTGAGATTTAGTAATTATCACATATGCTTATTCCTATTATTAAAAAGGGAGGGAGCAAAGTGAACTTAGTGCCAATTTTTCGAAAAAGTCATCTTCTCCGATGAAGCGCATTTCCATCTGAATGGCTTTATGATAACGTAGTTCTTGTAACCTTTAAAAAAATTTCAAACTCTTGTTGCACTAAAGTTTGCAGTATATCACAATAGGTCTGTTTTGGCACCAGTGACCAGGTGAATAAGCGATGTCCATCTGTCTGTCTGTCCATCTGCCTGCCTCTCCGAGTAGTCATAGAAATCAATTTTCTGAAGTCCCTAGAAGACGTACAGAAAAGTTTAACATATAAAGTTTGTAGTTGTTTCTGTTTGTCAATTGCTGTTGAAATTCTGCCACATCGGTTTATAAATGGCAAAGCTATAAGTCAAAAACCATAATTAGCTCTATTTTTGACCATTTTCTGAGTGGATTTAAAACGATAGAAAAAAATCAAAAAAATTGGTTCACAATTGGCTGAGAATATTGGAAAAATTGTGTTTTCCAAACATCTTAATGAAAGAGAATTTTTTGATTTTTGTCGTTTATTCGAAGTTTTTTATTGAAATGGAATATGTTTGCTTTAGAAAATGTTCATAAACATTTTAAATTAAATTAAATTTATTTTGCATTTCTCTTTGATATCTTTCCTAGAATTTATTTTTTTATTATTTTAAATATTGGGTGCCTGCAGACATTTTATTGCTTTTAAAAAAAAAGTTCTCAGAAAGCATTTTTTCTTATTCCTAGAACTCCTTAATTTAGTTTCTTGAACTGAATTAGGATTAATAAAAAAAATTGGTATTCAAGAAAATTAATTTTATCAATGTTTGTAGTTGTATTTTTATATAATTTTTTATTTGTTTATGTTACCTTTTCTATGGCAACAGCTAGTTTATTAAGCTTGAGGTCGGATTATAAAAATTTATTTTTATTTCGATATTGCTTTCAATAACCTAGACGTTTCTTATATATATAATTTGTTTTTATATTTAAGAAGAATGTTTAAAGTATTTATAAGACTCGGTACAGCTGAATTTAACTTGCTTTAGCTTGTATTTTTTTTTTAGCTTTTAGGATAGTAAAATTATATTCTTTTTTTGGAAGCACTTTAAGTCGAAGCTATCAACCTCTAGAGTAATTGAAGGAAGAAGTGAGAAATCATGCACTTAAAGTAATACGACCAGAAATTCTTGGAAACAATTAAAAATATTGTATTGGTTGGTGATTATTATTTTATTAGCTCATCAGTTTATTGTTAAAGATTTAAAATTCGAAAGAAAGCAATTGTTATATTCTGTGAGAACTATTCTACGTAGTACTCTGGATGCCAAGTAAATATCTCTCAGAAGCTTGGCCCTACTTTGAACAGTCACAAAGTACATATATGGAATTTTGTTTAAAACAGGATAAGACTTCTGCTTATAACAGACACTAAAATAATAACCCTAAAGACTGTAATATATAAATAGAAATTAACGTCAGTTATACTTTAACTTTTTCAACCAACAATTATTTTAAAATATTAGTTTTCTTATGAGCTTTGTCTTATAAGAAAACTACTAACTAAACTACGCTCAATACTTTGACGTTTGGCGATTGGTTTTTTATTAAGCTTTCAAATGGAAGACAAACTGATTTAAAAGTTTGCTTGCTGATGTAATATTAGTCAAGAAAATACTCATTCTGTCAACACTCTCCGTCGGTACGTTAATATCAGTTAAAAAAATCCGAATATAACGTACGATGGAGTCTACATGCCGCGGTTTTAAAAAGTTTTAATGTTTTTGGTAACAGGGAAAAGCAAGTAAATAAATAATTGTTGATCCTATTTGTTTGTTCGCTTTTCAAATTTGTATTTACTAACGAATTTCTTTGAAATTTACTACAAGGAATGTCGCCATATATTTACTTATGTGGCAATCATATCCATTTAATTTTGGATCCAGGGCAAAAGCAGGTACAAACAGATACTTTTTCATAAAATTTATTTCACGTGATTTTCTGAACATGTAGAAGTAATTTGGAATTAGAATTAGAATGAGGAGAGGGAACAAGTCACCTGGACACTGTGGCCAAAATAGATCTATTGTGACACTACTCTCAAGTTACAAATCCTCCCAGAGTCTAGTATCCATTAAGAATTCAAGAACTTCTTTGGGTGATTTGTCCGCCATGTCCGATGGTTGTAGGTAATGTTGTCCTAAGTAGCGAAAACAGGTCCACATGGTCTTATGTGTTCTGCTGTCTTTTCATATTCGTTACATAACCTGCAGAGGCCACTTAGCCAGTCAAGAATCCAGTGACAATACGAATTTCTGACCGGGTCAAGCTAAGTAATTCCTTTGTTCTCATCGAAATGGCATGAAGGTTTTCGCTACCCTGATATCTGCGTTTTCCAGCCAGTATTGTTGAGATTCTCTTTCCAGCCACTCCTTAAAAATGAGCTTAATAGAGAGGCAAGACAGCCCGCAGAATTGTTGAGTGCCAATAAATCTATTAGCCGCCCCTTTTCTTTCGAGTTCGTTTGCCTGCTCATTGCCTACATATCCACTATGGCCTGGCACCTATACCAAGTGAACTCTGCTTTTATATGCTACTCGTAGTCTTGTAGAAGTAAAGAAAACTTTGAAGGCTTTTTGTATTACATTTGGTAATCACTATTTGTTAACGGCTTACTTTCTATAAAACAATTATTTCTTGAGTTTAATAGAATTTTGCAATATTTAAATGGTTTCGAATTGAAACACTTGTTTATATTCAAACAATTGTAAATTATAAAATTGTCTTTAAACCTTTTGCTTACTGTTTGTTTGTTTTTTTTTAAGTAATTGTAGCAATTTCAACTTACATTCTCAGAAATAATTTTGCAATCTAACAACAAATCAGTGTATTACACAACTTTAGAATTGCTTAACATTTGCTACATTTATTGTAATTAGATTTTTATCATTTAAGTTTTCCTATTCAATCTTTTTTTTTTATTGTTTGCTGCTGACCAATTCTACTATTAAAACAATGAAGCTCTTGAGTGGACACCAAGCAAACAAACAAACAAAACAAAAATTAAAATAACGAATTGAAACTTTTAGCTCATTTAAATTCATGAACTTAGTGGCAAATATATATACGAATAGAATGTATGTATATCGGTATGCATTTTACGACAAAGCAATTGTGAAAACAAAGCCATCTAAAAAGAAACAAAAGCTAAAACAGGGAGTTACAAATAAAAAACACTAAATACAATTACACAAATATTTTTGGCAACATTAACAACATTTGGAAATAAAATAAACGGCTCAACGGAATAAAATAATGGCAAGGAATCATGAGCACACCAGAAACAAAGGTACACAAGCATCTAGTACAGACAACAATTAAACGAAAAATGATGCACAGTACATATACGTTCCATAGATTGGTGGGTACTTTTCTAAACTATCAAACTGGGGCTTGCAGGTTCGATTCCTACTCTGACCCTCAGTATTTCCTACAGACAAGCAAAAAATCTTCCCTAACTGTGTTGTTTAAAAATAATATAAAAAAAAATGATAATTCCAAAAGTATATGACGGCCTTCTGTAGAGCATAAAGATCGTCTATGTGCCAAATTAAAAAAAAATTGTTAGAAGTCTTAATGTTTTGTAAAAAAAAAATTAGCCTTCTGGCAACTACAGCCACCCGCCTTGAACGAAATATCCAAGAATGCTTTGGAACAAACAGAAAAATAATTTCATTTTATATTAGTTGTTTTCACCCAATCTCGCCTCTCTAGTAAAGAGACAAAAACTTAATATTCGAATTTTTGATATATTATGATGCAGCATATATACAATGGCCCATAATCATAGTCAGAAAAAAAGTATACTTTAAGAGTACTTAAATATATTTTTTTTTAATACGTACTTTAAGTCTACTATAGAAAAGTTAAAATGTGGTTTTAGCGAAAAAGTCGATTTCAATTTTAAAATATACTGAAGTTGTTTTTAAATAATTCAGAAACAGAAAAAAAATGTCCTGTCATAAATAAAAAAAAAAAATTAAGTAAATTTTCCAAATAAATTATAAAAAAAAATTTTTATAAGCAAATTAAAAAATGTTTGCATTGCAAAACGTCTACAGAGATTTTGAAATTCTCGAGGACTTAAATCGTAAAAAAAATTGAAAATATACAAGCAACGATTTTCACAAAAAAATTTAATTACTTTTCAGTTTTTTTTATTTTTAATGTCACTTTTTTGTATTTTGCTGCATATACAAAGTTGATTCAACTTAAAACCGATTTTATTGTTTGACTATGGTTATGGGCCAATATTTTTAATTTCTAAAATTAAAAATAATGGGCCAGAATCATAGTCAAAAAAAGTACACTTTTATTAAGAACTGACTCTTGTTAATAAGAATTTCATGAATTTAAAATTGTTTATAAAAAATATCGAGTTCAGTGTCACTATGATTATGGGCCAATGTTCTTGAACTGAAACTTAAACTAAACGATTATTCTTCATAATGCGCCTTTTTTTTGCCTACATTTAACAAATTTTTGAATGTAACTTTGGGTTTTTTTGAAAACACAATATATTTCAAAGAATTTCATTGAAAAACAGGTAGAATAACTTAATTGTTAGATTTAAGTCAGCAAGTAAGAAAATTACGCTAGTTGTGTGAAAAAGTTTTATTTAGGACTCAAAAAATTAATTGTGATTCTCAGTTTTTGTTGAAACAAAATTAAACTAATGCCCCTGTTGCTGTTTACAACTCAACTCAGTTAGTCTACTGAAAATCAACCCAACTTTCACACGACGAAACTGATTTTTGGTATTGTGGTCAAAGTTGCCAGGAGCTAGAAAAAAATAAGAAAAAACTAAATCACTCACAAAAAGTACAGGTAGGAAAAAGTTGAAAAACTATTGCTGAAAATTCGAAATAATAATTATGATTTTCATAAAAAATCAAGAAGAGAACATACAATGACAAAAACTAAAATATAAGGTCGTTTTCCACATGGTTTAAATATTTATAAACAAATCAAATTATTTTTCCATTTGAAAAAAAAAAAATTTCTAATTTCTTCAAGCAATAATTTAGTTTCTTGATTTCAAGGCGATTTATCGTACTAAAAAGCAGGCTGCCTCAGCATTAGTAAGCAATAGTACTAGAAAACCAAATACTAAATTGATTAAATTTTCATTTTTATTTAAGCGAAATTTTTTCGAACAAAATTTTTGCGCGCGAAGGTGAGGGTTTTTAATCATTATTAAGCCATTTCTAAAAATGTGTCTTGAAAAATAAAGCTCCGATATGAAGTATTTATAAGCAAAAAATAAAATGCATTTATTTGATGAAGTAAAGGTCAAATTCTTTTCTACGCTGCTGAAATTACCTTTCGTACGACCAAAATTTTATGAAAAATGTTACTTGATTTTAAAATTAATAGCACTTAATTGAACATTGTGCAGACAAATCTAATTCCAGTTCGAAGCTTATAGAACAAATTTTTTCTGCAGAAATTTTTTTCAGCCTTAGTTTGGTTTCATTTTTCCAAAACATAAAAAAAGAAAAAAAGACTATTATGAAAATGAAATAGACTAGGAAAAAAGCTAGAAGCTAAATCATAAATTTCAAGTATAAGTGCGAGAAAAAAAGGCTAAATTTATCCTAAAAAGGATTAAAATGGCAACTCTGACTGTTTTTAGTTTAAAATTGTTATGGCACTGCCAACTTTAAGTACAGAAAAAAAATAAAAATTCATGTCCAAAGGAGAAATATTTAACGCACCAAATATTTGGCTGCCACACACTCTTCAAGTGTGCGAATATTCGTTGCCATTCTGTAAAACTTGTAGTTGGTGACCTAAACCGCTTAATTCTTCCCACAAGATATTGGGGGTTCCTTTCCATTAAATAATAAATTATTTCTTGGTTGTATATGATCTGTAATTGTATTAAATGCTTAAAAAGTATAATATTAAGCATTCAAATTTAATTGAGTGGAGAATGGCAATACTGATTTGCCAAAAACAACCAAATTTTTATAAAAGTTGTGAGCCGCAATAAAATAGTAACTATTTGTTTGGTTTGTTGATGGTTCTATCTAGACTTGAAGTTGGTATGATGTCCTATTAAACAGTGAGTTGCAAGATACCTTCTTAGACTCTGAAAGTTTTCTGTAGAGCTGCAAATGTAAAGAAATTTAGGAGTTTAAAAAACTAATAAAAAAGCTTACTACAAGCTAAATTGATAGCGAGGAGAAGTGCAGCAGATTAGATATAGCACTATAGAATATTTAGTAGGAATATTTGCACTTAAACCAAGACTCGAACAGCAATTAAGTTTTTGATGGGCGTCTATTCGGCAGCTTACATGATGCAGAACTGCCAAATATTTCATTTCAACGGTTACTCTTATATGGTTAAGCGGGCATGAAAGCGTAATCTGACGACGAGAGGATCGAGCTTGCCAAGGCGGAACATCAATATTTCGTATGGTATTTCTTTTTTAACCTGCAAGCAGCTGACACATTCCAAATGGACGAGAGAAGGACATGTGAAATACATATATGATTTGGTTCAAACTGAATTACGCTCGCACCAATGATTTTATGGAGCTCCATAAAGCTCAGTTAAGGAATGTGGGTGCAACTTTCTGTTTTGTCAACTGGCTATCTGACGTCGTATAAAGCAGTAACTGGACTGGGACGGACTCTGCTCCTTCGTATACTCTTTTCTGTTTTATTTTGAACTCTTTTCTTTCTGCTTTCATTCTTTGATGTCTTTCTATCGCTTTGCCTTTTTCCAATGTAATCGCCTTTCCTTGTTGGCCAAAATTATTTTCTTTCTTTTCTAAAAAAGGGTGATATTTTTTTCAAAAAACGGCTTCAGTACCATATGAGCAGGCAATTAACTACGTACAGAAAATGTTAAGCTTTTATGTTTCTCTACTTGTAGAGGTACTACTGGAAATGCTCAGCGAGATTGCGGGCGTAAACAGCTTTAAATATTTTCTCTTTTCGTTTATGTGAATAAACCGAGAGTTTTTCATTTTCATAATAACTTATTGCGAGTTAATTGTTTTAAAACACTCATGATAAATAGAATACGTTTTTATTTGTTTTTAAACTCTTCCTAGGTATTTCGCGGTCTAACTCGAACTTATGGATTTTGATATATTTATTCACTTTCACTTCAAAATTGTTCTAAATTCCCTCTTCAAACTAAAATTAAACTTTTTATTTTGTTTCTAATGTCTCTGTAGGGTGCACTGTAACAAATAAAAAACTCACTGAACCACAGACTAAATAGTAGACATTCTTTTCTGTTTTTTCAACGGATTTAAATGTTTGCTCATTTACTCTATTTAACTTTTATGTAACAACCACTGCAGCGGATGAGTTTTTTTTAGTTGAATTGTTTTTTTTTTTCATTTTAATTTGCTTAAGGACATTACGATTTTCGTTTTTTTAATTTAGTGGGCACTCAACACACTCCTAACCGAATATAAAAAAAAAATATTTGGACCTATGGCGCCTGGTTAAGAAATTTATGAAGGGTGAAAATAATTGTTGGGAGTTTCAGTATTTTTTATTAAAAAAAATTAAAACGAATTTAAAATTACAAATTTAATGTCACTTGAAGTAAGAGCTTTAAGTTCAAAATATTGAGTACGGAACATTGTTAAAATTAGTAAAATATTTTAAATTTCCTTTAACAGCCAACGCAAAATTGCTTGCAAATTGCAACGTTGTGCTAAAAGTCGTCTTACACATGTACGAGTAAGTATTTGCAATAATTCGTTGTTGTTGTTTAATATTATATTACCGCATTTGAGCAGCAAAATGCAACCAACATAAACAGAAGTTCCAAAAATTAGGAGTTATTCCTTCGCAAACTAATAATTTACTTAAAAAATTTTAAACAAAAATCTTATTTTTTTTTTATAAAATAAGACCAGGACCACACGCGGCAAGCTTTGTTTAAGCAATTCTTTCTCAATTCTCTTTTAAAATTGTCGTTTTGTCCACACACAAATTTTTTGTTTTGGCAATTTTAGCATTCTTGTTCAGTCATTTATTCAGCCTTCAAGCCACCTGTCTTCTTTTCTTACATCTTTATAAAAGATAGGAAGAGAGAACAAAAGGCAATTGCCGAGTACGAGCAAGTTTGTACTCCTTTCTATTCTTCTTTCCTGTCCCTCTCCTACAAAATCAAGAATTGCCCAACTAAAATTGCTTTGTGCGGTCTAAGCAAACCTTTGTGTACTGTAATCCAAAGCATCTTTTGTACAGCCCGTATAATCAGTACGAGTAAAAGGTTTATCATCTCATCAGCAATGAATAAAAAATGTTTGAGAAGGTTAATCCAAGATATCTGCAGTCCACAAAGTCTGCATTGGCTGATCACATTGTTTCTTTCTTATATTATTTAGTAGAACCTGAAATTGATTGAATACATTAATCGTTTGCTAGATAACTTTTATTGGATGTCAGTGGCTATTAGAATGCAGTGCGAGTTGACACAATTAAGCCTCACGCCTGTTTGAAGACAGTCAACGATTCTCATTACCGTTAAATGTGTGATTTGTCCTTGGCACCAATTTTATTTCTAGTCTAACTAACATAAATGCCAAAAACAGATATCTCTGTTGGCCAAGCAATCTGCCTGTTCTATGCATGGATACAGCGTTGGCAAGCAGGCAGCTAATCAACCATCAATTTTCCAAATTTAATTGTGAAATACATTTTCATATAAAAAATTATTCACGCAAAGCACAAGGAAATTAAAAATCAAACTCTTTCTAAAATAACGTAACACAATTCAGCAGTGAATTGTACCCTGCTCTGCATGGGTAAAGAAAAATTCATTTTTTTTTAAAACAGAAGAAATCTATTAAGCTTTTAACCTGTTTGCCGAAACCATCCAGAATTTGGACAGGTACTGAACCAGCAATCTTGTACCGGTAACTTAAAATACTTTCTACTAAAATGTTATCACTTTTTTTTAATTTTAAAATAATTTTTAGTGCAAAATACTCCCATACACAGTTTACATAATTTAAAATATTTCTTAGTTAATTTTTGAGCATTAAATACATTAAAAGTGATTGCAAATAAAGAAAAGAGATAACATTTCACTATTGGCCTTAAAAGGATGTTCTCCTCTAAAATTACGGTTGTCATTTTTCTTTTAACTAAGTAGCCAGTCTGCCTTGCTAAATGTCAGTTATACTGCCAATAATGTTACTTGACAGTTAATTGTGGAGATTGTGATAAATTTCAATTACTATTTTGATGACTAGGAATGACTTGCATTGATAAAATTTAGGCCTTATTTTATAAGTTTTAATTAATTAACGTCTGCGATTTAGCGTAGTTAACTGAAGATTGTGAATTCAGGCCTTGCTAACAAGTCATTAGAAACATTTGCGTACAACACAGAATATACTGAACAATGCCAGCTTAAAAGAAAAGGATCTAGTCACAGAACATAAGAATTGCCTCAGTTTAAATTGATGATGTTATATGAAAATGTAAATCGCTATTTTTTGCATATCTCATGACGTGATCGTATGAAATTGGTTAAAGTTGAAGCACTGCTATCTGGTATCCCATTAGTTATTACTTTCCACATCAATACATTTTCAATAACATCCTGGCACATGTTGTTTTGAAACATTTGGTCCAACATATTTTCCATATTTTTTATAAAGTCCGAAAACACTTTTTCATCAATTATTTTACAAGCCGTTTGGCATATGCTGCCGTCTTCCTGAAAACATATGTCGTCCAGATCCCTGCCGTGTAGTTTAGACTACAAGAACTGCGTTATTACGAAGCCAGTAATCGGAAAAATGGCTTCATAAAGCGCTTTGTTTTTAATAATCGGGATAAGCATATGGGACAGCTGCCAAGTTTTAGAGTTTCCACTTGAACAAAAAAATTGCATTAAACTTAAAAGCTTCAGAAATTACATAAAACTTCAGATATGACATAAAACTCGACGTTAAGCTGCTAACGAGCCACTGTAAGCTTAACTAGCACAAGAGTAAAATCGGTTTGCTACAAAATTATGCTTATAGTTTCGGAACATGTTCTGTGCGAGTGCCCAGCGGTGGCAAGATGCAGAAGGAGCTGCTTAGGCAGTGGGAAATTGATTCCAGGTGACCTAGGCAGGATTAATCGTGCATCAATTACTAGATTCGTAAGAAGTCTCGGCTTGTAGTTAGAAACTGGGCGATTATAGCCCATTATGATATTAAATAACACAAAAAGACACCTATTACAAGCATTTATTTGAATGAAAGCATTCACTCTGATAAAAGACTAAAAAGAGATGAATAATTAAGGCGAGTACAGGGTGGGCCAAAAGAAACCAAGGTGTGTAAAAGCTTAATAACTTTTTTGTTTATTAACTTTTTTTTATTTTTTCTTTCAGATTATATAATATACAAAATGGAAATTTTTTTACACTAAGTATGAAAAATGATGTCTCTTAAATGACCACCGTTTTCAGCTTCGCACTGATGGGCTCTTTTTAGAGCATTTTCCATAACATCTTTCAAAACTTGTGGCTGTAGCGTTCGAATTTCTGCAACAATGTTTGCCTTGAGTTCAAGGATTGTCTCTGGCTTGTTCACATACACTCGCTCTTTCAAAAAACCCCAAAGAAAATAGTCGGGTGCTGTCAAATCTGTCGATCGCGCTGGAGAAATAATTTCCGAATTTCGAGAAATTATTCGCTCTCCAAAAATTTGACTTAAAAGTGCCATTGTGTCTCGGGCAGTATGGGCAGTAGCTTCGTCCTGCTGAAACCACATACCAGGTCTGTTTTCAAGAGCAGGACGTAAATAATTTTCTATCATAAAACGATACCGCTCTCCATTTACGGTTACAGCACTTCCATCTTCATTCTCGAAGAAGTAGGGCCCAATGACATTTTCAGATGTGATCCCACACCATACTGTACACCTGATGGGGTGCAATTGGCGTTGATGAATGGCTCTTGGATTTTGAGAACCCCAGAACCTACAGTTCTGCTTGTTAACAAAGCCATTCAAATGAAAATGAGCTTCATCACTCATAATCAAATTTTCAATAAAGTTGATTTCTAATAAAATTCTATTGTTCTGGTTCTCTGTTCAGTTGTGAACCTCTCCATTATAAATTCTCCAAGTGTTGTCTATATAATCTGAAAGAAAAAATAAAAAAAAATTAATAAACAAAAAAGTTATTAAACTTTTACACCCCTTGGTTTCTCTTGGCCCACCCTGTATAAGCCTAACAATTTATTATTTACTTACTGTCTATTTGTTTGTTTCTGTATAATCAACGATTGGAGGTGTGGCGTCTATTAATAAAAGACAATTCACTTTAAACTAACTAAATAAATATTTGCGTTACTTTTATCGAATATTTGCTTAATGTGAACCAAGCTTTCGCTTACACTTCCAGTATATGTAAAATATCTGCTCTTCTTGTAACTCCCTTTTTTGTTACAGCTACACTTACCAAAAGAATCATCATTCGTATCAAAAACTGCGCTCAGAAATGGAAAGAGTAATAAAACAGAAACAAAAACAAAGTACAAAAATATAAGCAAACAAAATTATAGACATAAGATTGGCTTCTTTTGATAAGGTGTCATTAAAAACGATCGATTTTATTTTTCCGCAATGCGTGGATCTTTACATTCGACATATTTATGGGTTTTCTTGTACGAGTGCATACAACAACGAGATATGTGTATGTATGAATGTGGCACGAACGAGCAAAGTGCGTACCTGGTACTACACACTTACCTAAACTTTTTGCAGACATTAATACGAATAAGTATCATCATGCACCATGTGGAGGCAGGAATTCAACATATGCATATTCATGTGGCTGCAATGGCTGCTGCTGCTGTTGCTGCTACAGTGATGATGATGAGAAAGGATGAGGTTGTAGCGATTGGCTTCAATGATGTTGTTGATGATGATGCAGAATTAAATATGCATAAATACACGCACAAGTAATTCATTCACCTTTTTTTTATTTTTTGTTCCTTACTGTCGTGTTTTTCTAGCCATCTTAACAGTCAACTAAAATTTTTTTTTGTTTTGTTTTACTAACATGCACACGCATCGTATTGTAGCATGCAATACACAGAAGTAATAATATTTCGCTTTTTTATGCAGAAGCTGTTACTCTTTGTGTTGTTGCAGCAGGTGGGTGATTAAATGAATTTGGTAAAAATTGCATATAAAAATTTAGTTTCATTTCTTTTTCTTATTTTCGTTTTGTGTTTGCCAACAGCAGTGACTGGCATGAGCATGGCAGAGGCATGGTACGAGTATTCACAACAACAAACTAATTCTTTGGTGGACAATTTACAAATTCATATTAAAAGTATTTCCTTTGCTACTCTCCATTATTTCCAGAACCGTAGGCAGAAATTAATTAGCTTTTTCAGGAAAATCAAATCAGCCAAATCAAAGTTGCTGCTAAAAGTAGACAAACATTATGCTTTAGATCGTAAAGGACTCTTCTTTTTATTCTCTTTATATTTTTCACTTTTACCTCTCTGGTTCTTCTCTTTGTCATCTTCCTATCGCCAACTCTTCTTCCTTTTTTCCTCTTGTACACCCATCATAAAGAGAGCACGTTAGATGATCCACTTGAGTCTCCTTCCATTCAACACTTCCTATCTAGCTGGAGAAAATAGACAGGAGTTTAAAGTTTAGCAATTCTCATGTTCACTTAAAACGACTTGCATCGACTTGTATTCATGTACTCCCTAAAAATGAAAGTCTTGGATAGTTGATATAGCTAATTCATACCATGAGATTATTACCTTGGATTTCCAACAAAATACTTCAACTCCGTTCCTGCATAATGATGGAATTGTGTGTAACCCACACTTGCCATTGTGGCTATACGGCCAGTCTTATTGTTGTGAAGGATATTTGTTTATTATTTCTCTTACCCAAACCAACCAACCAAACAACCAACCCAACTTAACCAAAAACCAATATCAGATCAGATATTAAATCACAAAAGCACACACACACACACAAACACACTTAAAACATAGAGAGGAACAACACACCGTGTACTGACTTGCAACAAACAAGGAATATGAGCCTTGACTCGATATGCAAATAACATCGTTGTCACTTGAGTACAAGTGACAAGTTGTGGTGGTTGGAATATGTTGTGGGTTTCTTTTTTCCCTTCCTCTTTGCTTTATTTTTTTTTGTCAAGAACAAGTAGGTTGTTTTACACTCATATAGTGGGCGGTTATGGAACACGCGATTACTACGAGTTACATACAAGTATGAGTATTAATAATCCACTCCACTATCGTGATGTGAATACAAACAAACTTATTACCTGCTGTGTTGCCATGGTACAACATACTCAACCATTTATATTTAGAAGACAAAAACATACAAAAATGGTAAGATGATGTCTATGATGATACCTTAATAGCAACTGATAGGAGTAGCAGCAAAAGGGATTGCTGTTGTTGTTATTGTCATTATTGCACGTTAAACAAACACACGTAGCAACAATTGTTTATCGGTTAACCACAATATGTTCAAGTACATCACTAAAAACATACGCAAACATCAGTGTGTAAGCAAAATAAAGGAGAGGAACATGCAAGTACTTGGTTGGTCAAAAGAGGCAAATAGAAATTGATAATGTTATTGAATAAGTATTTAATTTCAAGGTTAACTTTTGTTTTTATAATTCTTGCATCTTGTCCTGTAATTAAAAATCTGTGAATAAATGGAAATCAAATGGCAAAAGGCAAAATCTTTTTTTTGTTTTTTTTTAAGTAATTACAAGATTAATTACTCTATAATTCCAATATCCTTGTTAAGTGATTATGAATAAATTAATTAAGCTGTTCTACGGTTAAATGAGTTCTGATGTTTTGATATCATAAAAGGGAAATTTATTAAATGACTAAAGTTAAGTACCATCTGGTGATATCCACTTCTTATGCAAATATAAATGGAGCACATTCACACTTCATTTTAATTAATAAAGAGTTAGTTTACTTTTAGTTATTATTTATGTGTCAATGTATGTATACTGAGGCCACTTTCAAATTGATTGGTTGGCAGATATTTATGAAACAAAATTTTCTTAAAAGTTTTTCTGATGATGAAAAATATTTTCAAATCATTACAGAATAAAAGTGTAAGTGCGTAAACCAACTGTTTGGTATCCGTATCCCAGATAAACAAGAGCTTAGCATTCTGACCTTATCACTATTCTAAATTTGGAGGATAGATTAAGTTGACGATTAAGCAAATGGTGGACTATCTGGCCAAACAAGGTGCGAATACTCCTTTCATAGGTTCACAGCCCTTCTTACTACGGAATTTTATCCAAAATATTATATAAAAAAAACAATTCTATTTAAAATTAAACCAATTTAAGGTTAAAAGTCAGAGAAAAAATTTATTTGTTTCTCTTTTCAAGGAGAAGCATCACACTACAAATATATAAATTTCTTCAAAACTAGTGGATTAGTTCAGTCTGAGTTTATAATATGTAGTTCGTTTACATTATTCACAAAAAATAAAAAAAATTACAAATAATAAATGATTTTAGCGCTTATTTCAAAAACGGAAAAAGGCTAGCGAAAAAGCTAGAGGCTAAATCACAAATTTCGAGGCTAAATGTGAGCAAAAAAAAATATATAAATCTAGTCTCAAAAATTCTAAATGGCTCTTCACACAACTCTAGGAAAGTAATGTTGAAGCCGGCCATTCTATTAGATCTTAGCAATCGTCTAAAAAAATTTTAAAAGAAACACTGAAATATATTTAAAAAATTAATGTTTTCTATACCAACTTTTTAGACGATTAGATTGTTCGTTTCCTGTAATATAAATATTAAAAAATATTTAACCGCTCAAAACTAAAAGTCGCATAAATTACTACTCACATAGGTGATATGATATGGCGTTTAGGTGCCCTGAGCCAAAAATCGCGTTTTGATATCAACTTGACACCATTCCGTTGCCTATTTTATTGACGAGTGTTTTAAAATTTTTAACAGCCGTATACAAATCGGCAATGGTTGGTTGTCAACTTAGAAAAAAGGATCCGATTGTACTTTTTTGACAATGCACGTTGTTAACTTGTTAACGAACGTTGTTGAATTGACAAGAATATGTTATCAAATATCCAACTTATTAACAAACGTTGTTAAATTGACAATGCATGTCGATTTATTACCGATATGGTGTCAATTTAACACTATTCGTTGTCAATTCTGCAAGGCTATGTATACAATAATGAGTTGTTAAAATGATAGCAAAGTGAGCACAAACGTGGTTGATACACTATTGACACCGTTTGTGCTAATTTTAACAAGAGATGGTATCACTTTATTTCTGGGTGTACGTGCTATGGTGTTTAACCATAAATAGTGAAAGCTGCTATAGAATTTCATATATTATAATTAAAAAGTTTCTAAATTTTATTTTCTACAAAATTCTTTCTAATACCCCAAACGGTCCTTCGTCAATGTAAGCGAAATCAAATTTGTTTGAATCATTTCTGACGAAAACATATTTACAACAGCCATTATCTTGTTTTCTTTCTCTTTCTTCCGTCTTTTTTTCTTGTTTCTATAGGTTCCGATTAATTACTGAGAATTTTTTTTTTAATTTTAACGGAGAATTTGCATTTTGCTCATTTGAAGTCGATGTAATTTTTACTTTTAAATTTCATAATGACACCAACTACTTTTCACTGCAATGATTCTGATTTCAATACAACGGCCGTACATACTAAAGGTCTGCACAAGCATACTTGAAATGGCTCACAAGCACTTTTTAATATAAAATATTACACATGTTTGTAGTTATGTGTGACTTTCACGTATTCTTGTGCAGCCCTTTAGTACATACGTAGTTTCTATTCCCACAAAAAAAATTATTTAAATTATTTGAATCCACAACAATTGTGAAAATGGTGAAAACTGAAATTTACAAAAGTGTTGCTTTGCAATTGACCGCCGATCATTTACTAACTTAATGGAGAAAGGGCTTTTGTATATTGTTTAGCCATTTTATTTATTTATTTTAAAAATATTTTGCATAAAATATAAACATTTATCATAATACCCTGACCATAGACAACTTTTTTGTAAGCACATTTGTTACTGTTTTTTTTTTATTTTGCCAACCAAACAATTCATAAAAATTCTACTGTACGTTTAACGTTTGAAAATGTATTTCGAATGTTCGCATTTATTTGACCAAATAGAGAGTGAGCGAATAATTTAGCTCATTTTGTTGCATTTGCAACGATAAAAACAACAAAAAGACCTAAAACAGATTGTTACATTTAGATGACAACATGGCAAAGAAAGAAATAAAAATTGTTTAAACCTCTTTTTTTATCTTTTATGCTAATTTTATCACTTTGTGTGTCTGTCGTTCTGTCACTATCAAGACAGCACATAAATACTCATAATTTATTAATTTTTTCTCAATGAACGGGATAACAAAAGATGAAAACGTAGACGGGAGACCATAAACGCATGAATAAACCATAATAAACATCCAGATATTGGAAACAGAGTTGAGGATGAAAAGTAATAAAATAAACAAACAAAACAGAAGAGCTGTAAAGGTGAATGTTATAACGCCAACTATAAAAATAAAATCAGCAAAAGAATTATTATGAAAAAAAAAACTGAAAATTTACAGACAGACAAACACACAATGAATGAATAAAAAGGGTTCAACGCTGGATGAAGAGGATACTTTGTGAAATGCCATACTTTGTGCAATAAAGCAACAAGTGTCGGTAAATCATAAAAAGCTATAAATGCAACCTCAAATGTGATCGTATTATTGTACCTGTTATAAAAAATTAAATGTATACTTTCATATATACACACACATACGCGCATTTGTGTGCTTATGACAGCTATTTGAAAGTACTAATTGATAAAAAAAAAACTCTTAGATAGATGTTAGTAGTAGGGACGAAACACAAGATTGAATCATTTGAAAAACAGTTTAATGCAAAATGCAAGTGCTCAAATATACCGGGTGGGCCAAAAGAAACCAAGGGGTGTAAAAGTTTAATAACTTTTTTGTTTATTAATTTTTTTTTATTTTTTCTTTCAGATTATATAGACAACACTTGGAGAATTTATAATGGAGAGGTTCACAACTGAACAGAGAACCAGAACAATAGAATTTTATTATTTAAACCAGAGATCAATTATTTTAACGCAAAGAGCATATCGTCGACATTTTAACGTCAGAATTTCGCCCTCTGAAGCGATGATTCGTTGCTTAGTTAATCGTCATCACCAACATGGCAGCGTAAGAGATTTGCCTCGAACCGGTAGACCACGTTTAAGTCGCACTGCGGAAAATATTGAACGAGTACAGCAAAGTGTTAACGAAGCACCAGAAACATCTGGCAGAAGGCGTTCTGCTCAGCTAGAAATGTCTCGTACGTCACTACGGCGCATTTTAAAAAAAGATTTACAGTTATACCCATATAAGGTGCAATTGGTCCAAGAATTAAAACCCGCAGATCATCGGCAACGTCTAAATTGTGCAGTTAAATTTCATGAGTTGGCCAGAAATGAAAATTTGATTATGAGTGGTGAAGCTCATTTTCATTTGAATGGCTTTGTTAACAAGCAGAACTGTAGGTTCTGGGGTTCTCAAAATCCAAGAGCCATTCATCAACGCCAATTGCACCCCATCAGGTGTACAGTATGGTGTGGGATCACATCTGAAAATGTCATTGGGCCCTACTTCTTCGAGAATGAAGATTGAAGTGCTGTAACCGTAAATGGAGAGCGGTATCGTTTTATGATAGAAAATTTTTTACGTCCTGCTCTTGAAAACAGACCTGGTATGTTGTTTCAGCAGGACGGAGCCACTGCCCATACTACCCGAGACACAATGGCACTTTTAAGTCAAATTTTTGGAGAGCGAATAATTTCTCGAAATTCGGAAATTATTTGGCCAGCGCGATCGCCAGATTTGACAGCACCCGACTATTTTCTTTGGGGTTTTTTGAAGGAGCGAGTGTATGTGAACAAGCCAGAGACAATCCTTGAACTCAAGGCAAACATTGTTGCAGAAATTCGAACGCTACAGCCACAAGTTTTGAAAGATGTTATGGAAAATGCTCTAAAAAGAGCCCATCAGTGCGAAGCTGAAAACGGTGGTCATTTAAGAGACATCATTTTTCATACTTAGTGTAAAAAGATTTCCATTTTGTATATTATATAATCTGAAAGAAAAAATAAAAAAAAGTTAATAAACAAAAAAGTTATTAAACTTTTACACCCCTTGGTTTCTTTTGGCCCACCCTGTATAACGAATTCGGAGTGGTTTTATGACGCACTATTATACTTATGGCGTTTTCTTTTCTAACAAAAATGTTGCATTTTATCTGCCATCCAAGAATGTTTGCATTCTGTTGCAAAAAAAAGTAATAGTTAAAATATAAATCTCATTCTGTTCTCAACATTTTGCATGTAAAATATGCAAAAATGTTACATGAAATACTGCCCTTGTTACAACTGTGGCAACTACTTGTTTATACAGTTAAGCAATTTATTTATATGAAATAGGAGATTCAACATGGCCTTCGTCAAGTTATTCTTCATAAAAATGCATTATTAATAACTTTTAAAGCAAAATTTATTTTTATTTTATTTTTATTTTATTTTAGGCGTTAAGCATATAAAACGCTAAATATACGTTAGCATTAAATGTTACATAAAAACTTATTTTTGTTCTATGGAAGTCATAAAAAGGAATCAGTTTGTGCAATTTTAGGCAACCTGCTTAAAATATTACATACTAGTAATTTAAAGGCAGAATGTGTTTTGAGAATAGAAAACGCTATAATATGTTACATGCATGAAAATGTGCACTAAATCTATGAGACATATTTTTTTTGAAAATCTGTCCGATTTATTAGTTTCTTAAAAAAATCAGGGTTCGGATAGCAACACTCAATAGCGATCGAAGTTTCCATTTAAAGTGTATTGAAATTTTAATGGATATCATGTGCCTTATTTCGAATCGAGGATTGCATTCTGTTTAGCCAATAATTTAAAAAAGGATATTAAACGTTCACTTTATTTATGTGTTAATAAGGAAAAATTGCAGTTGATGACGCAAATGCTGCCGATGAGAAAAAAATGATGTTTTCGAAAGCGTCACTCCAGCAATCCAGTGTCTGGGAGTAATATAAATTTTTCTATATTTCAAACAAAAGCAAATACCTCAACATACGAGTGCCCCAACATACGAGTTTTTCGAGATACGAGCTGGTGAACGAGTAATTTTTTGCTTTGAGTTACGAGCGAAATTCAAGATACGAGTTCGGTTTAGCAGGTCAGCCGGAGAGAGAAGGAGGTTATTTCTAGAAGTGAGATAAAGAAGATCTTAGGAATGTGGGAGAGAGTTTCACAGTTCGTGAAAAATAAACACCAAGAAAAAGTTGCAACAGCTCGCGCATTTGATCTTTTTAATGACACTTGCCTAACAACATTCCCGGAACATTCTGAGAGAGAGGAAAAACAAACCTTTTTGGACATGTTTTTTTCTAAGCAGCCTACATGTGAAAGCGAGAAAAATGTATCGGAAAAAGCAAAGACCAGTGAAGATATCTAATTTACTTCTTTACATTTTCTTTTTTGTTTTTGTACAATAAATATTTGTCATTTATATATACGTTTTTATTATTCAAAGCCAAGGTAAAAAAAAAAAACAAGGGTGAGATTTTGGGGGTTGGAACGGATTAATGGTAGTTCAATTGTTTTGTATGGGTAAATTTGCTTGGAAATACGAGTAATTCAAGATACGAGCAAGGTTGCGGAACGAATAAAACTCGTATTTCGAGGTATACATATTTGGCTGACTTTTAATATAGAATTACATATGGGACTATTGACTCTCTCTCTCTCTCTCTCATAAACGTAAAATATTCCGTTCGTTTAATATACACTAGAAATTATAAAAAATGAAATTTTTGTCGCAATTTATTCAATAGCTTTTTTTTTAGCGTGGTCCAGGGATTGTGGGACAATATATTCCATAATAACCGAGATGACAACGGCTACAATCAAAATAATTTTATAAGAAAAACTATTAAGCCTTTTAAAGTTATAGTCCTTATAGTCCTTTAATTCTTACTATATTGCCAAAGATTTGTGGAAAGAATTTTGTTATATCCCCTGAATTTTGTCCTTAATCTACTAAAATATTCAGTATTTTTCAATTAATACCAAGTTCTATTGCACTACTGAAATATTTCATTCATTCAATGCAATTTACATTCATTTAATGAAAAAAATTTATTAACAGGGCAGTATTTCACATTTCCCCACTTTGCCCATGAAAAAAATATTTCCTTAATTCATTGAATTAACGAAACTATTGAATCAGTGAAAACCTTTCATTGAATTTATGAAACGATGCACTCTCTTGTATATTATAGTTTGTGTAATAGAATACTAAAATTTTTATTTAAATAAAATACCAGGTGGTCCAATTACACATCTCTCTTAATGATTGTTTTATTTTGGCCTGAATAACTTCTTTCTCATACAATCTGCCACCTGTCTGAGAGTTTGATTAAAAAAATACTTATTTTCTGAAGAAATGCTTTTCAATTTACCACATTTGAGAATCGGAAATCTCTTACATAAACATCGAGAGAGGCATGTATTTGAAGACAGTGATAGATTTTTTTCTATATAAATCGTAAAAAAAAAGTCTTGGAGACAGAATAAGCTAAGAAAACCTCAAGTTGGTTTGAATTTATAAAAATCTTAATATGGATCTCACTTATTTTACATATGACCCGCCGGAATTATCGAGTACTATGTCTGGCGACTATCTTAACCCTAGAACGTCATCTTCAGTCAAAATGACGACGCCCGATCTTATTTTTGAACTAAAACCTGTTTTTTCTGTTTGTTTTGATTTCATTTTTCGTATAGCGTTAGTCCCTAACAAGCTGTTGGTGGACAAAGACGTGCAGCGAACTGCGCGCGTTGTAAGTGCTTTTTTCGCTTTTAATTTCTTGCCGTAGTCAAAATGACGAAGGATGATGTGTCATACTGTATAGCTTTTATGTTATATAATCCTTTGTTTAAAAAAAAAGCCAAATGAAAGAAGATTTTGCAATGTTAATTTTACATTTAAGAATTGAAAAAAATATATAAATTTCTTTATTTATTGATTAAAAAAGAACTAAATATGAATAATAAATCTATTTTGGTATATATTTACGCTCACGGCGTATTTTATAGTTCCTCGAAATAGGTCGTAGTCAAAATGACTAAGGATAAGGATGATACAAAAAATAAGGATGATATTCTAGGGTTAAACAACTCAATGCGGCGGCATGGAACACCTTATTTCTATATCGTTATTTTGCCTAGTTGAGAGTGGAATTTTATGATTCTAATTGATGGCCGATGACTAGCACGTGAAGCAACAACATTTATCGCTAAAATTAATTATTTCTTAGTTTCCAAAAAAAAATTATTTTCTTTAATCATAAAACATTACAACTGTTTACAACTCTTTTTGCACTTTAACATAACAAACATTCTATACAGTAAGTAAGTGCCAGACTTCAGCGCCTCTCACACACAGGTAAGCTGAAGTATATCTGGTATAGCATTCATCCATTATAAGTAAAAGTGTGCATCAAACACACAAACATATTCAGTACATGTCTTCAGAACCACCAAAAAGGCGTTTGTTATATGGTTTTTCCATCCAACCCTGTATTGGCTACTGGTTGGTGTTGTTTTGTGTTTAAAACTACTCCTGCTGCTGCTGCTGCCCCTGTTGCATCTTTGCGTCTCCTTCCGTTGGTTTTATACCAACAACAGGTACAAAAATATTCCTGCTTTTTATATCTTTTCAGGTTCAACATTTTTTTGTTTTTTTTGTGTGTTTTTTTTAGAGCATAACTGGAGCACAGGGTACATAAATAATAATTTCATCATTTTTGTGCAGTGATTTATTTGGTTGGCGTTTATAATGTAGAAAAGGTTATAGAAGAAGAAAAAAGAAAAAGAAAAAGAAACAAAACGCTTGCTATAGCAATAATATGGTGCTTTAGAAAATGCACTTAACAGTCCATAAATGGACTGAGTTTATGTTGTTTTCTTTTTCATCCTTTGCAGTTTCATTTCTATACAAAAAAAAAATGTCTCTGAGTTGGCATTAAGTTGTGCAGTTTTGTGCTCTGGTTTCTTCCTGATCATGTCATAATTGTGTGAACGATTTATTGTCATCTTTGGTGATTTATTTAATTATTCTTTGCAACAAATAAAATTTTTTTCTTATATATTTTCGGTTTTTGTCTGCTTTTGCTGCGTGTTTGGGTGAGTGTAAGCAATTTATACATTTAAAAATTATTTTAACATTTCACTTAGTTTTGTGAAACAATTGCGGTACAAGACAATTTCACTTCCGTATCAATGGTCATTTAGAGATGAGCGCACAGTGATTTTAGCGATAAGCAAAACAATGAAATTTATTAAAACAGAAAATCTTAATTATTAAATAAAATACTCGTAATTATAGATTTATTAAACAAATTTTCTACTTAAATCAGTTGAAATATTTTTATAAATAAATTTGGCAGAAGAAAGAAAAGCAACTAAATGAAAATAATGCAAGTTCATAGAAAAGTTAATATACACATACACACATTTAAGTATAACTACGCGCTAGGGGCCTCATGATCACGACAAAATCAAATATTTTATTGAAAAAAGTTGTGAGTAATTTTTTTTTAATTAATGAAATATTTAATCAATATTACACATTGTGAACTGAATTAAAAAACAAGTAATTGCATTGATTACACTGGTCAACAAAATTTTGTAACAAGAAAGGTACTTACCAATTTGGAATTACCTAAATACCCTCATTTTATCACCGTATTTATTTTGATTCCATCAGTTCTAGTTTTCGTGTTACAGCTACTACCCGTAAAATTTAAAATTAACCATTTTTGTTCCACTTTTGCATTCAGAGATTTTATTTATGTGAATAGTATTGTGTTTTTTTCTATTTATTGAGTTAAGCGACTGTTAAATAATGTCAAGAAAGTGCAAAAATGATCCTGACAGGTTTTGTTATATTTGTGGTAACATTACTTTTAAAACTCAGTGAAGGAATTTGACACCATTAGTGACTAAGCTATATGAACAGTATTTTAGCTTTACCGTCGGACAGCAAGACAAAGCGTGGGTTCCACACATCTGCTGTGTTACATGTGTGGGTTTTCTTACTGGATGGGCGAGGAGATCTCGATCTATGCCATTTGCAATCCCCGTAATTTGGACAGAACCAACGAATCTCTCATCTGATTGTTATTTTTGTGTTACTGATACGAAAGGTATCACAATTAAAACAAAAAATAAAATAACATAATATGTCATTGAAAATACACTTCCTTCATTCACATTTAGACTTTTTTCCTGCAAATTTGGGAGCCGTCAGCGATGAACATGGTGAAAGATTCCACCAAGACATTTCTACCATGGAAAAACGATACCAGGGCAAGTGGAGTCCACGTATGCTAGCGGATTACTGTTGGACATTACAACGAGATGTACCTGAAGCAAAATACGGCAGAAAATCATAAAATTTTATTTAAATTAATACTGTAACATAATAAAATAACTTACTTTTGTTAACAAAATCTCAAATTTTCTAAATTTATATAACATCTAATTACAAAAAAACTATTCGTATTGGAAGCATTCTAATTTTATTTATATTATCCATATCCTTGTCCTAAACATAGCAAGACAAAAGTTTTCATGTTACACACAAAAAGTTTTTTTTTGTCGACCAGTGTTATTAATTCATTGGTAAGTGTCAAGTACATGTTTACACAGTAAAATGATGTTTTAGTGTACGCTTCGCATTCAATTAAAACTTTAATCGAAATAAAAAAAATTTTTTATATCATGTTCTTCTGTAAACGTGTGATTTTAGAATTTTTTCTCCCATTTAGACTCTAGCTTTTTTCCTATATTTTTTTGTTTTTCAAAATAGAATTTTGTGAAAAAATGAAAACAAAACATTTATGAACAAACTGAGACTGAAGAAAAAGATTTCGTTCTGTAAACTTCGCACCTGAATTGCATAAGAGGGCACAATATTATCTAAATTAACTAAAGTAATATTTTCGACAAACTCTTATATCTATGTTAATTGATAAGTTGGTAAAAAAAATGTATTTTATTCTTAACTGCTCACTTAATTGTTCAATTTAATATTAAGTTATCTAGTACTTTCGTATAGTATTGCCGAGTTTGCTATCTTTTTAGTACGATAAAGCAAGCTAAGTGTCCGAATAGAAATCGTATTAAGTTTAAAAAAATAAATTGTTACTTGAAGGAATTTAAATTTTTTTTTAGCATTGAAGTTGAAAAATAATTGAATTCGCTTATAAGTATTTAAAGTCATGTGGAAAATGACCTTATTTTCTTTAGTTTTTATATTTTATATTTTCTCTTTGGTTTTTTATAAAAATCTTAATTGTATTTGTAATAAAAAATTAAGAAATTTTATTTTGAATTAAAATGTTCAACAAAATATTAATCTTTATTTGTGCTTAATTCAAGAATTGTGTTGGATTATATGAAATTTATTGTTTTACTCATGATATTCTCATGAGTTATTTATTGAGTTCAATAAGTATCAAAGGGGACAGCATAGCGATATGGACCATTTCTTCAGACACTACTCTGAATCTTCAGTAGATTACTCCCAACATTTCTTGCAAGCTTTAGAACCTTTATATTGTAAAATCAATTAACTAAATAAGAATTATTTGTCAATAGTTCCAAAATGATTGAAATATTCAAACAAAAAACTCAGTAACCATTAAACTGAATAAACAAAACTTCCCAAACAATATTTTAATATTGAAAACTATATATTCAATTTTTATTCTTTATTGTACTGAATAAATAACTCATGAGAATATCATGAGGAAAACAAAATATTTCGAATAACCCAACACAATTCTGGAATTAAGCACAAATAAACATTGTGTTGAATATTTAAACTTAGTTTTTTTTTCTGCGTGATTTAGCTTTTTTTAGCTTATTTTTTCTAGCTCCTGACAATATAAACATAAGAAAAAAAATTCTTTAAAATGGATTTTTTGTTGAAGCGGTAATTTAAATATCAAAAAAACCTTACTTTTATTTTTAATGAATAGAGAATCTTGTATTAATTTGAGATTATGGTTTCTGAATATAAATGTTTTCTTTCGATGGAGGCTGGTGGGATATTGCTATAAGCTTCTCAAAGCTTTGGTAGAAAATAATTCGACTATTTTAATATAAGCACCTGTGAATTATCTAGCTTAGAAAATAAAGAATAACTTTATTTATACCTTACGCCCTGTTTACTGCAGGACTACTGAAGAGCCCAATTAAGCATACGACAGCGAAATACTTATTAAGCTTGATCGTATTAAGATAGAAGCTGTTAAGAACCTCAGCTCTACACTGAGCTGCTAAGAGACACAATTGCCGCATGAGTAAAATTGCTTGAACTGAAAACGTCGGAACAGGTAAATAATAATAATTAATTAAAACTACTTGTTTTTTTAATCTTAAGGTCGGATTACAATTATTTAGTAATGTTATGCTTCCAATTTGTATAGCTTCTTCAGAACATAAGAAAATGTATTAAAAAAAATTAGACACAAAAGAAAAGAAAAAAAATTAATTTAAAATAAATTATAAAAACTTCTTTAAAATTCTTATAATTACACAGGTAGCCTTAGTTTTCAAACTTAATTTGACAACACATGGTATTGAGCTTTTACTTTTTCGAATTGACTCTAGCACTCCGAATTTAACTTAATGTAAGAAAAAGATTAGGTAGCATTACATAATTTAGGAGATCTACCGAAAGTTTGTTAAAACCATTTTTTTTTTCAATAATATTGAAAAAAATTGTTTTTAAAAGTCTAAAACAAACCAAATCTTATTTTTTTTTTAATTTTGATACCTGAATATTTCGTTGAAATCAATTTACAAGTTCTTAATTTATTCCCAGCACCATAGGATTTTCTAAAACTAAAATCAAATCAAGAGTTAATCATCGATTTCTTTAATATATTAATCGTTTTCTTTAAAACTTACGAGGTTATATGGTTGTATCAGAAATTGGTCGATTTTTATTTTGTTTTATTTTAAATAATTTTTTGAAAATTAAAAATGTTTATATTTTGTACAAAAACAATTATTTTATTTTTCAAAACTAATATGACTATTTTATTAAGCTTGAGGTCTTATTTTTAAAAAATTTATTTTTATATCGATATTTCGCTCCAATTTGTGTAGCTTCTTCAGGATATAACTATTAATCAAATTATTAAAAATACATATTTATTAATTTCTCAAAATTTTATCAAAACTTTGAAATTTGTGAGCTGAACTAACTGTTTTCATATATGACATATCAGCTCCTGATTTTAATTAAAAAAAAAAACCAAGTGCAGATTTAGAAATATTTAAGTGGCTCTGCTCCGTGTATACTTGTGCTATTTAGTTATTGTCTTGAACATCAATTAAGTTGGCTTAAACTACTGTTCTGATGACTACATTTATCCATTTCATTGCTTTCGAATTCAATGATGAAAACAACAAAAAATAATACAAGAAAAAGTATTGAAATTCACACGCTTTAAAGCTTTCAAATGATTTATTAGCTAAAATGTCTTTCTTAAGGAAAATGCAATAATGGAATGAATGAATGAAAAAAAGGAAAAAACGAAACGTAATACAGCAAAATTTAACGCAACTTGTTAAGTACAAACTACTTTGTAGTTTAAATAATTTCTAAAGATGTGTATCATTGTAACAACAACAACAGCAACAACTATATTTTTAAATGAAATAAAAACAAACAAAAATTTCAGAATACACTTTAGCCAAACATTGAAAGACGCTACCAAAGAAATCAATGGTATTTCTTTCTTAGTTTCGTGTTGTTGCATTTTGTTATATTTGGGTTTTTGTTGTGTTTTGGTAGATTTCCAAAAAATTAAATAACAACAATAAAAAAGTTGAAGAGAGAAAAAATGAAAGGAAAGAAAGAACAAGATCTCAAATCATCGTTTTACTAAATGCTCGATTTTTAATGGAACTACTTAATGTGGCGCTTGTCCTTGTACACAGTAAAAACTAACTTAAATATAGAGAGTGTAGAGAGTGTTTGTGTGTTTGTTACACTTGCCTTTTGTTTTTAGTAGCAAAAAAATAAGCTTCTTGTAGGTTTTCTTGACTCAAATTGAAATAAAGCAAAAACCAAAAGAAAGATTTGTCTGTCGTTGGTGTTTCTTTTTGTTTTTTTGTATGGTGAACATGACTTTTGGCGTCGCGACACGTTGGTTTTTGGCTATATTCTCCTTGCCAACATAAAATGCACTCGGCAAAAGCAAAAAAATAAATAAATAGGAAATTGAACAGCGCACTTCTATTCAGCTACCATAAAATAGAATTGTCAAAAGTATTAATTAGATTTAGCTTAAAGCGTCCTTATCGATACAATAATTTTGCTACAGTAATTTTCTTATGTTACATTCACAATCCAACAATCAAGCAGAGACTGTACAGAAGTTGCACTAAAAGATACATCAGAGAAAGACAGCAATTCAATTTAGTAGCCAATTTAAAGCGAGTAATCAAACTTGCAAGCACCATTTTATAGTTTTATGAGTGAGTAGCCGGAGATTGTGGACTAGATTCCAGCTAAGCAAAACGCTTCTCAGATTTGTGTAATCCACTTTATTACGAAGCTTAATCTACAAGGTCCCCAACTGGGACTTAATTCATAATGAAACATCTCATTTCTGGAATATTGAGTTTCCCCGTAGAAAGTCCCAGTCTTAATTCCTGCCTAGACTCTGGGTGTATTCTTCAGATAAACCCAGAAGCTTCACGAACTTATATCGTGTAGTTTATAATAATTAAAAAAAATTATTTTTAACTGAATTAAATATGCAAAAAAATAACCAACACGCAAGATTTTCAAAACAACTGAAAAGAAACATTTTCTTCTGTAAGGTATATCAGGGAAAAAACCAGCATTTTTTAGTATTTAGCATATCGTAAAAGTTTAATCCGAAGATGGCCTATAAACCTTTTTCAAGCAAAGCTCGCATTCGACCTAACATAGAAAATTCTTTTTTCACCAATAAAGACTTAAGGATTTTATCCTCTATTGGATATCTAACATTGGCTTTGTTTACAAAAGATTTTTTATAGTCGGGCTTCAGCCGAGGTTAAGAATTTTTCTCTGGAAGGAAAATTTTACTGCTAGAACGTAGTTATGTCCGTAAAACTTTAGCAAAGAAAAGCCAGTATTAAACATAAGCAAGAGCAAACATTCAATGAGGCCAGTCAAAAGTCTGTAATGTCAGCAAAAATAAAGAAAACCAGAACTCTCCGATGTGGTTTGGTGAAGAAAGACCTTTTGTGCTACTGACCCTCGACTGAGCTTGGTTTTTAGCTCTTGAGGAAAATCACTATTAAATCTAAATGAACTAACTTGAATCAACAAGGAACTAAATCACCAAATAAATGAAGTCTCAAAAATAGCTGTTGCTTTTCGTGGTAGAAAAATTCAGGGACTTTTTTCACATTTACGATTCACTGTTCATAATTCATTGAGGACTTATTTCATGTAGAGAATGGACTTAAATTGAAAACAAATCAAAAAAATAAACCAAAAGCACCGAACAATTAGAAGTGTCAGAGCTCAATAAATAGTGTATGTGTGGTTTCTGTCTCTTGTGCACAAAATCAATATTTTATGTTATTAGGGCCATTCATGACAATTCTTGCAAGTAGTGAGTCCAAAAAGCTTCGATTTTCTTTACACAACAGCAAACAACACATTTGCATTCTGTTTCAAACATCGCTGTGCATATTTGCTGAAAAGTCAATAATCTCATATACATCTGGCAGCATTCATTATTGATTTTGCAAACAAAAATTTTGGGAAATTGAAAAATGACACTCAATGTGCTCAGCATATTTGCAGTATGCAAAATATTCAAAAGTTCTACATGTTTTTTTCTGAATTTAGTAATCAGTAGAGTGCACTTTTTAAATTTATTGTAATTTTTTTGTGTAAGTGGCAACTCCGAATTTTGGCAGCTGTCACATATGTTTATTTTGATTAATAAAACCTTATGAAAAAAACAACGTGTTGTAATTGTAATGGATCAAAATGAAGATAATCCTAATTTATCGAAAAAAGTCTTGTGGCTTCAACTGGACAGTACGAATCTGGACGATATATGATTTCAGCAAAACGGCAGCACTTGCCAAACAGTGCGTGAAAAAATCGATTTATTGCAGCATCTTTTGGCCGGGTATTTCGTCCTAACATCTCAAGAGATTAGTACGAGAGGACAAGAGAAAGATAAAACGGAAGAGTAGGAGTAGGGGTCAAATGGATCTAATAATGTTTATTTGTAAACAATTAGAAGTTTTTAGTGTTTGTTAAAATTTCCGACCCGGAACTTGTTTTTCTGAAAAAAAAAACGGTCTTTTCGAAAAATCTTATGACACTTTAATCAAGTCAAGCTCAATAAAAAATTTTACACACGAGCGTTATAAATACAAGTTTTCCTGACGTAATAGTACCGCGACCTTTAAATCTATTTTGCAACCTAAAGCCAGCGGAATCAGTCTCAGGCTCCTAAGGAATATCTTAAAGGTGTGTGGGCTTTATTGTACTTAAGTTTTTTAGGGTCAGATATCTCAGCACCTAGATAGCTCAACAGATTTCACTTAAATCAAATTGATAACAATTAAACTTTGGTTCTTTAATGCATTTGAGGACTGAATCCCAGTGGATTGAGAAAATCTTTAAAAAGCATCTTGTTATTAAGAGAAGATTTCCACACTTCTAGTGCAAAATTTTATATTTTTCTTTATTTTTTATTCAGCTCATCAATATCATCTCAGAGCAATTAACCGAAAATCATGGAGAAGAAAATACTCGTTCAGGAAGTCAAGCATTTTAGTGGTCTTTCATTTAGAGAGTTCAACAAAGGCTGACTATATCCTCGGATATTCATTAATACTTTCAAGCGCAACGTAACCTTTACTTGTGATTGCCTAATGTAGGGTATAAAATAAAAGAAATTTGTTATTATTTTCTTAATGTATTTTCTCTTTCTTACAAAATTTGTTTAGTTGTTGGACGAATTCGTTTTAAATTTGTATTCCATCCTTTTTTTCGCTGTCATAAAGCTACTGTTGTTTCTATAAAAGGATTCTTTTCTTACTTGGGTGTCACTGCTATGCTTTTGTAGGATTTAGTTTTTATAGCCAATGGATTTTTGTATTGTTTTTTGTTAAACCAATTGCTTGTTTAAAAGTGTGTGTGTGCAAAGAAATTTACTGTATTTCATTTCAACTCCGCCGCCAACATTCGCCAGCAGCAAATGAATTATGAATTACCGTTTTATATTGTCGCTGTTCTACTGGTGGATTGCATCATGTTCCTTCCTGATTTCGTTTTCCTTTTTTCTTTTTTAAATTGTACTTTTCTTTGGTATGTATGTAGTAGTAGGAACACAAGATTATGAATGGATATCAAGAAGCTTGTGTCTGTGTGTGTATTTGAATTGGTGTGAAATTTTACACACACAATTGCAATTCTTTTCAAGCAGAAGTGTTAAGCAGTTTTACGCTTTTTTGCTTTCTTTCAGTTAAAACCATTTTTCTCTTTCCTTTCCATTTTTAGTTGGTTTTTTGCCGTATTTATTATGAAATTATGTTTTAATTGAATTGACTATTTTTCTTTCTTGTTACATTAAAAATATTAAGATGTGAGAAACACTACCACCCATTTGTAAATTGTGTGAGGCAAGACTTTCTTAAGATTTTAAATGGTTTAAATAATTTAAAAGGTTTTTTCTTTGTATGTCTCTAAAGCATAATAAATTGTGATTGTAAAATCATATATGTAAGTACTTATGTAAATGTGTAGCAGGGATGGAAACTTCTATGCTATTATGTCTGTGGACTGTTTTGGAACACTATTAAGCTTAGTTTTAGGGAGTGGCTGGAAAGAGAATCGCAACAATACACCATTTTTTGAAGGGAACGAATGAATTACTTGACAACAAAAATTCGCTTTGCCAGTCATGAATACCTTGACTGATTATTGCAGGGTATTGAAACACTTGGCAAATATGAGAATCAGATAAAATTACCTTACAGAGATAGAAAATTATAAACATTTGTATTATTGTATGCATCTGCGACTGTAAAAATAAATAAATATTACAGATATAAAGGGAATAAAAAGTCATTTTATTGTGATAAAATGCGATTAAATAAATGCATACGGACCTATAACGTGTCGGTTACAAACGATTCATAAAACTATAATAGACCAACTTTGCATGTGTATCGTGCAATTCTGAATAGTAGTAATAACTCTCATTTAATGCATATGAAAATCTATATAAATAGACAAGATTTGGTGAAGAATGGAAGGAGCAGCAGCCGATGCCACTTAAGAGGGCTTTCACTTTTGGAAAGTCCGTTATGCAAATATTTTCTTTAAATTTTTTTTATTTCCTTTTGAACTTGCCTTACTGTCCATATACACTAATTTAAATTTTCTCTCTTTCATTTTCTTTAGTTTAAAATTTCTTAATTTTTTTTAAATTTCATAAATACATCTCTAAAGGGCACACACACAAAAATAATGAAAACACAAAAAGAATTGCCAAATACAGGATGGGCCAAAAGAAACCAAGGGGTGTAAAAGTTTAATAACTTTTTTGTTTATTAACTTTTTTTTATTTTTTCTTTCAGATTATATAATATACAAAATGGAAATTTTTTTACACTAAGTATGAAAAATGATGTCTCTTAAATGACCACCGTTTTCAGCTTCGCATTGATGGGCTCTTTTTAGAGCATTTTCCATAACATCTTTCAAAACTTGTGGCTGTAGCGTTCGAATTTCTGCAACAATGTTTGCCTTCAGTTCAAGGATTGTCTCTGGCTTGTTCACATACACTCGCTCCTTCAAAAAACCCCAAAGAAAATAGTCGGGTGCTGTCAAATCTGGCGATCGCGCTGGCCAAATAATTTCCGAATTTCGAGAAATTATTCGCTCTCCAAAAATTTGACTTAAAAGTGCCATTGTGTCTCGGGCAGTATGGGCAGTGGCTCCGTCCTGCTGAAAGAACATACCAGGTCTGTTTTCAAGAGCAGGACGTAAAAAATTTTCTATCATAAAACGATACCGCTCTCCATTTACGGTTACAGCACTTCCATCTTCATTCTCGAAGAAGTAGGGCCCAATGACATTTTCAGATGTGATCCCACACCATACTGTACACCTGATGGGGTGCAATTGGCGTTGATGAATGGCTCTTGGATTTTGAGAACCCCAGAACCTACAGTTCTTCTTGTTAACAAAGCCATTCAAATGTCGACGATATGCTCTTTGCGTTAAAATAATTGATCTCTGGTTTAAATAATAAAATTTTATTGTTCTGGTTCTCTGTTCAGTTGTGAACCTCTCCATTATAAATTCTCCAAGTGTTGTCTATATAATCTGAAAGAAAAAATAAAAAAATTAATAAACAAAAAAGTTATTAAACTTTTACACCCCTTGGTTTCTTTTGGCCCACCCTGTATAAGCAAGTCTGTACTGCAAAACTGTCGAAAATTATCTTCTTCTTAACCGGATTATCTACAAATACAAAAGTTACTCAAGATACTTGAACAAACGGACTTGCTTAATGTTGTTTCCACGAACTAACCAGTAGCAAAATACAAATTCTTTTATATTTACTTTATATATTCTACTAATTTAATATCAGAGTTAGCCGAGCACTAAGTCTTTGGAATTTACTTTGTGCTTATATATTAATTAGCCGCATATAAGGTCCATGGATTGTATCTTTAACTGATACCCTAGTTAACTGAACTACACAAGCCGAGTGCTGGTCAATCAAAAAAATCAATTAAAGTCAACTAAACATGACAAGACTAATGTTAGTCCCTGTCTAAGCCAAACCAAATGTAATCAAACGACTAGAGTGTTGGTCCAGTTGATCTACCGAATAAATTGATCAACTGAATATTAATCAACCAAGTCTAGTGCTGATGAACCAAATGAATGTAACGTTAATCAATCGAACAAAATAACCCGGGTGTTGGTCTACTGACTACGCCGAGCCAAAAGTATCCACACGAAACGGCTGTCGATCCAGTGAATGTGCCAACTTGATTGTAATCAACAAGCCTAGTGCTGGTCAACCGCATGAACCCGAACGATTTGAATTATATAAATATTAATTAAAATAAATACAATATACTCTAAATTATTTGGAATTATAAAATTTAACAAAAATTAATATTTACTTGTGCGTAATTCCAATTATGTTATTTTGTAAAATGCACTATTTTCTATGATATTATCTCTTATATTATATATTTCCTAAGTTCTATGACTTCTTTGTTACATATTGACCAAAATTTAGTCAATTTGTGTAACAAAATAACAGGAATTTAACAAAACTTGGGAGTAATCCACTGATGATTCAAAGTAGCGTCTGATAAAATTAGCCATAAAGATATACTTTCACTCTTAGTACTTATTGTACTAAGTAAACATTTTTTTTTTCATGAGAATATAATGGAAAATAATGCAGTTTGCAAAAATTAATTTTAAATTTTATTTAATTAAATTCTATTCTTAATTTTTGTTTATTTAAGTAGCATAAGTTTCATTAATAACGCTAAACTGTGTTTTATACCAATCGATCTACGTGTTCTTAATACAAAAGAAGCAGACCTTCAATAAGACCTTGGATTGACAGAATCATACTCCAGCTGTGAACTAAACTATATTACAACATGTAGAATACAGATGGACAATAAATAATAACCCCCTTATCTAAAAAAAATTAACATAGACTTTAAAGTCAACGTTATCGAAATTTTTCATAAATTTTACTTTAAAGTCTATGTCAACTTTTTTTGGATAAGAGCATAAAAGTGTATAACAGAGATTGCTAATTTTGTATTATTGTAATTTTAAAAAATTTAGCTCTTATCGCCGGTATATTAGTTTCCACAAAAAGCTTTACTAAAGTAGTCTATCAAAATTTAATAATTCCTTATAATGAATATACAAAAAATATTTAATGAATATACAAAATATATTTACCTAACGATATACGCTTTGCTGCATATTTGTGATAATTTGGATTTAAATTAATTTAATTTACAATGAAATATTATTCTTTATTTGTGCTTAATTCCAGAAATTGTGCTGGCTTTTAAATTTATTCTTTTACTCATGATGTTCTCATGATTTATTTACTCAGTACAATAAGTACTGAAGGGGATAGCATATCTATATGGACCATTTCATCAGACGCTACTCCGAATCCTCAGTAGATTACTCCCAACGTTTCTTGCAAACAATAGAATCTTTATATTGTAAAATCAATTAACCAAATAAGAATTATTTGTCAATAGTTACAAAAAGATTCAAATACTCAAACAAAAAACTCAGTAAGTTTAAAATGTTTATAAAAAATTTTATAAGCAAATTTATTTAATTAAATATTTAATATCAATTAAAGAATATCAAATTAACGGCAAAAATCAAGCAATTAATTTGCAAAAGACACACATATACACGACTGCCTGGTATACTGTACACACACATTACGCACATGTACTACTAAAAACTTGAAATAACAAAGCAAAAATTAATGAAAATCTAAAATTTCGATTATATTTTCGATTTTTTGCACAGACATTATAAGTGTCATTTATGATAAAACTGGATATCATGTTTTTTATCGGTTTTGTATAATGTTTTAAACAAAATACACTAAAAACACTTTCAGAAAAACGGTCCATCATTTATGGACCGATGCCGCTGAGTTTAAAACCAAGCTTGCGCGCAAAAACTTCCAGAAAATTGATATACTAAACTCTTCTATAGGACTTCTACAGTTTTCAAAAAGTTTGTTGCAACATCCACACGGATAGATGGACAGACGGACATTGCTAAATTGACTTCGCTATTTATAAGGATCCATACATTATATGGTGTAGAATTTGCACATGAAGTGACAAACTTATTTATATCATTTTCGCTTTTTGTGAAGCGTATAAAAACTCACTCATGCTTATGGCAAAATTTTACGGGCACGAATTTGTTAAAAGCTTTAAACTGATTCAGCTTACATACAGAAGTGCTCACTGTTGTAGTAGTAGTTTTTGCTTACACTCGTATCACATGTAAAAATCTTTTTACTGTAAGATGTGTAAAATTCACCGCATGAGTTGATTACCAAAAATGGTAGCATTTAACGCTTCTCAGCCAAGTCTTGCTTTGTTTCCCCCCTTCACACTTACTTATTGGTGGCCAGCTAAATGATCGCTCTCTTCCAGTGGTTATAGAGAATTTAACCAAACTAAAAAAAATATTATTTCACCAGCACTAACTGCTTTGTTGCTGGCTTGTAGTTTTGCTGTCGAAGTAAGTGAATGGGAAAGTCTTTTTTATATATATTTTTTAGCATGTCTTAGATAGAAGCGCGCGTTAAATGTTATTGTGTTTAATATTTAATTAAGTATTTAACATGCGTATCTTCTTTTTGTGGTTTCCCCGATAATGCCGATTTGCCGCCATTCACTTGTTGGTGCTGAAATTAAATATTGTGCGTAAAATTGTAGTTACATAGTTGTTGTGTAGAATTATCAAATTGTATGTTTGTTGTTGTTGGTTGCTGTTGCGTTTTAAATTCTTTTTAAATTTTAAATTATTTTCATTTTATTTTATAAATTTCTATGTTAATAATGATTGTAGACGCAGCTCCAACTAAGTGTGTAAAACTTTTTAATTTTCTAATAAAATCATTATAAGTGAAATGCCACGATTCTAAGGACCAATTGCTTATGAGTCCAAAATTAAACAATATTCATTATTTTTTTTTTTTTATGTTAAATGTCTTAATAATTATTTTCCGAGTCAAAGGGAAAAAATACTTTTAAAGTCAAATTCACTACAAAATAAACTCAATTTAAATTTTCTCTTTATTTTAACACTAAAAAATTTTAATTTCAAATCCTTGTGTAGACAACATTGTTTAATTTTAGAACTTTTTAATACCATATCACTTAGTTCAGAGCTGGCGCTACTAAATTGCTACAATATTGATACTAAAATATTGATCTTTATGTAAAGTTTAGTTGTGTTATTATAAGGGCCGTGCGATAAACCCGTTACTGTTCGAATTTAAATAAAACACTTGTGAGATCAACCGCAATATTTTAATAAACTAATGTTAAATTTTTAGCAGGCTGCGTCATTTAGTTTGTTTTTCACAGCCATTACCAAATGACAACCTCGTCAATTTTAATAAAAATTAAAAAGTGAAGGTCAAGTGTTAATTTGTGTAAAAAAGCCATACCTGAAGCCAAAGAAAGACTTGATAAGTATTAATGGCACTGCACACTGGGTCAGCACTTCAGTAATCGTAGATAAAATTCATAGAACAATATTGGAGAATGAAAATGTGTGAGGTGGCAGAGGCTGTATTCATGTCAACTGAGCTAGTACAGTACATTTTACTTAACTATTTGGGCATGACAAAACTAATCACGAGATAGGTGGCGCGATTGCTCACACTCGACCATAAGCAAAACCATGTGACCATGATATCAAACTGCAATCCGCTCGAGTTTTTTAGCTGTTACTCGTATATAGCCGTTAACGAAATATACCCCAGTAACTAGGGAATAATAAAAACACCGTGTTAACGAGTATCAAAGAATGCCAAGGTTGGGATGCACGCGGTATCATTCTAAAGGAGGATAGAACGATCATCGGCGCCTATTATTCAGAGCTTTTTTTGTCTCTCTCTAATTTATGTCTTTGGCACTTTTGGACTGTTACATCAAAAGAACAACAACAAACGACAAAAAGAAGCACAAGTAAAATAAAATCAGAAAATTAGATCTGATATTGATTTAAGACAAAAACCATGAATGATAGACACAAGATTACACCATCCCGCACATAAAATTTAAGTTTTCTGCGCATGTAGCACAAATGGCGTGACGTGATGTGTTCCTTTTACATCATAACTGTAGTGAAATTTATTAATTTTTTTTACAATGGACAAACTACATCATCTAACAGGAAATCATGCGCATGCCATAATCTTGTGTCTATCATTCTTTGCCAAAAACGACCACATTTGACACAAAACAAGTTCTGTTCCTTCAAGACAATTAGCGAGTGCACACGAGTAACATCATAAAGTGGGCTATGAATGTATTCTCCAGATTTAACCCCTGAGACTATTTTCGTTTTCCAAACCTAAAAAAATGGCTGGGTGGTAAGAGATTTGGGTCATTACCGAAATAAATTCAAACTTTTAAAGCTGTGAGAAGCAGTTTTATCAGATATAACAGCTATAAAGTCTGTGCAAAAAATCGGAGCAACCGGTCCACAAATGGACGAGGAATATCAAAAATATAATATTTTCATTAATTTTTGTTTTTTTTCTTTGAGTATTTTATCTAAACTTGAAATAGTAATACGCAGTTATTTCAAACATCACATTCATAGTATCTGGACCAAAACTCAGCTGCATAGGATAATAAATGGCAGAGCTATTGGTCAACATCCATTTTTTTTAACATTTTTTGTGCGTTTTTTGCGTAAGTTGTCTAAAATACACAACGGACAAAATAATGCCGTATACAATTTTAACATAAACAACAGTCGTAATGTGTGTGTTAAAACTCAAAACGATCGGTCCACAAATAGCCGAGAAAAATAAAATATATAATCGATATTTCAGATTTTCATTAATTTTTGCTCTGGTTTTGCTTTGTCTTTTTTATGTTGTCATGTGCGTAATGTTTATACACACAAACACGAAACCTAAAAAAGTATATATACGAGTATATAAATGCGTTTGTGTGTTCTTTAATGCCTTTAGTGTAATACCATTACGAATGCAGACATACTTATAAAGGAAAATTTTTGAGGTTAATTAAAATTTTTTTTAAAATGTTTGCAAAACAAAATTAAATTATACATAATTTTCATTCCTATTTAATATCTTTTTTAGAATTTCTTTTTTTAATAATTTAAAAATTGAAATTTTTATTTTATTGTTTGATTTTATTGCTTTTAAAAATGAGGTTCTCAGAAATGATTTTTTCTTAGAACTATTTAGTTAATTTTAGTTTCTTGAACCGAAGTTAATTATTTATTTTATCATTAATAAAACAATAGGTATTCCAAGAAAAAAATTTTTTTTCTCTCAATATTTGTTGTTTCTTTTTTTATATTTACATAAATAATTTTTTATTTGTAAGTTTATTTGAACTTTTTATATCGATATTTCTCTACAATAATAAATAAATAAATTTTTATAATATGATCTTAAGCTTAATAAGCTAGCCGTTCTAATTATATAATTTTTTGGCTCCCTGCCTTTTTTTTCCTCTTACCTTATAATTTATAATTTGAATTTAAGAAGAATGTGGAAAGTGAAAAATATAAATATACTCGTATGGCTAACACTCTAAAGGGTATATAGCCGAATTTAACTTCTTTTTATTTAAACAATTTGAGTGAAGTTGCTATTTCTTTCTTAAAATTTTAGCATATTGTGTAATTGCATACAAATGAATGTGATTGGCCACAAGTGAAAAAATATACAAAACCACTCATAGATAGGCTTGATCATTTTTTAATAAATTTTTTTTTTTTGTAATTTAAAGTAATTTTTGCATGGCTTCTTCTTTTTTTGTGTGTTTGTTCCAACTCATTTGTTTGTTGGAGATCTCTTTCTCTCTCTCTATGTGGCAATATCAACTGTGTAATATGCTCTCTCTCTCTCCCTCTCTCTCAGATAGCTTTAGTATACTAAAAAGCAGTTTCTTTACATATAGAGTAATAAATCGTGCTTAAAAGTAGATTTTTTTCTGTTGTTTTGTTCTATTCTAAAAGAGAGGGACATTTTTGGGAAATTATGTTGTTGTTTTTTTGATCCATTATTATTGTGTTTAATAAACTTGTTAAACTAAGCCAAAAACAAATATATGAGTTCCCATAATTTGTCATTACAGGAGAATTTGATTGGTGGACAAGTGTAAAAATGGATGATGAGTTAAGAATGTGTGCAGGAAATATTCAATAAAGAAATAAGGAGTTTGTTGATTTTTTTTATATGTAATTAAAGGTAAATTATAAATATTAAAATTACGTGAGGCTAGATGGTAACTTAACTTAATAATTATTGTGTAATTAAATATAAGATTATAGATTTTTAAATGACAGAGGAGAACACGAACTTTTTAAGTTTTAATTTTTTTTTTGCTAATATTTTTTTCTTCTTAAAAAACACATCAAGATCGAGATGGTGCGGTTCCATGGATTAGTAGGGATTAAAACTACTCTCTTAAATTACAGTTTAAATGCTTCCCTTTAAAAAATTGGTATTTTGAATAAACTTGGAAACATTAACAAAATTATAAAATATATTGATTTTTTTTTAAGCAACATCGAAAAACAAGCACTTCATTTTAAAAATATTGTTGGCAAAAATACTGTCACGTATACGAAGTACAGGGTCCGCCAAATAACTTTTTTTTTGAAAATTCTATAAAAAAAAAACTACTGAATATTTTCTCAAATTTCTTTTTTTATTTGAAAGTACAGTCCTTCCGGTTAATAATGGAAAATAATTTCATTCAAATGGCTGGCTCGGCTGGCCATGCAGTAGCCTACACGATCGGTCCAATTTTTAACACATTATCGATTGTGTGCAGCTGTATTTCATCAAATATCTTCACGAATATTGTCCTTTAAAGCGTCAATTGTCTCTGACTTGTTGGCGTAACACTTATCTTTGATGGCACCCCACAAATAATAGTTAAACGGTGTCAAGTCGCAGTTCCGAGGTGGCCAAACGACATCAGCTCTGCGGCTGATAATGCGATCTTCAAAAACAGGGCGCAAAACATCGAGTGTAGCTTCGGCTGTGTGCCACATAGTGCCGTCCTGTTGAAACCAAATGTTGCCAATATTCTCCTCTTACATTTTTGTGAATAAAAATTCGTTCCACATGGCCCGATAACGATCGCCATTGACTGTAACGGCCACTCCTTGCTCATTTTCGAAGAAAAATGGTCCAATTATGCCGCTGGACCAAAATCCGCACCAAACAGTGACTCGTTTTGGGTGCCTCGGCTTTTCAATGTATGCGTGCGGGTTTTCTGTGCCCCAAATGTGACAATTTTGCTTGTTTACATACCCGCCAAGATCAAAATGAGCTTCACCTGAAAAGATGATTTTTTTGGCAAAATCGGCATCGTCTGTATGTCGATCGCAGGCAACATTACTATGATTTTCAAAGTAATATCGCAATATTTCCCAGCATTGTTCAAGCGTATACACAACCATATTCGTTCAGCGGAAGGATAAAACTAATTATCTGTCAAATCAGACATGCGCTTAGGGTTACCATTCACGAATAAGCACTAGTTGAAAAAAAAACGTTAGATGGCGGACCCTTTAGATAGCTGTTTAAAGAAAATTATTTTCAGCAATAATTTAATTATTAATTTTCTAGTTTTGCTAAAAAAGGGTATATAAGACTCGGCTTAATTTGTTAAATATTAAAATCGCCTCCTTTTTCTGCGGCAGAGAATAATTTCAATCACATTAAAATCAGCAGAAGACATTCTCCAATCTTTCGAGTCAAGATATTGTACTGGGATAAAAATTATATGAGTTTCAAAAATAAAACTAAATAAAGGAAAAACAAAGCTACACTTTCAATCGAAACATACTCGTATATCAAAGAAAACTTAAAAATTTTTTAATTAAAATCGATTCAGGCAATGATGAGATTCTACTTTTGTACAAAAAGCTTAAAAGTTCTTGCAAATGCTTCTAACAAAACTTGACTAGACCAACCCCTAAGCAGTAATCCTATTTTTCACTTATTTATAAGGTATTCAAAAATCGTTTTGTATTGACTAATAAACCTACCTGTTTTTTAGACAATTCATTTTCTTCTAAACATGTTTTCTTTTGTTTTTGTTTTCTGATTACGTGCAAATATATGCGGATTTTATTGTTATCTTCAATAAAAAATCTAAATTTCATTCTAATGCGTTTCTATCTGAGATGTTTGAAATGTTCAAAGAAACGTCTAACGTTTATTGTTTGCTATTCCTAAACATTTTGTACATTTTATTTTGTTTTATTGTAATTTTTTGTTGCAGCTAAGAGATGGTGTTGCAATTTGTGTTTTTGTTTGTTGAATATTTTTTTCTTTTATTACAAAAAGCTTTTCACCACATGGGCTGGCTTTTAGACTCTTTCTTCCATCATTATCGTGGCCATCATCATCATCATTATCATCTGCAACAACACAATAACAGCTACAACAGCATCTTAAGACACCATCATCACAATCATGGAAAGAAAATTCATGCTTCTGCAATTGCTATTTTGCTGATACATGTATAGTTTAGGATGGAACGTTATGTGCATATAAATTAATGAAGTGCCGAAATGTTCAATATCCAACTGTGAGATTAACTGGTGGAAGATTTCTTCTTTCGCCAACTATTTCTCTGCCGCCATCTTCATGCTCTATCATCAACTAACACTAATAAAGTGCAAGCAAGTACTGCTTGCTGGCTGACTTGCTGCGGCATTTAGTATGCCATGTTTCAATGCCTTTTAACGCCTTTTCGTAGCTGCCTTATTTTTTCTTTGGCATTTTCTTTATATCGCTGTGGAAAATCTATGATCTAAATTGTTTATCTTAGTAAATCAATATTAGATTTGATTATATTGACTTGCCCGAATGAGTGGCAAAATAATAACAGTGTGTAGTATCTAATATGTTGACTTGTTAAGGTCAATGGAAAATAGGAGCTATTGAAAAATTTTACATTTTCACTGACAGGCTTGTGTTGGTAGAATGTTAAAGGTACCGACGACCGCATTGTTTTAATGAAAGACAAGAAAAAAGTCAAAACCAACACCTTCTCAGCTTCTAAAGTGGGTTGAATTATTATCTATCATCAAATCAAAAAACAAATAAATTCCAACTAAATTTTGTGCATAATTGAAGACTACCAACAACAAGCTGATGGGAATATTAAAGAAAAAACTCAGTTTCAGTTGAATACTTTGATGGTAAATTGTTGAAATAACTAAGATAAGAGAAATTTGTTAACACTATTTTGTAATGTGTGGAATTCAGACACATAAAATACGTAAGCTAGAAAAGAAGCGTAACACAGTAAGGTGTCTTGTTACATCCTACGTAACACACAAGCACAAATTTATTTGGATTGCTAAACGTCTTTAGGCAAGGTGAACGCTGCGATGCCTTAAAAGCTTTGCTAATCTAAATGATTCGTTATTCACTGTCCTACATAGTTGTACGATATTATGGTAAAAAATCTGACAGAATATTATCCTACTACACATATGACACATTGTTATTGAAAAGCTATAAAAAAGGAACTCTGAAACTTTTTATAAATTGAGAAAATAATACAGACGTGTCAAAAAATCCTTACCAAATACTTAAAATAGATACTCTATTTCTTACTTTCTGTAAACACATGCTATTTTTGAACATTCGAACGACTAAATTGGATAGTAAATACATCATTTAAGAATAAGTGACATTGTTGCGCCAAAAATCAACAAACACTTAGGAGGGTTTTTGTTCAACCTAAATTGGAGCGAAATAATAATTATAATTCAGAGCTCATAGTTGAGCCGATTGAACTGAATTTCAATAGCAAAACAGAAGACAGGAACTTCCAACAAATTGGCATACTAAACTTCTCTGTAGGTCTTCTAAGGACTTTTAGGAAAGTTGATTTCAACATCCACACCGACAGACGTACATCGCTAAATCGACTCCGCTATTGATAGGGATCAAGAATATATATACTTTAATGGGTGTCCATGTACGGTGTAGAAATTACACACGGAATGACAAACTTACATTTAATCTTTTCACTTTTTGTGAAGGATATAAAAAAACAATTGTTTTGCAGCCAATTTCACTACAAAACGCGCTGTCAAAATTGGATTTTGGGATGGGCTACGTCGTATGTTTCTGGAAAGCAGTATACTATCAAAGAGGAACTTATTGAAGGCATAAAAGTGGCTTAGTTCATCATTTCATTCGATTACATTAAATTATTAGATGATTCTACATACAATCGAATTGAAAAGGCTTTAAAGTGTACAAATTTTCATAAAACGTAAATAAAATTTAAATTTTTTATTGAAAACTATACATAAACTGTTTTTTTTTTATAAAAGTATCGTATTCTTGTGACGCAAATTTTTAAGACATTTTTTGGACTTTTTTTTGTATAAAAATAAAACCAGTGTATTTTAAATTTCCTCTTAAAAGTAACTGTCAGCAATTTCAAACAATAAGCATTTCACAGTGTACGGTGACGCCTCTACCCAATTTAATTATAATAACTCTTAGAGTGCAGGTGGTGACAATTGTAATTAATTATTACTACCCTGTTCACGTAAATTTAGTCAGAACAACAACCATCAGAACTTGCTCTTAAGCCAAATTTTACTTAATAATTTAACATGTAGTAGAGAACGAAACACTGAAATTTAATTATTTCAAATTATCCTGTTCTTTTAGCCGAATACGTTTATTTAATTAGTCGAAAGTCACATAAATTTTTGTGTATTCCCATTAATAGTAAAAATGTGTGAGAAAGAACTTGAGGTGAGATTGTGTTAATACACCATTTTTTTTCAAGGTCAATGCCAATGTGTACTACTGCCAGACAGTTTGATGCAGTTAAGCCGCGGCATCTGGCAGCTTCTTCGGGGCGTTGACAGTGATGGAACAACGAACAACACACAAATATATTTTATAAAAAAAATTAAACTAATTTTAAAACAAACCCAAAAATAATATTACAATTTCACAATGGTGAATGCGGTAGAAATACATCAAGTCTATGATAATATATAATATATCCATTTTTAAGCTGATATATTCATTTTTAAGCATTGTGACTTATAGATTTCTTATTATTTTTTTTATTATTTGCTGAAAACCAGCGTTGCTAATTTTATTATTTAAATTGTAAATAGAAATAATTATGGACAATTTAGAATATTATTAATTATTAAAAATTATTGTAGTGTTTTTTTAATTAATCCTTTATTTCATATATATTGCCAGGATAAGCATTTTAGTGTTTTTTTTTTTTAAGTTACATTTTCATTTCAATTTCCGTTATACAAAATATTTCAAAGTCATCTCTAATTCAAAATTCTTACCACACAAATATCATTGCATACAATTAGCCATTGCATAGAATTGGCATCATCACTGTGAACGCTAACACTTTCAATTAATAATCATACGAAGTAGTATACCGTGATTTTGCATCATGATAATGAATTTAATTTAAAAAAAAAATATATTTTTTTTGTTAAAAATTTATATCATTTTCATATAGCATTAATTTTAAAAATTTAAAAAAAAAATGGACACATCGCATCACTGTTGAAGTCACAAAAATAGTACAATTTTTTTCAGTACCCATCACTGTTGTAAAATCAACTGATAAAAGAAAACGAGTGCAAAGAAAAAAATGAAAAAAATTTGCACTTTTTCACAAGAATTTTCATCCAGATTTTTGTGCTGCCGGCACAGCAGAAACAATTTTTCATAAATCTTTTAATTGTTTTAAAGTACAGAAACAAAGTAATTAATTAAGATGAAACTGTAAATAAAGTGTTTTATTTTTAAGAATCTAGTTTGAAATTCGTTAACCTAAAGGAAAAATAATAAACAACGTGGTGGAACTAAAGAAAGTGTAGGCACATTGAGAAAATCCTAACAAAATTATGCAAAAAGTGTTTCTTTTCTGATAAAACCAGAATCTAAGCAAAAATATTTTTAATAATCGAACAAAGGAAAACATATTTAGGTATATAAAAAATATCGCTTGTGTAAAATCTTGAAAAGTACTTATACAGCAAAATCAAAAGATCAATAATATAAAATTGAGCGAAAAAAAAACAGGAAAACTTAATAATTAAAGCCAGCTGTTTAATAAAAGCAAAAAAGAGCCCAAAAAAGGGATAAATACAAAAGCTGCTTTTTTCTTTCAGTTATTTTATTAATCAAACAATTTGTGTAGCAAAAAGCTACTAAAAAAAGACAAGTCGTGAGAAGAAGAACAAAAAACAAGAATAATAAAATAAAACGTAAAAATTATTTTAAAAAACGAAGCAATTCTGGCAAAAAATAAAAAATTGCGGTGAAAATTACAGAGCGAAGAAGTTTTGTAAAGATAGATAAAACAAAAACAAAATATATAAACGAAGAAATAAACAACAAAACAACTACAGCAACAATTACATCAACTGACCCAAAATAAATACCAGCACTAACCAGCAAGCCAGTCAGCCAGTCAACCAAATAAAAAACCACCAGCAATAACAAAAACAACAACAAACAAACAAAAAACAAAACAAAATGCTTAATTTGCTAAGTTAATTTTAACTCTTCAAGCCATCCCTTCATTAAAATTCTTAAATAATTTTTGTTTCTTTTGTTTGTTTTATTTTGTTATTAAATTCGTTATTGTTTTAAATTTATTCTGTTAAAATCCGATTTAATCTTGAAATTATATTTTTTACATTTCAACAAAAAAAAACAAGATTCCAACAACAACAAACGCAAATTCTGTATCAAATTTAATAACTAACCAAACTTTTCTTAATTTCCCTGCTTCCCTCTATTTGGCTCCAACAAACTCAATTCAAAACCAACAACAAAATCAATTTTATTGTTTTTGTTTGCGATTAAAAAGAAGAAAAAAAATTGAATCTTAGTATTTTGTGTGCCAATTGAGAACTCTTCGATTGTGTGCGTGTATAAATGCATGTGCGTAAATGTATGACTTTTTGTCTGTTGGTTTGTTGCCAGTGTTTACGTCTGTCTGTCGATCTGTCGGCCTGACTGCCTGTGTGGGTGGTTCATTGTAGTAATATTCTATTAAAATTATTATTAGCTTGTTCTGAAACACACTGTTTGTTTTATTTTATTTATATTTTTGCATAATTTATTACATTTTTATTTAAAGTTCAATTAGTTTTATAAAGAGAAAAATTATAAATCCACAAGAAAAAAAAATCATCATCAACGACAACAGTAACAACAACAGCAAATAAAATAATTAATATTTAATATCAGCAAGCAAAGCTAATCAACAACAACAACAACAACAAAATAAAATAGCGCCCGCCGTTAAAAGTCCTTTAAAAGAATTAAATAAAAACAAGCTACTCAACAAAATATCTATCTATTATTAATTAATTATTAGCAGCAGCAGCGAAACGCCAGCAGAAAATCCACCAACTTTTAATATTAAACTTAAATATCTCGAACAACAAAGAGAATTTATTAGCAACACCGCGTTAAAGACAAGCAACTCCCTCCCTCTACAAAAAACAGGACTAAAATTCATTTTAATTAGTTTGTTTTACTTTAATCGTTGGAACATTTTAAACAAAAAACAAGGTAATTAATTAGTATACATATATGTATACTCATATCAATATATATGTACATATATGTATATGTTTCTATGTATGTATTTATTAGTATACCTATAGAATCGTTACACAATTCAATTTCATTCGTGAGAGAAAAACATGCAAATTGCATAGAACCTATGGAAGCAGAAAAATAAATTTCATTCCGATCGTAATGTGTGACAGGAGCATAGAGAAAAACTTAACAAACATTTTATTTATACAGAAATTGTATTGAATGTTTTAAAATTTTTAACATCTTAAACAATATTTTCCAACAAGTAAGAAAAAGCCGTAAATTATCTAAATTCTTAAGGGCTAAGTGTAGTATGGGTTTGGATAAGCCTCACACTTCCTTTAACAAAATCACACTTGACGAAACTTGTTGAAATGTTTCTTATTGATATTGTTGCTTCCTTTTTTATCAATTGAACAAAAATCTGATCGCACAGCAAGTATTATTTTATGAAGTTTTTCATAACATTATAAAATCAAAACGACTTTAGGTACACATTATCCCATTTTTTGAGCACCCATGCAATTTTTTACAGTCTTATAGCCTTTAGCCCTTTGGTAAAATAAGAAGCACTTTATAATGCAAATTTTTAAAGGGGGTTTTACACTGTTAAGTGGCTGATATACATATCAAATTTCAACATCAAATTATGCATTTCTGTGTATATAAGAAAAATCAAACTACAGTAATAACTCGATTCTTGCACACCTCATTAGTTGGCGCATCCTCGATTGTTGTGTCGGCCTAAAATTTTACATTACAAATTCCGTAGTTGCAAAAAAAAAAATTGACGCTATATTTGCAACATATGTGAATTTCTAAGCTCTTTTTTACTTTATTATGGGTTTTATATAATTTTTGTTTTTTAATAACTGTAAAATACGTTAATTTTGCGTTTGTTTCTTTTGTGTAAATCACTACATGATATAAAGCAGAGTCGCGTCTGTCCCTATGTCTGCATGTATGCTTAGATCTTTAAAATTGCACAACGGATTTTGATGCAGTTTTTTTTAAAGATAGAGTGATACAAGAGGAAGGTTTATATGTATAATCTTGGAAGCTTTAACGTCACAAATCCGCCCGGCAGGTAGTGCTATAGTCGGTATCTGGCTTATTTGCCTACTACCTGTTTTTACCCGGTCTCGCACGGTTCTTTACTCTATGAGTACGATTTCTTATAGTGTTTTCTTTTCTGGCAATAATGTTGCATTTATTTTGACTTTTATACATTTTTATGTTCTTTTCCAAATTATATTCTAGAGGGTACACGAGCAGTTAGTTCGTTGCACGAATAAATGTAAAGAATGCTGCATGTTTTACCTTCGATTTTTTTTATGTGTGAGTATTAATGGGTCAAAGTGAGATTTTTCAAAATTTGACCCTTCGGAACAAAAGTCGGGACATCAAAATACATTGTAGAGGTATAGCTACTTCGGCAAAGTTTCTTATTTTGATCCCTAGAATACGATTTTCCTTGTAATTTGTGCGATTTTTAAATCGACCCGCCCTAGTGAGTATACTACATTTCTTGATCGCACTTTTTTGTTCGATTAAGATCACAAAAATTGTAACACAACATGAGTGTATGAGTAACATTTAAAAAGTTTTACAGAAATAAACGACAGCATTTTCTTTCAGAAAAGAAAACACCATTAGTGTAAGAAAATCGAATACGAGTATATACAAAATTTTAAGGCAAGAAAACGTTTGCCGGGTCAACTAGTAATGAATAATAATAAAGCTCTTTAGTTGTATGCAGCAATTTGAGTAGAGAACACAATGGTGAACACAAAATTTACATTGTTAACTATCAAAGAAAAAGGACAGTATTTCAATGTACAAATATGTAATACAAATGTATTAGATCGTGAATTTTATCAATAAATTTAAATTACAGTGAATAAAAGTTGTTTTATTGCTATGAAATAAAATTATTCGGTACTTGCGACATCCTCGAAACGTGCACAAAGCCTGGTTTTCATTATGAGCAATAATCGAGTTACTACTGTAGTTTTGATTTTCGTCAAGTTCACACAAAACCTATACATGTGACTTATATTTAAAAAAAATACGCAGACAAATGTATGATTGGTGTGGAGTAAAATGTTTTACCAAACCCTCAAATCAAAAGAAAAAGTTTAATAGTGTATCGAATGGCCTTCATCATGTTTAGAAAATTTTCTAAACCTTTGTACTTCTCATTGTGTCATGACTGTACTTTTTCCATAAGAACAAAAAATAACAAAAGCAACTGACAAGATGTTAACACTTGTATTATAGTGTAAAACAAATCCCAATAAGACAGTCGTATCAAATACCATTTGATTTTGCTCTATTAAAATCCCATGAAAATCTTACCAATTGTATTACAGTGTAAAAGCCCCATAATTAATTAAGAGTTTATTCTAGCATTTCATTATTCACGTTTTACAAGTTTGACTGTATCCCTGTATCCCTTAAGTATTCGTTTCATTTATATGGCAAGTGTAAAGTCTGTGCAAAAAAAATTTTAAGCAAATACATATATATTTGAGCAAACTCTGTAACATACATTAACTGCTAAATAACTAAAAGCCGGTTCATACATTACGCATTTGTTTCGCAAGTTCAATTTGTATAAAAAAGAAAGCGTATAATAAAAATTGCTTTTACTTCTCTTTCTCATATCCACAAAATTCAAAACTTGCATGTGGTTTGTGTGCAACAGGTTTACTATATACGAGTACATATAAAGTCAGCTGTCTTAAAAAATAAGGTTTTTATCTGCATTCCGCATATTTGATTTTATTTTCAAATGCAAAACTACTACCAAAGTCCATTAATATATTAAATTCAAACTAACAGGTGATAATTTTTTGTTCTCTGTGTTTCCATGCTGTGCATGTGGTTTTATATTTTGAACAAAATACGCTGAAAACCCACTCAGAAAAAAAAATGGTAGTCGCAGTTTTTGACTGATAGCTCCGCCATTTATGGACCAAATGAGCTGAATTTAAATAGCAACCCGTGCGCAGGAATTTCCAACGAATTGGCATACTAAACTTCTGAGGTCTTCTTGGCAGTTCAGAAAGTTAATTTCAACATCCACACTGACAGACAACGATTTAGAAACTACCCACTGTAAAAAATACACTCCATATGACAAAGTTATTACACCCTTTTCACTTTTTGTGGAGGATATAAAAAAGTAAATTGAAAAATTTAATACAAAATAAATAAGTAGCAATCGGAATTCAAGATTTTAATATTAAAGTAAATATTAACAAAATTATTTAAAAAAGTAATTATAAAGTAAACAACAAAAAAAAAAAAAAAAACAATCAATAGCGCTATTAGACACAAACGTACTTGTTAATTTACTTGCATTACGCCTATACCTACCAAAATAAAACAAGTTTTGAAACAACTAAAGCGAAACAAATTTAACATATAAAAACGTGAATTACTCGTGTTTGTGTTACACATTTCAAATTAATTAAAAAAAATATTCTTCGTTTACCCTTTTGAATATTAAATTTCATGTTTATAATTGATTTACAATTTTTATATTTTTTTATTAACCTTTATGAGCAGAGAAGAAAGGCGGATAAAAGGAAGGGGTTAAAAAAAGGGTCTGGAAGGGGAGTGGATAGAAGGGTAGGTGTTAAAAAGGGAAGATATTAGAAGGGAAAGGAGTAGACGGAAAACGGATAGAAGGGAAGGGGAGAAAGGGAGAAGAGGAGAAAGGGAGAAGAGGAGAACAGTAGAGAGCAAAGAAGAGAAGAGAAGAGAGGAGAAGAGAAGAGAAGAGAAGAGAAGAGAAGAGAAGAGAAGAGAAGAGAAGAGAAGAGAAGAGAAGAGAAGAGAAGAGAAGAGAAGAGAAGAGAAGAGAAGAGAAGAGAAGAGAAGAGAAGAGAAGAGAAGAGAAGAGAAGAGAAGAGAAGAGAAGAGAAGAGAAGAGAAGAGAAGAGAAGAGAAGAGAAGAGAAGAGAAGAGAAGAGAAGAGAAGAGAGTTTTTTTTTTTAAAGAATAGGCGTAACAGTAAAATTCTGCTTGGAGAAAACTTATACTTCTTATCGATCTAACGATTCCCCGATATGCAAAATAATTCCACACGCTAAAAATTTCGGAAAAACCAGTATAGTATACATCTTTTGTGATTTAAATATTTATTTTGATAAAAAAAATTGAGGTGTGCAGAACGTAAAATCAATTTTTTTGTCGTATCATTTAGATTTTGTTTCTTATTTTAATTTATAATTTTAGATCTTCTTTCTTTTATACTTTTTTTTCGCCTTTTCACCTTAATCATCATTACAAAGGCACTAAAATTAAGCTCTCTACTGAACTTCTTTGGTTTACTTATTTAACCACACGCAAAGAAAAAAGATGGTTGAATATGGTCACCGCAAACATAGTGTGTTCTTCACAAAAATATTATTATTAATTTGAAGCATCTAAACATTATTCTAGTTATTTTAAACCATATTATGTTTAGTGTCTTAGATCAACCATATAATTATCATATTATGTTTAATAAAATTTTACTTGAAATCATAAATATGTTCATAGCAAACATAAAAATGATAAAAATATGGTTCAATGTAAATTGTTTTCTATTTTGTCTCTTCCGCAACCATGTAAATAAAGTGAGTATAAAACAAAAACTTAATCGTTCAAACTCAACTGAGTTTTGTGGCTGAAGTGGTTGAGTAGCGAGTTAATGCTTCTTAACTAAGTGTTCGCAAGTTCGAGCCCTGGTAGAGTCAACTAAAATTTAAAAAAATAAATTTAAACTCGATGTATTATGCAATATGTAAATAATAATATTGTAAATAAATACAAATTGATAGAAAAGAAAAATCAATGGAATAAAAAAAACTTTATTTATACAAAAAATTGAAATTAAATTTTTTTTTAAATTCATATTAAAATATGTATGTATTAAAGAAAATTAAAAAAAATTTGTTTGCCTTGACCGGGGGTTGAACCGCAACATCTGCAGTTGAAAGCTATTTTTAATATCTTTGACTTAAAAATATATATGGTTGGGTGCAGTCATAAATCTAACCATACTATGTTTCCACTAGAATATGGTTGCCTCAACCATATTTTTTCTTTGCGTGCATGTATAAACTCTGATCGTTTTGAAAATTAGAATGTAATTGTGTGTGCACAAACTTGCATTTAAATATTGATGGTATTCGACAGCATTCGATATCATTTAAAATTGATATTTCTGAAAAATTTAGAGATAGATTAACTATTTAATAATGTTAATGTTTTGAAAATGTACTATGTGTTCTTTTTGAAATTTATTTATTCATGTCTGGCTATGGAATGATGGTACATACTCGTGTGTAGACTTATTTGCTGACCAAACTTTTTTTTGCAAAATTTCGTGCAGACAGCATTAAATAAATTATAAATACATACAATAATTAACTCACGTGATAATTTTAAACATAAAAAATTAATTACATATGAGTAATGGCAAGCAAACAAAATTCAAACCTATTTGCACAAGAAAGTAAATTTTTATAATGGATCCGACTAAATTGTTGGCAAAGAAAAAGATTTACAAATAAGTACTCGTAAATAAATAAATATAATTATTGCAATTTGCTTGTGTGGAAATAAAATGTACTCTGCACCAGCAAAATTTTCTTCATCCATACAAAAACATGATATCAAGTCTCGTTTCCCTGCTACAAGAACAAAATTTTTGATTTGTAGCTAAATGCAATTGTGTTTTGATTATAAGCAGTTTCATGTCTCTAAGGCTGTAATTCATAATCTGTAGGTAACTAACGCCTGTGGCTTAGCCATTGTTATTATAATTGGTTAAACCAATAGCCAGTAGCTAACTAAAAATTGTGAAATTTTGAACATTGTTCACAAAGCGTTTATTAAAAAAAATTATTTTTATGAATTTGGCAGCAAAGTTTTTTCGTTTTAATAAATTTTAATTTACTTCAAAGAGACATATTTTATTACTAGCTGTTTTTACTGGGTCTCAATCCTTTTCTTTATGAAGAATATAATGAATGCATTAATAATTTAAGGAGAGTGGCTGTTGCACATTCCTTACAGTACAGACATTATATGTAACTAATTGGAAACAAATCCCTTGGAAAATAGAGAGGCGTGGCCGTTTTTTATTTTTTAAATCTTTGCATTTGTATAAAATTGCGTAGAAATTCTTTAACAAATAGAATTTTAACAATTCAAAAACCGAGTTCGTTGCTAAGAACTTTGCATAAAAGTGGGCATGGTCGTTATATGGCAACCTTTATTGCAGTAAAAAGAGCATATGCATAAAATATCATCATTAAAGAAGCAATAAAACTTCTTTGTTGAAAATTGGACGTAAAAGTGGGAATGATCGGTGATGACGAAAGATCTGCGGATAAATGAAAATCATGAGTCCCACAACAATTAAGACATTCGTGGAGAGTCTCAGATTGTTTTAGTTGGAAATTGGGCCACGCAATAATAATCAAGGATATTTTGTATAATCCTTAACTCCACTGAAGCCGATTTTTTTAATCAGTTTGAACTCTCTTAAAATCAAATCACATATTCTGCAGTTTAGTCATGCAAACCACAAAGCCTGTGTTGATTGATCACAATATTTCCTATCTTGCGCTATTGATATTTTAGACCACATATCAAGTCTTGCTTATTGAGTGATAGGGCACATCCCAGAATGTCATTAGTTAGTGATTCCTTCAAAACGAGTAAATGTCCTGCTTGAATTTTGGAACTGATTTTTTTAGATGTTAATAGTTCCTCCTCTAATAAACCAAAGAGTTTTTAAAAAGTTTAACATTTTGTTATAAAACTGGACATATTCTGATTTCTCTCGCAACAGTATTTCTTTTAATTGATTTTACAATATTTTTGAAATACCTATATTTAATAAAGATATTTGTAAACATTGTTCAAACTAAACCAAAAACTATCTTTCAAAAAGATTTCTATATTCATAGTTGTATTACAGTATATACCACCGACTGACTGGTTTCGTGTTTGTGTGCACAAACATTATGCACATGTACAGCTTAAAAGTTTCCATAAAAAACAAAGCAGAAATTAATGAAAATCTAAAATTTCGGTTGCATTTTTAATTTTTCTCTGCCATTTGTGGACCGATTGTTTTGATTCATATTTTCGATAAAACTGCGTACTACGTTTTTTTATCCATTTTGTATTTTAGACAAAATACGCACTAAGAAAAACTTAAAAAAAATATAGAAGTGATTGCATTTCAGAGTTCATTTCTTAACCATTTATGGACCGATTGGTCTGAATTTAAATAACAACCTGTGGGTAGGAACTTCCAACAAATTGACATACTAAACTTTTCTGCAGATGTTCTAAAAACTTCAGAAAGGTGATTTCAACAGCCACACGGTCAGACAAGTAGATAAACATCGCTAAATCAACTCCACTATTTATAAGGACCCAGAATATATATACTTTATAGGGTGGCACATGTACGCCGTAGAAATTATACACGGAATAACAAACTTACATATACAATTTTCACTTTTTGTGAAGGGTATAGAAAAGCTTATGCTTTATTTCTAGTTTTAAAATGTCAGTAATTAACTAAACCGAATAACGTGACATGACATGACGGAAGTAGGCTTTTCTGTGGAACTACCCATATGTGAACGAGCTCTATTATTATTTAATTAACTTACGTTAGAATTTCCTAAATGAGTTACATAAAGTTCGGGCGGGATAATGATATAAAAGTAAAATACGGTTCCAAATCGTGGCATTCAATATGAATATCAAATGAAATGAAACAAAATTCTATTCTTTTTTTATGAAATAATTTGCTCGATATCAAATGCGGCGAGTTGGCCTCAGACCTTAATCTTGAAAAAACTAACCATTTTAATTCTAAAAAAATAAATAAATATTTTTATTCATATTTTTTCTTATAAATTTCAATTTCAGATGGTTAAGGAAAAACCAAATTCTACACGTATCTATGATAAAGATGGATTTCGTAGACGTGCAGCCTGCATTTGTGTACGATCTGATGCTGAAACAGAGGTGTGTGTGTTTTTTTCTTGCTTTAAGTTTTTGAATATCAATTGCCAAAGTCTTATAAATTTCTTGCATTATCTAAGGTGTTATTAGTGACCTCCTCGAGGCGACCAGAGCTTTGGATTGTACCCGGTGGTGGTGTAGAACCCGAAGAGGAACCCTCGGTGACAGCTGTAAGAGAAGTGTTAGAAGAAGCCGGTGTTATGGGTAAATTGGGTAGATGTTTAGGTGTTTTTGAGGTTAGTTCTTGCATTTTTTAAAGTTTTTACTAGTTTTAATAAATTAATCGTTTTTGGTGCCAAATTCTAAATATTTTAATTAAAAATTTTCCCGGTTTTCATGTTATTCCCATGAAAAATGTATTGCCAAGCCAGCGAGTACGTCAAATACTCCTATTTGGCTTTAACCCCTCAGATGGTTAATTTATTAATATTTTGATTTCAAATAATTTTTCAATTTCATTAATTAATTTAATTTGTTAAAAATTTATAAAGAATCGTGATCATATGCATCGCACAGAAGTTTTTGTTATGACCGTTACCAAAGAACTTGAAGAATGGGAGGACTCCCGCAGTATTGGTCGTAAACGTCAATGGTTTTCAATTGATGATGCCTTGACCCAACTGGCTTTACACAAACCAACACAACGACATTATCTAATGCAATTGCGGCATTCAAAAAATAATTCTACTGTTAATTCTACCACAAATTCACCAACTGCAGCTTCACCTACCACCGCATAAATGAAATTTGATTTATTTCGTTTCATCTCCACACTTTTTTTCTTGCTAAATTTCTTTTATTTTATTGTACTTTTGTGTCTTAATTGCTTTTCTTCTGGCTTTTCAGAGAGAAGAGAAATTTAAAGAAAACAAAATTATTTCACTAGGACATGATGATAAGGCGAAAGTTTCTATGTAATTTTGCAACTCAATGATTATTTTTGTCTTTTTTTTTGAAAGTAGTTTTTAAGTTTATCTTTATTATTAATTATTTAAAAGCTTACTTTTAGTCCTGAAAAAATAATGTTTTTTTCTATTAAAAAAAAGAATTTGCCTACAATACACAAACAAACACTTTATATGTATAAATATACACATATAAACTAAACAACATTAAATATTTATTAAAAACAAAAAAAAAAAAACAAGAAAACAAAAAGTAGACTCAATAGATTTATTGAATTTAATAACATTTTTTATTGTAATTTTTATTATGTTTGTTGCTTAGAAGATTTTGGTCTCGAAAATTTATCAAAATATAAAATTGTATTCAAAAATACAAAAGATAAAAAAGTGTATGAGTGAATGTTTTCAAAAAATATTTTTAAATCAAAGAACTTTTTCCAATAAAATTTCAAGTGTACTTTTTTTGGAAATCACAATAGACAAGCAACTGTGGTACATATAACTTTTTAAAGAGACTATTTATATATAAGAAATTTGTTTGAAAAGAATTTTTTCTCTTTGCGTAATGCGTGAAGTGAAGTGGGTATGGGTTTTTAAAGACCTACACAATTTATCATGTGACACTGTTTGTTAAATGGGGAGAGGTGACTAAAGTAACTCTTTTAACTTAGATACGCATTCATTTTCGTCAATATAAATCATAGAGTAAGCAGAGGTGACAGAGTACAGATATAGTATGAATTTTCTTTCTGTCTTTTTTACACAAACCCTGAAATTTTTAATGTCTTAAAATTGGTGTTTATTATCACTTTACAAAACAAAAAACTTACATATGTTTAATTTCGGCGTGTGAATTTTGATTAGTGAAATAACTTTTTAAGTAAAATGTTTCATTTTGCTCATTTTCTCTTATACGTAATAATCAAACTCTCTATATCTGTCTCTTTTAAACAAATCTAACCTTAAAACTTACATCTCTGGTTACTCGGTGACCTAAATTATTAATTACCCCTGGCGGCTTGTAAATCAACTAGATGACATTCAAGTTATTAAAATTTGTCTTTAGAACCTAAAGGGAAATTTTGTTTTCCCTGTATTCCTTATTATTGTATCAACTAAGAATATATGAAATGCCTTAAAAATAAGAAAAATAAATAAAACCACTCCAAAAATTACTCAAAAAGGTAAAACTGTAACTACGGTTATGAAATTCTCCAGTTCTCCAGTTATAAAATTTCATTTGATAAAGAAAATAAATTTCTTTCACAGAGAAAAAATCCCCAAAAAAGTTTTATTCAAATTATGTATGTATCTTTTAATTGTTTTAAATTTTAACTTGCAGTGAATTTTTCAAAAATGTTTCTACTAACTCACATTTCATATGGGACTCAAAAAATACTTTATTTTTATTTTTACTAATTCTACCATAAACAGTGCATTAAGTATACTTTAATTTGAAGCTAGATACACTTCTTTCTCTTAGAAATTGTATTAAAGAAGCTATGGGTTGTCACTCGTGATCGAAATTGCTTTTGCATTGAAATTTGTTTCGATTTATAAAGTATTAACATGAGCCAAGAGTTTATGAAAATAAAATACAAGCCTCCTGTTTAACCCATTTCTGCCCGAATTATACCTTTTTCCACTAACAATACTCTAATTAAAAGGTTATTATACAATTTTAAAAGAATTTTAACGAAAAGAATATTTTTAGACATGTTCCAACTTTGGAACATGTTTTCAATATTAAAATGTTAGTTGGGAAATTTATTTATTTATTCAGTTCAATGCTTACTGAGTTTTTTGTTTGAATATTTGAATCTTTTTGTAACTATTGACAAATAATTTTTATTTAGTCAATTGCTTTTACAATATAAAGGTTCTAATGTTTGCAAGAAACGTTGGGAGTAACCTACTGAGGATTCGGAGTAGCGTCTGATAAAATGGTTCATATAGATATGCTATCCCCTTCAGTACTTCTTGTACTGAGTAAATAAATCATGAGAATATCATGAGTAAAAGAATAAATTGAAAAACCAACACAATTTCTGGAATTAAGCACAAATAAATATTAATATTTTGTTAACCTTTTAAACTCCAAATAGAAATTATTACATATAAATATAAAATCTTTAATGTCAAAATATAACATTTTTTACCAAGTATAATTACACTATGATTTTTACATTATTAACAAAAATGTACTCACTTTTTTGAAGTCAAATTTTTCGCATTATGTTTAGAAATTATTTTTTTTTTTTGATTTTTAAATTATTAAATTATTTTAAAAATTCAAGAAAGCATAAAAGGCGTCAATAAAATTAAAATTATTATTATATAAAAATGAAAAATCTGGCATTTAGCTACTTTTTGGAATTTTTTTTTTAATAATAATAGATACAAATAAAAATTTTTAAATTCTTAGAAAATTGTTTTTTACATCAGCCACAAGAAATTTTTGGGGCTGTTTCGGATAGGCAGAAGAATATTACTGTCAAATACTCTCTCACTTGCCCATATTTTGTATACGAGATCTGTTTAGGGTAAGTTTGGGCACCCAAGGGCTCCCAAAGTAGAATACGGGAATGCAGCTATTGCTGTTTTGGTAAGATTGCAAAACAATCATCTCTGTAGCAAAAAGTAAACAATTAAAATACAAAAATTTTTAAAAAATGTCGAAAAATATAAGTAAATGCCAAAATTTTCATTTTTAATTAATAAAAATTTAAATTTTGTTGCCGCCTTTTATGCTGTCTTGTATTAAAATGTCAAAACACTTTGAAATATTTTTGGGGCTAAAAATTTGGTTTTTGCTTTTCCCGTACTTTAAAAAATTGCAGGCCCTTATGACACTTCATGGTTTTCACATTTTATTGATATAGAATTCAAAAAAAGAAACAGATAGTAATTTTTTTTATAGATAACACTGAATATATATTTGACATTTTCGTATTTATTTTGATAAAGTTGCACTCTACGGGATCGGAGCTGTTATAACTGTAAATTTTTCAAAACACAAAAAAAAATTGTATTTAGAGAACATGCTTTTTTAAAAGAAAAATTAAATTGGAACAATTGGGTTAATATGAAAAGTATTTGGAAAAAATATGTATTCGTCTCGCCTAAAAGTATGCATTGCACAACTAAATTTTGTTTATGGTTTTGTAGAAAATTTTTTTAAATTGTTTATATGAGAGCATTATTATTACCGACTGTATAGTTGACACTGCAAATTAATGCTAACATTCACCCATATCATGAATATCATTTCCTTCGATAGCAATTATGAATGAATTCCCTGCAAATTCCCTTTATCGTAAATAATTTTTTTCATTTGTATTGTTCTCTTTTTTGCTTTAATCTATTCAGTTATTTTTTGCTGGCGAGCGAACACAAGTATTTTTGTTTGTTTTTTTCTTAAAATTTATTTCATCAAGCAGAATTTAGCAATTTTTTAACAAAAGAATTCAAAAGTGGTTGTCAATTCCTGATAAAATCGTTTATCCACAACAGTTGACGCCTTTACTACAAGAACCATTAGTAAATTACAAAAATTTATTGTTTATGCTTAGAAAACTTAATAAATTCTTCTTTTTAATACATTCACTCTGTACTGATGCGTGAACAAAATTTCACGTGAGATTCCCGATAGTAATTTTCCCTTCGAGGGGAATGAAAATTTCAAGGGAACAAGAATTTCACTTTTATTCGCGTTAGGGGTGTATATCTCAGCTAGTGCTGGTCAGTAAAGAGTGAATTAAAGCATAATTCGCTTATAATTTTTTTTTTTTAGAAAGAATTGAGGAATTTGAGTTTTATTTTTAGGCGGACTGAAGAATATAGAAACGCGAGCACAGTAATTAATAATATGGTTAAGAAATAATGTGCTTAAGCCATAACATTTTGTCAATGTGATTTGAAAGCACAAAAAAATGTTCTGTGCATATAATTTTGTGATTTCAAAACACTTACGTTTTTAAATCACTTGGTTATCAAAACAAAAAATCAGATATTTTCTTGTGCTTTTAAAAATATTAAATCGCACTGAAAAACACAAAAGAACTGTGGTTTACGGAAGAGCACAAAATCACACACGTGATTTAAAATCATGTGATTTTCAGAACAGACTTGATTAATTATCTTTGCATTGCGGCTACTTTTATAGTCAGTATCTGGCAGACTGCAAGCTTTGATTCAGGGCGAGAAAACGAAAATATCTATTTATCTTAAAAGTAACCTTTTTACCCTCCCCAAAACTTAGACTGCTCTTTTACTTAGTACTTTTCCTAATTTATTTATGAACATAGAGATTGTTTGTTAAAAATTTTACTTTGTTCAACTTTATTTGTTTTGGTCATTTTGTTTTATAATTGTTTTGCAAGATAAATATTAAAGAAAAATTAAAATAATTTAACAACATGCATTTGCATACATATATAAAAATAAATGTATAAATTTTTATGAAGTATCTTTATATTTCTATAAAAATTTGCAATTCACCACATGTTTTTTTGAACACAATTACAAAAATCATATATTTGTTTTAAATATCTATGCGATTTTGAAATTTTTAAGTGATTAAAAAAATTGTAATAATAAAAATAATATAACTCGTACATATAAGAAACATGAAAATTTATACAATTAATTAAAAAGAAATTAAATTTTTGCACTTCTTTTTCTACTGCTATAAAAACAAACAAAAACTAAAATGGTTTATACATCTAATTTAATAAAAAAATAAAAAGTTATAAAAAGCAAACAATTTTTATTTTAATATTAAGAGACTATAGCTAAAATAAATAAATTTTATGACCTCATTTTATAATACAATACAAAAGTAAACAACAAAAAATAAAAATTGTATGATAAAAAATTTAAATTCCCATAAAAATTACAAACATTTTTTAATTACCCTTATCATGCATATTATTTCTTTTGAATTTTGTTCACTTTCACTGGAATAGCGATCATGAATGAATTGCCCTTTTCGTATATAATTTTTCCGCTTGCTCTGTTGACTTTTATGCTTTAATCTGTTCACTTGCTTTTTGCTGGCGAACACAAGTATTTTTGTTTGATTTCTTTTCCTCAAATTTAATTTAGCAAGCAGAATTTTGCAATTTTTTAATAAAAGACTTTGAAAGTGGTGGTATAGCTATATAAAATTCAATTACTTCCTGATAAAGTGGACACTTTTAATACAAGAAACATTCATTCATAAATTGCTTCAGTAGAAAAATATATTTCAGAAATTCTTTATTTTACTGAAACAAAAGTTGACCCTAAGGCATATTCATTTACAAGGTAACTGCGGGAATACAAAAACAAATTATTTACCTATGAGATGTCAAAATTCATATGCATGTAGCTGTAGAACTATGTGCCTGTAGTAGTGAAAAAAGAAATTAACAAAGAAAAATAATAATTAAAAAAAAAAAAATATCTTCATTCACCTTAAACAGAATTTTAAATAAATTTTATTTATTAAAGGTATATATTTATATTACATAAATAAATAATAACAATTACCTTAAGAATTTTTAATGTTCTCATGTTGAATTGCCGTTTGATTGTTATATGGGTAAAGAAAAAAGATAAAAAATAGAAAAAAAAAAAAAATTGACAGTGGCCAGTACAACAAATGAAAAAAAACTATTCAGCTGTAGAATTGCTTTTACCTTGTCAGTAAATATGCCCTATGTGGACCCCTTTACCCCAAGAACCATTCGTACAAAAATTTATTGTTTTGCTCTTGAGAACTTTGAAAATTTAATAAATTCTTTTTTATTATGCATTCACTCTGCAGTAATAACGTGAACAAAACTTAACGTGAGATTCCCGAGAGCAATTTTTACGGGAACAAGAATTCCACTTTTATTCGTGATAGGGAAGAATAAAATTCCAGTTTTGAAAAATGTTTAGACTTCCAACATCCGTAGCCAAATTACGGCATTCAATATTGAATGAAAATTTTTAAAAATTCTGCTTGTTAGAAAATGCAAATAAAAATCATTGAATTATAAAAAATATTTTAGTTTTTTAAAATGAACATCACGCCCAAAATTTGAATAAAAGTATAGTTTTGAGAAGGAGAAAAATTTTCAGTGTGATTTATTTTGCTCCTAATATTATGTGCTTGTATTGAAGTACACGACTCACTGATAAAACATTTTTTAGTACTTTTTCAAGATAAATTAAGAGCCCTTTCACACTCTGCAAGTGACTTGCGCAAGTTGGTATTTAATATTTTTATATTTCCTTTTGAACTTGCGCAATCGCTCACATTACAAAAATTTCCTTTTTCTTTTGCTTAAAATTCTCAATTTTTTAATTTCTTATATATTATTCCACTTACTCACTCACAAATATAACAAATACCTTGAATACACACACACACACACACACACACACACAAAGAATGAGAGAACAAAACGAATTGCCGAGTACGGGAAAGTGTGAAAAATCTCTTGGCAAGTCACTGTGAAATCTCTCTTACAGCCTTATTCATAATAAAAAGGTGCACAAGCATACTTGAAATGACTTACAAGCACTTTCAAGTATAGAATGTTACACATGTTTGTAATGATGTACGTTTTTTAAATATGCTGTTGCATTGCTTTAATTTATAACAAACATATGGTCGACCTATTTTTTTCTCTTTACGATTCATAATTCATTATATGTACTTGTAAACTTGAAATAAATAAATAAAACGATGGCAGTCTTATAACGTGCCGTTCAAGCAGTGCTAGAATGTAAAAAAAAAAAAAATGAAAACGTACATATTAAAAAATGTAACCGAAAGTCATTAAATAAGAAAGTTTTGTACTGAAAAAATGCATAAATAAATAAAATAAAGATTTTAACTGCAAAGAAATGTAATTTTTTAGCGCCGATGTTTCATAATTTGAAGTTTGGCTCTTCTATACCCTACAATTTGAACGGGTAATGATAACACTAGTCTACAATGATTTTGTTGCCGATAAAACTAAAACCAATTTCTAGTATAGACTGTTTACCCCATATAATTAAAATAGCTCTAGAACTAGCTCTCCGATTAAACTTACAAAAACACGTAAAGATCGGGAATAAAATAACCTTCAATTTATCTTATTATCAATTTTTTACCAGTCTTGTAATTTCTGAGACATTCTTAAAGTTTTGTCAGAAAAACATATTTTTTAAAGAAAATGTTCTCTTTAAAAATCACCTTAAAAATTTAATACACAGTAGAGACGCTCGTAAATTAGAACTCTTATAAAATTGAATCTTTCTTTGAGCATTTTTATTTTTTGTTTGTTTTTAACACTTTCAAATTGTCTTTATAGATTTTATTTGGCTTCCATGTACCACATAGTAAATAATTTTCATTTTCAGTGCATTTTTGTTAATTAGTGAGTGCGACGCTTCTAAGCAGGAATCGAACACTACCCACTCATCAACGGAACAATTTCCGCATGAAGTTTGAAACGTCTGATATAAAGTCTTGTTCTTTTTATAAAATCTCAAATAAGCGCAAAAAGAATACTCTGTCATTAGCCACCAAGGTAAATATATTGGAAAAGATTGACAAAGATGCACTTTTATATTGCTTTTTGTTCAAAAAATTGGAAATTAAAATTTTTCGAAAATTAGAACTATCCCAAGAACAAAGTATTTCTAATTTACGAGCGTCTACTGAAAATCTTAATTTTTCTATTGTTGATACCTACATATGTACAAATAAAATGATTCATATTTCATCAAAATCCATTCATGAATTCTGCATTTATTTGCAATTTAGTGGTAGTGCCTAAGACCCTAAGGCATACAATTTCTCTTAGCAAGTGCTTTTATTTTGGTTATTTTAATATATAAAAAATTGTAAGGTGCAGGGTCTTAAATGTTACCTCTAAATTGTGAAAAAATTCAGAATTTATGAATTGATTTTGATGAAATATTTCTCACTTTGTTTATAAAATATTCTTCAAGGTTAAAGACAAACTTTAAGATTTTGTTTATATTAAATTTTAAGGAAATTTTTAAAAATTCTCTTGAAAAATATGTTTTTTTTTTTTGGCAAAACTGTGAATATCTCAGCAACTACAAGACTCGTAAAAATATTTTATTCTTGATCTTTACATATTTTTGTAAGTTTAATCAAACAGCTAGTTCTAGAGTTATTACAAATTATATAGGGTGACCTGCCCTTGTTTCTATATAAAGATTAAAAAAATTAATTTAAAGCGATTAGAGCTTACTCCCATTGGTATTCAAAGTGACCATGACACCTTAGAAAAAAAAAAAAAAAAAACCTAATTTGTAGACCTGTGTAACTCTTTTTCTTTAATCAACTCCCAACTAATTCAACTTTTTCTGTAGTGCGATTCAGTAACTTTTATTACAAACATTCGTATCGAAAAATTGATATCGAAAAAACAAGTATAACGATATTTTATCAAGTTCGTTTTTCAGCAACTTTTCGATAAAAATATTCGGTGCGATAGTAATCGTTATTTGCGATAATATTTATCGCAAACTTTGAATATTTTTGTCGGAAAGTTACTGAATACCGAATTCAATAAAATATCGTTATACTTGTTTTTTCGATACCAATTTTCGTAATAAAATATACTGAATCGCACTATAGGCGTCCCTTAGGGGGAAAAAAACGGTACGAAATCGAATCTTTAACGTGTTCGATCGTTTACTTTTTGCACTTATCTGTTAGTAGCCCGTTGTATGCACACAAATGCCTTGCGATAACCAAAAGCAAAGGCAAAACATTTAGCTTTGGCATCGCAATTCTATTTGTCTCAAGAATTTAAAAATATTAATCAGTGATGTTCTGTATTCCGAATCCGAATATTTTATTCGGAATTGAAAAATTCAGCATCTCATAACTAATCTGTGGTCCATGCAAGGATTTTTTAAATTTTGTTTGTGTTTTATTTTGGGTAGGAAATTATTGTTGGTACTAAAAAAACATAAAAATTGTACTTTCACATCTTTTTAAGTCCGTGTGGAATACAGAACAGGCACGAATATTTTCTTGAAGATTTTAAAACTTTTAGTAATTTTTATCAAAAAAAGGTTTTTTTTTTTAAAAAGAATTTCTTTAAAATAAATAAAAATGTGTATGTAGATGATAAAGAAACAAAATTCTTTAAAAGCTGAAGTAAAAAATCGTTCATTGCACTGCAAGCAGCTCTCGGCATTAAACAATATCAAATTTTTTAATTATCATAATTCAAAGAAAAACATTTAATTAAACTTTGAACTAAGTGCACCTTTTGTACACTAAAACGCTTTTTATTGAAATATTTTGGGCATTTTATAATTTTCCACAATTTATTTTCGCAAAATGCAGCTACACAAACAATTCAATAAAACTTTTTTTAAATGCATTAAATATTATTACTTACATGGGTATGTAAAAAGCTGCAAATTAAATTAATTTTCAATATTGATTATATTCAAAATCAAAATAGATTACGTTTTTGAATTTTTTTCAATTGGGAATTTAGTATTAATATAAAGTTACGTAATTACAAATCAAACCCTTTAGTTGCTTATCAATCGCATTTTTTTTAAGTGAAACAATTAGAAATCTTTATTCTAAAAATTGAAATAGATTTTTACGATTTTTACAAATGCAAATAGTTTGATTGGAAACAGAAAACATAATTATAATTTAAAAATAAGAATATCATGGTTACCTAAATAAATGAAAAAAAAAAAAAAAAAAAAAGCCTCAATTTGTAATGTAATGCAAAACGAGTGTATGTCACTCTCAGAAATATTTATATGGAATTTAGAAGTTTATACACATTTTGAGCTACAAGTTCTGGCTTTGATTAACTATTTTTTGTTCTAAAAAATTATCATTTAATTTTAACATAAAAAAAATCCTGTCTGATAATAAAATATAAAATAAATAAACATTCTTTTTATAATTAAAAATTATGTTTTGCTCCTAAAAACAAACTTTTTTAAGGTTTAAATGTACATTAATTTAATAATTAGCATTGTAAGTTTAATAATTTGACATGAAAATAAAATTACTTATTCAAGATAAAAAACTGAATAAAAAAATTATATAGTATATATACAGATACATACATACATTCATTTACAAAAAAGAAAAAAAATTATATTGTTACAAATATCATAATAAAAAAAATAAAAAAAGAAATAAAGAAACTAACTGAACATACCTACAATCATGGCTTTGTTATTATTATTATTATTATTGAGAAATGCTTACAATAAATTACATAATTAGCCTAATTACGAGTGCTGCCAGATATTACTCTTTTCTTCGCATTAACGACGCTCGTAAGTCCTAGACATTTTTTGTCTTTCTTTTCAACTTTTCGTAATAATCGTCTTGTTGCTTTATTTAATTTTAGTTCACTGCATTAATTTGCCCATATTTTTATAGAAATCAATTTTTAAAATGTATTTATTTATTATTAATTTAATTTGGATTGCTTGAAAAGTTCTTTTCAATTAATTTTCATACAAATCAATTAAGCACGTCACGAAAATAAATGGAAAAAAGAATTGAAAAAATTTCTATCTGGACATTAATGTCCGAAATGTAAACGGTTTAAGAAAGAACAAAAGAGAATTGGAAAAATATCCGGCAAGAAATGTTCATAAGACTAGAACCACACACAGCAAGTTTAGTTGGGCAATTCTTTCTCAATTCTCTTTTGAAATTGCCGTTGTGTCTACACACAGCAATTTTATTTCGGCAATTTTAGCATTCTTATTCAGTCATTCATTGAGCCTTAAAAGCTACCTGTCTTCTTTTTTACATCTTGAATAAAACTGGGGGTTTTATTTATAAAGTTTCCTTGCGTTCCAGCAAAGAAACTATTAATAATATTTGCTCCAGAACAAGGGCAAATATTATTAATGGGGTTTATTGAGCGGGGAAAGAAAGTTGGGGCTTAGAACCTCAGAGATAAGTATGGGAAATCATTGTTGAAGATAAGGTAACCCAATAATTTTCCCAATGTGTATTTATCCAATTAAGGTTGATTTTTGTTTTAAGAAATATTCTTATAAGTAAATTATATTTCGTTTATTTCAGTAATTTTTGATTCTAACTTGAAAAAAAGAGAGTGTTTGTGCAGCTTACGATTAAGTTGAGAAGTTGAGAAAAATTCTTTATCTTAATTCCATTTTGTGTAGCTAAACTCTCAACTTCTCATTTTATCGCACTACATATTGACATGTAGTTTACAAATATTTCCAGTTGCATGCGTATAAAGTAATGATTTCATGATAAAGCTTAATAAATATAAGAAAACTAAATTTTGATGTTTTGGCCAAAGCAATTTTGGACCCATCTTTATAAAAGATAGGAAGAGAGAACAAAAGGCAATTGCCGAGTACGATCAAGTTTGTACTCCTTTCCATTCCTCTTTCCTCTCTCTCCTACAAAATCAAGAATTGCCCCACTAAACTTGCTCTGTGTGGTCTTGGTATAATGTAAATGGGGACTAAGTCGTCGATGACTAGAAATGATATAAGAATGGTATTCCGTAAAATATATTTTATGAATTATACATGGTAAAGCAAATAAGACAGCTGTATATTTTTTGCTCGTATTTGTCAAAATTTGTTTACATTCTGTGCTCGCCACTGTTTGTATACTCAAAATACATAGAGAAGTATGACTGTGTGGCCGGATATGCATTAAATTTCCTCATTTTTATTTGACACTTACGTTAAGGTTGTTTTTCTAATTCAGTGATTCCGGTAGGCAATGCCTTACCATGATGAGACGCTTTAGACGCCGTTGAGTTGAAAAAGCGATATAAAGGGTGGTTAAATTTTAAGGGCCGATGTTGATTTTGAATAAAACACAAATTGTTTAAGAAATTATTGTCATTTCTTTTTAGTATGATAATATGGTATGGTTCAATTATGTATGGAACAAAATATCGGCCAAATGGCCGCCACGACCTCGGCTGAGGCATAATTGAGGTTCTATGCCGTTAATGTTCCAAATTATTTCATCCTTTAGCTCTTGAATTGTTGCGGGCTTATCAACGTACACCTTTTCTTTCAAATAACCCCAAAGAAAGAAGTCTCATGGTGTCAAATCACATGATTTTGGCAGCCAATTGACATCGCCATGACGTGAGATAACACGACCTTTGAATTTGTTGCGCACAAGACCCATTATTTCATTAGCTGTGTGGCAAGTGGCACCGTACTGTTGAAACCACATCCATATCTTCCAATTCGTGCCATAAAAAGTTCGTTATCATCTCACGATAGCGAACACCATTCACAGTAACTGCTTGACCGGCCTAATTTTGGAAAAAATACCGCACCAAACAGTCACTCGGTGCATTGGTTTTTCGACAATCACTCTTGGATTATCATTCGCCCAAATGCGGCAATTCTGCTTATTGACGAATCCACTGAGGTGAAAATGTGCCTCATCACTGAAGATGATTTGCACGATATGGATTTTGATTTGAACGCCGATTTTCATAATAAGCCTGCATAGCTTTAACGCGTTGCTCGATTGTGTATCTTTCCATGGTTCAAATTGAGTTAGGCTGAAATTGAGAAATGTTAAATGAAATGCAAAAAACAACTTGACGTTTAGGTGTGGTTCACATTCAACATCGGTCCTTAACATTTAACCACCCTTTATTTGTTGCCTTATATTTTAGAGCGTTTCAGAGGCTATAAAAATGTTTTAAGCCTTGCAACAGAAAAATTACTAAACTATTGGCTGAGATATAATAGCATTATAAATTTCAATACGAAACTTCCTATTATTAAAAAAACTCCTAAAGAGTTTCACTATCGGAGCCTTAAAATTATTTTATATAATAAATGCTTTATCAAAGGCTTTCTCAATTGAAATTGCAACCGTGCACTGTTTTTTCCCCAAGATGTTTATTTATATCGCTTTGAAATTTAAATAATGCATGTGTAGTAACACCAGGACCACACATGGCAAGCTTAGTTTTGCAATTCTTGATTTTGTAGGAGAGAGAGGAAAGAAGAATTTAAAGGGGTAAAAACTTGCTCGTACTCCGTCATTAATTTTTGTTCTCTTTTCGTATCTTTTATTATACAAACATGACTGAATAAGAATGCTAAAATTGCCGGAACAAAATTGCTATGTGTAGACACAGCGGCAATATTAAAAAAGAATTGAGAAAGAATTGCCCAACTAAACTTGCTCTGTGTGGTCGTGGTCTAAGTAGAATTACCTTTTTTAAAATTTAAATTGATATTGAGAAATATACAGTATTGAAAGTCCAACTCCATTTTAATACAAATAATTTTCTCAAATAATTTTCCTAAATTAGATAAAAGAGAAATTGGTCTCGCATTATCATTATTATTTTTCTATTTTCGTATTGGAATAATTTAGGCAATTTTTAAAACTTTCGGAATTAAAAACATAAAAATTAAAATAGATTAAAAATTCATAAAAAAAGATGTAAAGTTTAAAAATTATGTAAATTGTTAATTTTAGCATTTTGTTAAAAAAAAAAGAATATTGTTATGAAACAGTGTGTTTCTAATGTAAGCGAACGTGTTGTTTCGGGCAAATCTCTGAACTGGTCTTCTTGTTTTTATGAATTACTTGAAGTGCGTTTTTTATATAAATTTTTAGGAATTGTAACGGAGTTTTGTAGCCTCAATTGCATTAGATAAAAAAACTAAATTTCAAAAAATACTTAGTAATTTACTCACACCGTAGTTAGCCAGAGTATTGTTAGTCTGTTTTTTTTACAGTGAATTACTTACATGCAAACTGTTTTTTCTTGTTACAATTTTACAATGAATGTGCGTGTTTTTTGAGCAGTTTTTAAGTTTTCTAATCGTCAATGTGTTATGTAAAACAACGTGTTGAGAAAACATTAAAATTTGTTTTTTTATTCTGTATGTGAGTGTGGGTGCGTGTTAATTTTGTCAATTACAAATGTATAAATAGAATAAATTTTAAATTAGCTGAAACTAGAACTTGTCCACAACGTCTACCATTAAAATGCAGCTTTCGATCACACAAGTTATATATATTGGTTTTGCATTGTTAAAATTAATTTTGGGTACCCCTGAATTACATAGAGCAACAGATGGCAGAGAATATCTTATTGATGCAGAACCTAAGGTAATTAATTTCTAGAAACAAAATTCAAATTTAAAACGATTTCATAAACGTCTACCAACTTTAGTACAACTGGTACGAGGCTGGGAACTTTTGTGCTGACAGAGACTATCAACTACTCACAATTGATTCAGCTATTAAAAATAATGTAATTGTTGGTTTATTACAAAAAGTTCTCGGAAGATCGTATAATTTATGGCTGGGCGGTAATGATGAATATAGTACTAGTTTAGCCCTTGACCGCTCATTTTATTGGACACCCAGTGGAAAAAAATTCACTTTTACCAATTGGTCAGCTAATAATCCCAACAATGCGAGAGGTTCTGAAAATTGTGCTCACATTTGGGATTATGGGAATTCATATCAATGGAATGATAATATTTGCACTACGAAAATGGGCTTAATATGTGAAATGAATAGAAATTTGGAGGCGTACACTAATAATGTGCAAAATAAATGTGATGCTCTTCAACATGCAAGAACTGAAATGCAAGTGGTAAGAAATTCTACTCGCACTGCCATACAAAAATATTTCGATCATCAAAAATCAGCGGTTACTGAATTTTCGGCCAATATGGAACAATCTGTTAATAATTTTTCTGCTACATTAATAAAATCTTTCATGGATATGGGTCAGCGGTTTGAAAAAATTTTAAGTGCAAACGATAATAATTTACAGGACATTTGCTAAAGTGATCTATCTATCAAGACATGCCTTCAAAATATTTATAAAAAAAATTACTAGAAATAAATGGTTAAATTTATTTTAAAAAAAATAAATTTTTATGTGCGAGTAAATGCGTTATTAAAACTTTTTGTGAAAATTTATAAAAAAAAAGAGAAATTATTATAATAAATAATTTAAAGTGAAAGTTAAATTGTCAAAAGCCTAATATTTATTTATATTTTTGAATTTATAGTTTACCACACAGGGCATTTAAAAGATACACTTTTGTATGACACCGATTCTCTGGTTTTTTCGTATGTGTATACACACAATACGAACATGTCCAGCTTAAAAATTTCCTTAAAAAAACACAGCAGAAATGAATGAAAATCTAAAATATCGGTTGGCTTTTTGATTTTTCTCTGCCATTTGTGAATCGATCGTTTTGATTTTTTGCACAGATATTATAACTTTCATTGCTGATAAAACTACGTACTATTTGAGCATTTTGCAGCTTGGACAAAATAAGCAAAAAATTCACTCAAAAAATGGTAAAAAAGTAGAGATTTATAAACCGATCGGGCTGAATATGAAAACAGCAACAACTGACAGATTGATATATTAAGCTTTTATTTAAGGACTACAGAAAGTTGATTTCAACAACTATGAGGACAACGGACATTGCCTATTAGACTCCGATATTTATATAATAAGAAACCACAAACATTTATATTTTACAGTAAAGGGTATAACGAATTTAAAATATATTAACTTTTTATCAAATGCCGTGATCACGGTCTTGCACAACCATTAGAAGAACTTCGGGTATTGTAAAATCCTTATTTTTGATTTTGAATTCCTGGAAAAAGTAGTAATAAAATTGTCACCAGATAAATTCCAATACGTTTGCTAATCGATTACCCAACTGATTATTTTCCTAAAATAAAAATAAGAAAAGTCTGAATCAACTCAATAAGCTTCGTTTGAAAAATTGTAGGATAATGTGGAACCCCGCAGTTGGGTAACATGGAATACTATTAAATATTAACAGAAACAAAATAATAATTCAGAAAACTTCAATTATTTTTATCTTAATACATAAAATTCGATTGTACGTGTGTTTGACATTGTACTCCTCCTAAACGGCTGCACCGATTTAATTGAATTTCTGTGTATGCCTTTGAGTTACGCCTTGGAAGGTTTATAGTCACAAATCCGCCCTGTAGGTGGCGTTTCAGTCAGTATCTGTCTTATTTATCTACTACCTCTTTGTACACGGTATGATTTTTTTAGAGTAAGAAGATCGAATATACAAACATTTTATAAATATAATATTTTCATGAAAACTCAAATTAAATTTTTATGAAAATTAAAGTAGACCACGCCCACTTTTACAATTTTTCTCAAATTGGAGCACGGCTAGACGGATTTGGCTAATTTTTTTATTATATGTTCGGTTTATTTTTTTATTACAAATTATTTTTTTAATAGAAATTTGAAGGCAAAATAACGTCTGACGGGTTAGCTAGCTTATAACTAAAATCATAGAAATCCTCCATCTCAAAATATAAAACCAACAAAAATTTGTATAAACAAATCAAATGACGTACTTAAGGTTAAAATTATTGCCCTGACTCAGTTTCTGCTGAATCTAGAGTTTATATAATAAGAGAAAAAGAACAAAATGCTAAGAATATTTTCATCGTATTGAAGTATGTGTGAATTTAAACAAATTCACACGTGAAAATTAAGTACCGCAATACCCATTATTATATAAAACATATTAAGTCAAGATATTTACAAACGAAAAATGTTCTTTAGTCTTGTCGGAAAAATTGAGCAAACTCCTGCTATTTAGAACAAAATAGAGTCGACTATATATGTTTCCATTTAGACGCCAACTGAAAATTAACGCTGCGATCATATGTACAGCCAATAAAGGGCTGCGACAAGATACTCATACAAAAATATGCCCATGTTCTTAAAAGACAATACAAGTACTTGCCCACTTATAACACAAACAATATCATCTTGTCTTGTCTCGGTAAAGCAAAATATTTATTATCTTGCATTTTTAAGAAATGATAGACTCGGTAACTCATCGATATACTCGTTCAACCACAAATCTCAGTTTATCTTGTAAGATTCTGAGCATTCTGAGATGTCAAAACCGAATGATTTACTCACTGGCTCAAGATAAACGAAAATTAACTGGTTCTTTGATACAAAACTCGAAACTTTTTCAAGTTGAACATCATAAAGCAAGTGGCTGTATAAGAAAACGTTTTGAAAAAAAAATTAATGTAAGTTTTTTTATTTCTTATTTTGTTGTTGTTTTGGTATTTTTTTTTTTCAAACTCTACTTGAAATTTTATTTTCATTGGAATTCTGGGTTTGTTTTTGTTGTAGTTTACAAGTATATATATGTATATCGTTATAATAAAACGAATAGTTCTGACACGCGACTTTCGTAATGGGATTTCTTGGGAGTGTTTTTAAAAAAAACAGCTATTAAATGGAATGCAGTTAATTCTCAACCGTGGATATTCAACAATTGACTTTATTCAATTTCTTTAATTATAATTAAACTTATTGTTAACATAATTTTCTGTTAATTTGGCTTAAAAATGTTGACATTATTACACAATTATTTTATATTAAAATTAAACAGGTGCAATTCCTGGAATTGCGACCGATAAATAATTTTGTTTTCTGGACTTAAGCGGAAATGAGTTTGCTGTTACAATTTTTTATTTTTATTTTATTTTGTGCTTATTATATTTTCTATAAATTCATCAATCGTGTCATTTTTAATATAAGTGTGTGTGTTTGAATGTAACTCGCGCACACACATTCACTTTTTTTATGTCATCTGCATACATACATACATACATAAAGAAATGACCAATGTTTACTCAAGCAAAACGAGATCTCCCATCGATCTCGCTTTTCCCATTTTGTGAGCAAATGTTCTCAACTGTTTCGGTATTGACAATTACTCACATTTTGAGAACAGAGTGACAAGCATTAAAAATTTAATGAGATAACCGAGACCGTTTTTTGTATGCTCATGCAGATGTTTAAATAGCCAAGCTAGTGCTGCTATTGCGTTTCTGCAAACTATATATACAGATGCTAAATAAGACTTAGTTTAAGAAATACGGGGGTTCTACACTACCCACCTATTCCACAATACCTGAAGTTTCTCTATGTAATGTATAGTGTATTTCAGACAAAAACTATATATAAGACAGCAACCATCGTAATTAATGTATAACACTTTTAATTAAATGTCAAAAATTTGCTTCCAATGTGATTTTTTTATATACAGGGTGGCGGATCAAACCTTCCTCCAAAATGATATAAAAATAACTTTATTTTCTAAGCAGCTAGTCAGTTTATTTATTTTCGAAATTTAGTAAAAGTGTAAAATTGTTCTGACAGCCCTATCACGAACTCGAGTCTATAATTTTCGTTCAAAGTTAGGCGGCATACGATTGGTAAATCTACTTGCAGAAGTCCTTACCAGAGTTATTAGCCAATTACTGATGTAGCAGCTGCGATGCAGGTTCTACCAAGCGTTTTGTCAAAAAATAAATTAGCTGCTTAATGGTTCCTGCAGGCATTTCGGCAAAAGGATTGAAACCAATTGCAACCAATTTAAGATCTTCAGGATTAGCTATACGTCTGCAACTTCTAAAATAAAATTATTGGACGATTCTAGTGACCTTGGAAGCTTAAAACACAAAATCATGCAATCGATTCAATCAATATATCAAATATTTCATTCAGTTTTGAAGAAATTTTTGCTAAAATGTCGATCAATAAAAATATTTAACAACAAACAAAATTAAAGAATTTATAGAAAAAAAGTTATTTGAGTTTCTCAATTTATTTTAATGTCTTTTAATTTAATTATATTTAATTAGTTAATACTAAATTAAAATCAATTTATTAATTTAATAAAAAAAACTTTAAGTTTCACTACCCTAAATTAAGGAGGGTTTCAATTTGTATCTATATATTTTAGAAATTTAAGTACGTATGTGTCACGTTACATTTAAAGTAATTTTGTCTTTAAAAACAAACTCGTTTTAATTAGGAATTTTCTGGTTTTGCTGCGGTCTTATGTAAACGTTTAATTTCATTATACAACTTCAACGCCAATTCCGCACTTGGGGCATATTGTCTTCCAACCATATGATTATTTGTTTGTTTAGAAGGATCTATGCAAGTCTTAACGAGTTTCATTAAATTTTTAGGAGTTTTGGCAGAAGCCAAAAGACCAGGAAATAAACCACCACCTTTTAGGATTTTATCACAAAATATTTGTAAATTACTGTTTTGTTGGCCACCCGTGCATATGAGTTTTTCCTGATCACATTTACCCATACAATAATAATAATTACAATCGTTATCCTCTCCGCAAGGTGCACCATTTGCCAATCGTTTATCCAATTGATTTTCCACAAGCACCTGTTCGGCATTTTCATATTTTATTCTGAAAAAATAACAAAATTAAAAATTTTAAATTGATTTCAGTTTCTATTTAACCTTTTATCACCCGTTACACCAAAATTACTGATTTTCATTTTGCACATTTTTAAAGGTTCAGGCTTCATTTCATCTACTTTAAATACAAACTCCATCAAACTTAAAGCAAATTTAAGTCGTTTCTGCCAATCAAAAGAGCTGTAACATCAATAAATGATAAGTAATTTACCGTTATTAAACTCTGATGGCTACTAATTATTTACTTGTATTACATACATGTATTGCAGCAAAGTTTGTTCAGTTTTTAAGATATTTAAATTTTCGGTTGCATAGTATGGACCACATGAACCTAACACAGTAGGAAATAAATTTTCCTCATCGTAGAGTTTACTCATCATATAGTTATTATCTTTAAATAGTCTCCAAAAGTTTAGCATTTGATGAGGATTATTTTTATCAATTTCCTGATTAACCAGCGCTCGTATCTAGAAATAAAAAAAAATTTTAATCAATTAATCCAACGATTAATTTATCATACTATTACGCGATTGCGAAACGCAATTTGCAATCATTCATTCACCTTGCGTGGTAATTATTCGCAATTGCTATATCAACTCTATCATTGACATCGCAATATTTTGCTTACGTTTATTTTTTGTCACGAAATGCAAATAGAAAGATCACGAATGTAAGAAAAAATTAAAAAATTTCAAAAAAATAAAATGTGTTTTAGTTTAATTTATTTTATTTATCTAAAATTAATTTTCACTTGGTTTATTTAAAATTCATTCACAATTAAATGACACAATTTAAAATAAGATTATTTCGCAGAAATGAATAATTGCAACTTGCCTCTCAATCGATATTTCCTTTTAATTATTGTAAGGCATAGGCAAAATATTTATACCAAAAAGTTTATTCACAATTTACATTCTAAATTCTTTCCAACGAGCTGCTAAAGATCTCCTAACTATCTGCTCAGAAGCTACAAACTAAAAAGTATTAAAAAAAATGGCCGAAAGTCATTAAATAAATCTGTTTTGTACTAAAATATAAGGAAATGTTAAATTAGGGATGATTTTCGATATTGTTCAAGATGAAAACCTGTTATCAATCAACTCTATGCCAACTAGCTGCTTTGGCAAATCGGATATTCAACTTCTATCTTTTTATTATGAATATGGCTGTTGAAAATTTAAGGCAATTTACGAGCAAAATACGAATAAGCCATATTGTGATCAATTCCAGAAAGACTTATGTTTGTGCACATTTCGTAGAAAACATTAATTTTTTGCATCCTCTTTAACCACAATCAGCTTCTTTACTGCATTAAAAAAGGTGTTTAATATGAAATTAGTTTAAGTGAGTACATCGCAAACATGCTTTACGTACGCAGGTTTTTACTTCCTTACAAGCCTGCTTAAACTGATGAAGTAGTTTTTAGTGGGATTAGTTGTCAGTTGTAAGCTTGAGAAAATTTATTAATGAAGGCGAAAATGAGTGGCATTTACTATGTGTTTTGATGCAAAATAACAAAAGTGCGAAATCGAATCATTAATTATCTTAATAGCCGTTATCGAGTCTCATAGCCACTCATTTGAGGTATTCATAATACTCATCCTTAATAATATATATGATTTTGTTGACTTCCACTCTTTTTAACTTAATACTCGTATGTGCAAGCGATACTAAATATGCATTATTTGCACACGCACATCAAAATATATTCCGAAGTTGTGAGTTTGCTCTCAGCATGTATGATTGAATGTAATTTTTATGCCTGCGCACAATAATTTTTTATATCGCATACAAATTTCTCCTTACGTAGTTATTCTCCCAAAAGATCAATGGTTACAGATGCTTCAAAATTATTTACCATTTGTGATCTTTTCGTTGTTCGGCGTGAAAGCGTAAAGGGATCAGGAAGCAAATCATTGATGATAATATTTGTGCCATAACATGGCTCCAATCTTAAAAGAATTAACCGTTTGTCGAAATTCTGTTCCTTCAACAGGAGTGACAGTTGTCATTCTCCTGATTTATCCTTTTAATGTACATATGCAGGCAATAGCGCTCTTTTGAATTTGCGGGAAAAATTTTTTTAACTGTAAAATATTTTTTAAAAGGTTTTCTCTCTCTAATTTCATATGAAAATATTTTAATTTACAGTAATGGAATCCTTACTTTTGAAAAGAAAAAAAAATATAAAAATAATTTTAGTTCGGGGAATCTTAAAATGTGAAATTTTGTATTAAATTGTTCATTAAAAATACCGATATGGAGCATATAGACCTCAGTAATATTTATTAAATAAATAAAATTCATTAAATAAAAAAAAGCAATTGAAGCACAGACATCTAAGTTGCTAAGCAATTTAGGAAAATCTTGACGTTGGCGATGAAAATGAATGTTATTAGACGAATTGAATTTAAAACGATGAACGACAGTCCGAAGTGTCTTAGTAACGTAATGCTGTTCTTGTTAACGCTCAATTTTTAGGATCACAATATGAACGCTAAATGAGGTATGACTTCACTTTGAGCGAAGTTAAAATGATACATTTTAGCGGCTCAGATTGAACGAATGCCTTCCATTATATTTAAATATTATTTTCCAGGTCTAAACTGTTTTATCATCCTATACAATCTGAGCAAAATTCCATATTGCACGTTTTCTCTTACGTTTTTGCATTAATTGAAAAACTTGTCTATTGATTTTTCCTCTCTCTCAGTACTGTTATCCCTTTTTTCATAATCAAGCCATCAAAGTTTTTCTTGAAATATTTCTCTATAAGCTTAAAATTTTGTGAATGAGTTAAGTGATTTGAATCATTTGCGAGTATTAAATATATATATTTTTGAAGTTATAAGGACATTAGCAGTATGAATCAAACAGACTTGTGTTTAGTATGAGTATTATGTGGAAGTCGGACTCATATTTATTGTAAATAAACGTTGTTGTGAGTATAACTACATCAGAGTAGTTCAATTTTGATGTCTACTCACTTATAAAGGGTGTTTTTTTATAGACGTATAGAACTTTAAGTTGGCATTACTGTTCAAGATGGCTACCGATTTAACAGCTGTCAAGTGATTTATTCTCAGCTTGGTTTGGCAATTCATCATGAATAGACTCACGCCTGAACAACGCTTGCAAATAGTTCAATTTTATTTCGAAAGAGATTGCCGTTGTTCCCGATTTTCATAAGCGAATTTTGTTTAGCGATGAAGCCCACTACTGGTTGAATGGCTACGTCAACAAACAAAACCGCCGCATTTGGAGTGAAACTAATCCTCAAGTGTATGTCGAAACACCGTTACATCCAGACAAACTAACTCTTTGGTGCGCTTTATGGGCTGGTGGAATTATTGGTCAGTACTTCTTCAAAAACGATGATGGCCAGAACGTTACAGTCAATGGTGATCGGTATAGAGCCATGATTACTAACTTTTTCATTCCTGAATTGAACAACCATGATGTCCAGGAGCTGTGGTTCCAACAAGACGGCGCAACATGTCACACAGCTCGTGCCACAATCGATTTATTGAAAGACACGTTTGGTGACCGCCTAATTTCACATTTTGGATCTGTGAATTGGCCTCCAAGATCTTGTGATTTAACACCGCTAGACTACTTTCTGTGGGGCTATGTAAAGTCATTGGTCTATGCGGATAAGCCACAAACGCTTGACCATTTGGAAGACAACATTCGTCGTGTTATTGCCGATATACGGCCACAAATGTTGGAAAAAGTCATCGAAAATTGGACGTCCAGATTGGACTACATCCGAGCCAGCCGTGGCGGTCATATGCCAGAAATCATATTTAAAATGTAATGCCACAAGATTATCTTTCGGATAAATAAAATTCATGTCAATCGAATAATCCATCGTTGTTTTATTGCAATTTAAAGTTCTATATGTCTATAAAAAACACCCTTTATTTAAATCTTAATGAGTGACTACTAATAGCATAGAAGCATTTCATTTAGCTTTCGCTTCACAATACAGAGTAGGCCCCTTCCCTTTGGTAGGTTTTTTCTTTGCCTTTTTCGGAGGCAAGTGAGCTTTCACTGAGCCAACATATGACTAAAGGATCCTCTGGGCCGTGGTAAATAGGTCTAAAACCAATAAACTTAGTAAGCCTGAATTATATCTATTAGTCTTGGGTAGTACACGAACGAACTATTCTTATTGTACTATTCACTTATTTTAACTGAACGAACTAGTCCGTGTTTTCAATTTCTATAGTTCGTTTGCTTGCTCTTCATTTTAAATGAGCGACCTAGAAATGAACGAATGAATTAAACATAAACGAAAACAAAGACGAAGGAACGAAATTTGATAATTATTTTCTTTTACAAAAAATAAACTGAAAAAGAGAAAATGTGTTATGCATGCTAAAAAGTAAATTTTAAGCTATTTTAAAATTAAGCTTAAGTGACTAAAGTACTTTTTGAATCAAATTATTAAAAAAGGAATCGAAAACTAAATTTAAAAAATTTTCTAATTTGTTTTGTTGTTTTGCTTTCTATTTTCGTAAACAATTCCTTTCGATCCCTATTCGACATCATTTTAAATAATAAAGAACGCTCAATGACATAAGATCAAATGAACTAAATAAACGAAATATTCCTTTTTAATATTTGAACTAAGAAGAGCGCTGACTTATATGAACTACGGAGCACAAGTCTAATATCTATACAAATTTCCTAGTCTTTAAGCAGCCTCTTTCGTTCGAATAGAAAAAATTGAAGTAATTTCCTTCACCATACTAACCATATTATCATCCAATGTTAAGTTGTACGTTAATGTTATGTGCATTTTAACAATATGATGAAAATTTTCAATTTTTGGATAAACCTGTTCACCGTGACGGTTCACCCAGCTTAAATCATCCTTTATGTGGCGAGCCAACTGAAATATATTTTTTATATAGGTATTCTTTTTTTCCAAATAAACTTAATTCCATTACCTTGATTGCGTAAACATCACCATTTTTTTCCGCCGTAAACATAATAGTTTTCATGTCATTTTGGGGACACTTGAAGGATTTGAAGGATTGTTCATTAGCGCACAACTCTTCGCACAAGGAGCCACTATATTCATAATTTTTGTACTTTTTGCACTTGAATAGAAAAACAACAATTCAACTAAATAAGTATTAAATTTGTATTAATTTATTAAATGTTTTAATAATTATTGTGCTTGCATTGTTATTTACCATATAAGTTAAACTATTGTGTGACATGATTTTGTAGCAAAACTCTAAATTAATGTAGGACACCGCCAGCATAAAAATGCCAGCCAATATGGCTAAAAGTATTAAACGTTGAAACAAAGTACGAAATCTTCTTTTAAAAGCATTTAACATGGTTTTTAATAATTTTTTAATTTAATGTGATACAATTTAGTGTTTTAATTTAATTTCTTTTTAAGAGCCAGTAAATTTTCTTATTTTTTAAATTCTTCTCTCTACTTGTGTTGTGTGTTTAGTGAACAGGATTTGATTCCTTTTTTGGTTTTCACTTTTTAGACGAGAGGAGCAGTAGAGAGAAAAACATTTTTCATGTTTATGTTGTGATTTTACTTGCATTTTGTTTTTTGCTCAGCTGTATAGAATGCATATTTACTATGGTTTGTTAAATACAGTAAAACATCAATAATATGAGTATAGTTTGCTGTTGTAATAAAATGAATTTGCACTGGAAATGAACTGATTAATGGCATTAAGTTTATAATATATTTTCTTTTTTAATTAATTAAATTTAATTAAATAGAAGATAAGTCCTATTTCCTCTATTGGGCTTGATTCTAAGTTGTAAATAAATAAGATTGTTTTAGCTTCAATTGTGATTTCAGTGTCATGAAAAGAAAACACCGGATTTTATAGATTCTGCGCACAACAAATACCTAAAAACAGTAGTGACTTCCTTTACAAGATGTTTAACAATTTATGCTGAATTTTCTTTCTGTCTTTTACGCCGAGAAAAAATTCTGTATAAATCATCTTAGTTTTCTACATTTGAAGACTAAAAAAAATTAATCTCGTGTAAACGAAGTGATTCCATCGCGCAAATTATAGCCAAGGCGATGTCGATTTCTTTCACATAGACAAAACTTTATTTTTTTTATTTTTTGTTGTTTGTAGTTTTTATATTTTTATTTATTCGTGCGGGATAGCTGATTCTAAATAGAATATTTTTTAAAATAAATTAATTGTTGCTACTCAAATTGCTAATTAAAATAAATTTGTACAATTTGACAGCTGATGAGAAAATTCGCTAAAATGGCCACCTTATAAAAATTTTCTTGGGACTGAACAAAATTCTTCTTACTCTGTTTCTGTTATTGGGTTTTTTATGGTCACGAGAAGATTCTTATGAAACAATAAAATTAAGAAAATAATAGAAACACAACTTTTGTTGTTTTGCCAGAGATACAATTATTTATGAATTTATTTATATGTCTGGCAGAAAAGTTCAAGGATTCAAACAATTAGTTACGCTTTGCTTTGACTTCCAATCCAAGATAAGTTTCTTAAAGGCTTTATATTTGCTTTTCAAAGGAATTCTCTAAGGATTATAAAAAATAAAGTAAAGTACCGGGTCATAAGACCATAAGAAAAGTATATTGCAGTTAAATCTGGAGAGTCTTCGTGGAAAAACGTCACTTAATAATTGAATTATTGTGAACTGAAATCACATGTCTTCTAATGCTTTCATTTCAGGCTCAAGAAAACTCAAATTTCATCTTAAACTGCATTCAAAAATATCTAACTAAGAACCACTTCTGCGAATTGATGTTTCTGAAGACTCTGCAATACTATCGTGCACCAGAGCCACATTTTCAGTGTTGCAAGACGTCCGTTGTCGTCCAGAACGAGACCTGCCTACTTTTGTACCGTACTGTCGAAAATTCGCATTTAAACGATAAATTCCATATATACTCGTACATAGGCCCAGTTTTTACCGTTTCATTCTGATGCATTCCATCTAATACAATTATTTAAGCCGTTGTTTTAAAAGCTTCTCGTTTTAATAGTAGTTGAGGGTCGTGTGAATAATAACTTTGTTGAAATTTTGAATACATATCTTATAATATTAAGATCATCCTAGAGCTACCTATCAGAGTTGACATAAACTTTAACATCAGTTAAATTATAATTGGTCTAATTTGCACCAGTTTTCGTTACTTAGGACAACATTACCTACAACCGTCGGACATGGTGGACAAATCACCCAAGGTTAGGTTAAACAAGGCGCCCAAATAAGAAAAACAGAAGCTGGGTCCACTTGGGTCCTCTGACATTGTCCCTTTGTGATCACCCAAAGAATTCTTAATGAATACTAGACTCTGGGACGATTTGTAACTTGAGAGTAGTGTCATAATAGGTCTATTTTGGCCGCAGTGATCAGGTGACTTGTTCCCGCTCCTTATTCTAATACTAAATTATAATTTATAAATTTGTTCGAATTATTTCCAAATGCTATAAGCAGGAATAGTGGTCTTTCATTTTCACTAGCAAACTTAAAATTCCATAGTACAGTTGTGCTTACAGAAACAACAAATTTATAATAATACAGTTTCATTAGATGATGAAACAAGCAAATTAAACTTCTAAATCAAACACTAAGGAATAAACTAAAATAGACTGGACAGTTGAAAAGGGATAGCTATAAATTTTAACGTTTTATACTTGTCCCTTGTACACAGTCACAGCAATTGCTAATTATCTCATTGACTCTGTTTTCTACCGCTGAAAACCATAATTTATGAAAATTTTCAGTAAATGGTTGGTTTTTTGCGTTAATTTCTTAAAAATTGATAACAATAAGAGTAATTGAAATAAATTAATTTAAAAAAAAGAACACAAAAAGTGCACACAGTGTTTTACGAAATAAAACAAAATTGTTCCAAAATCTTCCATTGCCGCAGAATTATAATTTGTTTTTCTTGTGACACAATCGTTTGATAATTTATTGCTGTTAAATATGTAACACAAACTGCTATGTGTTTAGCTTATTTTCCTTATAATAAACACACATCTTTCACGTGCACTCATTTTATCACTTTAACATGAAATTTTAATAATTTTCATTTAATAAATTTATAATAAAATTTTTCTTTTCTATAATTTTTAAATTTCACTTTTATGAATTTTCCTATTTTTCGTAAACAATGTGTAATATATCTGTCTCTTTCATATATTCTTAGCAATCAAATGTTTTGGGAACTTTTGCATCACTCACTTTTTACATGTCTATGTTAGAAATACGATTATCAATTCAACTAAAACCTAAAACATTAAACGATCCTCCTTAAATTTGATCAACGCGAAATATTTAAAAAGAACAACAATGTACTATAGATGATCTAATTTAAGCGTTTAGGAAAGATTTAATACAAAAAGAAACTAGCATTGGTGGTACCATTGAAAGTTCAAAAGTTTTCTATTGTCATTTTAATTTAAAAGATGGCTATAATGATATAAGACTTCGTTGTTCATATTATCGACTTAACATATAATTTTTTCAATATAATCATAAACATAAAAAAGAAGATATGATATTGTAATGTGTGTAGGAAACGTTTGTTGGGCAAGCATTTCATAAATGCTAACTAAAGGTACTGACTCACTATCCTACACGATCGTACGATTATGTCAAAATAATGTGTGACAAAATTCTGTCCTACTTGAAGAAATCGCTTTAAAATGGCGAACTTTATGCCACACTATTACACAAAAAAAAGATGCAAAAACATATGTTTACTCAGCTTAATACTTTTAAAAGTATTTATTTTATTCTTTGCCGCAAAATATTTTTTTTACAAATATGTACAATGAAAAATAACCTAAAAGTTTTTATAAATAAAACACAAGCTTGGTATTGTTGCTATTTTTCTGCCTTGAACATAGAAAATGCAGCTCTGATCGCATAGATAAAATTTATTTTATGAAAATTTTCATAACATTAAAAAATCGGACAGACCTGTCAAAAAGCCTGTTATACACATGCTTTTTCGATACACACTATCATACTTTTTTAGCACACATTCGTTTTTAGACAGATCGTACGATAGTGAGTCAGTACCTTAACCGACATTCATGCATACATTCACTGCAAACCAAAAATACAAAAAGAATAAACAACAAGTATTAAAGAAATGAGTTTAATTGAAATATGCTTACGTAGTCATAAACCCAATAAGTAACTGGATACTTTGTTCAAATGTGACAAAAACCCAAATCAATTCTCACTTGGCGTGCGTTAACATTTTGGTATTGAGTAATATTTTGACACAACATAAAATTTTTTTTATTTTATTTGTTTATATATAGAATTAAGCTTATGCATAAGAGAGAGATGAGTAAGAAGTAAAAGTCACTCATTTCATTCTTTTCATAATTAATATATAAGAAGTAATGTTTTGATGTAAATAATCAATTATAATCAATTGGCGTAAATAGTCGGAGCTTGCTCTGGAGCTCGACTATAAAAATAAAGAAAACTAATGAAAACTAAGAAATACAGTAGTTTCAATTAGAATACAACACAATATATTTTAATGATCAATCTTGAAATCCTATAAGTATAAAAACTATTAAAATAAAGAATTATTGATTTTTTAAAATCATTCTCCAACAGAACTCGCCAACATACAATCAACAATTTGAAAAAAAAATAGACATGATGAAAATTTCGCAGATTGTATTTGGTCAGATGAAAACAATACATCTGGACCTGACACCTATCAATGCATCTATCATAAACGTATAAAAAATCAAGCTGAAGGAGAAGCATGGCATATAATTACCTTCTATAATTTAATTAAATGTAAAAACTGCATATTTAATAAAATTTAATTTAGTGATTTTTTATTAAAAATTTTTTTAAATTAATAATTAAAATATTTTTTAACTTATATCTAAATAAGTTTATTGTTTAATATGAAATAAAAATAAAAAATAAAAAAACTAAAAATAAACTTATGTTATATCTATAAACATATCGAGATGTTGTACTCGTATAACATATCGAGACCCAGTTTTTACTATTTTGTACATTGTTTGAATATGCTGCCTACAAAAATTACATTTAATATTTGCACAATTTTGTACGCAAGATACGCAAACAATGTGCGAACAATTAAAATGTTCACAGATTCACAACATATTTTACACATCATTTTTTTTATATAAATATTTTAGTGGTGTTTGCTCATCTTCATCAGAATCAGAGGAAGATGAGAGAACACCACCGACGTATTTACTTTTAACAAATTAAATTTTGCTTCCAGGAAGGCTTTTTCTGATTGTTTGTATTTATCATATGCAATTTGTGTTTTTTCAATTTTTTTATTATATCTCCACATACTCTTATCCTTGTTGATTATTACATACATATTAATAGACATAAGACTTGGTAGATGTATTGTTGCTATTGGTGTTACTGATGTTGTTGCTGTTCCTGTTGTTGATGTTGTTGATGGAGGATTTATTCTTGTAACCTCATCAGCTTCAACGAAGTACATCTAGCCTTATGATTAAAAAACTTTAAAAACATACTTATTTATACAAAAATTAGTTTAGTGCGTAAATATATGGAAACTAAAAATAGTTGTATTACAAAAATGTATGATAATATTAAATTGTGATTTTTCTAGAAGTCATTATTAAGGATTACTATTGTTATGGTCACACAATTTTTTTTATATATTCTTTATTTTAATTTCAATAACCTAATTCTCTAATAAAGAGTGCTGTGGAATATTTACATAAAAACATAAAAAAAATTTGTTTACTAAAAATATTTGTATGATAAGAATTTCTTTAATTTCTATTTCATACATAATTCTAATAAACAATACATAAATGCGTACGGAAAAAAATATGCTTAACAAAAATACAATTCATAATGATTAGAATTATTTTTCTTAGCAACTAATTAATGTGAACATGTATGCTTCACATGTACAAGATCGCCCTCCCCTACACCAACAAAATACCATAAGTTTCTGTCTTTAATAAGACCAAGACCACACACAGCAAGTTTAGTTGGGCAATTCTTGATTTTGTAGGAGAGAGAGGAAAGGGGTACAAACTTGCTCGTACTCGACAATTCCCTTGTGTTCTCTCTTCGTATCTTTTATCAGCTTGAAGGCTGAATTAATGACTGAATAAGAATGCTAAAATTGCCGTAAAAAAATTGCGGCAATTTTAAAAGAGAATTGAGAACTTACCGTGTGTGGTCCTGCTGTAAATAAAGATCAGGGCTACCCATTCACAAGCATTTTCATATTATAAAGGATTATGTTTTTAATAAAAATAAAAAACATCAAATCTGGTATGCATAGAGTTAAGTCTTTGATAAAAAAATATTAAAATTTTAATTTAAAGGTAACATGAAGGTAATGCCATATTATAGATTTTTATATTCAAAAAGTATAGTGCTACCATATTATAGGATTGTGACTTTTATAAACTAACATTAGCGTAGACAACGACATTCAAGATCTAAAGATGGAAAATTGAATCTGATGCTTTTGTCATAAATTTCTCATACTACACAAATTTTGAATTTCAAAATGCAACCCTAAATCCAGAGATGGAAAATTGAATCGGCTGCTTTTGTCTTACAAACCATTCACACTTTTTCAGCGGTGGATGATCCCTACTTTCTACTGAAAAGTGGATTTAGAAGCCCCATAAACATACTACTAGGGCACAAGGGCCAATTATTAAAAAAGCAAAAAAAAAAAAAGATTTGTAATTAGTTTAAAAGTTGTCTTGAATTTTTATAACGTAATCACTTGCCATTTTTTGAACGTCATGTAATAAATTTTTAGTAGATGAAATTTCTTTAAACCTTAAAAATATATTGAGTTCAATTGTTAAAATTACCCTCTGAAACTTTGCTATTTGTTATAGGAAGTTCTATTTATGAGGGTAGTTTTTACGGAGAACCGAACAATTTTAATGGACATAAATTCTCGGTGCGTTTATAAAATTTGCCTCTTTGTCCTTTGATTATCATATAATTTTTTACTGAAAAAGTACCAGTTCTGAAGTAACAAAAAGTTTTTGTTTAATTTTTTTTAGAAGAGTATAATTGTAGCCATAATTCTCTCTTTCACAATTAAAACAAGTCTTTTTGGTAAATTTTTTTTTATTTATTTTGTTATTTTTTTTTATTTGTTTGTAATCTTAATGTTTATTTTTTAATTATTATTTTTTTCGTTACTTGTTGTTTTTCACATGTCTCTTGTTTATAATTTTTTATTTATTATTATTTTTTAATTTTATTTTATTTGAGCAAAATTATTTTTGTTTTGTTTCTGTTATTGCACTATTTTGTTTTTTAATTTTTTTTTAATATTTTTTTTTAACAATTTTCAATAATTCTTCGTGTAACTAAAAAAAGTGGATAATATTAAATATTGATTCTTAAAATTATTTATTAAATTTTTTTGCTTCTTTGTTTTTATTTTATTCTGTTTTGTTGCTTTTGGTTTAATATTTTTTGTGTTTTTTATTGTTTTTCAATATGCATTCTTTTTAGATTTTGTATTAAGTGTATGTGTATGTTAATGTAAAGGTAAATTTACCCTCCAGAAATGGCGGCTGCTCGACATTAGGACCTCTTCAAAATTGGCCACTTAATCATATAAAGAAAACATTACAATTTCCTAGTAAAGGGGAGCTAATCTATGCTGGCATTACATCCGAATAGGGGTCTAATATCCGAATTTGATATCTAGTAAAATTGATCGAAATTTTTAATTTTGGCATCATGGCACTCGATGTCGAGATGATAGCATTCGATAGCGAGTCTTCGATGTAGTATATCATTCGATAGCAAACTAATTATCGTAACCAAAACAAATTACTTTTTTAACGAGCACGGTCAACAAAAAGTTAAAAAAATTAAAAACTTATTTAGTTTCTGGTTTAAACAATTATTTAATAAAATAATCATAGTCTACTCGCTATCAAAACTTAAAACTACTTCCATGTTTTAAAATGAGATTATTACAATCACTTACACACAAGCTTTATGGCTTAACGATCAATGCTTGTGTTGAAATTAATTGGTTTCTATTTTGCAGAAAGAAAGTCTTGATATTAATTAATACAAACCCAACCAACCCAACAATTTCTGCAAGGCATACTTATGCAAATGTATTTGATTTTTTTTTATAATGATTGATTTAAAAATGTATGAGTAGTATGAGAAGTCTTATGGGGTTAGTATGTTTTCAAGATTTGAAAAATGTTAAGCAGCTTTTTTTTCAAGTCTTTGTTAGATTTAAATTGTGTGTGATAAAAAAAAGTAATAGAAATATTTAAAAAAAATTTGATTTTTTTTTCAGAGTTTACTTTTGAACTTTTTGCTTACCAGTGTCTGTGTGTGATTAACTAGAAGCTAAGAAGCCTTAATAATAAATACACTCTATAATTCTACTAATCGGACCACGTCTCTCTTAAGAAACTGCAGAATGAAGCCAAAAGGAAATTTACTCTAAATTAGCGTAAATAAATTTTTTTTTGCATAAATTGTTAAACTGAGCGAATTAAAAACCTCCAGGGGAATTGGGTAGTGACAGTAGCCATGTAACTTGTTGCCACTATAATTTTAATTCCAATTCTACACTAGAATTGGCTTTCTGCAGCAATGCTTACTCTACTGGCGAACATTATGCGTCAAAAATATTCTGATAACCCAGCAACAAAAATATAAAAATTTTATAATGAATAAAACTATAGAAAATCACTTATAACAGCGCATTTATAAAACAAAATTATATTTGTTCGCGATGAGTCACTTAGATGCGATAGCTTTACCTGTGCAAAACAATGCTTATGCTATGATGTATTAAGTTGGAAAACAAGAAACTACTTAATTTTTTTTCGAATTAAATTTATACTACTAACAGGATTTGAACCTGTTAATCTGCAGTTCAGAAGCATTAACTTGATACTCAACAACTTTAGCCACAAACTCTGTTGAGTAAATTTTTCTTTTGTGCTTAGTTAAAAATATAAAACGAGTGCGTAGTAAGTGTGCGTACACTTACGAAAGTAGGCAGTTAGCATATATACACATTTTGAACATTCCCTTACCTTAGTGCTTCTCGGAAGCAATAAATTTCAATTGTTCTATTTTTAACTTGTGAGAATATGTTTTGAAACACACTGACTTACGCTTTGGCATTGCAAAATGCAATACTGTCACTATTGCTTTCAAATCAAAATTTTTTTTCTGGAAGATTAAATTCTAGCATGTGAAATGTAGCAAGTACAATTTAAATTAAAGGCCTGGCCCCGGAAAAGCAAACGAAAACTTTATATTTAAAACAAAAACATTAAACAAAAAATTTGTTTTTATTTTCAATACAAATGTACGAAAAAAAACTGGACTATAATTATAGTCACAAAAAAGTAGGCTCTTATTAAGAGCTGGTTTTCGTGGCGGCTTAAACGGCTTTCAATTAGAGTCGCAAGACTCCGTTTTGAACTATTAAGAGCTGACTTTTGTTCATAAGAATTATAAGAATTTAGTCGTTTTTAGAAAGATACCGACTTTAGTGCGACTATGATTATGCGCTGCGGCTGACAATGAATTCTACATTAGCGCTAGGAGTCGAGGACTACAAAAATGTTAATCTATGAGAAAATTCTTTGCGACCGGCAAGTATTATATTTAAACGGAAAATAAGATTATTGTCACAAGCTAGTGTTTACCTTAAAAGTAGAATAAATAAAGGTTGAATGGAAATCTCTAGGGCAGAAACAATAATTTTTCACGATTGATACAAGTTGGCACTACGCTAGGGACCACAGAATCCGTAAAAAGAAACAAATGTTGCCAGTTCTGAAAAAGATTTTAGAATTTTACCTTGTTTTTAAGGTTGTTTGGTTAACGTGACCAAATTAAATACCTAAAACAGCTTCAGCTATAAAAATTAAATTAAGAGCTGCTCTAAGCAGCAGCTTTAGCTCTTCTTATAAGTTTTTAATAATAAGTGGTTTAGCTGTTTACCCAAAAATTAGTTAATTAAAATAAACAAAAATTTTTGTTTATTTTATGTAAATATAAAAAATTTATTTTTTTTATTTTCCATGGGACTAATTTTTGTTAAAAATATTTTTGAATTAATTAATTTTTTTTTGCACAAAATCTGATTATTTAAAAAAATAATTTTTTTTTTTTTTTTTTGGGAAACTGAACTAAAAAGCGCATAAGAAAAATAATTACAAAATTATAAACGATAAGAAATAGTTCACAGAAAAATATTACTCAATCCAAAGTATTTTTATTTAATAATTTGCCAGTATAGAAATTAAGAAAAATATGGAAAATACCTAAGAAAATACTGCCTTTAATTAAAATTGAAAATCACACTACATATTTGTTTTTGTATGTACAAGTAATGGAATATGTGAAAAATGTGCTGATTTAATGGCTGATTTTGTTTAGTTTATTTTTAAAGGGCCATAAACGGAGTTACAATGAAGTATGCTTTTATTAAAAGCTTATTTTAGTTCATAAGAAATTTGTTTTGATTTAAAGTCCTTTTTAAAAAGATATCGGCTTTAGTGTGAATATGATTATGAGCCAATGTTGTTGTTTTTAGTTTTAGTTTTAATTTTTCAATGTTTTTGTTTTGAATGATCTTTAAATTTAATTTAGAAATCAGTTTTCTTTGCTATATTAATAATTTATTTCTGAATTTATGTTATGTGTATATTGATTTCTTCTCTTCTTTTTTTTTTTTAATTTAAATATTTATGCTAACATTATAACTATTTTAGAATTTTGTTTTCAACTTAGTTTACTAATTACTTTTGACTCTTACAATTACGGGGACTTATGCATTTATTTATTACTTTCTTTTTTTTAATTTAATAACTAATTTATTTTTTTCTTTATAAATGTATATATTTTTGTTGTTGTTGTTGTTAAAACTTGTGTGTCTTTCATTTTCATGTGAGTATTTTTTTCGTATTGTATAATTATATTTAATTATTTATTTACTTATGTACGTCCTAAATGTTAATAATTTTTTTTTTTAATTTATTATATACAAATAATTAAACTAATTTAATTTCATTATTCAAAATTAATATTAAAGATATTAACGAATTTTTAAAAAGAGAGGAAAAATTAAAGAAAAAGAAGAGATTAATTCGGCTAGGAATTTCAGTTAGTTACGTTACAACTTTAACATTAACATTTTTAAATAATAACAGGTTAAGCCGTTTTTATACTGAAAGATTTTTACATAGCGCTCTTCCACTTCAAATTCAAAACCATAATTTTACAGGAAAGCCATAAGAAGCCGGCAATTTGCTGGCAATCTTATGGTAAGCATTTTTAATAGGCCTGCTTAAACAGCGATATGTTGCAAGGCCGGTTAAATGTTTTATATGGGCTTGTCGTGAATTTGACTACGACAACGACACTCGTAATAATGCTGAATATTTGAAGCTAGTTTTAGAAACTAGGAATTGTAATGAATGAAATATTACGTGTATCGTTATCGTATTTAAATTGACGAAAAGCCTGGCATTTCCATATATCATTGTGGACCTAAACAGACCTGTTTTCAAAATATTTTTTTTTTACATTTTCATGAAGCTTAAATTTTTTATTGTTTTTGTATTTATTAGCTACAGAATTTATAAATACAAAAATTTAAAATAACATTCTCAAAAATTATAAAATTTTTCTTAAATATAAAATTTTTTGATATTTGCGAGCACTAACAATGTCAGATGTTTTGCAGACAGAAATGTTATAAGCTTTAATTTAAAACTTGTCATATGTCTTTTACAGATGAAATATTTTAAAAGTTTTAAATGTCATGTAAGGCATAATAAAGCAAATAAAGCTTTAAGCCCTTCTTACATATGAGGGCGGTTAATTTAATTTCTGGCTAAAACTATGAGTTTTCTAGTTTTAAAAAGATTCATAGCTTTTGCCAAAATTCTCATTTTCCTTTACAAAGCTTTAAAGCTGTGTTATCATTTTTAAATAAAATATGCTGCAAGTACCATTTTTTTGCAAAAACTTAGTTAATACCTTTTTATTTTATGTGTGTATTTTTGTTTTTGTACAAAACCCATTCATAATTAACATAAATATATTTATTACATTCATTCTAAAATTTCGTCTACGTTTTCATATGCAAATCAATTAATTAATTTGTTTGTTAATTTAATTATCATAAAATTATTAACTATTTTATTTCTCTATATTTTTTTTTTCTATTGTATTTTTCTATTTTTTTTGTCTTCTTTTATATATACAAAACTGTGTGTTTGTTGTTTTGATTTTGTTAAATTTATTAATTTTTTACATATTCAATTGTTTAAAGTTGTTTGTTTTGTTGTCAAAAACTAAAAAAAATAAACCATTTTGGCAGTGCATTGAATTTTTGTTTTCTTTTTTGTTTATTTAATTTTAACTATATTATTGTTAATTTTTTTTTCTGTCTCTCTTAATTTTGTAATTAAACTATCAATTTGTTTTCAAACTTAGTTTAAAAAAAGTGTTAAACAATCAATTTATTTTAAGATCAACATAAAGTTTTCAACTAAAAAAAATTATACAAAAAACTCAAAAAATTGAAAAAAAATATAGTTTTTTCTTAAATGGAAGACAACTGTTTTTATGTTTTATTTCAAGTTAATTAATAACAAATTATTAATAAAAAATTTAAACGAATATACGCAAAATTTATTAGGAACCTTATGTATTTTGTTTGTGATATATTCTAACAAAATTGATAACAGCGAACGAAAAACTGTATAAATTATGGAATATATTTATGAGGTTAAAAAAAAAGGAAATGAAAATAAATTTGAGTATGAAAAAACAATTTTTTTTAAATATTTCTAGTGCTATCGGTAGCATAGATGAAATTTAGCTTGAAGGTAAAGTTAGGTCAATTTATTTTAAGACATAAGCTTGGTGCGATTCTAGAGTAAAAGAAACTGAGAAATTTGTACTCTAGCAACGATCAAAATTTCTTGAAGAAATTTTCACTCTGAAGGCTCAGCCTGTACTCGCAATAACATGAGATATACCGCCACCAGAGGGTACAATTACATTTTTAAAGGAATGAATTGCTTAGTTTTTGTATTATTACGTGTTATAAGTTTATCTATACCCTATAAGAACAGTGACACTCAGTTAATCTGTCATTTGATTGGCATTGTTGATAGAAATATCTATCAAGTTCTTAAGGGCATTTGTGTAGGTGTGATCTTTCTTTTACATATGGATCAAATGAATGTTAACATGGTAGAGAAATTCCGAAACGTCTAAATAAATAATTCTATTTTTACACAAATTAAAAAATTTAATAAGGAGTTCACATTTCAGGTTAAAGTCTTTAGTATCTAGTGTATAAATGTAAAAATAAAATAAATGTAAGAATGCACTATCCTACTATTTTCTACAACACTTCAGAAATACAATACGACAGTCCAAACCAAATACGGTCTACAATTGTGTAGAACAGCTGTCGCTTAATGGTGCCAACTTTTAGTTTGAGATCAAGCGTGCTGTTTACGTTTTAAGTACTGAAAACAAGTTTATCTACTTGAAAAATGTGTATGTTAGCATCACAAATAAAATGTAAGCTTTATTTGTTTACAATTATTAGAAAAAAGTCGTTCACGCTTTGTAGCTTTCCTGTAAAAATACTAAAAAACGTTTTCCTTATGTGACACAACTGAAAAATGTATTTCTATAACAAACAGTTACCACCATATCTAAATTCTTCATTGTTGTTTTAGTTTAGTTTGATAAGTTTAATTATTATTTTAATTGGTAGTATTAATCATATTGATATATTTCAGGTAAAAATTTTATTCCATATCAAAACGTCAAAATTAAAGGTCGTTTTCAAAACAATTAAATAGTTTACTACACGGCGACAGATGTAGCCAACGGCCTTTGCAGCCGTGTAGCCTGTTGTTTCGAATGTGTTTAATGCATGAGACAAGTGATGTTTGTAGACGAGAGGCTGAAGAAGCAAAGTACGTAATTCATTACACTTTGTACGAAAAATTTTTATTTTCTCTTTTACACTTCGCATATTGACACTTTTCTACTATCACTTGACACATTCACAATAATAGAAATTAAGATAACGCCTTCAGGAAGTTATTACTCTGTTAACAAAATTCATTGTCACATTTAGGTGACAGCTAGATTCATGTATAAGCGTATGTATATCTATGGTTTTTGATCATGGTGTAAATAAACCAGGGGATACTGAGATGCCAGCTGAGTGTCTGAGTGTAAATTGGGACTATATTTACTGAAATAAGCGTGACCAATACTTTTGGCAAATATTTTTATAGTCTGAAGTGACTCGTATTACATAAAATTAATTACCATTTTATGATAATGTAAGTATGTTGTATTTTAATTAAAGATTAAACTATTCCAAACCATTTATATAGTGGTTATGCTTATTTTAACAAATTTATGGCTAATGTGACTGAAGCTTCAGACACTCTTAATGATTTACAGTAATTAGGCATAGGCAAAGGGTAAAGTGTCCTTATAAATTTTTTAATTTTGTCTTTAGAAAACTGGAAACTAAGTTAATACAAAAATTTTATTTTGTTGTTTTTGTGTTGTATTTGTTTTGAAACCAAAATAAATTAATGTGCTGTTTCCATAACACAAGCTATCAAGTCGAAAAAAGTTTTATATTTTTGACGAGTTCATCGCTTGTACATTAATGTTGAAACTAGTTACTTGGAATAGACTGAGAGCGTCGTGAAATTAAAAGCACAATTGAGCTGTTATTTTTGAAAAGGGTACAAGTTCGAGTTTTAAAGAAAATTAGTTAGATGTAATTTTAGTAAGATATAGACACTATCAAAAAAAATTACAGATACAAGATTACGCTATGCGCATGATTTCCCGTTAAGCAAAAAAAAAAATAAATTTCTCTACTGTGATGCTTACATTATTTATTTATTAGCCAATAGGAATACATCGTGTGACGTCATTTGTGCTATAAGCGCAGAAAATATTAATTTTATGTGCGTGATGGTGTAATCCTCCTGTCTATCATTTTTGGACACCATCCAACTAAAATTACCACTCTCAAAAAATAATTCGTATGTGTGCACTTCCAGCCCACTGTCCGCTTGTAAAATTAATCAAATAATTATAAAACAAAATAAAAATTGATATTTTTTAAATATTAAAATGAAATTGTAAAGTATTTATCATAAAATCCTTTATAATTACGTACAATACTATAAGTCTTCACTACATTTTAAAATTTTATTAATTATTTTCATTTTGTTTTTACACATATTTTTAAGGATTGGAAAATTCAGAAATGAAAGTCTAATAATAATGAAATGAAACTAAAGTTAAGGAAATGCTTTGTAGAATGTATTTACAACGATATACACAAATAAATTTGTGAATTGACTAAATATTTTATTGATGTTTTCGTTAATATTATTTTACTCTATTTTTACGTAATTAAAAAACAAAAACCATTTTTATTAAATTTTTTTTGTCTTGTTTTATTTTGGTTTTGTTTTTAATACGATTTATACGGGTAAGTATATATTGTTTTTTTTTATATTTAGTTTTTTTTTTTTGGGAATTGTTTTTTGTTAGGGTGAACATTTTGTTATTTTGTGTTGTCTGGTTAATTTAAAAATCATTTCTAAATCCATTTTACGTAAAACGTAAAATTTATATAATTTTTTTTATATTACCATGGGATTATATGTTTTTTGGGGTTTCATTAAATGTTATGAAGTGCATTAGTTGGATTTGATTCATATTTTATTTCGTATTCTAAAAATTTTGGTTTTTTGTATAAACAATTAACTATTTTGTTAATGGTATTTAACTATTAAATTAAATTGAGTGTTTTGTTTAAGCTAAAACTATTTTTCGCTTATTTTTTTAAATCATTCGTTCTTTTCTGTTATTTTGTTTTGGAAAAGAAATTACGTCTGGTATTCTTTATTTAATATAATTGTTTTTGTTGTTCATTTATATGATGTCGTTGTTTAAAATGTTTTATAATTTTATTACAATCCTGTTTTCATCTATTTTATATTTTTGATGTTTGTTGTTATTGTTGTTGTTATAGCAACAACACACACACACACAGCATTCATTTCTGGCAAAATTTTTTAAAGGCAATATTGCTTGCCAGTTCATGTTGTAGATGCCTAAATTTGCATTTCTTCTTTTTGATGTCTGGTTAGTTTTGGCAGTGTCTCTTATACTTTTAATAGTTAAAATTTTTAAAAGATTTTTCCTAAATGTTTTTATGATTTATTGCTTTAGTTTTTTAGTTTTTTGTTTTCTTTCTATTCAAAAATCTGTGGTATTTCTTAAACATTAATAATTTGATTGCTTAATTACATGAAAGAGTTTATCTAAAGTGCAAGTACATCCAAGAGATTTCGTTTTTACAAACACGTAATTTAATGATTAAATAAAAATGAAAATAATCTGTTCCACTGTCACTAATATTTCCGTTAAATGCTCTTAATTAGAAAGAGAGAAGAGAACAAAAGAGTTGTTGTTTCTCTTGTTGTTGAAACTTACTCACTTTAAGTATCTTTTTTATTTTCTCTATCCAGACTTTTAGTTTTTCTATTAAGATGTACGACAACATATTTATGTCCGAAATAGGGCGAAAATTGAGGTGAATCTAATAAAATAAACAAATAAATTATATTTTACTAAAATATTTTCTCTACAACTCGTCAACTTCAAACATATTTATGTATAGACGAACGAGTACATACGAATTATAAAAAAAGGAAACCTTTTCATTTCTTGCGTAAAAAATCAGTGTATTTGCGTGCTCGCTTGCGTACTTTCTTAAAAGCATTTGTTAGTTTAAAGCTCTCTCGCAAATGATGATGACCATGGTGACCATGATGTGTGTGATAATGAGTATGAGCTCTTTCTATACCCGGCGGATAATCATAATGTGGATGATGTTGCTGATCTTGCTGCAAATGCATATACGTAGATGATGATGGATTTATGGAAGCCGAAAAAGTGGATGAGTTCGCCGGAGAAGCAGGGGAGAGTGGCGACAGTGGCGTGGGCGTATATTGGCCACTACCTCTCTGCGAAGATAGTAAATTGTGAGCCGATGAAGCGTCAAATGATTCAAACGATACACCTTGTTGTTGACGTTCAACTGTGTCTGGAGAGTGTAGCGAGGATGAATGCTGACTGGAAGATGTAGTGGTCATCATATCTTCACCTTTATTCATCATTTCGGGTGGAAGGGCATCAATGGCTAGAGGTTTGTTAAATTGGGAATTAGCTGCCATATTAGTGTAGTCATAGGAAGGATACGTAAAAGGTAAATAACCCGAATGTTGAGATTCTGCAGATACGACTGCAGTACCAGAAGCATTTCGTGAAGTGGTGTTAATGAACTTAACTTCATTGGCGTTGCGTTCCATGCAGGAACTAAAAACGATATTAATGTTATTTGTACTTGAGGACAAATTAATATTAGCTGAAGATAAAGGAGTAGAGCTACACGTTGACATGGCACAAGCTCCGCCACAACTTTCAGAAGTATTCGGATTTTGATTTAGATTAGTCTCTTTGCTGGAGTTACGCCTAAAACGGCTGTCATAACTGCGCATACTTTCGGTACCTTCAACCGAAGACAATGTGTTAGTGGCAGTGTTGTTATTGACAAAATTATTTTTGTATTGGAACTCCAGAACATTGCTCGGCTGGAAAGGGTAAGTTTTGGTGTTGTTCAAAATGTTTCCTGGATCTTGTTGACCCTTTGACAAATACTGGTGTATGTCTTCACTAGTGATTTGTAAATCTTGATCCAAGTAAGTGTTACATTGTATATAATTGCTGCAACAATTGTTAAATATTTCGGCATCTTGGTGGAATTGCACCATTGTAGATTCGACATATTTACAAGGACTTTCACAGCATTTTCGAGATGTTGAAGGGCGATCATCTGAGGAGGATCTAGTTTTCCAATGTTGAGTACCATGACTACCGCGTCTGGGTGTTTTAACTTGCTGCTTTTCGGACTGTACTTCTATTTGTCTTTCTCTTTTGTGTTGTTTTACATCGGGTCTATGGTGAGACTTGTCTTCCAGAGATATCGTATTAGTTGAGTGCGGTTGTGTCAGTTCGTCTGTGCTGTCATTGTTAGTGTTAGTTTTTCCATCAGCGAGGAAACTCCATCTTATTGGAGAGGGGGAACAAGCATATTCAGGTAGATCATTACTTAAAGCATCTTTGGATGTGTGTCTTTCTATAGTTACCTTGGAAGGAGAATTATGGGGCTTACTGTCACCATCATTGGCTGCATATTTCTTAGCTCTATCGAAGACGGATGTCAGTGAGCCAATTTGACTGTTGGGTTGAGAGGAATTTAGAGCTCTTAATGATATCGAGCTATAACTCGGTTGTCTTTGATGTATTTTTTTCTTGCGCATCGTTACTGATGCTGATTTAACTGAATTGTTGCGGCTTAAAGAGGAACGTGAACCATACAGACTTGTTGAATCGGTTTGATAGCAATAATCCGACGAGGTACAACATGAAGATGGTCGTCGGGATGAAGTACCATACAAATCTTCAGCAAAATATTGAGCGAGTTCGGTACGTGAACTAGAACAGCAGGCCATTGTTTTTTGCACAAAAATATCTTGAATTTCTCGTTCAGTACAGTGGGGATCGTTACATGTATTAAGAGAAGTTTGGGAAACATCTGTAGCAGAACGATGACGACGAGTGCAAGTATGACCTGAGGATTGACCTTGATGTAAATGACCAATTTGCTGTCTATCCTCTCCTTCTTCCAATCCGTCTCCTGTACGAACTCCATTAGCGTGGTGATAAACATGAGTGCTATCACTACGTTTCCGTTGACGATGATGGTGTGAATGAGTATGATGGGCATGAGCATGCGATGATGTGCTGCGTACTGAGGCTCTTGGTGCACTATTGCGTATAAAAGGTTCTACACTATCGGTGCCATTTTGGTGTTGGTCATGCATATGATGATGTGACTGATGGGGTGATGTATGCGGATGGCTATGAGCATGGCTGTGGCCATGCCCATGAGGTGATGTATGTCTACTGTGCGGAGAAGTATGACGGCTGTGAGGTGAAGTATGTCTACTATAAGGTGAGGTATGGCGACTATGTGGTGAGGTATGACGACTAAATGGTGACGTATGCCTACTGTGAGGTGAAGTATGCCTACTGTGAGGTGAAGTATGCCTACTGTGAGGTGAAGTATGACGACTTGGATGTGGACTATGACTGTGACTATGCTTGCGTGGCATATGCTGATGACGATATTGTTGCGAAGCTGGTGGAGTTTGTTCTTGCTGATTGAACGGCAGTGAGTATTCAGCGGTGCAAGTTGTAGCTGTCGTGTTTGCGTTCGTTTGCCAGTGCTCGTTGTGTTTTTGTTGTGCTTGTGTTAGAAGCTGTTGCTGGTGCTGCTGGTGCATTTGATTATCATCACATACAATATCTTTTTCATAGCTACACTGTACGTGATGATGATGTTGATGCTCTTGTTGTTTTTGCTGTTGCTGTTGTGTTTTTGGATGTTGTTGATGTTCATGTGAATGCTGTTTTTGTAGTTTTGGAGTTAGCGGTTGTTGTTGTTGTTGCTGCTGTAGTAGTTGTAGTTGTGACTGTTCAGCGCTCGTTGAATGTACACTGACAGTTTCAGGAAGTGAGTCGTTCCTCAGTCAAGGCCCGCTGTTCTGGTAAGCATGTGCTTGCTGACGAAGGTGATGGGGCGCAGAGGCAGCGTTCCGGGCCTGGTGTGTATTTCGGCCGTCTACTAAACAACGCTCGGATGCAGCTATTTAAAATGAATTTTAAATTTTATTAATTTCATTCAATTTAAGTTGTTGATGGAAAAAAATTTTTCAAAATCCATTTTTGATATAGAAGCGTGTGTTATATGAGGGAAATTTAAAGCTGTTGTAAGTGATATCATGCTTTAAGATAACGTACATACATACTTGCCAATTTGTTTTTCATGCATCCTAAGACATGCTTGTTGTTTATTAATAAAAATTATTAAAACATATTTATGTTTTGTTTGTATATCTATTTACACATGCATACTTAAATCCTTATGTCTGTATGTACATGAAAAATCAAAAATTTTGTTTTATAAAATATTTATTGAACAAATTGTCAGTGGAATTTTGTTAATAAACTTTTCATAAGACTTTGATTTATTTTATTTGATAATTAAATAATAAATTGGCATTTGCTTAAGCGGTGTTTTACGAGAGAACTGAGGTGAATCGTGTTGTAAAAATTTATTTTATTATGGTCGTGCTGTTGTTGTTATTTTTACTCAATTGAATGTTTTATTAGGATACTGCTAATGGTCTCAAGAGAATAAATTTGACTTTATTGTTGAAAGATCGGTGTTTGCTTGTTTTGCTGAAAATATTTCTGGGTCTCAAATAACCGTAATAATTCCCACTCAAAAAAAAAAAAAAAAGAAACTTTATATGCAGGCCGTAAGATGGTTTTGCATTAGTTTAAAAATATTCGGCTTATAAAATCTCTTGAAACTGCCTACATGATTTATTTTAGTTTAGTTGAAGTTGGAATTAAAACAATTTTTTTACAGAAATTACATAATTTGAAAATATACAAATAAAAGTATAAAATATATGTATTGAATTTAAATCTGTGGAAAAATGGAATAATTGCTTATGTCTATCAAGTTATTTAAAAAAACTACAACTTTAGAAGTCCTAAAATTGTTGCTTATAAAATTATTTCGACTTTAACAAACCGTATTGCTTTCATTGCCATCTCGTTAATTGTGAAATATATCATTCCACCATCGCGAAATCATTTCTTACTTGACTTAAACGAATTTTCCTTATCAGCACAGCAATTAAAATCATTATTGTCAGATGCTGGTTTTTTTTCAATACTGATCGGTGTTTGCATTTAATGAATGTTGAAGTGGAATACAAAGATTAGCAGAACTACTTTGTTTTGAATATTGAAATAATTCGACAAGCAACCTTTTTTAGTTCTGGTACTAATTTCCAAGATTTACTAATCGGTACCGACTTATTTTTGATCTTCTTGCAACTTTATTATTTCTAATTCTGCAGATGAGCCCTTATATTGAAAGTAGAAAATTCACCTTGAATTGCATTAATTTCAACCAGATTCAGAAAAAAAAATCAAGAAATTTTTAAAAATATTTCAAGTTTTGAAATTTATTTTGAAATTCCATTGAAGTTTTAGTTTTTTTATGTACTCGTTGAGTTGCACTTATTTAATATTGAAAAAACTCAGAACACCGATTGCAACTCGGTCGCCACAGGTTGATCACCTCTGGTCTAAATTTAAAACCATAAATCAATGCTACCAGATGACAAAACTCTCCAAAAACTCTGCCAACTTACTTTGGGAAATGTGATTGTGGTTTTAGATTTGAGCAGCGATGTTTACTCAAGGTGTTTTTAGTGCAAGTGCAGAAAAATGTGCACATTTTGTTGTTGATTTGAGCCAACCAAAGTATTTTCTTACTCAACTGCACCCTATTGCACTGTTTGCAAGCACTGTCTTGAGTACCCCAAAGTTAACTTATATTCACGTGCGGCTGATTCGCGCTCGGGTTCGGGTTACTTTCTGGAGGAAGTATTACTTTGTGACTAAAAGCGTGTATCCACATATGAGTGTTGCCTACATACCTCTATCTAAATGTTAACGATTTTATTTCATTATACAGATTTAAATTTTTTGTTTAGTCAAATTTTTACACAATTTTTGTTGATGTTCCAATTTTATATAACCAGTTTCTGTAAGCGTAGGAAGTATAACAATAATAAGCGTGGCATTAGAAATGAGTTTTGCTGCACAAAAATTACTTTCCATGATTTAGCCATTAAAACACAGGTGAAGTGCTCTTGTTAACAAAATAAAACACAAATTAAATTGAAGAAAAAACTTAGAATAAATAATTATAATAATAAAAGTTATTTGTTTTGCAGGACAAGAACATGTTGTTCTTGTTTGGTTAGTGTTTTTTATGAACTCTTTTTTTGTATTTCACTTCCCTTAATTAATTAATAAAACGAAATTTATTTAGTGAAAGAAATTTAATAACAATTGTAAGTGATTATCAATTAATTATTTTTTGTTGTTGTTGTAATTATCTTTGTGGTGTAAGTGACAAAGTGAACAGATAACAGATAACAGACAGCTACCTGATGACACCTACACATTCTTCCATGAGCTGAATGACGCCGGAAATTATCACGATCGTAATTATAATCGTAGTAACATTTTCGTATTGGATTTGGTGTGCTGTATGCATTTGCACCATAATTTGTATAACAAGTTGAGCTGCCAGCTAAACTTGTTGTTGGACCCAAAAGATTAGTGCTATCGTTTAACGGATATGGACCCATGCCTTCAACCGTTAATGAAAATGAAGTTGTACCAAATACTTTAGTTGTTTATTTTATTCACATGATTAAATAAAAATGTTTTTTTTTTTGGAACCAAACAAATTAATGTTTTTTGTTTTTGTTTTGCCAAATAAAGTTGTGGTTTAATAGTTTTTGTTTCAGTGTATTTTTGATTGATTTAATGGGTTGAGGTAATCCAATTGTTGCGATGTACGAGTATATTTGAGACGTTGCGTTATTTTGTTAAAAAAGTTTTCGAAATATTTTTTCCCGTAAATTATAAATGCCAAAGAAATATTATTCAAATATTATTTTTTTAGAATATGAAATTAAAAGAATATTTTAATTAAATTAAATTAATTGAGATAATTTGAAAATTCTGCCATTTAATTAAATAGTTAAAGCGAAAAGTCAAAGTGTATAAGAAAAAGTTTGTTGTATTTAAGACACACGTAACGAAAAAAATGAAATTAAAAAGCTCATACTCAGCTTACAGAGTTGTCAGGATAAACTGATACACAATACTGTTCTGTATGCCGAATCTCTCGGTTTTATTTCTAAAAAGGTTTTTCGATGGGTTGCTATTGTAGAATTAAATAGATCAAACTATTAATTGCATTCGGAATACAGGCCGTGGACGATTAACAAAACCATTTTCTTTGTAATTTCCACTTAAAAAAATTTTAATTTTAAGTTTAATTAAAATACTACATAGTTTTAAATTAGACCCTTAATTAAAAAATTGTCTTAAAAACTGTCAAAGTGAGCACGAGTTATGTTTAAAAAGTAAAACTGGCTAGTATAACTAGAAAACTCACTCACACTGAACTGGAAATTATATCTCATATTCTCATACAAGACGGCTTTAATTTATCTTAAGACCGTATTTATAGCATGTTCAGACGTAAAAGTTAATGAAGTCAATTAAGTTTTAAATTGTGTGACTGATTTGGTTGTTCACACATATTCAATTAAGTTTACGAAATTAAGCATTTGACAACTGAAAATATTAACATTTTTTTTATTTTTTTTGAAAATATTTATAAAATAAAAAATGAAAAGAAAATCAAATTTAAAAAAAAAAATGTTTTGAAAGCAAGCTATTGATTAAAATAAATTAGTTACTTAAAAATTATTTTCAATAACAATTTTATAAAATTTATTTACCGGTACTTTCGGCTGCCATTTCTTTTTTATGACATTTATTTTTAAATTTATTTACGTTTTCTTTTTTTAATACTGAAAATATCAACTTTTCTCACTCTTGAGTTGATATTTAAGGGCACAACAAAGAGTTGCATTTTGATTTTGAATTCATTAACGTGCAATCAATTTTTAATTGTGCAATCAATTTTAAAATGCTTAATTGCTTATTAACCTTCTGTAGCCTTTAGTTAACAAACCTTCAAGGCTTAGATCATGTTCTAAAAAATTATTATCAAAATGGCCTATAAACTGAATCATATTACGAGTATTACGCGTCTTTTATTTATTTCCTCGAATAATTTTATTGCATACACTCTAACTTTAGACTTCAACCAATTAATTGGCTTTTATAACATTTAAAATTTTATAAATTTTAAAAATCATACATATAATTAAAAACAACTAAAACATACACATAATAAACAAGCACAAACATATTAAATATTTATTTTAGTTTAGCACTTAGCATGTATTTAAATATTATAATTTTGAAGCAACTAAATAAAAAAAGAAAATAAAAAAAAGGTATAAAGGGTTTAAGTGTTTACAAATTGAGAAAACTTTTTTTAAAAAGCAGCAGCAGTGGCTACATGACAAACATTGAAACGTATGTGCTTAGTTCGTTTTTATGATTCGCAAAAATACCATGATACTTCCTTAAGCTACGGTCATATCAAACAAATACTTATTTGTCATCTACATATACGTTTATAATTTTTTTTTTTACGTTTTGTTTTGTATTGCGGAATGTCTTATAATTCGTAATACTCGTATTTTGCTGTGATAACATATTTAAAACGTTTAAAAACGTAAAAGCAAGTAAACGATAAGTCAAAGTATAGTGAGTTTTTTTCAGTCGAAAATGAGTGATTGATTTTTTTGTGCTTCCACTTTTGATCGAAAAAGCGGAACTAACTGTTTAATTGATGGAAAGTTTGTTTTTCCTGTTTGTGATTTAAATAACTTGCACTTCGTAGTAAATGTGCAATCTAATTAAAGTTGAGTTAGAAATGAATTCTTATTAAATTAGTGACTAGTAATCCCTAATTGATTGATTTTACTTGTAAACATTTAAACTCTTTAAAACTTTCTGAAGGTGTAAGAATGGTTAAATGAATGATTGTTTTTTTGTTTTGTTTTGTAATTATTACTGTTTATTAAATGATTAATGAGTGAGTGTTATTAACAATTGACATGTTCAGTTGTTACATAGTGTTTGATTAGTAAGTGTTTCTGACATATACATGATAATTTTCCTTGTTTGTTAATTTAAAAATTAGCTGTGTACATTTAACAAACATTTTTTGTTATACTAAAAAAAGTAAAGAAAAAATTGGCAAACCAGTGTTTTATAAAAAAAAAAAAAAAAATAAAAATAAGAAATTTAGAAACAGAATTAATTTGTTGGTTTACGAATATATTGAAATCAAACAAACTGATTAGTGGGTTTTAGTTAAAATTTTTTTAAAGAAAAAAATAACACAAATTCCTTTTAACTACACAAAAGTAAAATATATTTTTTAATAGATAAAAATTTTGTTTATCTGTAGTTTTTTCTAATTTCTTGATTAAATATGAGTATGAATAAAAATATATTGATTGTCTTACGTGAATCATGTTGGGTCTTCTCCTCAGATACCATAAGTGCGGCACGTTCGATGCCCGAATTCATACTTCGTGGCTCCAAACTATTTGTGCAGTTTAGCATACTCCTGAAATTCGCACACTCTACGATTATGTTTTAAATTGTATGGATATTTTTTTTGTTTTGTTTTTTTTTTTTTCTAAATTTAATTTGAGGTTGTTTTTAATATTAAACAAAATACTTTTGTATTTTTATTAATTTAACAAAAATACATTTGTAAATTTACCAATTCTCTGAGTTTTAACATTAATCCAACAAAAAATTCATTATTTTTTTTAACAAAGACAGGTTTCTTAAAACAAATGAAATATTTCATTAATAAAGTGAAATAATTTTATACAAGGAAATAAATTAAAATTATTCAATTAAAGCACATAATTTGCTAAATATTTCATTGAATGTTGAAACAGTTTTAATGAAACCGTTTCATTCAATTTATGAAACATTTTTCTTTCAGTGTATGCGGCATATAAAAAACTATTACAAATTAAAGAATCCATTTAAACACGCAATTTTTATTTTTCTGAAATCTAAGTAGATTTTAAGATTCAGCTGATGACAATTAATTTTTTACGCACACTAACGGCTGGTGGAACACACTGTATCAGATGAAATGTTCATATGGTTTTCCACACTAGCTATGTTAAGTCATTTACACGACATGTATGTGTTTTAAAATGTCATGTGAGTCACATGAGTCACCCAAGAAATTATTTATTGACAAGAAATAGAGTTGCAATCACTTACAGCCCCACTAAAACAAAAACTATTTCAAATCTTTGATGGACTGTCATAGTAAGTTACCACAAGTCCGGTTTCATATAAAAATAAGTTTGTGAGAAAGCTTGATTAAGCAAAATTTATTTTTAGCTTCTTCTCATGTGACGCCTACACTGAGGATTAAGGTTACAAGGTAATGAGTGCAGCAAGTAATTTTGAAGTTAGTTAGGGGTAGTTGGATACGTGGTTCCTGAAGAGTTTTTATAAATCCCTTTTGGATTTCTATTTTCTGCTCAGACTATAAACTAGGCCTTTAAGAAAAAAGAAAGCACTAAACACATTGCAAAAAGCACTAAGTTGACAATGATTTTGAAAGAATAAAACAAATAAATTTTGCTAATTGTTTTGCAAAATTTTGCGCAATTTTATACAAAATTTGGTAAATTTAAAAATATATTTTCTATTTATTAAATTTTTCCCATGTTTTTGTTTTACTTACTTATTTTAATTAAATAAATTAATAAAATAAAAGACAAATATTTTTGTTACTTTAGTTATAGACCTTGGAAGTTATTTTTTAGAGTTTCAACTTTTTTTTTTATTTAGAACAAAATTAAATAAATAAATTTTAAAAAATAATAAAGCAACTAAAATATAATATAAAATTATAAACTTAATACGGTAATTTAAAAAAAAGCGGTAAATTAAAGTGAAAAAAAAACAAATAAAAACTTAAAATTGAATTTACTTAAGAACGGTGCGATTTGGACAGTTCATTTAGAGAATTACGTGGTGTGATTTCAATATCTTCGGTGTTGGAGACAGCTTCGTGGCTATATTTTTAAAATAAAACAAACAAAAATAAATAAAGTGAAACGCAAAAAAAATCTAAATAAAATATTTAACTTAAATAATAAAATGAAATGAAAGTTGTTTAAAATAAAAGAAAATTACAAAGAACTAAGCAGACTTTTTCATTATAGAATTTAAAATCAAAGGAAGAAAACCGAAAGTAATTTGAGTATTTTCAGTTTTGCACACAAACACAGGACGAAAAAAAAATACTTCCTGATGTGTGGTAAACTTTCAACTTAAGGTTATTTACCTCATACCCAAAGTCTTATTAATAATAACTCCAAGCTCCTGGTTTAAATGTTATTGAACACATCTGGGAAAATTTTGCCTAAAGAAGCAGCTAGAGAAGAAATGGCGAAAAATTACATCTATAGAGTTTCAACATTTTGTTTATGTTTTTCAAAGTTCTTCTTAATTTTTGTTTCGGTATCAAAAGAGCTTTTCTTTTTTAAATATTAATAAATACAGATGTGAAATGAAATTGCATCACTACTTTTGTCAATTACGGCTTTAAAATCTAAAAATTTGCTACTATTTCGTACTTGTTTCCCAATTACTTTCAGTTTCTGAGAAATCGTATTACTCGGCATTATAGTGTAAAAAGGCTAGACACTGCACGTACCGGTTTCTGTATGTTTCGGGCTTTATGCAGCGTTAATGTCGAATAGTATAGTGCCTGCAGCATAACGAATAGCTGCAGAATGTTTTTTTTTAGCAGAAAATTACTGTGGCAGAAGTTGTAGGGCTAAATTTTCGAAAAAAAGTAGATTAGGCAAAGATCTGCGCTTTAGAGCGACTTGCAAAAGTGTAGGTAGAGGAACTCTTGGTACCGCAATATAAAGGGTGTTGCAACAAGAACGCAAGATTTAAATTTGGCGTCATTCGAAGTGTCATTGCTTGACATTTGAACAATTGTTATTGTTTGCTAGTAGAAGGTACGAGGTTAGTAAAAATGGAGCGCTACACGAATGAACAACGCATTCTCATTGTGAAATTGTTTTACCAAAATGGTGAAAGTTTTGCGGCTACAGTTCGCAAATTGCGATCAATTTGGGGTCACAATAATGCTCCAAAAGAGTCAACTGTAAAGAGATTATTGGATAAATTTGCCGAAACTGGGTCTGTTAGTGATGTAAAGACAACAAGGCGCCTTCGACCAGGTCGATCGACCGAAAATGTCGCGGCTGTACGTGATGATGTTGCTCAAACTCCATCCACCTCAATTCAACACCGAGCTCAGCAAATTGGTATCTGCATATCCACTATGCAGCGAATTTTGACGAAAGATTTGCATCTTCATGCATACAAAGTTCAATTGACTCAGGAACTGAAGCCAGCTGACCATGGACAGCGAAGGGAGTTCGTTAATTGGGTATTGGAGAGACAACATGAAAATGCTGATTTTGCTGATAAAATCATCTTCAGTGACGAGGCCCATTTCCATCTTGATGGATTCGTCAATAGGCAGAATTGTCGCATTTGGGGTGAGGAAAATCCTCGAGTGATTCACGAGAAGCAAATGCATCCTCAACGTGTCACTGTGGGGTGTGGTTTTTGGGCTGGAGGAATCATTGGACCTTTTTTTTATGAAAATGAGGCAGGTCAAGCACAAACAGTCAATGGTGTTCGATATCGTGAAATGATAACCAGTTTTTTCTTGCCTAGAATTGAAGAAATTAATGTGGAGGGCTTGTGGTTTCAACAAGACGGCGCCACATGTCATACAGCCAGAGAAACAATTCAATTGTTGCATCAGTCATTTATTTAAAATTTATATCTTGCGTTCTTGTAGGGACACCCTTTACTTGTGTTAATAAGGAAAATTTGCTTAAGTCGACTCAGCTTTGTTATTGTGTTTCAGGGGTAGTGTGGCGTTATATTCCACAATTAACGGGATGACAATGAAAACAATACCGTTTGTTAGATTCAAAATAATTTTAAAAGAAAAGCTTATTAAATATGGCAGACAGTTTTTTCAAATTGGCACAGATACGTTCTTTCACATGCCCAAGCAGATCTAAGTGCTTTAAAAAGTTATTTCTCTTTATCGAGGTTAGTTTGCAATCACTATAAATTTCTCGATGAAAGGTGCAGATACAACTTTCAAAGATCCAGAGAGAGCCGTTGTGCAAGGTGAACTATAATTTTACTCGTGATTTAGAATGCGAATAAAAAAAAGGAAACTAATTAACCTGAACGGCTTGGTACATAACCTCACCATAAATGGTATCAAACTCTACATTAAACTTGCTTGAATTGGTGTTATCTGTCGGAACACATCTTGAGCTTTTCTTAAGTGGGTGGGAAGACTCAAAATGACATACCTAGGCAGACAAACAAACATGTAAAATGAGTACCTTAGCAGGTACGAGATTTATAAGGAGTTTGCGATTGTTTTAGTTAGGAAATAGGCTACACAATAAAACTTACAGGTGGCGATACTGTTATTGCTAGTATGGGACTAAATGTTGTTAGGAGAACACTTTTGTAATATGTGCAAGTGCATTAATTAGAATTATGGTCTCTATCAATCCTGAGCGACACAACAATCTTTAGTTAACTACTGGCTACGGTTTAAACAACGATAATTCCTCTGGCTTTACCACAACCACATTTATGTGGCCAAAATCCAAAGAAAAGCTTATTTAATAGTATGAATAGAGAGAACACAGTTAGTGTAGGCAGAGCTTGAAAATAACATGAAAGGGTCGCTAATAACAACATTACAAGCACTCAGTGCTTCCGAAGTAAGATCAAATTGGTTTTCTTAAGAGTCTAGCATCCAACCAAAGGGTTCTCTATTAAGCTCAAGATTAGGGAGTGGCTGGTAAGAAAACAATATTGGTGGGAGACAAGTGATATCATAGTAGTGAAAACATTTATGTCATTCTGACTTACTGGGCCTGATTCACTTAGAAAGTCGCATTGTCTTAGAATGCATGACTTTACATTGCAGAGTTTTGAAACAGTTGGCAAATATGAGGATCGGACAAACTGACCTCTGCAGGTTGTATAAATGTATTGTGCCACTGTAATGTTCTAATTTAGACCTATATTCGTTAGTTAGCGTATCACTACTTAAGCTCGTCTGACATAACGGACAAGTCACCCAAGTAAGCTTTTGAATTCTTAACGAATATGAGACTTAGAAACGATTTGTAACAAGAGGGAAAAAGTAGCATCCAAACAGTTCTATTGGCTGCAGCGACCAGGTTACTAGCTCTCACTCCCAGTTTTAATTCTAACCACAATAATTAACCAAAGATTGTAGGAGACTTGCTGGTAATTACAATATGGGTGTAGAAATTGTTGCACAAGTTAAAAATAATAATAATTAAATAAAAATAAAATAAAACATAAATAACCAACAAACAACGCTTAAAAAAGATTTATATGTTTGTTTTTTAATTTGTTTTTAATATGAATAAATATATTGTTGTACTGTTGTGATTTTTGTTGTTTAAAAAATGACAATGACGTTGGCGAAGGATGATGAAGAGATAGAGCTAATAATGGTTAAGGCATGAAGAACAAACGCTTGACATGAAAATATGATGGAATTTTTAATTTATTTAATTTCAATATTTTTTTTTTTGAAATACTTTAATTAAAAATTGGAATTATTTTGTTTTTTTTTATGATACAAAAATTAGAATAAAAATTTAATTTTTGTTTTTTGTATTTAAAAAAAATCGTTAAATGTTTATGTAGCATCCAAAGCATTCATAACCAGAAACTATTATTTATAATTTAACTATTATTTTAATAAACATATGTTTAAACAAAATTATGGCATTAATTGATTATAAATAATGTATGTTTAATTTAATTTATTTGAATTTTTTTTTGTTATAAAAAACATTTAAAGAAAGAATTTGCTTTTACGAGTATAAAAAAATATATAAAAATATAAAACACATTATATTTAACATTATATGTATTTTGTTTTGTTTAAAAACTACTTAAAAACAACAGTATTACTAACAAGTCTTTTTAATTTTATTTAATTATAGATAATTCTTTGTTAAAGAAAAGTGTTTAAAAACCAACTTTAAAATTTGCTTTTGTATATAAATATGTACGTATTGTTATATTGATTGATTGATTAAGAGGAGAAAATTGCAGGTTTTTGGCAGGTTTGTTTTTGTATTAAATTCTTATTTATTTATACGTCTTTTTTGAGTGTGTTTTGTATTTTGTTCATCATGCAACTTACCCGTACAGTCTACTATCTCGGAATGTCCTTCTTGTGTTTTTTTAAGTTTTAGTTTATGAACAAAAAAAGGTTTGTTGGGTAATTTTTGGTTTGAACAAATATCGTTAGTATATATATTTTTTTAACAAACAAAAAAATAATTTTTTATGGGTTGTTAAAAATTTTTCAAAATTAAAATTAAATTTGTATTAAATGCAAAATAAAATAATTAAATTTAAATTAAAAAAGTGTTCAATGTTGAATAATTTTGAAATAAAACTACAACTTAAAAAAATACTTGAATGGTATTGCATTATTCAGTGTGTTTGTTAATTTCTAAAGGATTTCCGAAGGCATTTTCAAACTTAAATAATTTCAACTTAATGTTACTTTGCTAAACAAAGTAGCCTAGAACTTTTCTTCCTGTGGCTGTATGTGTGTAAAGGACTTTTGAATAAGAATAAGAACGAATATTGGAGTTTCTCAACATTTGATATTTTATGTCTAGTTATCGTACAACATATATCGCAATTTGTAATGGAGGCATTTACCATAATAACTAGTGAAATTTTATGCGAAAGAAAAAAATCGTTTGTAAACATAAAACCATTAAGGTTTTTCTGTACTAACAAGTAAGTAACAGTCATAACTAAATTGGCGCGGCAAGCGTTTTTTAAAATTTTCATGCCTTTCTATGGGCATCTATGTATTAAACATACGGAAATAAAAAATCCGATTTCGCTTGCGCGTTTTGTAGTGAAGTTGGCTGCAACACAATTGTTTTTGTTTTGTTTTGTTATTGTTGACCAGTAATGACATTTTAGCTAGTTTTTTTAAGTAAGCGTTTTTAACTCTTTTTTTGTTTGTCCTTAGTGGATTTTATTAAACCCGCTGATTAACACTACTGTAGAGAATATGCACCCTCAGCGCTCTAATTTAAGGATGACGCTTTAACATAAATACTGGGTGCTTAAAACTGCTCATCTTGCCGCTAAAATTTACGTTGGACTATAAAAAAAGCTTTTTTAATTTAAGAAAAAAAAACAACTTTAGCATTTTAAGTCAATAGTGATAATACAGTAGAACCTTAAAAATGTTAATTCGAGTAAAGGTTAATCTTTGAGATAAGTTGACAGTGTTTCAGAATAAACATGTCACTCAAAAAAGTGTACCTTTCAGTTATGAATTGTCTCAAGAAGTTCTTATAAAACCATGAAATAATATAAAAATGTAGGATGACGATTAGTATGAAGACGATACACTTTGAGCAATTTAATTGCTTATGTCAAAGGTAAGGGATAATATTGACATCAGTATTGAAATTTTAGAGCAGCAATATAAAATTTATGTGTAGCGTTTTCACTTTAGTTGTTTTAAGATCGACTTCGACAACCGTCGTACTGCAAAGCAGATATGCAAAGCAAATGAATTTTAGGAGGACAGACCTTGTAAAAATACAGTGACAGTTATTGCTGGCTTATCGGCAAGCGGCTAAAGATGCGGTTACGGATATTCAGAGATTCATAAATATAGTCCGATAGAGTAATAGAAGCGGCGCATTGATAACAGAGTCACAATATGGTTGAAGACCCTAAATATGTATTATTCGTCTACCCGAGATTTGATATCGAAATCGTAAGTCTGTAACAACAATTAGAAATAGACTGTATGCTGTGATCCAGTCGGATTTATATGTCGATGTACGCATATATGATGGGTTGACTCATGTCGGCGAAGTAACCACAATGATTTATAATCGCATCTCGATTTAAGATCTATTGCGCAGTTCGCCGAATACTTTCACTAACTGTCACCGGGTTCAGGTAAATATTGTGAAGGTCTATTTTAGTATGCAGACGAAATTAATAGAACTAAAGCTTCAGTTAACATAAAAAATAAACCAATTTATCTCGCGCCACAAAGCTTTTTCCCCAGAGAAATTTAACACTCATACATTCATTGCATTTCTTTAGCTGGAGGAAAGATAATTGTTGAAAGTAAAGATAAGGAAGAGTTGAACTTTCTAATGAAACTTTCAGGGATAAAGCATTACATCATCTGACTCACCCGATCCTTTAACGATTCTTAACCTACAATATGTTTTTTTGTTTTAACTTTTTAATGCAATACCATGCCAAATTGCACCAAAAAATTAAAAGAAAAAACTCTATAAAATCTAAACTTCCAAGTTTCTTTCTTTTGCATTTTATCAAAAAGGAGTAAAAACAGAAAAATATAAATTTAAAATATAAAAGTCAAGTTAAGGGTTAAATGTTTAAAAATTAAAAGTCATAATTTATAGAAACAAAACAAACACTTTTTTGTCTCTGTTCTGTACCCGATAATAATAAATTTGTTTTTCTTATTAAATGAACTTTTTTCTTAATTCGTATTCCAATTCGGAATACAGAACAGCACTGATAGTTTTTGGTTTTAAAAATGTTAAAAAGAGTTTTTTTTTTAAATAAATTTTACTTTTTGTAATGACAACGAATACAACTGAAATGAAGAAAACAAAGTATTTAAAAGAAATATACCTTCCATTTCCATGACGAAATAGTGCCAAAATTTCTTCAAAAGTTTTATTTTTTGTCTCAGGAACCTTTTTATAGGTGAATATCCAAAATATGGCTAACATGACGCTAAATGGCAAGAACGTATAATTTTCCAGGGTATTCTAAACAAAAAAAGGAAATAGAAATAAAAGTAAAATTTTAAGTTTTACACACGTACACAAGAAGTTATTTATGAAAAGAAAAATATTTTTTTAAGTATAATTTACCTTCATACTGGGGAAACCAATGCCCACCACAAAATTGGCCATCCAGTTTACTAATACGGCTATGGCCATAGCACTCGGCCTTGGACCTTGTGAAAACAGCTCAGCCGTTATCATCCATGGTATAGAACCGGGTCCAACGGCAAAGAATACTACAAAGCCTAGTGTCGATACCACCGATAAGTAGGACATCCAATCGATCATTTCCTGCACATAACCAAAAAACTCCTATACAAAACGTGAAGTTACCAAATTCTCGATGGTTTTGTAGGCTTTTCTTTTTTAACGCGATTTATTTTCTTTCTTTTCTTTTGAAAAGTTTTTCAATTTAAATGATAAAGAATTTGAAATAATAAACTTCTGTCTTTTAAAAATTAACAACTTAAAATTTGATAAGAGAAATTTAAATAAAATTAAAAGAGAAAAATACTCATACATTAAAACGCATACTATGATACGTTGTGGTATGTATAATCATTTGCTAATCTGAAATTGTTTAAAAAAAAATTAAGCCTTTTTGCCAATCCTTTTCAAATTGGGTTTTTGTTTTGTTATAATTTTTTTTTACTGTTAGAGAAAGTTGCCGAACAGAACATTAGGCTGAATTCACCCACTGGTACCTGAGTATAATTAGTCTTTAAAATATTTTTTATACCTAGTTTGATGCTCTCAATGATGCTCAAAATGAGAGATATATGTGAAACATTTCTCAGCACAAAGACGTTTGATTATTTTCCCTCATATAGTTACGCCATGATTAATAGCTAATGGCTTGTAAATAATTGTGCTCCCGCAGCTTCTCCAACAGATTTTGTTTTGGTTTTTTTTTTTTTTTGGCTTATTTTTCTCTCTGTAGATTTTAAGCAAACTAATTTATTTTTATGCATGAAATGGTTTCTTTTTCACTAAAATTTTTGTATTTGGATTAAAATTCAAGCTAAAATTGTACTGCCATAATCAGTTGCTTTAATTGAGCTAAAAAAAATTATTTTTTTCTTTTGTTCCATTTGAAATGATGTTTCTGTTGTAGAAAGAAAGTTTAACATACTGTTTTTGAAGTTTTTAGTTTAAATGGAACATTTTCTATTTTGTTTTTAAATAAATCATTTACGTTTCTCAGTATTTTCTTTTTTTTTTCAAGTGATATCAAATGAAAGATAAAGTCTGGTGAAATTAAAATTTTAAATAAAAGAAATTATTTTTTTAAATAGGCGTGGCTTTTGTGAAATTTTGGTATTTTCATTATAAATTGTATTTTTCAGTGTAGAATATGTTCAGGTGATATTTTACACATTTATATTTGGTTTCTCTCTTTTGCTGCTTTTAGTTGTTTTTGTATTGGGTGAGAAAAGTGTTTTGAATTGAAATAAATTTCTAATTTTTAAATGTTGCAGCTTTAAATTATTATTTTGTACGTTACAGATCTTGTGATTAGTGGTAAAAAAAACTTGGTGCAATTTTTATGTTTTTTTTTAAATAGAAAAAGCCTTACTAAAGCCTGTTGTTGTTGTTTAAATAAATTAAAATAAAATTGAAATAAATTTTAAATATTTTACAAAATTATAACTCAAAATTGTGAAAAATTTTCTTTATTCGTTGTTTTTTGTTATGCTTTTAAAACGATTTGGAATAAAAGCCTGCCAAGTCGAGAATTTTTTTTATATAATGGGAAGGGGGAAATTGAATGAATGAATTTGTTAGTGTTTTTAGAAAGAAGAAAACTTTATGGTTTTTTAAATTTTTAAATTTACTGCTGAACTATAGCTGAACCCATCATAATACCATTGATCATAATAGAAACAACTATCTTAGCTTTACTGACTTTAAAAATATTTTGCTTGAAATAATATCAAGATCTGCAAGAAACTATGATTTGCTTTTATTATAACAGAAATTATATTTTGCAAAGTCCTGCCTTGTTGTCTTTCTCATTATTTACTGTAGTAGAATTGCTTGCCTATAATCAATTATATAAGGCATACAACGGTAGAGAATCACTTACAATATCGCACTTATAAGGCATGATTTCTGTTCGGGATGAGCCACTTACAAGCAACAGCTTTAGCAGCCACACAATGCTTATTTTATACGTTCTATGATGTATTAAATAAAAACAAGAAGCTACAAAATTTTTTTCTATTTAATTCAGACTACTAACTGGATTCGAATAAGGGAATCCGGAGTTTAGAAACATTAATTCGTGTGAACGGTAGAGTTTTTGTGTTATTTTTACTCTCAATTAATACTACGAAATACGAAAGCAGGCAGCCAGTTAATGTATGTACTAAAGGGCTGCACAAGCACATTTGAAAGCCACACATCAATACAAACATGTGTAATATTTTATAATAAAAAGTGCTTGTAAGCCTTTCCAAGTATGCTTGTGCAGCCCTTTTAGTACATATTAAGGGCTGCACAAGCCCTTTTTATAATAAATTCTTGTAAGCCATTTCAAGTATGCTTGTGTAGCATTTTGAACTCTCGCTGACGTTAGTGCTTCTCGTAAGCGATAAATTTCAATTTGAAAGTGGTTTGTTTTTGTCAATTTTGTACAATAAAGAACTATGATCCTTTTAAGTTGCACGAATTTAAAGATGCTTTTGTTTATCATAAAAAGAGCATTTGAAAAAGTTTCTCCACTTAATGCTTCTGTGCAAGCACAAAACTAAGAGGTTATTATGTATTTGGACTAGAATCGAGAAAGCTTTCGAAGAGAATTTTCAATTCGAAAAAAAAATTAACAGTTTTTAAATTACCCTCAAAACTGTTAATACAACTCTGCTGGATTTTTGAAATTTCTCCATATTAGATTTTTCTTTCGAATTGAAAATTCTTTTCGAAAACCACTTCGATTCGAATCGAAGTACATAATAGGCCCCCTGAATAAAAGTTCTATTTTTAGCTTGCCTTACGCTATCGTATCCCAAAATACTTCCAATCGTCGCTTTTCCTTTTTAATCAAGATTTTTTTTAGTAACGTTTTATTACTGCTTCTTTAGATTTATTTCCCCGAGCAGCCTAAGTACTAAATTATTAAAATTTTTTTTTATATTCTCAAAACCATAAACTTTTTCACAATGTTTGTTTCTTTAATTTAATTTTTTCAATTGTTTATTATCCTTAAAATTCATTCATTCAATGTGACTTAACCTAGTTAACTAATAATTTTATGTATTTTTAAATAATAAAAAGCAACAACACTACAATCACATTCAGAAAATGAAGATTAATTTTTATTTTGCAGGTAAAAAAAATTAAAAGTCAGTCGGGCATATTAATTTTGTTTAATTAAATTATTTTTCATGCTATAAAATCATTAACTTTACAAAAAAACAATTAAAAACCAAAAGAAATTTTAAAAAATAATCAAGTGCAACTTGCGTGCAAAAAGCATGCTTGTATAAAAAATTAACTTGAGGAACAAATAACAAATTTTTTTTGAAAAACTGATTATGGTTGCATAAAGGAAGAGAAAAATATTACGAGAGAAATAAAGTTTACAAGGAAACTGTGTCATTTATAAGTAGTTTTTTGCTAAAAAAATTGTTTAAACTTCTAAATTTGTGCGGAAAAGCAGTAATTTAAAAAAATGGTAAAATGTATTTTACTCTTCCGACAACTTCCCCATTAAGAAAATTAAAATTGATTTATTTAACCCTAGCATAAAAACGGCGTAAACTTATAATAAATGTAGTGACTAAAAATGTTTTGTTTTTACTTTTTTTCTTTACTTACAAACTATTGTTGACAGTACTTGTGAAATTTAGTAAAATTACACTCGTGTGTAATCAAATTTAGAAAAAACTATCTACACATAATTCTACGTCCACTAGTATTTCAGGGTTAAATATGATTGCTACTAAGATTATTCCAAAAATGTCTTTCACACTCAATGGTAACGTCAGTATATTAAGATTAACTTATTAAGCTGTACGTTTTGTGTACAAACTATACAACCTGGTGGCACAAATACATATATTTGGGAAAATAAATATTTTTGTGTAAGGGGGACTCTGACTTATCCATTCATTGGAAAACCGATTTGTACAACTTGTAAAAAAATATTAAATGTTTTTAATCTTTTATGCAACCAAGAAAAAATTCGACAAATTTTTATAAAATCTTCTAAAGCTGTCGCGAAGTGTATGGCATTGGTTGTAGTCATAAAGGGTGGTAAAACCCTATTTCACGATGTTATTTGTAAGTCACGCCTTAACGCCAACTTAATTTGATATTTTTTGTTTGACAAATTCAAGCATTGTTAAGTAGTGCTTGCGACGTAATAAGTCAACCAAATTGCAAAAAAAAACCAGAAAGTTAAAACTTATGAGTTAAATGGGAATAGTTTCATCACAATTCCTGATTACTTTTGAATGCACATATCATACTCCTACAGAACTTAAAAACTATTTATTTCTACAGTTCAGAATTGAATTTGGTAAATCAATAAACTTTGTTTCTCTCAAAAACACTTTGCACTAAAAAATAATACTCGTACTAAGAAATAATAAAGTACATGACAATTAAATGAAATTAAATGTTAAACTTTAAACATTCAAAAAGAAAATGTTCTTTTATAAATTTTGTCCAAAACAACTTCATGCATAAAATATTCATTTTAAAATTCATTAAAGATATCAATTTATGGCGTAAATATTTAAAATTTTCTATTAATGTTTTTATAAGTCGAAAACGAAAAACAAAAGTTCGATGACTAGAAAAGGTTTGAAAAAATAACCTTTGAAAGGTTTTACAAAATAAAAAAGAAGAAAATACAAACCACAAAACCCATAAAAAAATTTTTTTTAAAATGTCAAACATTAAAAAAAATACATACGAGTATACTTAACCTTTTCGTTTTTGGTGAAAGGTACACGAAATCTTATTTGAATACTTGCCTTGATTAAAAATGAAATCGTTATAAATATTGAAAAGATGAACATGCCACCCAGACCATATAGATGCAGGGTACGACGTCCTGTACGATCCATAAGGGGTATAGAAACTAAAGTCATAACAACCTGTAAATAAAAAAAAGAATTTAAAAGTTTTTCAAGAAATTTACTTCTTGAGTCCCCTCTAACTGACCATAATTGCACCTATTCCTATTGTGGCAAATTTAGCACTTTCTTCAGAGAGACCCGAACTGACAAACAGTGATGTTGAGTAGTAAAACACCGCATTTATGCCACTAAACTGTTGACTTAGTTGCATCACAATGCCAATTATAAGTGGAGGCCGTAATGTAGGCGAACATATCAGTTCCATAGTTGAGATATGACTTTCTGACTGTTGAGCTCTTTCCTCCGCACGCATTTCTTCGATGTCTTCATCTACTGAACTAGAGGCACGTAAACGGCGGAGGGCTGTTTTTTTTTTTTAGAAAAAATTAAATTATTGAAAATATTTTTAGAGCTTTTCATCGTTTGCTTACCTTTTCTTGCCTCCTCTTCCCATTGCTTTGTTATTAGCAGATATCTAGGTGATTCTGGACACACCGGCAGTAAAAGTAATTGCAAGACTGCAGGACACACGGCCAAGCCCAATAGTATGGGCCAGCCATCATTAGTTCCTAAAATTTGTTCAATACCCAATACTTGGGATAATAGTAAACCTACTGTCACAGCCAATTGATTAACGGTACCTAAGCCACCTCTCAAATTGAGCGGAGCGATTTCGGAAATGTACATTGGCACTAATGATGTATTAAGACCTGAAAATTTTATAAAAAGTAAAAGAAGGGTTTTATATAAAACATTTTTTAAGTGAAGGCTGCGAAAGAAAAAATTCTTGTCATTAAATAATTAATTTAACAAAAATAAAAGTTCGATTAATAAAAATTAGAAAAAAATTCTTACAGCGCACCAAAAAATATTTTATTTTAATAGCAGGGCTGGAAAATTCATTGCAATGGTTTTTTTTTTGCAAATTTATTTTAAAATTCATATACGAAATTAAGTTTTTCATAGACAAGTTTCTTTCTGTTGACTTACTTCATAAAATAAAAATTTTAAATGCTAAGACCTTTCTTTCATATAATCTTTAAAGTACTTTTTATATGAAAAAGTACCAGTTAACAAGACTACATCTTGTGATTTTACTTTTTGAGAAGACCTAAAACTCTCAAGTAAACTAACCAGATATTTAGAATGGTAGTGTCAGTATTTTAAGTCAGTATTGTATAAAACTTACTTCACTTATGGTAAATGGGGTAGAAAAGAAACAATAGCTATGCTTTGTCTAGTGTCCAAAGTTGCTTTGGCCAAAAAATCAAAAATAGTTTTTCTTATATTTATTAAACTTTTTTATGAAGTCATGCAACTGGAAATATAAGCTACATGATGATATGTAGTTTTACAATACGAAAAGTTGAGAGTAGGATAAAATGAAATTAAACTAAGATAAATAAAAGTACTTCTCAACTTCTCATAGAAAACTTTCTACCTTTAAACAGCCAACAAGCGCTCTATATTTAATATAATCTTTGCATTGCTGACATTTAAATTTAATTAAAATTAACTTAAGCCTACACAATACTTAAAATTAAATTTACTCCAAAATTAAACCTAAGCTCTAATTTAATTAATTGTGAAGGAGTTTCTAAGATCTAAAAATAAATCTATTCTGTGAAAAGTACCCAATTTACAGTACACAACCTCGTAAGTACCCGCAAACTTACTATAATTTCTAAAAGAAACTAATTTCCGTGTTTCTTTCTCTCCTCCTTTTTCCTATAACCCCTACTTAATTATAATTGCTCCATACCCGCGAGCAAAATTATAAGTAAAATCTTCTTACAGGAAGATTTTCATCTAGAGATGGTGTAAGTCTGTCGCTATCGTTTTATCTTAGGAAAGTGTTGACTGAGTACAGCAAATTTTTTTAATATTTAAATCAGAGTAGGAAAATAAGCAAAGAAAACAATTGTTTTTATTTTGTTTTGTACTTTTCAAAACAAAATTAAAAAAAGATTAAAATATATGCATTGATTAATTGTTTATTTGTTTTGTTGAAGAGAATAAACAAAAAAAAAAAAACTATTTAGAAATAATGGCACATTGTCTTTTAGTATATCATTATAATCGTACATTTGTGTACAAGAGAAAAGCAGAAACGCATTTTTTGGGTGATTAAATCAAAAATAAGGTGCAATATGGTCACCGCAAACATAGTTTGTTCACCTCAAAAATATTATTGTGAATTTGAAGCGTCTAAACATTATTATGATCACGATAAATACGTTTCTAGTTATTTTTAATCATACTATGCTTAACGTCCTAGATTGGTTGGAGTTATTATATTATTTTTAATAAAATTTTAACTGAAACTTTATATATGTTCATGGTATGCATGTTGTGATTACAATAACCATAATTTGTTTACTTTAAAAGAGAAAAATATGGTGAAAAGTAAATCTCTTTCGCAACAATATACCATAAATAAATAAGGTTTAAACCTTAATCGTTCAAATTTGAAAGAAAAATTCAATCTGCTGTTCAATGTAATAAATAAATAAAAAATAATAATAAAAACCAAAAAATAAATAGAATAAAAAAATTCTATTTACATAAAAACTTTATTTTAAAAAAGTTATATAAAAAAATATTTCAGAGGACCCAAATGAGCTCAGCTTCTAATTTTCTTATTTGGGCACCCTGTGTAACCTAACCTAACCTATATCAAAAATTTAGACCTATAAGCAATGTAATTTAAAATATTTTATAAAAAAAGTGTACAAAAAGTAAAAAAAAACATTTTTTTTGGCTCTGACACAGGCACACACAAAGCGCATAGATACTACTTAACAATTTCCATAAAAAACTAATGCAATCACTTAAATTTGATACAAAAATAAGATGAGTGCAAAGTCAATTGATTTTGTTTGTATTATTTTTTGTTGAAATCTTTTTTACAATTTTTGAAAGCTTATGACTGCAGCAAACATTTATGAAAAGTTCTGTTTGTTTTCATTTAAACTAAAATTTTTCTTATGCATTAGTTTTTGTGTTGTTCTCTCCTATAAAGAAACTTGTACTCTTCCGCGTTTTGCTTTTTATCTCCTTCAGCTACTCATGAATTAACCGCAAAAACCATTATTTAAATTTTTTTTTAACTAAACAAACTAAATTCGGCTATGCCGAGTTAGCTAAATAGTTATATTTTTAATGTAGAATGGGCGACATTAAATATTTAACAAAACTAAAAAATTAATAATTAAATTACTGCTGATAATTTTTAAACGGGTATCTACTTCGAATCATACGTGACAGAATTTTTGCCAATATAAAAAAAAAAACTTCAATATATTTTTTAATTTTGTAAGTGTTTTTAAGTTTATTCAAAATACCAATTTTTAAAAGGAAGTAGTTAAACTGTAATTTAAGATAATAGTTTTAATCCCTAGCATTCATTGAACCGCACCATCTCAATGTTGATGTGTTTTTTAAGAAGAAAAATATGTTAGCAAAAAAAAATAAAAAATTAAATCTTTAAAAATTCGTGTTCACCTCTGTCATTTAAAAATTTTCTTAGTTGCACAATTATTATTATGTTAAATTACCATTAATGTTTATAATTTACCTTTAATTACATTTAAAAAAAATTAACAAACTCTTTTAATTAAAAGTCATTTCTTTATTGAGTATTTATTGCACTCATTTTAACTTTCTTAATTCTTCATCCATTTTTACACTTGTCCACCAATCAAATTATTTTGTAATGACAATTTACTAAAAAATAACTGTTTATTAAACACACGAATATTGTAGGCAATGTATAAAAAAACAACAACAAAATTTCCCAAAAATTTCATTCTCTTTTAGAATAGAACAAAACAACAAAAAAAATCAACCTATAGACATGAGTCATAGTAAAGAAAAGCTCTCTGAGAGAGAGAGAGAGAAGGAGAGAAAAAGCACATACACAGTATATATTGCTTTTAAGAGAAAGGAGAGATCTAACACATAAAAATGAGTTGGAACACACAGCCAAAAAACAACGAAACCATGCAAAAATGGCCTCTGATTACAAAAAAAAATGGTATAAAAAAATAATAAAGACCCGTTATCCAGAAGTCATATATCTATGAGTGGTTTTGTATATTTTTTCACTTGTGGCCAATCACATTCATTTGTATGCAATTATAAATTATGATAAAACTTTAAGAAAGAAATATGAATTGTTTAAATAAACAGAAGTTAAGTTCGGCTGTGCCGAGTCTTATGGTGTTTTCAGACTGAGTGAATTTAATATAAATGGGGGTTTAACGTTAAATCCAACTCACAAAAACTGTATTTACCATACAGAGTGAATTTCATAAATTCACATTAAATGCTACCAAGTTAAAAAGCTCTGTAAATATAGCAACAGCTGATAATGTTATTGAATGAAATAGTAAAATAAAAACCATTTCAAATATTTTCAGAAGAAAATGCTTTCAATGGCAGCAGCAATAAAAGCATTTCGAAGAACACAAAGTTTTTCAACGAAAGACATAGAAAATAAGTGTCTCGTAAGTGTATTTACCAAAGGTTACACACGGTATGGCTGCTGTGCACTTGGTCTAATAAGTTTTGTACAAAGTAACGCATCAAATACACTTATTTCTTTGGGATTCTTTTTTTTTGTTTTACAGAAATTTATTTGACACACTGTATGTTAAATACTGAATTTAAAAAATTTGCAGTGTGAACGCAAAATCATCTGTTGATGAATTTAATGTTAAATTCAGCATTTAACTTTCAGTCTGAAAACACTATTACATACCCTTCAGTGTGTTAGCCAAATATTCATATTTTTCACTTTCCACATTCTTCTTAAATATCAAAAAAAAATACACAAAAAATTATAAATATAATTGGAACGGCTAGCTTATTAAGCTTGAGATCGTCTTATAAAAATTTATTTATTTATTACTGGAGCGAAATATCGATATAAAAATAAATTTTTATAATAAAAAATAATCATATAAACTTACAAATAAAAAATTATATAAAAATAAAAAACTAAACAACAAATATTGATAAAAAAATTTCTTGGAATAATTATTGTTTTATTAATCCTAAAATAAATAATTAATTTCGATTCAAGAAACTAAAATTAAGGAGTTTTTAGAACCTCATTTTGAGATGCAATACAATATCTGCAGGAACTCAATTTTTAAATTAATGAAAAAAAAATTCCAAAAAAAAAAAAAATATTTAATTAGTAAGACAAACTTGATCTTGTGAAAATAAAGTTTAATACAAACAACTTCTCTTGAAACTTAGACTTACACTTCTTATTTTTGGTACAGGCAATTTTCGCATAAACTTTGCTGACACTCGTCTCATGATATGCACAAGCGGCTACACTTCTCTTGCAAATTTTCTAAGAGTAAAACGTTGGTTTTCAAAAAAAGAAAGTTTCAACGTTTTTAGCTAGGACGTCGAGAACAGAGACATTTTACCGGTCTTTTTAAAATATCTGATACATTATTGTTGCACTTACCCCCGTATTTAAATGAAAAGTACTCAAAATATTAAGTCTTTTAAATACATAAAACTTTTTTAGACGAGTTAATCGCTGCTGTTATAAAAACAGCACATAAGAATACTAGAAACGATTTTTGTAGGCAACTTAATTTAATTTCCCTATGCATGTGTGATTTTCTTTTTTTATTGTAAATAATACAAACACATAAAATATCGTCAACATATTTTAAGAGTATTTTTAGAAATTTTCATATTTTTCAACCAGTGAGCCCTTTTATTACACTAAATAAATATTTCATTATTTCAATGAAGTATTCATTCATTTAATGATATAATTTCCTTAATAAACTTATAATATTTAATTAATTCACATAATTTGTGAAATATTTAATTGAATCAATGAAACTATTTTAGTGAAATCGTTTCATAGGATTTATAAAACATTTTTCTCTCAGTGTTGTCACAAAATTAATTGAAAACTGAATGTATATGTATATGGGATTAGCTCTTCTAATCTTTAGTTAACTTTAACTTTATTTATTGACTATTTTCTTCTTGTAAAATTGAGTTTTAATTTGTATTATTTGTTTTGAAAATTCCATTTAAACTTACCGCAATTCACACCAATTATAAAACGGCCAAGGAATAACATTTCAAAGGAATGACTAACTTTAGTAAAGCCCATTAAACAGCCACCAGTTATACCCAAAACATTATTTAATAATAAACCACCCTTTCTGTGGATAAAAAAGAAAAGAGCAGTAAAAAAGTGTAAAATGTAAATCACATATATTTGACTTTACCTGCCAAAACGATTTGCCATCCAGCCACCACTAAAGCCGCCCAACATACCGCCAATGGCAAATATTGAAACCGCCACTGAATACATGTTTTGTATAAACTTTTCATCTATATCTTCGCCATAGCGATCCTTGAAGACATCTTTCATAAAGTTTTCTATATTTTTTTCAGGGGCATTTATCACACCGGTATTGTAACCGAATTGCAACATACCCAATACCGCCGAAAATATTGAGTATGTGAGAAAGAAAGTAAGACCCTGTAAAAAGAAAAATGGAAAATATTTCTATTAACAAAACTAATGAAAGCTCTTAGTGTGTTGGAATTAAAAAAGGAAATAATTTAGAAAAAGAACAAAATGGTAAAATTTTGTCAACTACAATGCAAGAGAATAAAATAACAAAAAAAAAATATAAATCGATAAAAAAAATTTCTTTATTCAGTCTCTCTGATAATAAGTGTTGCAAAAATAATGCCGATTATGTAAAGGTGGGTAAAGGTCAACGTTTAAAGAAAATTATAAAAGTAAATTAAAATTATTTAATTAAAAAAAGAGAAATTCTACATAAATGAATGAACTAAATAAATCAAATATTAAAAAATATTTCACAAAAAAACTAATGAAACTTCAAAGTTCAAAAGTGGTTTCAACGTTAAATTTGTGTCTTATCTAAATCCGACTAAGCGGAATGTGCATTTTAAGAAAATTAACCACCGAATGAGCTAGAAAATTTTTATGCAAAAACTTAATTTTTAATACTTTTTTATAATTTTCTATCCGATTCGATTATTCATTTTCTATAAACAGCACAAAAGCAGCAAAAGCAATTGAAAATTCTTATTAACTTTGAATTTAAAGTTTAATTGATTTGAAATAAAAATTTTTTTTTAGAAATTTTATGTTTAAACTACAATTACGAGTATTCCTTGGAAATTTGCTTCTTCTTTTGTAAAATAAAGTGTTGTTAATTGTCACACTTTAATTTGCCGTTTATCTGCTTCAGTATTTGTTCTAAAAGGATGGTGAAATTTGCTACACAGCCAAGGAAACAAAAGTTATTTTGCGCGAGAAATTCAATGGCCGCATTTTTTCATGTCGTGGCGATTTTAATTTGCGACCACGATCATGTGATTTCACACCATTGGACTTTTTTTTTTGGGGATATTTAAAAGAAAAAGTATATGTCAATAAGCCAAGAATAAGATAAGATAATTCGTCACATTACCGACATTGAACTTCATTTATATCTCAGAGTCATTGAAAATATTTACCATCGGAAAGAGGTATGCCACTGCAGATGTGGTTAGTATTTGGTCGATATTTTCTTTCCCTCATAATTGCAATATTAAGAAATTTCTCTGAAAACTTTTTGTTTTATTTACAATTCACATTGTTCATTGTGGTTGAACCACCCTTTACTTTCAAAGGAATTGTAAGAGAATTCTCTGTAATTTTAAATTAAATGATTTCAGACTAGGGTGTATAAGAATGTATAGGCCATAGAAATTTATTTCTTTAATCTGAAAGTCTTATCACCACAAATACTTAAATTTTTTGTTTAAAAAAAGTTGAGTATAGGAAAAATTGTCTTTTAATTTAATATGAATCTTCTAAGCTGAGATTTACCAACTTTTTCATTCCAGTAATGATTGCACTCTTATTTAAGTTTGCAAACAGTATTTTTGCCACAAAATGTTCTGCATAAAAGGAGTTTTTTTATTGAAGAGATAAACACATGTTTTTTCCAAACTACTTTAAATGTATCGTTTGTCTAAAAACGTGAGTGTATCAGATACTTAATAAGAAAAAGAAAGTACGACCAAAAATCTTCTGCACAAAAAGTTTTTTCACTACAATCTTCTTCCAGAAATTATTAGTTTTCAAATTTATCGCTAACTGAAAATAAGGCAAGAAAAAAGCCTAAATTTCATAGATTTCTATGCCAATCCAATGGCAATCTAATAAACTAGAAAATTGAAAAAAAAAAACATTTTTTTATTTATATTTTTAGACGAAAAACAATATTAAATTAGTGTCGGGGTTAATTTTAATTTTTCTATATTTCAAACGCCAATTAATTTGTTTGATTTAATTTTGCCATTATATCCAGAGGAAGCTACACTAAGTTGAAGCGAAATATCATTACAAAAAAAATATACGCTCATTTTCTGAGAAACGCGCGTTTTCAAAACGAAAATCGTTTTGCAAAACTCCAAAGCATGTTCTGGAAAACGTACGTTTTGCTTCCGTTTTTCTCATAGAAAGTGAATGAGAAAACGCCAGTTTATAAGTAAGAAATTAACACACACAATTGAGAAAATCAAAGTAAATTTTTTAAAACCATATTTTTTATGGAAAAAGGCCAAGTTTCTTTCCAATTTTGGTTGAAATAAAACGAAAATATATTTAATTTGAATTGTGCAATATTTTATTTTATCTTTAACTCTTAGTTTGTGCAATTCATCACTTTGCTTCAGTGTATGCTTGCGGTTTGAAAACGCCAAAATTAAGCGTTTTGCGTTTTTCAGAACACCTTTTTGCGATTTCAAATCGTAGTCGCCAAAGTTAAGCGTTTTGCGTTTTTCAAAACATGGGTGATAATAAGAGCTTAAGCGTAAAAAACTATTTATTTTATTAATTATTATTGATTTTAAATAAAAAAGAATTTTCATAAGAATTACTGAAGTTGTCGAATTTACGCACTAAAGCACGCTTTAACAATTAAATAAAAAAATAGTAAAAAATTAATTTAGAATAAAGTACACAGCAAATTATTCTTTTTATATAAACAATTTCAAAACTATGAATTTATAGATTTTCTAATATTGTGCTACTTCATTGTGTAACATCTTTAGGATTTTACCCCGAAAACTATAAAATTGTTTTAAATAATTGAAAAACTCCGAAATGTGCTCATGTTTCTGAAATAAAAATAATGAGATTTAAATAACAAGTTAAATATTATAAAAATAAAAAAAATTATACAACTAAAAGTTAAATTTGTAAAAAAAAATTTTATAATTTATTTAACTAATAATATTTACAGAAATAAATAAAAACAATAATAACTTAAAATATAATGTTTGTATTTAGGGCTATGATTGCACAGCGATCTTTAAGATTTATTGTGCAGATGTTTTTGTTTGTACTTGTTGTTTAAATTGTTATTTTTTTGTAATTAAATGAAATGCTGCCTACAAACAAGTGAATTCTTTTGGCTAAAGTTTAGGTGTAATTTTTTTTAGCTATTTTTCTGTTCGCAACATGTATGATTGACTTGTGCTTGCAGTCAATTTTGCTAAAATCATTTTCATATTTATTTTGAAAATTTTTGCTGTTTGTGCTCTTTAGTATTTGAAATTAAAACCAAAAGAATTATTTTCTATCATCAGCAGGGCGATTCACTACTAAATTGAAGCAAAAATCTTACAGTTAAAAATAATTAACAACAAAAATATCGATTTTTTAAAGTTATAAACTACATTTGCTATTGTTTCATAGTCGACAATAATGAAACTTTAAACGTTACAAAATCGCACTTTACAGTAACTTTATATAACCGATTAGTGCCCACCTGGTAATTTTATTGGAGAATAAAAGTTTAATCATAACAACATCGGTGTACCTAAGCTAAGACCAGCAGTAGCTATAAGAGCCAAAACAGCTTAACCAACATCCTAAGCGATTTTCGATATATTATAAAAATCGTAAAATTCAAAAATATGGGAACATTTCCATTACTTGTTCAAATTTCATGGGCATAGGAAATAACGTTAAAATTTTATAGCAAAAACCATTTTAGCTTCAATTCACGTTGCTTGTTTTTTTTATAGGAAAGATATTTAAAAATCAACTTCTCCTGTAGATTTTTATAATTGCTGTCTTTTTTGGCATTAAGGTTGTAGCGTTCATGTGCGACCTAATTCAAATAAACGATTCAGTAAATTGAAGAATTCGACTCTAGTTTTTTTTTTAATATTTCGTTCATTGTTTCCTGACTGGATACATTTCTCATTGTTCACGGACTCTTATTGTTTGGGATTAAAACGTCCATAATTGGATGTAAAATTTCTAGAATGTAGCAAAATTATGTTGTGGCTGTAAATATTTGTTGGAAAACAATTATAAAATCCAAATTGTAATCATGTCAAAAATTGCTAGTTAATTTAAAATCACATTTAGTTGGAATTACTAGGACTAGGACCACACACAGCAATTTTAGTTGGGCAATTCTTTATTAATTCTCTTTTCAAATTGCCGCTGTGTCTATACACAGCAATTTCGCAATTTTTGAATTATTAAGCTGAGAGAGAACAAAAGGGAATTGCAGAGTACGAGCAAGTTTTTACCTCTTTCCATTCTTCTTTTCTTCCTCGCCTACAAAAACAAAAATTGCTCAACTAAAGTTACTGATCTAATCAATTGAATGATGAATTAAAGTTACTGTGAACAAAGTTCGCAGTTAGCATATAGTATACTAAAGGAACGATGAACGAAATGTATGATAATGTTTTAGTGTACTGTCTACTCACATTTGAACAAGTATGTTGTATAGGTTGCCACTGAGTGGCCATTAGTGTGGTCATAAAATTAATACCCTATTTGAAACATACCTGGGCTATCTTGAAAAGAAATCTAGGTCCAAATGCTTGCATTCGATATGAACTTTCTTAAAAGTCCGAAACAACTTGCTTAATATTGAGTGCGATAATTTGTCGCTTAGGTTTCGAAACCAATTGCAATTATAAAAAAAAGCAAAGAATCGCTGGAGGGACAGGCGAAACGCTTAATTACGAGAAGGAATTTACATTCCATTAAAGTGACCTCAAATTTACTAAAATAGGGCTTACCGGGTTCTGTGGTCTTAGATATTAATAACATGGAACAGAAAATATTAGGATCAGTTGATACAGACAGCACATATGCCCACAGTTTTAGTTTGGTAGCACAATTTTCCTGGTAGACTTTTTGTAGACTTCCAGAAATGTTAGTGGGCTAGAAAAGTTAAAAAAAACTACTTGAGTTGCGGTAAAAAGAGAACAGAATCTAAATCTTCACTTTCGATATCAAATAATATCAATTGAAACTCTGTTTTGTATTCCATATGGTGTCATCGACACAAAACGACATAAATTTTTGTCATTTCTGGTAAGTCTGTATTACAATTCTCAATATTGATAAATGTTGACTCAATATTGCCGTGTGCTTTAAAAAAAAAAAAAAAAAAAAATTAAACAAACTATTACAGCTGAGTAAAATATTTTACTTAAAATTATAGACAAACTAAACTGTCCATGTCATCATGGTAGTCTTAGGAAATACCAAATTATAAATGAATTGATGTCGACAACGACAAAAACTAATGTTGCTTTAAAATTGCTGACGATGCTCTCGACTCCAAATGGAATAAGGGTGATTTTACTGCAGACCATAAATAAATGCCATCGATAACAAGCATTTCGTATTGAAATTTAAAAATTTTTTTATACAAAAAGACTAAATTAACAATAGCTTTGATTTGGTTCCTGCAACAGACAAACCCAAAACCAAAGGTAATGATTTTGTTATTCTTAAAAAATGAACAAAATACTGTTGGGTGGGCCCAGGTATTTTTATATCAAGTCCATAACTTATGATGAATTACACATTGAGTATATTCCTGAACTAGTTAATAAATAAATATTGCATAGTGCGACTACACCTTCCAAGTTGTCAATTGCTATGTTTTACATACTTGTCTTCGGATCAACTCAAAATCTTGTTTTTAATTCTCATATCAGGACAGGTAATTTGGCAACAACTAACAAAAATTTAGTCAAAAACAACTACACTTAGTTGGGAAATTGTGTAGCCAACCTCTAAAATCAATTTTTGTCTAGTCAAAAAAATGTATGAATTAAAAAAATAAAAAAAAAATAATAAAGAGTTTGTTTGGTTTCTGAAAAAATGAGAGCAAAAAACTTTTAAAAAGAGAGGGTAAAGTGCCTTCAAAGGAAATCTAATAACAGTAGAGCGATTCAGTAGGTTTTGCTACGATAAATCACATCATAGAATTAGTGAGGTTTTTCATTATAAAGCCATTAGCAATCAAATTGTTACTGAATAGCGAATTCGATGCGATTTATCGTAATAAAAGTTACTGAATCGCTCTACAGGTGTATTAAAATAACAAACTTTTATTTACATTAAATTAATTTATAATTTAAAATCTTAAAAAAAAAAAAGTAAAACGTTTAAGAATAACTTTGGTGGGGTGAAAGAACTTTGGTTTTTTAACTGGTTGGTGGGTTGATTAAAACTTAAGAAGAATTATTGGGTTAAAATGGCTTGTATAATGGCAACATTTGACTGGCGTAATTTCATTTAATTAAATTTCAAGTTGTATTTGTTTCATTATTAAACTAATTGTTATCAGGGGAAGGGGGGTTGATCGGGTCGGGACGGAGTATATCCATTTAATGAATTAATGCTGTTTTGATTTTTTTGCTAGTGTGTTTTTTGGTATTGTTGTTTGTGCCAGGGAGTTGATTTTGTTTTGAATTATAGAAATTCTGTTTTATTATTTTTTTAAATGAAATTTGAAGTCGTTTGTTTTTTTGTAAATATTTTAATTACACAACATGGCAAATAATTTAAGCTACAAACTTGTTCTAAAAGTCTTAGCTTCCTTCTGTGTGTGTGTTCTTCCAATCTGTCGACATATTCGCGTAACTCTTCAATTTCCTCTTTAACTTGCTGTACAGTATCTAATTCATGCTTTATAGCCACCATATCACGTTTTACCTACAAAAATTAATGAAAACAATAAAAAAGAAACAACAAGCATTTATTCAGTTTGTGTTTGTATTATAAAAAAGGGAAATTACTCACTTCTGACACCTCACTTTGGCAACTTTCCACTGACTTTGTGAGTTCCTGAAGTTGTGTTCGTATCTCACACAAGGCTACTGTGGTCTCCATGTGTCTATCTCCTCTTTGTAGCTCATCCAATTTTGCAGATAAATTCATACTCATCACGCTGACTTGCTTTTGCAAACTAATTCCAAAAAATGTTTTTTTTTTTAACGAAAATATTTTGTAATTTTTTTCTTGTTGTTATTAATTTCATAAGCAAATATTTTAATTAAAATTTGTTATTTATATAATAAATTATGTAAAATATACTTTTAATAAATTAATTTTTTTTTAGGATTTTATTTTAAATTTATGAAAGTGAAAGAATATAAATTTTAATTAAACTGAAAGAGCTGATTTATGCTTAACACATGACCAAAAGTGATTAAAATATTTATTTTAACAAGTAGAGAGAAAAAACAACAAAACATTAGCAATTTCAATATTTACAAATTAATTTTGTTACACAAAATGCAAAATAAGTTTATGAGGAAAAAAAGAGAAAATTATGCATTGAAAAAATTTTACAAAATTTGTGCATTTTTGTTTGTTTTATGAGTAGAATGTCAGTGTAAACAATTTTGAAAAAAAAAAATATGTTTAATTAATGTTACAACAAATTGTAGCATATGCCAAAACAAGGACTAAAAAAATTAAATGCTTTAATAAATAAATCATTTAATATGATACACTGAACAGAAACAAAAACAAAAACAAAACACAACGCATAAAATATTCACATATTATGTGAACCCTTGCTTTGCTCGCAATTATTTTTTGTTAAAAAGAAAATGTTAAAAAAATGGAACCAGTGAATTGACTCACCACTCAAGACTTAGGAAAAACTTTATTATTGATATTTAAATTTAAATTTTTTCGTAATTCACTATGCAACACAATAGTAAAATTTCTTAATAAGAATATTGAGACAGAATTTTTGTACATAAAATTTGCAAGCAAAAGCGCAAAGTGGAAGCGTTCTGCAATGCAATAGCGGAAAATCGCTTATGGGGTCATTTTGACACCATCTGTATTTTATTGATAACGAGTGTTTTCAATTTTTTAACAAGTATTTAGAAATCAACACTGGTTGATCGTCAGCTATAATTTTACTTTGTTGTTAACGCACGTTGTCAATTTATTAACAAACGTTGTCAAATTAAATTTTCTTTGGGCAGCCTTTTCTAATATTTAAAAAAATCTCTTAAGTAAAAAAATGTTTGCTTGTGTGTTCACAGTACTCACATTCTATAATTATAAAAATAATTGAATGGCAAACAGACTTATTATTATATTTACATTAAATAGATTTGACACATTAATTTTTTAAATCGCATTTTATAGTGAATTGGTAAAAGGAAAAGTTTACTAACCCCTTCACTTATAATCTTGTGCTAAATAGAAGAAGGAGCAAGAAAACCTTTTTACTGTCCTCATTTCCTAATTGCAGTGTCACTTTTAAATAAATAAAGCTGAGCTTTCAGGAAACAAAATCAAGCAAAGTAGGAAAATTTTTTCTTCTCTACATTTCGGATTTCAATTAATTGACAAAAGTCAACCTGTATTTCGTCAGACCCGCTCTCCGCTCCTCTCTCCCTGCAGTGGGTTATTATTAATCTTTGCAATCTTTCATATTTAATGACTGAACGCGCGATGAGAGTGTGTGCTTAACTACAAATTAAAGGGGACTAATACAAACACCAAAACGTACTCATAAAGTCTTATATAATTTGTAATTTAAACATAATGGCTTTCCATTTAATATTAATCAGCAATAATCAAGAAAAAAAGTTAGTTTTACAGAGAACAAAAGTACGAGTGCTCGTTTGTAAGCGAAAATAAAGGACTGAAAATAAAATTTAATTTTTCATTTTTCGCTTTTCCTTCTTTGTTTGCATGCGTGTATGTGTGTCTCTTATAAAGCAAAGAAAAAAATAATAAAACTTCAATGTTTTTTAATGCACACAAACAAATCTAAAATCTCTTTAGATGCTTTAAGCCATGCTGCTGCATATCCACATCTGTTTTTGTTTTTACTCATCAGCTATTTTTGTTTCAAGTTAACAAACTCAAATTGTTGTTCGTTAATCAAATTTTGCTTAATTTTAATTTGATTACATTTTTAATTATTTTAAAGTTTAAGTTATTTTTTCTAAAACTCTGTTGTGGCCAACAGATTTATGTTTTTAGTTTTAGGATTTTTATACCTTTCACTGTAAATAAGAAGGGTTATACATTTAATTCTCTTTTTACACGGTAGATACGTTCCAAAAAAATGCGTGTAAAAAGAGAAATATGAAAAAATTATTTTTAGAGTTCACTTCATTTCTTTAATTATATTAAGAAAAATAAATTACATTTGGAAAAAAGGACTTTTTGTTCATCATCTTGTGAAATTATTTCGGAATTTTTATATCTAAATTGCATAAAAATCGTGTTAAAAAAAATTCGTGTAAAAGGTGAGTTTTTTAATTTTAACTCGTGTTAAATCAAATTCGTGGTAAACAATTCTTGCAAGAAGAATATTATGTGTAAAAGCTTGTTATTCCGTTTGTAATTTCTACATGGGGCACCCTACAAAGTATATATGTTCTGAATCCTTAAAAATAGCGGAGTCGACTAACCGATAACCGCCTGCCTGTTTGTCTGTGTAGTTATTGAAATCAACTTTCTGTAGTCCCTAGAAGATCTGCAGAAAAGTTTATTATACCTATTTGTCAGTTGTTTCCGTGAATACTTTTTATTTTTTAATTTTCTGAGTTGGCTTTTTGTGTAAACTATAAAACGGACTAAAAAACGTATGCCAAAAATAAGGGAAATCGGTCCGAGAAAAAATGCAAACGATATTTCACATTTCAATAAATTTTTGCTTTGTTTTTGTGTTTGTTTGTTATGCAAAATTTTTAAGCTGTACATGTGTAATATTTATATACACAAGTACGAAACCTACAAACGTGTGTCCTTTAAATGCCTTGAGTGTAAGCACTATGAATACAGACATCTTAATGAAAGATTTTTGATATTAATATTTAATAAAATATGTTTGGCTTAAAAATTGTTTGCAAAATTAAATTGAACTTAATTCATTTTACATTCATATTAAATATCTTTCTCAGACTTTTTTTTAAAATTAATTTAAAAATTTTATTGCTTTTAAAATGCGGGTTCTCTTTTTTTAGAACTTATTAATTTTAGTTTCTTGAACTGAAATTATTAATTTATTTTTCGATTAATAGAAAATAGGTTAGGTTAAACAGGGCGAACGAATAAGAAAAAATAGGTATTCAATGAAAATTTTTTTGTATCAATATTTGTAATTTTTTTATATAATTTTTTATTTGTAAGTTTATTTGAACATTTTTTTTATTGAACTCATTAAGCTTTTGATCGTATTATAAAAATGTATTTTTAATTCAATATTTTGCTACGCAAACCCAGCCGTTTCAATTATATAATTTTTTTTTTTGAAGAATTTCATGAAGTTATTAGGCAACCTCCCTGTGGGTCGCGACCTACAGTTTGGAGGCCGCTGGTCTAAGCCACAACCCATAAATCTGTTGCGCTTCCACCTAAGACCTAGGTTTCCAATTGATAATCATGTATTGCTTTTTACATGATGGATATGCATTGAAAGCACTGTGCGTTTGGCCTTTGGGACAGGCACTCATATTCTGTGCTTATCTAAAATTTAGTTAAAAAAAACAATAACACAGTGCGTATACAATAGCCTTGCAGTATTCAAAGATAAAAGAAATCTACAAATTGATCTAAGCTAAACAAGAGATTAACTTAACGCTTTTTTCTTCTCTTGTTACCTGTGATGCGTTTTTGGCAAAATTATTTTAAACAGTGTGAATGTATAGTTCATTAGATTTATATTACTGTCAAGAGTCGCTGATACCATCGTAATTGCGTCAATGAATGTCACTTTTTTGTTACAAAATAAATTCGGTAGTAAAAGTATTTAATTGTTTAAAAATATTAAAATAAATTGCTTTTTTATTGAAAACATTTTTAAAAAACCAACCAAATAATTCTATTGACAGTAAAATTGTAGAACAAAAGAAAATCCTCCGTATTTTTTCATTTCACTTCTTTATTTATTTACTTGTTTTGTTAGCATGTTTGAAACTCTGTAGGGGTTTTCACATACAAAACAACATTTCACTGGCACATGTGACTATAATGAAGGAAAACAGATATGATAACAATAACACTAGCAGAGAAAACAAAACGAAGCAACAGAAAAAAGAAAGAAATTATTATTATGGATATTGATAAAGTCAAATTTAGTTGAGTGTAAATATATTTTTTATAGGTCAGTGCATTTCATTTAACCCCCAACTGCACAGTTTTTAAATTTACTTTTCAATTATTTTAATTCCCATACAATTCACAACCATCGATAGTTAGGAGTACTAGAACGTTTTCCTTAGAAAAAACTAATGCTGATTCTTGCAAAAATCAATTTTAATTAAATTTTTGTTACCGATTTGTGATAAAATCTATTAAAAGAATTGTAAGTGATTCTAAATAAAACGACTTTGCATAAGTTATTAACATTTTTCTAGATTTGACTTTAAAAAATTAAGTATTTTCTGGACAATTATTTTCTAAAAACAGGACCTTAGTTTTTCCTATACAGATTAATGAAATGGACGAACTCATTCTTATGTGCTGTTTTTGCAACACAAGCGATCAACTCGTCTGAAAATTTTATATGAAAAGTACTCAAAATATTAAGTGTTTTTCGTTCAAATATTTTAGACGAGTTCATCGCTTGTATTTTAAAAACAGTACATTAACGTAAAGTGTAAGCAGAAGCCTCCTTATAGAAAAAGGCAGTAGTAAGAACAGGTGAGGTTAAATATGAAGGCATAAGAACGCGTTCCAGTTTTTATCTTTTTCATGTAATACACTAGTTAATTTAATATTGTGATGTGGTGGGAGAGTTTAAATTGCTTCTTTTACATACATCGGGACCTGACACTAAGCTCGCTACGTTATATTGAACAAGGCGATCTAAGAAAAAATATAGAGAGGACCCCTGTGTGATGCATGTAAAAGAGGAAAAAAGAAAGAAACAAGAAATACCCATAGAAAGAAGACAAAGAGAGGGAACCGAGAGATTAAAGCAAAATATAAATGTTTCCCACGAAGCCAGATAGTCCGTTGTAGACGGCAGTGTAGAAACTAACTACAGATATTAAGGTTCACAACACTTAACTATTTTGGAGTGTTTTGAATTGAAATTACGGTTACAACACTTATCTATGGTGTTGTCTTTTAAGTGAAAACTTCAATCAGTAAAATAATAGCAAACACCGGGTTGGTAATTTTAAAAAAATTATCTTTCTCTACCAGCAAAATTAATTCTTGTTTTTGCTAATTCCCGAAACTATTTGTATTTGGCAACTTTAATGGATTGGAACTATTGTGAATTTTTTTGCCAACTCGCACTGTATGTGTGTTTGGTGTACTCTCTAAGCTGATTTAAACAGATGTATTCTGCGATTCATTAATATTGTAGCAGGACTATTTATTATCCCAGCTAAACTAATCGGCCATTTGATCCTAAAAAAAACTGGTTCCGAAAGAGTATTTACATATGAACATAGTAGAGGACTGTACAATCATATTTCAGAACCTATAATCACTACAACCATATGTATTATTTTATAATAAAAAAATGCTGGAATATAAAAATTTTTTTATTTACGGATTTTCATATGTATCTCTCAAATATTAATTTTTTTGTATGAATTCACTTTTTAATTTATTTAATTTTCTTTTTGCTTTTTGACACTATTCAATACATAGCAAATAGGAAGAGTTCTAAATAAAAAATGTAACATTGCTATCACACATAAAAAAAACACACATGCTATATTTCAAAGGGATCATACTTTTATGTGTGTTGAATTTCTACAATCCATATGACTTGTACGCATAATGTGGTCAGCTTTAGTTCTATTTTCAATAATCGCTGTGTGTTTTTTTTTTTTTTGACTTCAATATGCTTTTGAAATGTCCTGACTTGGATTACTTTAGAAAAATTTATTTGTGGCCTTTAAAATCTAAGGAAATTGTTTTAATGATAAAACACATCGAGAAGTTTTATTAAGTTCTGCATGTAAAATACAGGCCACCTTCTCTTCCTCCCTAAGGCTTTGCAATGCAACAATATCACATGTTGCTAATCCCTACTGTGTAAAATTTGTCAATGTAAGGCCTTCTTAAAGTCGCAACTTGTACAAGCTGTTGTTTTTGAAAGTGGTATAAGTTCACTTTTCAAAAAATGGGTAAGCAATAATTTTAGTAAGATGGTGTCTATATCTTATTAAAATGAAGTTTAATTCGATGTTTTTGAATTAGAATTATACCACTTTCAAAATACAACAGCCCATATTTTGTTTTTTGTCATTAACAACAGCAATTAAATTGTTTGAAAAATAAAAATAAAATCAAAGTCTATGCGGGAATCGAATCCGCCATCATAATGTTGTATCGCCATGTCTTGCGGCCTCCATTTTTAATATGTTTCTAATAAGCTACAGTCAAAATAGCAAAATAGCGAAAATCAATTTGTCCAGATTGGATTTCATTCATAGCAGGTTTTCACTGAGGCTACATAAGATTCATTTGAGAAATATGGTTGCAACTTTGGCAACCATGCGAGCAGAATGAGGGTTCTCATTAAATGTCTACTGTAGAAGGAGGAGGAGGAAACTGTGGTATATCTTCTTTGCCTTTGCATCTTACTGGAGTAAAAGCGTAAGCTCTACTTTGGGGAGCGCCAGCTTTTGCGCTGTCGGTATGCTATCTTCGTGAGAAATAACAATTGGTTTAGATGGTGATGAAGTTGCCTTTTTCTTCTGTTATATTTTCCACTACCGCTCTCCTTTCTATCTCTTAACATCTTTTCCTCTTATAAAAGACATAATTTGACCATATCAGAGGATCTGTTTCTTTTCTTGTATCTTTGGAAAGTAACCCACCCTAACCTGACCTACGTAAATAATACAAATGACTGCAAGTCAATTCTTTTTTCAGTGAGTCTAGCACCAAGTGAAAAAGAAATTATAAACTTGACACTCTGATTTCGGTTGGTCAGTCTGTGCTTACGTAAAATTTTGTTTTAATGGAGTCGCATGTCGTATGTTGAAAAATAAAACATTTGCTTTCTCTGGCCTATTAAATGATTTCTGTTGTACATTTTTTGTTGTTGTAGAAAATTTTAATAAATCGTTTTGATAAACTTACAAGGGTTAATTTCATTTTAAATCCTTGTTACACACAAACAATAAGAATTTTTGTATGAAAAAATAATGTAAAATGCGAAAGCTAGAGAGAGAGAGAGAAGGAAAAAGATATTCAGGTTCAGATAAATGCTTGTGCAAAATAACAATACAATTTATAGTTAGTGTTTCTTTGTTTTTGTTTTTTGTGCACACAAACAAACCCATCATAGTACACCCACATTTGTTTGCATGATTTCTTATAAATAATGTTGATGTTGTTGTTTTTATTATCATTATTGAAATTATCATTATTATAGTAGTTATTTGATAAAATAATGAAAGTTTTGCATTTTAAGATTTTCAATGAAAATTGAAACAATTGCAACACATTTTATGTAAAAGGCCTTTAAAAATATTTATGTTTATTTTGTGCCTGAGTACGTTGTCATAACAATTTCAACAATAGATTAAAGAAGATATTACAAGGTGAAATGATTACAACTTACAAATACTCGTACATACTAAGTGCATAAGTGCATGTTACATCCACATTGGCAGCCACCTAAATCTACAAGCAATGTAAAACTGGCAATTTCTAATTTCAAATTTCTAATTTCGACAAACTATTGAATATCTTTTGTAAATTATTTTCTCTAGTCATAAGAACATGTAAAATCTTTAATTAATTAAAATGACACCTAAAGGGTGTCTATAATTGAGGCATCATTTTAATTTTGTAGCCATTTTTTTCTATAGGGTGTTTTTTATAGACGTATAAAACTTTAAGTTGGCATTACTGTTCAAGATGGCGACTGATTTAACCGATGTCAAGTGATTTATTCTCAGTTTGGTTTGGCAATTCATCATGAATAGACTCACGCCTGAACAACGCCTGCAAATAGTGCAATTTTATTTCGAAAATATTGGTTCTGTGCGGAATACGTATCCCGATTTTCATAAGCGAATTTTGTTTAGCGATGAAGCGCACTTCTGGTTGAATGGCTACGTCAACAAACAAAACTGCCGCATTTGAAGTGAAGCTAATCCTCAAGTGTATGTCGAAACACCGTTACATCCAGAAAAACTCGATTGTTTGGTGCGCTTTATGGGCTGGTGGAATCATTGGTCCGTACTTCTTCAAAAACGATGATGGCCAGAACGTTACAGTCAATGGTGATCGGTATAGAGCCATGATTACTAACTTTTTCATTCCTGAATTGAACAACCATGATGTGCAGGAGCTGTAGTTCCAACAATACGGCGCAACATGTCACACAGCTCGTGCCACAATCGACTTATTGAAAGACACGTTTGGTGACCGCCTTATTCCACGTTTTGGATCTGTGAATTGGCCTCCAAGATCTTGTGATTTAACACCGCTAGACTACTTTCTGTGGGGCTATGTAAAGTCATTGGTCTATGCGGATAAGCCACAAACGCTTGACCATTTGGAAGACAACATTCGCCGTGTTATTGCCGATATACGGCCACAAATGTTGGAAAAAGTCATCGAAAATTGGACGTCCAGATTGGACTACATCCGAGCCAGCCGTGGCGGTCATATACCAGAAATCATATTTAAAATGTAATGCCACAAGATTATCTTTCGGATAAATAAAATTCATGTCAATTGAATAATCCATCGTTGTTTTATTGCAATTTAAAGTTCTATACGTCTATAAAAAACACCCTTTACTTGTAACTTTTATTTTAAATTTTTATTTTCAGATTCTAAATGTGAGTCCCGCCATGCAACCAATTAAAAACTTTTTGTATCCTTTTTTCCTTTCAAGCTCAGTTTATTTATTTATTTTAATGATTAACGACGAGTACGGCGCGACGGTAGTTTAGTGACTGACTGTCTGTCATTTCTCTTAAACTAGAATTAACGGAACATCCCGTAAGATTTCGTTACCAGCTGATCCGTTTTGTTATATGAAAAGCAATGAAAGTTCTTATCGAAAACAAAAGTCACGTTGACGGTACGGCAAGATTTGTATAAAATAGAATTTAGCAACGTTTTTACGGGACGTTTATGTACAGCTGAGACAGAGTAGCGCGTATAAACGAAATTTTAAATAATTAAAGTGCTTAAAACTTTTGTAAAAATAACAAAAATCAACTAAAAACAACAATATTTAATAATTAACCACTACATAAAAAATTGCGTTACAGTTTTTTGTAAAAAAAAAAAAAGTTATTTGTTTTCTTATGTGAAAAGCATATGACACGTTTTTAAATGGTCTATAACTACACAAACGCTTTAACGTCAACGGGCGTTGACAGACGTTTTCAATAACGTTGAGCTAAACAAGCCTTTAATGTTTTTCTGTCCGTTTTCTAGTCGTCAGTAAAAGTGTTACCGTGGGGTAAGTCGTGTTCGTATTACCGTCCGCACATAAATACATGCCGGTTATTTAATATGGAACGTTATACGTTTTTAAATTATTAAAATTTTTTTTTTGAAAATTGCAAAACTTTTCAAGATGCAATTAGGAAAAGAAAATTCGGTAGAGAAAATTTTTCAGCAAATCGTGGCATGATGGTTGAGAAATTTTAAGTAACTGGAGCTGTTCATGACAACAGAAACCGAATTTATCAACGCATTGGTCGTTCAACTTAGAATATAGCAGCTGTGAGAAGAAGTGTTGAAGAGGATCCAAAACCATTAAATTTCAATGGGGTGAGATGACGGTCCGAATCTCTTTGTGGCGAAAAATTGATAATTTAGACGTAGAGAATGTATAGTTTCAACGGCATAATGCCACATGTCACACAGTAAGAGAAATAAGGGATATTTTGAAAAAAGAGTTTGAAAATCGTATTATTTTTCGTAGAGGAGGAGTAAACTGACCACCAAGATTGTGCGATTTTTTTTTTGGTGGGATTTTTTTAAATTGAAGCCCACAACAGTTCGAGAGCTTAAAACCAATATTATCGAGAACCATTGACAACAGTTTATTGAAAAAGTGATTGATAATTTTGGTAAAATATTGAAAGTCTGCCGTTGACCAACATAATAAAAACTGAAATAAAAATATTTTTAATATCAGAAAGAATTCTTTTTTTTATTAAAATTAAAATGATACCTCAACTTAAACACCCTTTACTTTGTTTAAATTAAAAAGATTTATTGTAAGTTTTTGTTTTTTGTTGCAAAAAAGCAAAATAGAAACAACAAAATGATAAATTTTTCTTTCTTTTATTTAAAGGATGTGCAAAGCTCTGCCCCTGATGTTGGCTGAGGTAACTAAAAAAACATATACGTGTATCGCGGATTATTTCTGTCTCTACATTATATTGGGATTTAACGTTTCTCAATTTTTACAAAAATATTCCTCGTGAAATTCTACTTTAATTCTGGGAACTTACCAAGTTTGAAAAATTAACTTTAAAGGCCAGAAATGAGGCAAAACTGAAAATGTTTTTAAGGGTTAATTTGTACTTATTTAAAGTTCGAGCAAACAATTTCCCACAAATCTGGACTTGACTCTAAACAACTTAAAAAAAATAACTAAAGATATAGAAAATTGATTAACAAAAAGATGAAAAAATTTGGCTATTTAAATGAAATTAAATAATTTTTTTTAACAACGAGGCTGCCATTTTAGCTTTTTTAAAGCTGGTATTTAACTTTGAAATTTATGATTTAGCTTCTATTTTTTCCTACCATATTTTCGTTTTCAAAATAACCTTAAAACAGCTAAAATTATCCTTTTATGTGTTATGCTTTTGTTTTCTATGAAAACAAATTATATATAAATTAAAGTTGAAAAGATTTATATGCGAACACAATTGTTTTTGACTTCACGTCTCTCTGTTTGTTTGTTCTGTAAACTCCAAGCTTGAATTGGATTAAATTTATATTTTGTCTGCACAATGTTGAAGTGAGTTTAAGTTTTTAGAAAAAAGAAAATTTTTAAAAAAAATTATTTTACATTTGCTTTGTATAAAATAAAATGTTAACGAAATTACCTAAAGTAATATTTTAGATAAAATTTTTAAATGTAAGTTAATGAGTTGTTCAAGGAAAAGGCAATTTCCGGAATGGAAAAAACTATCCTTACGCAATAAATGTGCTTTATTTTTAGCATGTAGCTTTATTTTTCAAGTCAAATTTATTCGAAATGGCTTAATAATGCTGAAGAAAACTGTCATTGAAAAAATCTTGCTGTAAAGAATTCCGTATAAATAAACAAAAAACAGACGTTCGAGGACTTGATGAATTTAATATTAAGTTTTCTAGTCCTCTGAGCTGGGCATTACCTATTCTTTAAAAAGATTAAGTAAAAAAATGTTATTTATAGCAATGTGTCAAAATTACTTTATTTTTTTAGTTTTTATTATTTCAAGAATCTTTGGTTGCAATAAAAAATAAAGAAAATTTTAAATTTTAAGTTCTAATTTTTTTTGTATGCTTTTTCTAGCCAATCTAACATACCCGGCATATTTTGAAAGTCATTTTATTAAACAAGAATAATTTAATTTTAAATAAATTCGTTATTAAGAATAATAAAAATCTCGTGATTTCCAGAACGACCAAAAAATCACTTGAGTAATATTAAAGTCATTTGAGGTTTCAAGTCACTGTGATATAATTATCCACAATACAGGTTAGGAAATTATATTATTGATGATGATTAAGCTCTTGGACTGCAAACAGCAGCTTGAAAATACATTTCTACATACATATAAATAATACAGGCTCAGGTTAATAAGTGAATTTACAATCTAACCGGTAATTAGTGATAACGGAAAACTGGAACTTCAAATGACTACTGTGTGAAGACTGTGGAACACCTTTTTTATCCTTATTCAGCATAAGGTGAACGTTATTTATAGAGATTTTCTGCGTTGTCGACTGTAAGAAGAAGCCTCAATTGGCTTAGGTCTTGTCAGACTGGTTTTCTACTGTTTTTATTTATTTTTTATTTTTTTTCAGTTCTCAATTGCTATCCCTGCTACTTTCTACCTAACGTTTTCTCTATTTTCTGGGTTTTTCTTGATCGACAGGTAAGGCAAGGTTTCGATATTCTTCCAACCTAAGTTGGGCAGAACATCAGCACATTTTTTTTTAACTTTATACTTTTTTTTATTCATATCCCGCATTTTTGTTGCTTTCGTTTTCTCTTCTTCAAAAAAATAAAATAAAATAAAAAAAGGTATTAACAAACATACAGTATCCCAAAGTTGTTGAAACAAATGCTGACGATGAGGAAAAAGGGATTTTTCCAAAAGCATCTGGGAATAATTGCAATTTTTCTTATTCAATAAAATTAATATACAATGAAAAATTTTTATAAATAAGCATCTTAAACAGCAAATCAAATTAATTTCTATATTAACAAAAAAGGTAATGTTGAGACCAAGTCTTTGCAGTGATTGAAATTTTCTTAAATTTTGTACAATAACATTTTAAATTTACGCATTAGTTTGCTTGCCCTCTGAAATTTAAAATTAAAAAAAAAAGAAACGCTTACAATTTGTTGTTAAAATTTTTAATTTCCTGTAAAAATTGTATGTGTTAAAAATATTCCATTTTTTTTCGTTGTTTTTAAAAATACTTTAATAACCGACCAATTGGCATTTAGGACATTCACCAAAAAAAGCAAATATACATTTTATATTAATTTGTAGAAATTTTCTTCAAAAACAAATATTAAACTTTTAGCACTTACAACAAAAAAAAAAACTAAAAAAAACATTTTAAATTGAATTTTCTATGCATTTACAAACACGAATGCAAAGCAATTTGATTGTCTATTATTTTTTTTTTTTTTTTCATTTACTAAAATAATTAAAATGAATTTTTATGAAAGTTTTCCTCATTTTTAATGATACTGATTAAAAAAAAAATAAATGAAAAACCAATTATTATTGATAGTAACTTTATTAAAAATGAATGTAACAAAAATGATTAAACAGAAATGTAAAGTAAAACAGAAATCGTATATTGTTTTATGGAAAATGGAATATTATTTAACAATACAATGTGGCATGTGGTACGAATATTATTTATGTTATTGAGTAAATAAATTATTATTTGTCGTATATGTATGTGTATTGTGCGTAAATACAAGTATTTTGATGTGTTTCGAGCAGCTGATTAAATGGAAGACAAAAGAAATAAAAAATTGAAAATAGAAAGAAAATGACTTTTGACCGAATTCACAATCTTCAGTTAACTGCTGACTATGGTTGAAGCGATTAAAATAACATTGGCTGTCGTTAGTTAATAATGATGAAATTTATTTTTATTTCAGTTCAGTTGGCTGAAATTAAACCGCTTTTTTTGGTGAAGGGCTGTTAATACCAATTAGTTCGTATAATTTTTTTTTTTTAATTTTGAAAAATTTATTTAGAGTTCAATTAAAACAATTTAATTTTTGTACTCAAGTGTGTAACTTCAAAATAACTAAGCCAAAATATGTATAATTCTGGAAGTAAAAAAAAAATGGTTTTGACAAGTTGTGCAGATGTGTGTGTAATAAATTCATGATAAATCAAACATTTAGAAGACAAAGACAAAAAAAAGCAGCAAAAGATAAGCAAACTTATACCGGTTATTTGAGAGAAAAGCAAAAAACCTGTTCAGCGATGTCAAAAGAAAACCTAAGCCAACGAAAGCAAATTATATTTGTATTAAGAGCAAGAGCAATATACGTTCGCTTAGGTATTCTTGTGACATCGCTGTTCAGCCAAATACGTAAGAAAGTTTCATTCGCATAATTGTATTAAAAACAAATAAAAATTTTCGTGTATTGTTTTTGTCTTCAATACAATTATATGAACGAAGCTTTCATTCGCATTTAACTGAGTATCTTTACTGTAAGCTGTAACCAGGGCTCTCACAGAATAACATTTCAAGTGAAAATGATTTCGGTTCAAAAAACAATACTTTTATTTGTTAAATCTGTGGCTTGATATCGAAAAATTTTTATCGTCATTAAAAATTTTATAAAAAAAATTTTAAATTTTTATGATCTTATTTGATTTTAAATTTATTCCCAGAATTTTTATAAGTTTAATTTGTGTTTAAGAGTACGATTATAAAGTGGAAAAAGCTTTGAGCGCTACAAATAAATAATTACTTTATATGAAATGCTTCTAAGTTTTACGTAGTGGCAAACGACCGCAAGATTTTGCTTTGAATCACATAATAGTGTAGGCATCTAAACAGCAACCCCCGTAAGTATCTAAGAAGGTGCTAACTTAGATTTGCCTTGCGCATTCTGTGGCTCGAAGCCAGGAAGGCCTCCTACGCCCAGAATAAAGACTGTATATTTACTTTTTGGTGCTCGGCAACTGCGGCAGTATGTGTTGAAGGACAATCCTAGTCTGTTGACGTGTAAGTCAATCACCCATAAGTAGTAAATACAGCTGCGAGTCTAGAAATATTTTTATTATTTTTGATCAACAGCTGGGCAAGATGCCTACCATCATAACTAGAACACATTAGGCGTGTAATTTGCTCATCTAGAGATTCTGCCATTTGGTACCAGGCTTCCCCTGATAATATTCAATAATAGCACTTCTTATACTACTAAATAACCCTTATTGGCATAAAATCCTCTACGCTGGAAACGGTCCTAACTAGTTTATCTGACAGGTCATTGCCAATAAACCTGCTTTGTGCAGGAGCCATGTAAGAGATACTTGAGTTTTAAGGCCCCAAATTGGATATTACAGCTCTGCATTCAGTAATCAGAACAGAAGAGGAAATATTTTATTGAAATGCTAAAAGTGTTGATGCCAGTCTCTCTATAGCTTCCATAACAATGCCATGAATTTTGCAAATAAACTTTCGGGCCATTTAAGTTTTGAATTAAAAAAAAAAAAATTAATGGCCTGTACCACGACAACGAACATCAAATGTTTGGTGAAATTTAAAACAACAAAATGTAATAAAAAGTTACAATAACAACAGTTGTTTGTTGTTTTAGATGTAAGCAAGAGATAAAGCTTTTGTTGTCACTACATAGTATAAAACAAAGTCGCTTTCTCTGTCCCTATATCCCTTTGTATGCTTAAACCTTTAAAACTACGCAACGGATTTTGATGCGTTTTTTTTTTTTTTTTTAATAGATAGAGTGATTGAAGAGGAAGGCTTATATGTATAATCTTGGAAGGTTTAACATCACAAATCCGCCCGGCAGGTAACGCTATAGTCGATATCTGGCTTATTTGCCTATTGCCTGCTTTTACGCCGTCTCGCACGGTTCTTTACTCTATGAGTTCGATTTCTTAGTGTAAGAAGATCATTAAGGCAAGACAATGTTTGCCGGGTCAACTAGCTTGAAATATAAAAGAAGGATAGCATTCCATATCGTGGGTCTTGCTCTAAAAGTAAACTGGTGTTCGGTAGTCCCACTCCTAACTACTCTTTTTTGCTTTATTTTGGAAAAAAAAAGTTCACTTAATAAGAACAAATTTAATTTAATATTTTTTAATGCCGTTCGTAACACAAAATAATACTGAAAACCTGAAGCTTTGGAAATAGCGGTGATTTAAAATAATTTAAAAAAATTAAAGCTATAGAAGATTTAACCGTTCCCATAGGAATGTATAACAGGAATTTAGAGATCACTAGGCCCAGAAAACAACTTTGGTTGTGAGAACTAAATTAATTACCAGACAAAAATTCAGTTTAGTTATAAAGACCATTAAATTTTTGGCTGCATCACGGAATTTCTTTTGTAATAACAAAAAAAAAAACTCGATTATTCAATGGAATTTTTTAATTGGCAACAAATTACGATCTCACAAATGAAGTGCATAAATAAAAATGATGTCTGCAAACAATGCAAATGAGTGCAAAATGCAAAAACAGTCAATACAAGAACCAAATCTGCTCATTTGCACTTTGCTTCGCTTGCACTAAAAAAAGCAAAAGCAACAAACACATTTCCAACTGATAGATAAAATTAAAGCTGACAGATTTTTTGGGAGTTTTTTAATCTAGTAACTTTGTTTACGGTGAAGTAAAAGAAAGCCACTCGAAGACCAATTTAGTTAGCTAATTTAATTGATATAATGAAATAGATTGAGTATTTGAGGACCACAGGGACACCGGTGTCTCTATCTAAAAATTTTATAAAACATAAATTGTGTACCAGTTTTGTGGATTTTATATTTTATATTTCCTCAGCATCGAAATGTGTGCATGGGATCTCATGTGTTTAAAAATTTTTTTTTTCAATTTTTTTTTTTACGTTTCTTCAAAATTATTTTCTTCCGAAATTTAACGGCTGATACATAACAAGTATTTCCTCTTTTAGAATTAATAAAAATAATTTCGAACACAAATACACACATAAATCAAATATAATTGTGAATCAAAGTTAAATTATAAAAGTGTGAGTGTAAAGACTGGCATAAAGAATGAATGCAATTCAACTTACACACATGTGCATACAAACACAGCATACGAATACACGAGTGTACGAGTAAGTAAAGGAATGATATGATGATGGTGCATTGATAATTAATTGCGTTATATGAAACTTATTGAAAATTTAAATAAACAAAAAAAAAAAAATGTTTACATTATAAATACACACACTGTCACACACATGAATGAATATAAAAATATTTTAAATTCAAGTTAAATAAATATTAATGCGATGCAAGTTCATTGCAGCTGCGTTTTATTCACATTCGATCGAATGAATATTTTTTTCTTTTCTTTTCCCTCATTTAATTTAATTGTGTAATTTTAATACAAGGTGTTTTTGTTGCTGTATTTGTTTTACTCAATGCCGAAAAAAGCTTATAAAAATATTTTAATAAGGTTTAAATTTATAATTATATGTTTAAACATGTTTCGCAGTACTCATACTTTTGTTTTCCTCATTTCATGAATGTATTTATTTCACTTTCATTTAATTCACTGTCATTCAATTCAATTACTATTAAAAGCTTTAATTTGCTACAAAGCCAAACAATTTAAATAAAAACTTATTTAAATGCAATTTTTTTTTTGTTAAAGTTAATTTTAATTTCTGCTTTAATTTTTTTTTAGTTTGTAAGTACAATGTATTTAAATAATTACTTTGCATTTATTCAATATAAACGTGCTGTTAACATGCTTTTTAGTTAAAATAATTTACAATTAAAAAAAAAAACAATTGTAAATTAACTTTATTAATCATCAAGTGCATTACATGTGTCTACTCGTATGCGTATGAAAATTATTATTAATAAACTGTTTATTAAAAGAGTTTGAATTGATTAAGTTAAACAATTAAAAAAAATTTGGTACGCAAAATTTTAAACTACATAAAATAGGCAAAATATTTAAAGCGGTATGACACCTTCTGACGTGTTATCACAACAATCGGTAGTTTCTAAGGAAGTGAAGCAGAAATCCTAAAATTAAATATTTTGCTAATGCAGTTTACATCGAGGTTTTTAAAGCGGATGAATGTAAAGTGGCGTTGAAACGGAAGTTTGTTTATAATAAAAAAAAAAGCAAAAATAAAAGCATTTTTTAAGGGAGTAAAGAAATTAATGTAAAATTTTTTTTTCACAGAAGAAAAGCTAATAAAAAACAGTCCCAGTAAAAAATGGTGATTGTTGGCTAGCAACCGCACCGCTTATGTCTAAGCTGATTTTAAGTTTCTAAAAAATATTTAAATACTAAAGACTATTTTGGCTTCTCTTACTTTTGTAAGTGTAACTCAGGGCTTTAAGAAAATTACTCGTATATGAATGTATGAGTTACAGCCGATTTCAGCCGCCACCGAACATAGTTTGGCCTAGCCGCCACTGTCAAGTTTTTTGCCACGGCTTGTTTTCTACTTTAGATACTCACTTATAGCAACTCATTTATAGGGTTTGAATTTTCTTCGTGAGGAGCATTTAATGGTTATTTTATACATTCTTGGATGCATTAAATTGATGTGATATAGAAAAAAAAAACTATTTAAAATATCTTTTTTTAATTTAATCACTAACCGGGAAATCTATAGTTCAAAAATGAAGATTTTCCAAGTAAAAGTGCATTTTTCAATTTATTCTGCAATAAATCGATTGCTTCGCGAGCTGTGTCTTTTTAAAACCACAGGTCCATGACAGTCTGTCCAGTTGAAGTCACAAGAACTCGGATATCATATGCCTGTAATGAATACCATTCACAGTTACCGCAAAAAATGAAAATCCGTACCAGACAGTTGCTCGTTGTGTATGCATGTGGTTCTCATGGATTGCAAAAGGATTGCCTGAGGCCAAATTCGACAAATCTGTGTAATCATGAAGCTTTTTGAATGGAAATGCGCTTCATCGGAGAGCATGACTTTTTTTTTTTTTTTTGAAATTGGCCTTAAATTCACCTTGCTCTATTAGCAAGCTGTCACATATGTGACAGCTGTAAAAAAAAAAATATTAAATTTAAAAAGTGCACTCTTACTGAGACAACCTGTATTAAATCGCGACTCCACCACCTCAGCCACAAAGCTCTGTTGAGTATGAAGAAATAGTTTTTTTTTTTTTGTAATAATATGCGAAAGCAATTAGTTAAGTAGCTTTATCAACTTAGTGCTTTTAAAACCGTTTTTAATATTTTGTACGTGCAAAATTTTCGACTTAGTGCCCGTTTTTAGTTTCAGTGCTTTTTTTTTTTTTGCAAAACATGTGTCTAGATTTTTTAATTCTTCAGCTAAAACAGTTTTTAATGGCATTGATAGGCTGCGAATAAAATACTTGAAAGTAACTTGCGTAAATTATGTGGGTTGGAAAAGTGTTAACTGATTATTTTAATTCAGCATTGGTAATTTTTGCAACTAACTTGAGGGAAGATACTGGTCATTAAGGAGGAAAGCATAAACCGCAATAGATTTTTTTTGTCTTTTCTTGTTCTTATTTAAAAAAGCCTTTAAAAGCTTTAGCATAGAAAAGTTTCTTTGATAAAATTTTTTAATAAAAATTTTTCTTTCGAGGCCGGAAAATTTTAATTTTCAAATATAATTCTTGAGAAATAATATGTTATTCCAGTAATTAAGTTTTTTTACATGAAAGAATATTTTTTTTTGTACTTAAACAATTCCTTTGATCTTAATTACGATACGTTGGCATGTATATATATAAAATGTTTACTTGCTTAAAAGTGGAGGTTAACAACAGCTTAACGTAGTAAGCTAACAATTAATACTTTTAATTACTTTTTTTTTTCTTTTATAAAAGCAAAGCAAAGACTCTTAATATATATAAAGGATGCGCTTAATGTTTTTTTCTTTGAGTATTTTTTTAAATATATTTTTGCATTCTGTTTAAAGAATATTTGCAGCAGATCAAATTTTTATAAAAAAATAAAATTAAAAGATTCCGTGCTGTTTTCAAAACACAAGCAATTACACAATTTTTATTAAAGGCGCTGAATTTTTGTAAATATTTCATATAAAGGATTCTATTGATCGTTTAGAAAAATCAACATAATTCGATTTAAAGTCTAAACCCCTTATCCAAAATAATTAACGTAGACTTTAAAGTCAAAGTTATCGAAATTTTTCATAAATTTTACTTTAAAATCTACGTTAACTTTTTTTTGGATAAGAGCATAAAACTTTATAAAATAAAGCTTTTAGAATTCAAAAATATTTTATACGAATTCCCAGTGTAAATATTTTATAATTTGCTCCTTTTTTTGGCATTTTCTAATATCATAAAGAGTATTTATTAAATAAAATTAAAGAAAAACAAATTTTTAATGGAAAAAGTGCAAGTACACAGAAAAATTATAGGCTAAATAAATATTTCATTTAAACAAATTATCATATTGATTAAATTTTTAATTAAATTTGTAATTGAACTAATTAAAAAGTTTTATTAATTAACTATTGAATCGAATCAACACAATCATGTTTTTAATTTAAATAGAAAAAAATTGTCTTATAGATTACATTTTTAAGTAAAGTCGTTAATTAAAAATTTAATTACATAATTGAGGTGAGCTTTTGGACCACGAGAACTGGAAACTATTTCAAAATCATTTTGTAGCAGTGATTGCAAACTTGTATTTTGTTTTGGTGTCAAAGAAATGAAGGAGGTGATGTGACATATATAAGTATTACTTGAAAAGGACTAGTTATTTTTCTTAAAAAAGAAAATCCGAAATTTGATTACAAAGTTTATTTTAAGTTAAAGCTTTATTGTTTTTGAAATTTACTTAGTAGTTTTGAAAATATCGAAACAGATGTAACTTAAAAAAAACTTTTTTATGCAAAATTAAGAAGTTTTTTTAATTTTCCAAAAATTACTTAAAACAAATGGAGACAAAAAACTCTGTGTTATTTTTAACGAACCACAAAGCCTCATATGTTTGAAACAAACTGAGTTTTATTTTATTAAAATCGATTTACAACTTTCGTTTTTATCAATCATACAGCAAAAGACACTATTTTGTGATAATCACAAATGCTATCATTTGTGTTCCTTAAGTTTTATTTCACGTCTTTGGTTGCAGTTATAAGAGCTGTATGCATCAATAATTTGTGTCTCGTTTTCTTTGAAATTTTTAAGATTACTAAGTGGTTTTGCCTGGTCTCACTAGGCCCGGCGCCTTATTACGTGAGAGAAATCAGCTTAAAAATAGAATTTTAATTGTTAAAAAATCCATCCAATTAACTACAGCGGGGCTTTTGGAAAAATCGGTGTTTATTTCCTTACTTTGCTGTAAATAATTTTTTGCATAAAAAAACTTTTTTAATCACAACTTAATTTTGTAGGTACGACTAAAATTTTTTTATATTAAAAAAATTTTTTTTAAGAAAAGTATTGCGTAGGGTCTTAGGTGCTACCACGTAATTGTGAATAAATTTATGACATATGAATAATTTTATTTAAAACATTTGCAGGAATCAACGTTAATGACGAAATTTGCAATTTTGTTTATATTAAATTTTTAATGTTTTTTTTTTTTTTTAAATTTTCTTGAAAAAATTAAAAAAAATTTTTTTTTACAAATCTTTGCGAATATATTCTAAACTACAAGACTGGTAAAAAAATTGATAATCCTTAACTGATCTAAATGCCATAAATGAACAACAAAGAATAGAATTTAACATCTCAAAAAATTGTTTTAAAAACTTTCTTTTCTATAATTTAAATTGAATTAGTAACCAAATCATTTATTTAAATTAAATTATTATGTAAGCCAAGAGTATAGAATTCAGTTTATAAAGGGTGTTTTTTATAGACGTATAGAACTTTAAATTGCAATAAAACAACGATGGATTATTCGATTGACATGAATTTTATTTATCCGAAAGATAATCTTGTGGTATTACATTTTAAATATGATTTCTGGCATATGACCGCCACGGCTGGCTCGGATGTAGTCCAATCTGGACGTCCAATTTTCGATGACTTATTCCAACATTTGTGGCCTTATATCGGCAATAACACGGCGAATGTTGTCTTCCAAATGGTCAAGCGTTTGTAGCTTATCCGCATAGACCAATGACTTTACATAGCCCCACAGAAAGTAGTCTAGCGGTGTCAAATCACAAGATCTTGGAGGCCAATTCACAGATCCAAAACGTGAAATTAGGCAGTCACCAAACGTGTCTTTCAATAAATCGATTGTGGCACGAGCTGTGTGACATGTTGCGCCGTCTTGTTGGAACCACAGCTCCTGGACATCATGGTTGTTCAATTCAGGAATGAAAAAGTTAGTAATCATGGCTCTATACCGATCACCATTGACTGTAACGTTCTGGCCATCATCGTTTTTGAAGAAGTACGGACCAATGATTCCACCAGCCCATAAAGCGCACCAAACAGTCAGTTTTTCTGGATGTAACGGTGTTTCGACATACACTTGAGAATTACCTTCACTCCAAATGCGGCAGTTTTGTTTGTTGACGTAGCCATTCAAGCAGAAGTGCGCTTCATCGCTAAACAAAATTCGCTTATGAAAATCGGGAACAATGGCAATCTCGTTCGAAATAAAATTGCACTATTTGCAAGCGTTGTTCAGGCGTGAGTCTATTCACGTCGAATTGCCAAACTAAACTGAGGATAAATCGCTTGACAGCTGTTAAATCGGTTGCCATCTTGAACAGTAATGCCAACTTAAAGTTCTATACGTCTATAAAAAACACCCTTTATATAAGGTCCGCCATCGAACTTTTTTTTTCAACTAGTGCTTATTTCGTGAATGGTAACACTTAGCTTATGTCTGATTTAACAGATAATTAGTTTTATCCTTCCGCTGAAAGAATATGGTTGTGTTTTCGCTTCGCTAAGTGGGCCTGCGATCGACTTACAGAAGATTCCGATTTTTCCAAAAAAAATCATCTTTTCAGATGAAGCTCATTTTGATCTTGGCGGGTATGTAAACAAGCAAAATTGTCGCATTTGGGGCACAGAAAACCCGCACGCATACACTGAAAAGCCGACGCACCCAAAACGAGTCACTGTTTGGTGCGGATTTTGGGTCAGAGGCATAATTGGGCCATTTTTCTTCGAAAATGAGCAAGGAGTGGCCGTTACAGTAAATGGCGATCGTTGTCGGGCCATGTTGAACAAATTTTTGTTCATAAAAATTGTAGAGGAGGATATAGGCAACATTTGGTTTCAACAGGGCGGCGCTACGTGTCACACAGCTGAAGCTACACTCGATGTTTTTATAGCATTTTCAAAAAAAAAAGTTATTTGGCGGACCCAATATATTCTAGTCTGTAAAGAAGCTATGTCCATAGACTACACTGAATTAATAAATAAATTGATATAATTTAGAGATATAACCAAATTTTTAATTTAATTATCGCAAATCCTAATTTTTATTTAGACCTCAAGCAGTAAAAAACTATGAAGCTTACTATTACAATTGAATGTGGTCTTAAAACCTCCGGAAACATAAAAAAAATCATTTTGTAGGCCTGTTTTATATATTAAAACCAACATTTACTTATTAATTAAAAATGAAAGAATTTATATTTTAGTCATAATCAGCCTTTCAAAGTCAGCAGTTGAGTTTTTATTTCAATTTAATAAAGTGTCACTTAAATATTTAATCAATGTGACGAGATTTTTTAATTGAATTATTTAATGGGTGCCCATATTTTTTTTCTGTGTACGAAATTGAAAGAGAGAATAGACATATGTATGTTTACAAATACAAGTAGATATTTTTGAAAAAAAAAAAAAATACAATTAATATATATAAAAGTATTTTGTTTTAAGTATTTTAATTTATATTTTAAAATAAAAATTAAGAATAAAGAAAATTTGCTGATGAAGCGAAATTAAAGGAAATGAAACAGACGTACTTATTTAGTGGCGATAAAACCATTCCACCACTTTTAAATCACAATTTAGAGTAAAGATGGATGGTTAGAGATGGATGTTGTAGATGTTTTTGTTGTTGTTTTATTTATTTATTATATTATTTTAAATGAATGATGTGATGGTTTTTTTTTTATATTTTTGTTTGTATTACGTTGCGTATAATTAAGTGAGAATTTTACACATAGAGAAACGTAAAATTATGAAAATTACATTTACAATAAATAGAATAGAAAAAAGAAAAAAATATGAAATAAAATTGTTATTTCAGTGTTAATTAACTATAAAAAAGGCAATGAAAAAGAAACAGAAAAGGAAAACAATTAGATAAATGAATAAAAAATAATATTTCGCTGAGTATGATTTACAAAGCAGCATTGTGATGCTTGCACCAGCTTTCACATTTTATACAATGAAAACTATTAAAAACTATTCTTTTTGTACAAGGAACAGAGAAGTACGAGTGTATTTACAAAAATTATATATTTTTTAAAAATTTTGTTTGGTATTTACAAGGAAGCAACATAAAATATATTAATGATATTCACAGTTTATTATCAAGCAGGGAAAGGCTTTTTAAATCTTGATAAGAAACCTTTTTATTTTCATATATCATTAATTGGTTTCGTTTTTCTGCAAGAAAACTAGGCACAGAACATATTAGCGAATTAGTTGCCAGTAACTGATTGAAGCTGGAATCTTTTTAATAAGATCAACTTATTGGTGAGTTGATACTTTTGGCATACTTTGTGAGGTGTCACTAAAGTAGTCTCATAGCGTTAATCAAAAACTTGTCTCAAATGATGCTACTAAAGCTACGGTCACAATCAATGCTGTTCTGAATGCCGAATCCGAATATTCAGCATCTCATAAGTAAGAAATTTTTTTAAATTTTATTTTTTCTTTATTTTGAGTGGCAAATTATTGTTGGAATTAAAAAAAAAAAAACAAAAAAAAAAAATTCATTTAATAAGAAGAAAAAATTTACTTCCACATTTTTTTAAACCCGTGTGGAATACAGAACAGGCACGAATAAACCATTATTTGTCGAAATAAGCATAACTACTATGTCATCTACACTTTCAAGAAATATTCACTTAGATTATTTTAATTTTTTTTATTAAAATACAACATGTTTATATTATTATAATTTTATGTAATACAAGTCATCTTAAACTATGAAAATTTTAGACAAATATTTGTAGCTTTAGTGATTTACGTTTTAGTTTAGTGCTTATAAAGTAAATGTATTTTGTGAGAATTCTATTTGCTGTAGGTGATCCTGGATTCAAGTCATTGCAATCGATATTAAATGAAAACGATTGCAAGCTTAGTTTTTTGGGTACGAAGTAATTTAAAAAATTCAATTGGTATTGCTTGAGTACCATGATTTGGTCTCTGGTGTTAAGCTTAAAAGATAGACTCTTTGAGGGAAAGAATATGACTGTCTTTAAACAGACTCTATCAACAGGGATCACTAAGGCCAAAAAGATGCTTGAAAATGATCGAATCAGATACCTTGAGTTGGTTAAGTGCATCCGTGATAGAACGTGAAAATTTAAAATGTTCTTGGCATATGTTAGGGGTCTTGAATGTTTGTTTATTTCAATTCTTCTCCTGTAATTTTCATATGAGTAAAATCAAATGATATTTGATATGACTGTCGAAAAATCTTTTTGAATTTTACACTGTAATGCAAGTGCTGACATTCTTATTGGGATTTTGTCAGCTGTTTTTGTTAATTTTTTTAAACGTATTCAAAAAAACAATAGCAAACCAGTGTCTGCGGTTAAAGTAAATTTTTCTGTATATATCAAATTATCAGAATTTAAATAAAAATATTACGTAATAAAAATATTAGAGAATTACATGGAAATAATAAATAATTTAAAACTATAAACGTTTAGCAGATTTTCTGAAACTGATGAGAACCATATGACTGCCAAATTTCTATCTGTATTTTTTGACATACTGTCATACTTTTTCATTGCATTTTGACAAGTTGTCACAGTACAAGTTTTATAATGTTTGCCAAGAATCTATAATCCACATGAATATCATGAAGAATAATAAATTAAAAACCCCTCATAATTGTAATTGAGCACCAAAAACAATAAATATTTAATTAATTTTTTCTATAATTTTTTTTTTTTAATTTTCTATTTTGGATTAGCAAAGAAATTTTACATTTTATTCATTTTCATGCAATTCTATAAAAAAAAAGACCGCAACAAACAACAATACTCGCAGTATTCCATTTTATTTTTATTGTTCTAATAAGTTCTAGAGCCTATTTGAGCTGTTTTGAAAACTGATACGCAAGTGTTTATCAAAGGGCTGCACAAGCATACTTTTTAATATAAAATATTACAAATGTTTGTAGTGATATGTGGCTTTCAAGTATGCTTGTGCAGCCCTTTAGTGTGTATAAGTTTATATTTCTCAAAGTATGCTTGTTAGCATTTGTACGCAACTGTGAATACCCTTTTAAATATTTGAAACGATTTTACTAAAAAAAATCAATATGACATTTTTGTACATAAAACACAAACTTTTTTTTATGAAGTAACTGTTTTGTATTTTTTTTGTGCCAACGGTGATTAAATAAAAACCAAAAAAGAAGAAGGAAGTAAAACATTAATTAATAAAAAAAAAACATATTTTCATGATCAGTGAAATATACAAAAAGGAAAACACTTGAATAATTAAAAATTACTAAATTTTCTTATTATTATTATTATTATTATTTTTTTGTTGTTGTTTAAAGTTATACCTGGGGGGCATTGTTTCCATCATCATTATGTTGCTGTTTTATTACTTAAGTTTTGGCTGACGTAAAATAATGTGTCGTTGTTAAACTGGGAGAATTAAATGGTCCTTTTATAGTTTCGTTTATTTGAGTTGATGTATTTTTTATAAAATTTTTTTTTCTGTTTTTTTCAAATACTAACTAGTCGCATTTGTTGTGTAAAAGTTCTAGTATATTTGCAAATAAATATTATTTAAAAAAACTCAAGTTTTTTCTCAACTTTTTGCTGTATTTGTATTTATTTTGGTGAATGTCTTTTAAATGCCTCTTTTCTATTTTCTTTAAAATATTCTCAGTAACGATAATTGAGTTGTACGATTTCTTTTTTTTAAATATTTTTTTGTTTGTTTTGTTTTTATGGTATTAAAAGAAAGAAATTGAATAAAAAAATTTTTCTTCAAAGTATAGATTTATTAATTGACTTTGTAATTTCGTTTAGTGTTTTTTTTTATATTTTTAACGTTGCTTTAAATTAACATAATCTGCGCAATAATATTTTGATTTAAATTTTTTTTTTGTTTTATAATAAAAATGTATATTCATAAATGTAAGTTTATTGAAATATTTTTATGGTTAAAGCGATGGTGATTATTTATTTATTTATTTTTTGTAAAGGGAGGTGAAGAAAACATCCAGAAAAGAAAAATAAAACAAATTTAAATTAATTTTTTTTTTTTTTAATTTAAAGAGAAAAAAACCAAAAAACATATGGATATTGTATTAAAGAAACATTAATTTGATAAATATTTAAAAGCAAAACTCAAATCATTACAATCGATATTGAAACGAAAGTTTGATAAAAAATAGTTTAAAAAAAAGTTTTGTATGAAAATTACTCAAAAGTGTTTTCATAAACAGCAGATAATTTTCTGTGCATTAACTAGCAATTTAAGATATCGAGTATAATAATTTGACTTGAGGCAACTAAAAAATTAAAATAAAAAAAAAATCTTGTTTGCTTTTAATTTTTTTTTTTTTAATTTACAAATAAAAAGGTTTTTGTTTGTTGTTAATTGAATTAAAAAAAAAAGAAAAACGAGAAACTCATTTGCTACATATAAAATGCCAATTCAAATGTCATGTTTGATAGTGTAAGAATGTTTTTAGTTTTTAAATTATTTAATTAAAAATTTTTTAAAATTATTTGTTAGTAATTTTAAACGAAATTAAATAGATTTCAACAGCTCTTATTTGTTTTTAAATATTAATACAGGAATTTTAGATATCAGTAAGTGGTAAACATAGTGACACATTTTATCACATATTAAATTAAAAAAATATCTTTATCAGATAATTCACTTTAAGTACAATTAATTTTTTTAATTTAACTCTATTCTGCAGGAATTGTTTATATTCCAAAATAAAATATTTTTGTCTTGATAAAAATTTTGATAAAATATCATTCTGTAAAAGTAGTTTAGCTCGATTGTTTTTTTTTTAAATATTGTTAAAAGCATACAGGGTGGGCAAAAAGTTACGCTAGCATGTAAAATTTTAATATAAGATTTTTGTTTGTTATTACTTCTTATTGTATTTTCCAGATTTTATTTTTTGAGCTGTTATATTTGAAAGTGGCTTAAGCCCATTTTTTTAGGGACATAAACAAAATAAGAAATTTTGGTATACTGTAAACCTCAGAGTTGTTCATCAGCGAAATTGCACTCGTTCAAGCGTACAATATGGTGTGACGTGACACTACAAAGAAATATAGGGCCTTATTTTTTTGAGATTGAGCTTTAATTATATATTTTAAGCATATAAAAATTTTAGCTGTACCTGAGTGCTCTTTTGGGTTTTATAATTACTTTTCAGAGTCAACACTATTACATATCCGTGATATATTTCAATAGCGATGCAGCTTAAGAAAAATAATAAAATAAAAGTACTGTATACCGTTTAAAAAATTTATAGAAAATCATGCTCAAAAAATACTTTCAGACATAAAACTTTACGCTTTTAAAAATTAATAAATTCTGGGGTATTAAAAGTAGGATCGAAATAAAATTATGTAGCTGGCTAGAAACTTAAATATTTTCGGAGTCACGAAACTGGTGGATTTCTCCTTACAAATAAGGAATTTAATGTTTCCTTATGGATATAAGATACGAACCATTTTTCAGCAAATTTTAAAATGTTTTTTAGCTTTTCTAATATTCTTAACCTAAAGAAGGTGGACGTATCCTTGCACCGGATTGCAAAAAATTTTATAGCCACATTGAGCTTGTATTAAGCTTGAAGATGGCAGGATGTTAGAGTCCCTATAGCGCTTGTATTTATTTTAAACAGCTGAAAGGGTTCCAGCTAATAAATAGGCGTTGAAAAGAACTGCCAAAATAAATTTGAGAATTAATTAAACAACTAGGCAAGATGTGCAGAATTCTGTTATTCAATTAAGTCTGATTTATTAATTTCAATCTTACTACACTACAAGTTTACTACAATTGTTTTGTGTGCTGAATTAATTTAAGAAATCACATTTTTTTTTAATTTTTTGAAAAAGGACATTTGAGCTTGATGTGTTTTGGATCAAATGGGTGAAATCGTTATACAAAATTTCATAAAGTTTGAACTTGTTTTCTTACTTTTATGGCATTTTTAAATTTCAGGACATATGGTAAGGACAAGAATCCTTGCTTCGAAATGTTTGAAATCTTGTACTTTGTAATATTTTATCAACCTGATTACGTGTGCCAAATTTCAACTCTTTTTAATAACTCCTCCTATTAATGGCCACCCATTATATGAAATCACGACGCTGTGAAACGCGAAGACTGGTAAAAGCCGATTTTTAATAGATTTTTATATATACCGGGTAAAAACGGCTAGAATGTATTTTTTTAAGCATCCCTGAATTTAATTTAAAAAAAAAATGCCACAATTGACTCCCGGTAATATGCCCACCTGCTTAGAATTTATTCTGAAGCCCGTAAATTAGACACCAAATCGTTCTATTTGTTAGCTCATCAAAATTAGTGAAGTTTTAATATTTTTGTTTAAAGTAATTTTTAAATTTTGATATAAATTACTAGACATCAAGGGGATCAATTTGATCTCAGCTTTATTTCATATAAAAATTTTAATTTCAAAAACTGTTGAAATCTATAGAAACAATTTTATACAAAATTAAATAAAAAAAAATTTCTTACTATTTTACGGTAGAATTTCGATTGTTAAATTACAACAAAACATTAAGCTATGTGCTGTTTCCATAACACTGGCAATCAATTCGTCTAGAATTTTTTTTATAAAAAATACTCAAGTTGGTTGATTGGTTGACTTATGTGGCGGCCTAACAGTCCTCAATTAGAATCGCGAGTTTCGGTTTGAATACTTTTCCTATAAAATTTCTAGACGAGTAGATCGTCTGCCTTATGACAGCACCGCAGTAGAAATATTAGATAACTTCTAACCATTTAAAAAAATAAGAAAATAAGAAAAAAAAAATGATGCGCTAATTAAACTTTTTCATTAAAAGTAATTGTTATATAGAGCTCAATTTTCTTTCTCTTTCCCACTTATTATAAATAATTTTTCTTTTCTTTTTAATCAAATAAATTTTTGTCAACTAGGGAATTTTTTCCCAAAAACTAAATTTTTTTTGGAAAAAAATTACTGGGAAATATTTATAGTCAATTAATTTAATTATGTAAATTATTACCCCTTATCCAAATAAAAAAAATTAACGTTTTCAAAATTTTTCATATAATTTTTACATTAATTTTATCTTAAAGTTTACGCGTCTTCATTTTGGCACCAACCCGTTGTCTATTTTATTGATAACGAGTGTTTGACAAATTAACAAATATTGCTGGTCAACTTAGAAAATAAACGATTTTACTTGTTAACAAACGTTGTTAAATTGACAACGAATGTTTTCAATTCAGCAACCATATGGTATCATTCCGACAACAAATGGTGTCGATTTGAAATCATTCTGCAATGAGATGTTGTCAACAATGCGTTTTTAAAATGACAAAGTGAGCACAAACGTGGTTGATACACTTCTGACACTGTTTGTGATCATTTTGACAACGGATGGTGTCATTTTTCCTTAAATGTACCTAAATTTTTTTTTTGTGTAAGAGCATTAACAAACAAAATTATTTCTCTTGTTTAGTTTAAAAATTGTCATATCTAATAAATATTTAATTGATTCAAAATGACAATTATATTTATGAAATTAAAATGTTTAGTTTTTGCATACATTTTTTCTTCTCTTTTTAAAAACTGCTATCACATACATGATAAAGCTAATTAAAATACTTTTTAACAATGATTTCACAAACTAACAGATTCGAGTTTGATTACACTATAAAATATAATCGAAATTCCACCGCAGATAATAAAGGAAACGAAAAAGCAAAACACAACAAATCGCAACAAAATCTTTCAAATGCATATGTATGTTTAAGTATGGTTGTCTATAATAATATTACTAAATACAAATACTAGTATGCATGTGTGTATGTATATGTAATTTTAAGTACTTGTACGTGAATATACAATAATTAAAATGAAATAATTTTCAAATTTTTTGTTTGTGTTATTAAAATTGTTTTTAATTCATTAGAAAAAGTATAATTAATTGAATGTTTGTACATGTATTTGAATAAAATCATAAACATTAATCAGAAATGTGTAGTTAAATTGATGAAACAGGTAGTAGGTAAGTAGTTAAGTAAAGAAGAAGACATTAAGTAAGAAAGAAATATTTAAAAATTAAAAAAAATACATACTCAAGTAGCAATTGCCGCAGGGTTGCTTCATCTTCGCCATGACATCTTAATCTTGATTCATAATTTGCATTTCGTTCACGCTCGTTTTGTGTGTGACGAGCACGTTTTGGTACGTAACTAAAAGAGTGACGATAAAAGCGACCACCACCAGTATTTCCGTTGTTTGTATTTGAACCAAAACCACCACCACTAATAACTCTTGTATTATTGTAAGCGTCTGAGATAATCATAATGATGATGACAATAGAGACAATTTGAAAGTCATCGATTAAATTTATTGTTTAGTAAAAATTTGTAGGTTAGCAGGGTGTTAGATAAGAAAACAAGAAACAGAAAAGTTATTATTTATATTAATTAGAATCCGGATTTAATATTATTTTTTTTTTTTTTTTTAATGAATTACGCAAGCATTTAATAGCGTTTGAACTAAAAAGTGAACTTAAAATTAAAAAAGTGAATAAAAAGTTTAATCAGACTGCTAGAAAAAGAACACAAAAATATGTTTTACAAATAAAAAGAAATGATAGACGTTTACTGCATACATCAACAGCCTTTCCCACGATATTAAACGTTTACGCTTGTCAACTATATTTGGTTGTTTAAAATGTCAGCAAGCCACAACATTTCATATCATACGCCAGGCTATTATTGTCTATATGTACATCACTATAGGCTATAATTTACACTTTTGTATTCTCTTTTTCATGATTAATTTTCGATTTTTTTTGAGTTAGTTAAACGATAATCGTATTGTTACGAAAAATCTTGATGTTGTCCCACTGTTACTATTTTTCATAAAATACTGTATGTATATATAGCAATTTGTTGCTTAAGCTAATAAGTAGAATTTGTGTGTGTAATGCTTGAGTTATAAGATAATATGTGGAGTATTTTAAGCACTTGAATGTGCTTGTAAGCTATTTTAAATATCCTTGTGCAGCTAGAATAAGCTTTGGTTCTATTACTTTATAAATCTAGAATATATCGTTTAGGTTGTTTGTAGATTGCCAGACATGATCAGTTTTACTTGAGACGTTAAGTAGTAAACAAAGTTTCTTCGAGGCGGTTGTAAGAAAAGTGTGTGTCTACAATAAGTGTTGAGAGACTGAACTTGTTGTGTGTTTTATTTTACAATAACGAACCTTAATAAACTATAGGGCAAAAACGTAACGGTATTTTATTTCTTCTACTGCTGATAACAAGAGGTTTAATAAAAAGATTTTTCTTTATATTTATAAATTCGACTTTATACTGACAGTCGAACTGCAATTAGTCTGGCTTGAGTGCACGGACAATCTGGGAAGGGAAAAGTAGAGGCTGCCAGAGCAATATTTCGATATGTCGTAAAGCACAGTCCAGATGCTCCGAAGAGCACAGTTGGGAAATGTGTTGTCAACAGTAACGGGCCACTGCAGTACTGGTAATCATGTCAAGGACGAACAGGAGAAAGAAACTGTGTATCAAAGTAAGCTTTACTGCAGTGAGCGCTACATTCAGCAACTTACTGTTCTGTCCACAGCAAATATCAACATACTATATAGCTTTGTTAGAAGTAGCAATTGTGTAGGTGATGGGCTCGTTTTTCGTTCTTCTCTTTCTGTTTTTACTATTTCCTTACTTCTCTTTATCCCTCCTTTAACCTTCTTAGTTCTTCCGTTTATACAGAATTCACACTTTTATTTTTCCTATTGCGGCGCCCTGTGCAACCTAACCAAGCCTTACATTTATAAAAGACCCTATCCTAAACATACATGTAATTCAGAATATAACATTTTTCATAGATTTTAATGAAATTTTGTTTGAAATTGCATTCATGAAACACAACTCTTATTCTATTCTAATTGAAAAATATTTTAAGAATAAATTTTTTAAACACAATTTAAGAAAGAGTCTTTAAACACTCTCTATTACTTATTAACTATCTGCATTTTTTAATGAAATTAAAAGAAAAATTTCATTAACATAAAGTTTCTATAAAAAAATAAATTTCATTAAATTAATGAAGTTTATTAATACTATTTATGCAAAAATAATGTGAAATATATGAAATAGAAAGAAAAACTTATTCAGAAAAATGTTAATTATTTTTAAGGGAAAAATTTCAATAATTCAATGAAAAGAAAAGAAAAGAAAATTAAAAAAAAAATTAATTTCTATAACAACGTAATATCATAACTTCAATTAAAAATTGTCATGCGAAAATAATAAATTTCATTAATTCATACTATTTATGAAAAACGTTTTCACACATCTTATAAAAACACTAAAAGGATAATTCAAAAGTATTTTATTAAACACAATTGTTTTCCAAGAAAATTCCATAATTCAACGAAAAAAAATATTTGATTTTCTGAATAAAATTAAAAAAAATTTATTGCTATAAAAAAGTAATTTCATAATTTGAAATTAAAAATTCTAGTGGGAAAAAAATAATTTCATTAAATTCATGAACTTGTTTTATAATTAAGGGAAAATATTTTCAACTGCATTTCATATAAAAAATAAAAAAAAAAAAATTAATAATTTCAAATGAAAAGATTCATCAATTCAATGAAAAAAAGAAAAGTTTCGCATAAAGCAATTTTCCTTAATGCATAAACATCACAACAAACAAATACGTTTCATAAAAATTACCTTCTGGTCTCAGTCGTACAGGAGGCGAGGTCAACTTAAGTGCTGTTGTAGAAGGCGGAGTCTTGCGTCGGCCACCAAACACATAGTCATATGAATCTTCACTCAAATTGGACACTAAATTAATAAATGTATTTTAAAAGGCTTAATTATATTTCGCACAAGTTTGAAATAGTTATAAAACCAAAACAAAATTTAAGCATCATTTTGTTAAAAACAAAACACAAAAACTCAAGAAAAACTTGTAAAAATTAAACTTTTAAAAATAAAATATTGAAGTCTGTTTTCTTTTTTTTTTTTTTTTTTAATTTTTATACTCACTCTACAATGAAAATTTAGTAAATGTTTGTTTGTTTTATTTTATTTTTTTTTAATTGTGTGTAGACACAGAGCCATTATTTTGTATCATTATTTTGTCATATTTGTTTTTCAAAGAGTAAATATTTGTTGTTTTTTGTTTGGTAATTTATTTTAAAAGACAAATTCATCGTAAATGAAAGAAAATAGAGAAAAAGGTAAATATAAGTTTTAATTTAATTAATGAATTAAAAATATTGTTAAAACAGTTTTATGTTCTGGTGATACAAAAAAAAATAGATAAAGAGAGAGAAAGAGAGAGAGGCGCTTTCAATGAAAATTACAAAAATTACATTTACAATGATGAAAATATGTGAAGTAAAAAAAAAACACACACACACATAGACAAGTGACAAAAAAAAACAAAAAAACTTTGCAACTGCATTCAATTACAGTTACTATCACAAAAACAAATTCATACTAACAAGACAAAAACGTTTTCTTTTGTTTTCAGCAGATGCATCGAAATATTGAGAAAAGAGCAGGAGGAGTTTGCTCCAGGAATTAAAATAACAAAAAATACCTACATAAAAAATCAGCTTTTATATTGCAGGCAAATCAAATCAGCTGAAAAGTTATGAAGAACATAAATTAGGCTAATCTACACAAGTTGGCCGCATAAGCAATTCCCTTATCATTTTCTTTCAAATCAAGGTAATCTATATTGTCATAATTTTTTAAGTAAAACTTTGTTTCTAAAAAATATATATATATATTTTATACCAATTTTTCCGATACAAATTTTAAAGTGAAATAAATGTTGACAATTTTAGCTAATGCTGCCGCTTTGTATAGATTCGCCTTGAGTATAAATTTTCAAAAAATATATTTTTAAACTATTTTTATACAAAAAATTTTCTAACCGATTTAGATGTTATGCTTGCCGCACAAAAGTGATTTAATTTAATTTTTTTAATTTTTCATTTTATATACTGAAGTTAAGCATTTAGTGCATTTTAAAATCAAAACAAAAGCAAAGAATTTATTTAAAAATTATTTACCTTTTTAAAGTACGAGAAAGAATAAGGTTTGTGTATGGCAGTTATAAATGAAAAATGGTATCGAACACATATCGACATCAAAACCTAATTAAGTAAGATGATGTTTGAAAATTGCTTAACTACTAAAACTTTTTTTTTAAGTTTTAAAAACTAGTAGTATTTCCGATAGCATAATTTATTCATCGCAACAGTATTTCAGTTGAATATTTGTAGAAAAATAGGCGCAAGAACCATCACACATACGTTCATTAAATATTTAAAAGACTGCTTTTCAGTGAAGATACAATATCACATGTTACTTTATCACCACGTGACATTGGTAGTATAATGTTTGCTAGCTGAATTGTAAAAAAATCATAACTAGTGGATAAATATTTTATTTAATTTAGTGCTCACACTGCTAAGCAACTGATGATTAAAAAAGTAATCAAATTTAAATGCGGCAATTTTTCCTTTTTATCAAATATTTTTTCAATTTATTTATTTATTTATTAAGTCTTTTAAATTATAATTATAAATTATAAAGTAAGAGGGGGGAGCAAAATTAAATCAATTGAAAAAAATTCTTTTTATTAAATATTTAATCCATTTAATTAAAATAATTTTCTTTTGACAAATTTTTAACTGTTTAATCTTTTTTAGCCTTCAATTAAAATAATTTTTTATTAAATATTTATTTAATTAAATAAACAAAATTGTTTGATTAAATTGTATTGATTTCCTTAAAAATAAAAGGCCATAATCATAGAGACAAAAAAGTAGGCTTTTGTTCATAAGAATTTTATGAACTTAAAGTAGTTTTTAAGAAGATACCGACTTTAGTGTGACTATAATTATGGACAATTTTTTTTTTAAATTTAAACTATTCATTCGAATTAAATATTTAACTAATATAAAATTTTGTTTTGAATCATTAATTGAATTAACTAAAATTTTTTTTATTAAATATTTAATTGATTCAATTAAGGAAATTTTCTCTTGATAAATACTTCATTGATTCAAATGAAAAATATTTTATTAATTAAATAATATATATTTTAAAATTTGTTGATTCAGTTTATTATTTATTTAATTTCTTTTAATGAAAGTATTTTATTTTAAGGTAACTGTTAATTGCTGTCGAAATGAATTTTCTTTTCAAAACAATTTTGATCACTCACAAGGTAAATAGCGCCAGTTTTTAACTGTTTTCATGTGAAACTACAACAATTTGGTTTGAACGATTTCACACAAATTTTTAAGAAGGCATTACTGTGTGAGCTATTGAAACTAAATCGCTTTAAAAATTGCATGTTAATGAAAAATATTTAATGTAGACATTTTATAGGAAAAGATTTTTTTTTTAAATATATTTCTGTTTCCTTAAAAAAAAAATTCCTAAATTAACCCGTTAGTAAGTAGCATCCAAATTTATAACACTGTTTAGATTATGCATGTGCAACGTATCACTCGGTCATCTTCTCCAATGAAGCGCATTCTCATCTGAATGGTTTCCAGAATAAAGAAAATTTTTGTTATCTACTTAAAATTTAATTATAATTTTAAATAATTAACAAAAATTATTTAAAAAAAATCCTTTTGTAAACTATGAAAACTGTCTGGTGCGGATTGCAGCAACGTTTTCTAGAATAAATTATCACAAGACATTTTGATGACAATTGACTACCAAGATCACAAGATTTAAGATGCCGCGATGTTTTTCTTTGGGGGTTTGTGCTCAAATCCAAAATTCAACCCGTAATCGGTGAGATACATTCACATCTCTGTGAAAAAGTCATTAATTAAGATAGTAGTAGTTTAACATCAGACCCATGGGGGCCATTTATGGGATATTTTATTACATAACTAATGGGTACATGTCTCCTTTAGCATTCAATAAAATACTTTTTTTTTTTTAAATGAAAAAATTAATTCCTATTGAGACACTCTTTATTATAACTTTAATGGATCAGTTTCTTGAACACAAATGAGTTTTTTTGTGTTAAATCCGAGCTTCAATTAGTTTAAATTTATATTTTGTCTGCACAATGTTGAATTCAACTGCTGCAGCTTTAATTTTTTTTAGAAAAAAGACACATTGTTTACATAAAAAATTTTGAAATTTGATGTGGAAGGAAAAGTATTAAACAAATTATATTTATTACGATAGCTTTATTTTTCAAGACACATTTTTCGAAATGGCTGAGTTATGGCATCTCAAAGTTCAAAATTTGCCTATGTTTTACGTTTGTTTCAAAATTTTTCATTTTTATTTGGTTTTTTTTTTCTACGTTATAGTAAAGATTTTTAATGTTTTACTTTTTTACTAAATAGTTTATTTAATTGCCAACATTTTAAGCGTAATTTGAAAAAAAAACGGATGAAAAATAGTTTTTATTAAGGATTTTGTGGAACGACAATATTTTCATTTTCATTGCTTTGAGCTGCCATAACTCAGCCATTTCTTGTCAGATAGAAATTTGCAGGCATTCAATTACCTTTCCAACGATATGCCATTTATCTCGATCGGACTTTTCGGTTGGGCTCCACCGAAAAACACAAAAGTACAGTTATCTAAAAAACGGTACTTAGAAAAAACAAATTACAGCATTTTTCGAGTTCAAGAGGTCCCAATTAACTTATCTAGGTATGTGGCGTTCTTGGTATTTTTTGGCTGTAAACCATTGTAATTAAAGCCATGTGGGAAATCACTTAGTGCCAGGCTCCCTATTTCGATGGGAAGCGTAAGCCAAAGAAAACCAGGGGCTCACTAAATTTTAACTTATCGTTCTCTTGGCTTTCTGTTGGTTAACGCAAGCTTTCTTTATATACAACGTTGTCACAACAACAGTTTTATAAAAACTCGCTGTAAACTGTAAATGTGCTCAAAAACAACAACAAAATATATCTTTTGTGCAAAGAGAAAAAAAAATTTTTAGTGAGCTGGAATTCCATATAGAAATGCTTTCGTTATTGTTTGATTCACTTTTCAAAAGAATTGTGCTGTAAAAATTTTTAAGCGGTCGCAAATTAGCTGTTTGTCGTCTGCAGTAGAAGCGAACGATAGTTTTCTTCTGGCTGTTAATGTTTTTTTTAGTTTTTGTTACTTTATGTTTGCTTCTTGATTTTTACAAAAGTCATAATTATTTAGATTCTTAAATTTTTAATTTTGAGCTCTAGTTTTTTTAACCATTTTTCCTGTTTTTGTTTTTAAAGTGATTTAGCTTTTTCTAGCTTATTTTAAAGACCAATTTAGCTTTTTTTCTAGCTCCTGGCAAAGCTGTTTACAATTTTTTTTCTTCGTTAGTTTTTTGAAAATTAAGTAAATAGTTTCTGTTGCTCATTTACTATTCAATATACGAGTATCTCTTACAAGTCACCAATTGACTGCGTTACTCACAAAGTGAGCAATTAATTGATTACAAAATATTTTAACTACCATTGTGAGGCATTTTACAAAAATAAATTTGTTGGAAAATGTATCAACATGCTTTACAAGTTTTCCTAAACAATTTTTTATTTGTTAATTTATTTTTTTTTTTTTTTTTTTTTTTTTGTAAACATATTTTTAACATTAGGGAAGGGGAAAACAATGAATGTGTTTGTGTCTAATTGTATAGTTTAGATTTTGTAAAGTAATAGTGATTTTACTTTCAACTAAGCAAAAATTTCTATGCGCAACATCGATTATATCAAGTGTGCTTGGATATTTAACGATTTAAATAAAGAATTTAAAAAAATCAAGCAAATTGTAATAAAAGAAACATGAAAACTACAACAACGAAAAAAAAGACAAATTTCAGTAAAAACAATTTAAGTTTTAGAAAAATAAAAAAAAAAAGAAATTAATTCCAGTTTTTTTAATAAACCAATTTTATTTTATAAAAAATAAAAGAAATTTAAAAACAAACAAACAAATTTAATTCAAAAAGCATGCAAATAAAATAAAAGAAACGAACGACATGTACATGACTTTTTTAACAAAATTTAATGAAATATTTTCGTTTGAGCCCACCTGGAAATCCCGTTAATGGTTTTAGAACTTGTGTTGAACGCAGTGGCGGTAATAGCGGTGGCAACTGTCCAAATGGATCTTGGTCGGTCGATATGGAAGACGATGTTGGTGGTGAAATCATCGATATATCAATGCTTTGCGCCATTTCATTATTGCGGCCAGCTGCTTATATTTTAATAAATTTTTGAAATTATTTTAAAAACAGAAAATATTAAAGGGGAAAGAGAAAACAAATAAAAAACAAGATACGTTTTAGTTTGTTAATTATTAGAAATTAATTTTAAAATTAAATTTGTTAACGAGCTCTGGTAAATTGAAACATCGGCTGCCAGGGTCTAGGCAGGAATCGAATGTTTGTGTCACTTAAATTGATAGTTTAGCATGCTGCCCAACAAATAACGATTTTTATCGTACCGAATATTTTTGTCGGAAAGTTACTGAATAACGAATTCGGTAATATATCGTTATACTTTTTTTTTTTGATACGAATGTTCGTAATAAAAGTTACTGAATCGCACTACAGATCACCCTATATTCAAAAATATGATTTTTTTTTTTAATTTTAAAGTTTATGTCTTAAGAAAATTGCAGTCTTTCATAAAATATTTCTTATTTTATTTTGGAGTTTTACACTCATTAAAAGACCCTTAAAAGGACTTTTTTGTTAGTGACTTTCAGTCTCAGCAGAGTGATTCAAAATTCAAAAAATTATTTTAATAATTATACAACTTTTAAACTATTGGATAGAATTGGATGTACCAAATTGGGTTTGATAGAAAACAATGCAAACTTTTTCATTATTGTATTTTAAGCCATTTTTTGTTAGAACAGGATATTATAAATATTATTTGTAAATAAGATGTGGAACCAAATTACCGCACTATAAAGATTAAATGGAAAATTCAATCGAAAGTAATTGTCTTTAGGCTTTACTTAAAAATAAGCAAAATGTAATTGTTTCTTAAGGTATTTAAATTTTTTTTAAATTTTTTTACCTTTCTGCTTCAATTCAGCACCCTGTCGAAACATACGTAGATCGATTATGATAATGACTCAGTTTTTAAGTATTTTGCCTATAATTTCAAAGTTTTCATTTGAAAACAAAATTGTAATTTTTCTTTATGATCAGTGTCTTCAAGAAATATACGCAAATTAAAAATTTTAAATAAAATTTAAAACTTTAATTGACTCTGTAAAAAAATTTTCATATTGCTTATTGAGTTTATTAAAATATTGAATTGGCAAGTAACTTTTTCTGTGTGGCATCATCAAGCTTTTTAACTCTGATTAGTAAATGTCATGCGATCACTTAACTTGGCCAAAATTATATCGATTTTGGGCTGCTCTGCTTTAATTTAAAAACTCTTTTCTAAAGAATTTCCTTTAAACATAAATTCAAAAACTCATTATGGAAATTAAATTTATGTTAGAGACGAGTCTTTGGCAAATTATGATTTTACTTGTAGATAACAACAATACATGTACAAAGAAGTAAAAGTTAAATAGAATTAATTTCAAAACAACATTTGAAATTTAATTAAATAGATAAATACTCAACTTGGATTTGGTACACAACTAAAACAAGCACACGAGTACAAAGTTAGCAACAGCCAGTGTTGTTAACTCAGTGCTTTTTAGCAACATTTTCAACAAAAAATTTGTTAGTGTTAGTTGATTTAATTCTTCATACTTCATATATTATTATTCGTATAGAGTTTAAGATTTACCGAGAAGCAACTGAAATCAATATTTAAGGACTAATTTTTTTAGCTACCATATTCCCATGCAGAAGATATTGAACTCCTTAAAAAATCAAATTCGCAACCATGAGTATATATTCAAAATTATTTCGAACTTGTAAATTTTTGCTGAAAAATATATAATTTACCCTCACGCGAAATGAACACTAAAATTAATATTAAGATGGTAACAAAATGAATTTAGTGTTGTAGTAGAATAATATAAAGCAAATACCAAAAACCTTATAATCGGCTAACGATTGGTTGGTATTAATAACGCAGACTTACGAAATGAGAGTTTTTTTTTGTGGTGGCTGAAAACCGTTTTATCGAAAAGAGAGGAGGATATCCCATACAATTTACAATAACTACAAAACTAGCTCTTTAATTAAACTTACAAAACGACCTGAGGATCAGGAACATAATAAAGTTAAAATTATCTTTTTATCAATTCTTACAGTTTCTGAGTTATGCACAAAATTTTGTCAAAAAAAAAAAATTTAGAAAAATTTCTTAATAAAAAACTCCTCAAAAATTTAAAATGAATGAAACTTTAAGTTTTGTTCATAATGTCACAATTCCTGAATAGAATATTTATTTTATTAAGAGGAAAATGCGAAATCTCAAAGATATGTATGTTACACAGATGGCTCGAAAACGGTTGAAAGTGTTGGAGTAGAGAAAATGTTTAGTTTTTTCATGCCGAAATACATGTCATTGAGCTCTGATGAAGCGAGCACTTGAAAGAGACTAAAAACAGTGACATCTATGAATATTCTTTCTCATAGCAGGGCGCTATTACAGGCACTCAGTGCTTTTGAGAAAAGATCAAAGCTGGTCTGAGGTTGTCTAGCACTTGTGAAGAGAGCATCTAATATCAGGGTTCACCTGGTATAGGGTTCTCGTCATAGTATATATGTAGCTAACGGGAAGGCACACAAATTCACGAAAAACCACTTTCATAGCAAGAAAGCAAACAAACATTGTTTTCACATAACCAGTATTGCGATAGCGAAAATATTTTGCATAACATTCCGTTCCCGGAAGATAATAAATTACGTATTAAGCCTAAGTCGGTCAGAAATTCCCATTGTCAGGAGATTCAACTGGACTTTGCAGAATATATGAAAATAAGTTGAAGCGGCCTATGCAGATTATGTAACGAAGACGAAGAGATATCAGAACACATAGTGCGTCATTGAAAAGGTCTAAGTTGGATCTGTTTTCATTACTTAAGGCATCTGACATGGCAGATAAATCATCTAAGGAAGTCTTTAAATTCTTAATGAATACTAGTCTTGGTAAAGATTTGTAACTTTAGAGTAGTGTCACAACTTGTTTCCGCTCCTACTTCTAATTCTAATTCAAAGAAAGCGTAGCAATTCCGACAAAATTAGAAATTTGTAGTTAAAAAAAATTATATTAATTATTTTATTATAAAAAATTCACCATTTTTTAACTTCATGAGTTTCAAATAAAATGATTTTTATTTTCGATTTTATTGACTACTAAGTCAATCCATCATGTGCTTATTAAAAAAAACAACTTCAGTTTACAAACTACTTAGTTTTACGAGTACTTATCAAATTTGTAATTTTTTTTTATACAATTACGTGATTTTTCTTCATTTCGGTGGTGTTGGACATTCACAGATTGAGAACGCTGCTGACTAGAAGTGGTGTGGTAGGAGCAGCGTTGCCATTTTAGATACAAGATTTAGCCTTTTCTTCTCGCATTCAGGCTCGAATTTTTTTAATCATACATAAACATACTAAAGCTGAAGAAAATTCCTAAAAACAAATTGGTTTGTTTTGTAAACTCTGAACTTGAATTGGATTAAATTTATATTTTGTCTGTACATATAATGTTGAATTGAGTGGCTACTAAAGAGTGTTTTTTTATAGACGTATAGAACTTTAAATTGCAATAAAACAACGATGGATTATTCGATTGACATGAATTTTATTTATCCGAAAGATAATTTTGTGGCATTACATTTTAAATATGATTTCTGGTATATGACCGCCATGGCTGGCTCGGATGTAGTCCAATCTGTACGTCCAATGTTGTCTTCCAAATGGTCAAGCGTTTGTGGCTTATCCGCATAGACCAACGACTTTACATAGCCCCACAGAAAGTAGTCTAGCGGTGTTAAATCACAAGATCTTGGAGGCCAATTCACAGGTCCAAAACGTGGAATAAGGCGGTAACCAAACGTGTCTTTTAATAAATCGATTGTGGCACGAGCTGTGTGACATGTTGCGCCGTCTTGTTGGAATCACAGCTCCTGGACATCATGGTTGTTCAATTCAGGAATGAAAAAGTTAGTAATCATGGCTCAATACCGATCACCATTGACTGTAACGTTCTGGCCATCATCGTTTTTGAAGAAGTACGGACCAATGATTCCACCAGCCCATAAAGCGCACCAAACAGTCAGTTTTTCTGGATGTAACGGTGTTTCGACATACACTTGAGGATTAGCTTCACTCCAAATGCGGCAGTTTTGTTTGTTGACGTAGCCATTCAACCAGAAGTGCGCTTCATCGCTAAACAAAATTCGCATATGAAAATCGGGAACAACGGCAATCTCATTTTGGGCCCATTCGACTACTATTTGCAAGAGTTGTTCAGGCGTGAGTCTATTCATGATGAATTGCCAAACCAAACTGAGAATAAATCACTTGACAGCTGTTAAATCGGTTACCATCTTGAATAGTAATGCCAACTTAAAGTTATATACGTCTATAAAAAACACCCTTTACTTTCAATTGTTTCAGAAAAAGTCTCATTATTTGTATAAAAAATTTATATTTTCGATAAAACTTTGTTATGTAAAGTGAAGAAATAAATTAACTTTATTCTTCGCATATACTTTTTCAAGTTATATTTTTGAAAATGGCTTATTAATGCTGCGGTAAACTGTCATAGTTAATTATTTTAGTATTTAGTTGTCTAGTAATTTCGTTTTTAAGCATAAAAATCGCATTGAAATTTAAAAAAAAAATAAATTACTGCTTGAAAGAAGTTCAAATTTAATTTTTTTAGCATAGAAATTAATAAAAAATAATTCGCTTTTAACTGTTTAAAGCCATGTGGAAAACGAATTTATTTGCTTTAGTTTTTGTTATTCCGTATTTCACAAGGATTTAAAAAAAAGTGGAATTACATTTTTTTCTTCTTATTAAATGAAAATTTTTATGTTTTTTAATTCCAACAATAATTTCCTACAAAATTTGAAAAATCCTAACATTCACCACAGATTAGTTATGAGGTGCTGAATTTTTCAATTTCGAATAATATATTCGGATTCGGAATACAGAACAACACTGATAATTACAAATATTTTTTTGTTATACTTGTAATAAAATAGGAAGAGAATTTTAAATTTTATGTTAAGCATTAATCACATTCGGTGATACGAAAGAGAGTGCGGCATGCAGCAATTGTCGCAATTCAGCAATATAATTAAATTTTTTGAACGCGGCTGCGACATTCCTAAAATGAATAAAAATAATAATAATAACACTAAAGTTAATTGTATTTTCTTTTTTTCTTTTCTTTCTTCAGAATAAAATTTATGTCTTCAGAATAAAATACTTTGAAGCACTAATTTATTTTACATTTCTTATGATATTGCCATCACTAATCCGCTTATTGCCGCACTCAAATATAGAAATAGATTTAAATGGACGACAACAGCATTTGCCGTCGGGTCCTCGTGTTGTCGTGAAAATAATCATTTACATGTAAATACATGTATTCTATTTTTTGACATATTGCAGTCGGTAGTCTGCTGTGCCGAATGTGTTTCATGCTTTATAGTTGTTAGCTTTTCCAGCGTTTTTTAACAATAATTTAGCTTATTTCCAGATCCTGGCAACGCTGGGTGCGAGTATGTTGAAAGAATATTCTTAAAATATGGAGATTTATGTATGATAGTTCACGTATTATGCAGAAGTAAGGAGTATGTGCGTGTATGAATGGTTAAATGTTTAAATTTTTATTGACACGATTTGTTATCACAGAGTGCATTAGTGTGTGCGTGCGTTTGAAAGCAATTAGATTTATATACATGCCCGTGCCCATACACAAGAGCATTAACTGCATTATTCAAGACATTCGCAAGTACTCATTCAACGTACACTTATTCATTTAAATGTACATACATACACATTTGCACACTGATAGAAGATGGATAGTCTGTCTCGTACCCTACAAATAGGGGAAAATTTTCACTTGGATATGCAAGCAAACGCATGGTTGGTTGTGTTTGCATATAGAAATCTAGTAAATGCTACTAATGGCCTTTTTAACCGTGAGTCAAATTGTGATGAAATGATGAATGAGCAGGAGTTTAGCAAAAAAAAAAAATAAATTAACACAAACATTCGCAACACAGCGCAGCATAGCAAATGCCATTTAGAGTGCATGAAAGAAATGAAAGAGTAAAGAAATGAATGAACTATTCAATCGTTTGAAAGAAAAGTAGATTTAAATTTGTAGAGAAATAAATGAAATAAATTTATTTATATTCGTATGAATGTATGTATGTCTGTCTGTACGTATACACACTTAAGCACATCTCGGTTCATAATATTTTATTTCAATATTAAATATTCATTATTTACAACGTTAGATGAATGTGTTGGCGTATGTATTTAAATAAATAAGTTAAACGTTACATTTATATTTAGTAAAAGAAGTTGACACAGAAAAAAGCACGCACATAAAATATTAAATTTTTATGAAAGTCAATCAAAAAATATTTAAAAACTTATTGCTTCTCCACATGAATCACGAAGTACAAACTATCAAATCAGTAGAAGAAAAGTGACTTTTCAAGTCCATCAGTAAATCTCTAAATTGACGGTTTTGAAAAAAGCAAAAACTTACAGACAGCAACCATATTTCGAAACCAGTCACATTTTCGATTGAAAGAGCTTCACACTATTTCATGACTTTTGACTTTATTTTTGTCTTTGAATTTTTATACTCGTCAGTCTAGTGATTCTGTTTGTAATTTTTACACTGTAAATGTACCAGCCTACAAAGTATATATATTTTGGTTCTTTATATAGTCGATTTAGCGATGTTAGTCTGTCCGCCTAGATGTTGAAATCGACTTTTTGAAGTCTCTACATAACATACAAAAAAGTTTAGTATATCAAGCTATCAGTTATTTTTGTCGTCAGGTTGTTTTAGAAATTCAGCCTGATTGGTTTGTAAATGGCGGAGCTATGAGCGAAAAACCGCGACTATCTCTATTTTTTTACCATTTCTCTGAATGGCTTTTTTTCCGTATTTTGTCTAAAATACAAAACAGGCAAAAAGTTTCAGTCATAATTTTTTTGCACACAGAAAAAAGATTAGTTGGAAATCGATTACAATCACAATTATATTTTGTCATAATAATTCTATTTTTACCCATTTAGCAGGTTATCATTATTTGTAACCATAAAATTATGTGATTCTCACAACTTTAATATTGTATGATTCAACCGATATATAATTAACTTAAGCAAATATACAGTTTGGTTGAAGACCAAAAAATAGTAAAATATTTATTATAATATCTAATATGAATGAAAATTCTGTATTAACAACTGATAGAAGTTTATAAATTTGTATTCAGTTTTTCTTTCCATACCTAAATATTAAAATGTACTAAATGCATTTAATAGCGCGTGTTGTCTAATATCTGCTATCTTGTGTTTCCTGGACTAAATAAGCTCACAAGACCAGATTGAAAAATAGACCAACAAGGAAGAATTATACAGTGTAAAAGTTGAGTTTTAATTAAATTTAAAATGTTTTTATTTTTTGAGATTTATTTTTAATTTTTTTCACAATTTGGTTTGTGAAAAACAGTTTTTTGTGAATTGTTTCATTTTAGTGGTAATAAAATTTTGTAATATTTCACTTACATATGCCGAATTGTTTCAGTTGGTGTAATCGAATTCTACGATAGTACATAGAACCGCCAAAATTCGATTGCCAACGAATTCGGGTATTACAATGGAAGTGGTTTTCTTCCACTAATACGTTCTGTTCTGTACAATATTAGCCCGGTAAATTATTGATATTATTATTAGACAGTGGCTTGATGGAGTGATCACTTTCGAAGAATTCCCTTTCTCCTCACCATCAATATCTGTATCACCAACATTGAAATGCTGTGTGTTGTTAATAATAAGTATTAACTCGCGTATTAATATAATTTGAATAAGGAAATTATTTACCTTGATCAACAATCCACAGATTTAAATAATTTGTCTTAGTATTGCCACTGCTGCAATTCATTATTTTAATATCATAATTGAAAAACTTTGTACCATCGATTTTTGGTCGAAACTTGTGCAAAACTGAAAGTATAAATACTTTCCTACATCAGTGAAGGGTACATAAGACTAGGCACAGCCAAATTTAGCTTATTAATTGTAGGAGGGAAAAATTGCGAGGGAACATGTTAGCTGCTACGGTGCATCTTAATCAATCAATTTGAATTTTTTGTTACTTTAAACCTTTTTTTTAAATAATTTTTTATTAAAATCTGCACATCAACTTTTCAGTTCATGGATTAAATATTTAGAAGCAAGTCTTTTTTATATAAATAATTAAAACAAAAAAAATTACTATGCAAGAATTAAATATTTTAATAGAAACATTTTAATATTGATTAAATTTTTAATTGAATTAATTAACCATTTCATTTTAATAGAATAAATACCATATTAAACAAAAAATTAATAAAATATTTTATTGATGAAATTTTTAATTCAAATTTTATTTAAACAAAATATTTAATTGGTGCAGAAATATTTTTCCGTATTTATTTCATTTTTTTTTTTACTTTGCAATTAATTAGAAATTTATTTATGAACACATTTTGCGCCATCCTAGTGTAATCAAATAAATTAATTAAAATTAATGCAAATTTTAAATTCTAAAAGGAAATAACTGTTTATTGAGATACTTATTTTTACGTTTCCTTTTTGAAAAGCTAAGCTTTTTATTTCCTGTATTGATAATAGAAAATGTTTCCATTAAACATTTTCCTTTTAATTTTATGAATTTCAAACATCTCAAATAATTTTTCTGCTCTACGGAAATTCAAAATAAAACTCTTTTATAATTTTAAGTTGGCATTTTTTTATTTTTTTGCTTTTCTTCATTCTTATTCTAATAAACAAACTAACTATTTCGCATATTCTGTTGTGTGTTATGTGTGTGTTTTGTATGGATTTAAATACGCTTGTGAATTAAACATTTTATTTCCGCTGTTTTTTGTTGGTGATACTCTAAACATGCTCACTCGTACATACTCGTACTCGTACTCATACAAAACGACAAATCAAGCATCACGTTCTTTAACCTTTTTTAGTCAATGTATAAAATTCACAAAAAAAAATTGTTTTTTTTTTTTTTTTGCTTTTTCTGCTATAAAGATGTCCTCCATATGAGTCTATCATCTATTTGCGCTAATACATTCATATTTCTTTCATCATTAAAGTACTCACGAAGTGTATGTGTGAGTGTTTGTGTATATTTTTGTATAAGTTAAGCGCAAATATTAGCTTTTTATCCTTGCTTAACTTGGGTTATTGCGGGGTTTTTTTAAGTTCTTGTAGGTTACATGTGGCTGGTTCAATGTTTGTGTGCATAAATGAATGTTTAATGTTGACTTCGCTGTTGGCACATTGGCCTGGTTGTCATTGCAGTGGTTTTTTGTTAAAAGAAAACACTGAGGAGCAGATATTTATGACAAATGAGAGAAAGAGAGGGAGATAGATGTTTGAAAAAAGCTTCTTCCGCATTGCTTACAAACAGTGGGACAAATTTTATTTTGAAATAAATAACAATTATTACAAACACTTATTCATTTTCTAAAAAAAAAACCTGCTGAAGGCTTTCATTGCAATTTTTTATAAAAAAGATTTTTTCTTTTTTAACTTATTTGATTTAAAACTTAATCGTGCTATTAAACAACATGGAAATCTGGTGAGTTTTTATTATAATATAATACAAAATGATTTCTTTATGGCAACATCATTCCATAAAAATTATCCAGATTAAGAAAAAAATTCAACCCAAACAACTATTATCTGAATTCATGTGGGACACGCATATAATTTTGGGCAGATTTAACATGTGAGAGAGAAGGATGCTGTAAAAAAGTTAATGTGCTGTTTTTATAACACAATCGATCAACAGTACGAAAATTTTTTAAACATTTTCAAGTACTTTTTTTTACAAAACTTACAGATAATGTGATTAATTTTATTACAATAAATTTTCTGTGGATTAACTTTTGGAACAAAATTTTTTCTTTGAAAAAAAGGGTTTGGATACTTTTTTTATAAATAAAAAACACATTTTGAGACAGAGTTTTACGAATAAGGAGTTTTTAACAACAAAAACGTTTTAAGGTGAGAGAGGGAAAGGGTATTTTGAACGAGTTCTTAAACCTTTTTTGGACAGCAAAGCTCGGTAAAGAAATGGTTTTGTGGGATATAACGCCTTTTGAATAGTTGCATCTGGCCAATTCTAAATGGCTGTAAATTGACTGTAAATTGGCGTAGGTAACCATTCTAGTAAAGAAAGCTACAAAGCCAAGAGTGTACATTCCCTTAAGGCTAAAATATGCTAGACACTCTAGACTTCCTTATTTATTTTATAAACACAACAGCTTGAATGTAGAGATGTTTGCTGCTACCCTTTCATGCAAAAACTACAGAATGGATTTTAATTAAACTTTACAATAATAAAACTTATATATCAGAATACCATATAGGCTATAATTTATAAAGATATTGTGTGAAATGTCCATAATGAATGTCTTCTATATAAATAATTTTCCGTTTGTTTGTAAACCATAAAATTTTTTTTTTCTACGTATATTCTCTATACTTTAAGGAATTCTCTGAACTGAGATTCAAACGTTCTTTTTACTTTAAGGATTCTAACTCACAAAGTAAAGGATCGATCGAGAATGAGCAAAAGAGCTAGTAGTAAGTAAATTCATTTCAGGGTAATTTTTTTATTATAGATATTACAGTCATAGCTTGCTTTTTTAGGTAATATTGCTTTGATTTAAAAAGCCACCTGCAATCGAGTTTTGTGAAATAACAACACATTTTAAGTTTTGCCTTATTTGTGGCGTTAAAATTAAATTTCTATTATTTTGTTTAGCATTTTATAGTTGAATTTCAATAGGAATATTTTTTTAAAGCATATTAGTTCTCTAACTCAATTTTGTCTTTTAGTTTTTAACGAGGAGTCAAAAAAATTTTTTTTAAGGTTTCACAAAAATATTGACACTGATTGACAATTAAAATTAAAAAAAAGGGGAACTTAAAATTGTTGGTCTCCTCTATCATAATGAAAGGCTGAAATCTTTTTATTTTTTTCGGGTTGTACAGTGTTATTTATAAAAAATTTTCTTTTTTTGCGGCCAAGAATTTGTTTTTTTTAGAAAAGCTTTTAAACAAGGATATTTTCAACAAAAAAAAAATAATTTTTTAAAGTTTTAGGTTCAGCAAAAGTAATTGTTTTAAAAAAATATTTTGCTTTATTTTTTGAGAAACTCTATGCAGCTAATCAGTCCAGTCGAAATTCATGATCCTTGCTCACTTACTAATGCTTTAAATGAGTAATGAATGTTGGCTTAGTCATGGTCGTTAAATAACCAAATTATGAATTATGGTCCTTTAGCTAGACTGATTGCTTTTGTTTAGGAATTAAAAAAAAAAACACTCAGCTGAGCACTAAACAAAAAATTGTTGTTGTTGTTACCACTGTAGTTTCTTTGTAAACCTCCAGACTCATTACGACTAAATTTTTTTTAACGCTTTGTTTATCTTCTTTAAATAAAATCTCATATTTATTTTATATAAAAAAAAATTATGATTATTTTTAAATAAGGATACAATAATAATGATGCTGCTGATGCTGATGATGCCGTTTTCAATATGAATATAATAAACTTTAAATGCAAATGCATGTAAAATATAAAACGTTAACTAAAATAAATATTTACATAAAAAATTTTTGTTTGCACATTTGAGGTTATGTCCTTTTAAAGGCAACTCGTAACTAAAAAAACATACGCAGACACTACATTTTACATTAAATAAACATTAAGTTCAGCACACTTTCCCGTAATGGATGAAATAATTGATGGGGGTGCAAATTTTTACATTCAATTTACATTTATAAAAAGTTTCACACACACTTCTACTCATTACATTCATATACAAATTCAACAATTTGTTGATGTGTTGGTGTTTGGTATTTCAAATTCTTAAGTTCTTAAGACTTTTAGTTTTTAAAATTTTTGAAATAAAACCAAGACTTTTAAAGCTTAATTATAAATTAATTAACCCTAGAATATCATCCTTATTTTTTGTACACTAACGCCATCCTTCGTCATTTTGACTACGACCTATTTCAAGGAACTATAAAATACGCCGTGAGCGAAAATATATACCAAAATAGATTTATTATTCATATTTAGTTCTTTTTTAATCAATAAATAAAGAAATTTATATATTTTTTTCAATTCTTAAATGCAAAATTAACATTGCAAAATCTTCTTTTAATTATCATTTTTTTTTTTTTAAACAAAGGATTATATAACATAAAAGCTATATAATACGACACATCATCCTTCGTCATTTTGACTACGGCAAGAAATTAAAACCGAAAAAAAAGCACTTACAACGTGCGTAATTCGCTGCACGTCTTTGTCACCGAGCAACAAGAGGCGTCAGAGTGCAGATATAGTATACATTTTCTTTCTTTGTGTTTTTTTTGCACAAACTCAAAGTTTTTATTTTGTATTTCTAAAAAATTTACACTTTCATTATTTACATTTCGTAAACATGAATTTTAAAACACGAAAATAAGAATTTCCGGCATGTTTTTTAAAACAAAAAATTTTTCATTTTGCTTATCTTATTCGTAATATTAAAACACTATATCTGTCTCTTACATACAAACCCCAAATAAAACGCTGAGTTTTTCAAAATTCTAACCTCAAAAGTTTCATCTCTGGTTGCTTAGTGTCTTTGTCCACCAACAGCTTGTTAGCGACTAACGCTATACGAAAAATGAGATCAAAATAAACAGAAAAAACAGGTTTTAATTTTAAAATAAGATCGGGCGCCGTCATTTTGACGAAGGATGACATTCTAGGGTTAATAACAATTATTTTGTTTTTATTAAACAAAGCCAATGTAGGTTTCACTTATTCTGCTCAAATTACTCTTTGAAGCACTAAGAAAATGTCTTTTTTAAGCTTGAACATACGAAAGCTTAACTTTAAAATTACTTTCATTTTGCTTGCTATTCTGATCAGTATATGTGACGCGCAAAATAGAAAGGGACCTAAGGGTAAAAACCGGTTTTGTTCAGGAGAGCCATTTTAAAGATTTAAATACGTGTATCTTTGGTGAAAGTGAATTTCATAAAACGCGCATATATCTGGGAGGGAACTTTTTTGGGGCATGGGATCGGTCTAATTGTCCACATTAAAAAAAAAGAAGTGAAAATTGATTTTTTTACCCTTAGGTCCCTTTCTCTATGTGCTGTCACATATGCTGAAAAATGTGGAGATTATTGAAAAGTCTGTCTTAATTTCATATGATACAATTTAACCAAATACTCTAGAAAATCATTATGAACAACGTTACCAAATTACCCAGTCTTATTTTGAAAATCAATCATTAAGTTACGCAACTAATAAACGATATTGTGATTTTAATTTCGTATATTGTTCACCATATGTTGAACTGTAAATAGATTTCTTTTCAAATGCTTCTTAAAGGATGATTGGACTAAGAATAATATTGCCACTGTAAACAAATATAAAATAATATTGCTGTTGACCCACTGTTACTATTTTTTATAAGAAACTGCAATTTGTTGCTTAAGCTAGAATTTGTGTATGTAATAACTGCGTGTGAGTTATTAAATAAGATGTGTATATATGCGTGCTTTGGTTTCATTAATTGAAAAATTTAGTAGCAGGTTCTGGGCTGAGCTGCTAGATTTACAAAAAACTTATATATACCAATTCTCTTTTTACACGAAAGATATGTTCCAAAAAAAAATTTGTGTTGGTTTTAAAATGTATTCTTTTACTCATGATATTCTCATGATTTATTTACTCAGTACAATAAGTACTGAAGGGGATAGCATATCTATATGGACAATTTCGTCAGACGCTACTCTGATTCCTCAGTAGATTACTCCCAATGTTTCTTGCAAACATTAGAACCTATATATTGTAAAAGCAATTGACTAAATAAGAATTATTAATCAATAGTTACAAAAAGATTCAAATAAAAAACTCAGTAAGCATTGAACTGAATAAATAAATTAATTTCCAAGCCAACATTTTAATATTGAAAAACTATATATTCTATTTTTATTCTTCTCTTCTCTTTAAATTTTTCAGAGTATGAGCATTAGTATTTGATTTTAATTACTAAAACTCAATTCAATTCAGTTAATTCTTTTATTAAAAGACGTAAGTTCTAATTTTTGTATGCGCACCACCTCAGACTAGTGGGTAGCAAGCTAAGGGAGTAGTAGTTTTGATTCCTGCCTGTCTGAACAAAAGATCCTTAGGGTCGCTGTACTCAATAATGAAAAAAATACAAGATTGCGCCATCATGAACATAAAATTTATTTTTCTGCACATGTAGCACATATGATGTCACACGATGTACATATATTCTATTTTTTCTTTTGCAATAGTGGACAAAATCTATTATACGCCATCTAAATAATGGACGTGGCGTAATATTGTATTTTTATCCTTCGTGGCGCTACATAAATCTTTGTTGAATTATAATCTCTTGTCTTGCTTTTATTTATGAAATCACAACCTAAGCTCTTAGGCTCGAATTCATGGTCTAAGCAATTATAACTAAATACATTGGCTGAACCACAATCGTTAGTTAACCAAAACTAGTGAATTCGAGTCAAGAACTGGAGACTTTAGTTTATAATGTTCCACATTCAACTCTTTCCACAATTTAAAAATGTTCACTTGTACGGCCCACGATATTGGGTTATAAATTTATTATTTACAATGTGATTCCAAATAATTTTTTTGACAATATAACAATTTTTTTTGTTAAAAAAAAATTATTTCCCAAAAATATACATGATCACTAAATATGTAGTGGTAAATCAAGATTGACACACCATTTACATTTCGTTCAAAAAGAAATCTTACGATAATAATTAATGGCCAATGGCCACTGCGTTCTTAAAGTAGAATTTTCTCAGCTAAAAAAAAAAACTTGTTTATTTTTACTTACCTTTATGCAACAACAATTAGCCATGTTTTAACCAAATTATAGAAATTATAAATGGATTCCACTTCTTCCGTTCAAGATGCAGCCAATAAAATATGTAATTGTGTTCGCGATGTTTTAATGAATTAATAATTTTCAATAAAAGTTCAAGTAGATCTGAAATATTAAGAAAAATTATTCAAATATTTAGTTAGAGAGAGGAAAGATTTTTTAAATTGAAATAATAAAAAATTAAATTGAAAAAGAAATTTCAAAATTCATTTCTTTTCTCTTACTAAATAGAATTATGGTTTTTTCACTCGACACAAACAAAACAGAAGCGATCTTATGTTTTAAAAGTCCTTCTCTATTTCTATCGCATTGTTTAACCTCGAGCTGGAATACATATTATTTTTGGAATTAAAAACAGGTTGGGGAAAAATAAATTATTTTTTCCGTAGATGGGTGTTGTGATCGATATCTCATGAAGTATCGATCAAACAATTTAAAATTTATGTTCGTTGTCAAGGTTATATTTCACACTAAAAAAAAAAAAAATTTGCTGTTCTTTGTTTGGTCCAGTCAGTTGTGAGTTACAGCTTGTTAAATGTATAAATCAATAAAGGGAAAATTCATTATATTTGAGAGTTTTTCTTTAATAAAAGGCGAAAATGTAATCTAAGCGGCTGAAATTCTGAATTGGTGCCGCTATTGTAACAGCTAATTACGTGCAATTTTGGTTTCGTCGAAGGTTTCTGCTGTCAAGAAAATGCTACTGGAAAGGAATCATATATTATGAGTTGCTTGCGTATGGCCAAGCACTAAATTCAGATATCTACTGCCCAGAAACGATCAGAATTGGGCAACAGAAGAAGTATAGTGTGCCATCAGGACAACGCCTGACTACAACTTGCCAAAAATTCTGGAGGCTTGGTTTGGAAGTTTTAATGCTTTTACCATATAGTCCGGTCCTGGCACCAAGCGATTGCCACATTTTTTTATTATTGCAAAACTTCCTGAAGAAGATTGTGAAAATTGATTACTAGAGGTTTTCAGCAACAAGGCCCACAACTTTTATCCGAAAGGCATTATGCAGCTACCTTTCAAATTGCATCAAATTCTGCAACAAAACGGTACATATTTGATTTAAATCTGACAATCTAAGTTGTGTTAAATAACGTCTTGAATTTCACTCAAATATAGTGGATTTATTTTTGCTCAACCTATTATTTAAATGCTGTCTCTGTAAGTAAATCCATAAAATGAAGATAAACTGTCTCATGCAAAAAAAAAGCAGGCAATCAATTTTAAAGGTAACGTGAAGTTTCCTTCCCTTTAAGCTTAACAAACGTGTAATAAAAACTGATATTCTCAAGGTCGAGACACATAAAGTCTGTCGTATGTTATATTTCACCTCTTGCAACGGACAACTAAGTTGAACATTTGCCTTTTCAATACTTTAACATTTGTTGGTTAGTTTTTTGTTTAGTGTTTTGAATTACCAAAAATGTAATAAATTAAAAAATTAAAGACAATTACATTTTGATTAATTAACGAAGTACTCATTGTCAACCTTCTCCGTCGATCTTTAATGTGCCTTGAAAAAGGCAAAGAATAACGTACCAAAAATTCCAAATATCTGCTGCAATGCATTTTAATTGTTGTTACTGGCAACATGGCAACACAAATATTTTTCTTTTCTCTATTTATATTTAGCAATACGGAAACCCAAAATACTCAGCAAAGTCTTTTAAATAAAGATTTATGTTTTTGAAACTTAAAATATTTTTTTTATCATGAGCATAAATCAATATCTTTACCACATTAAAAACAAAATTTTCAAGCATGAGTAATAATAACATTTGATATGACTTATTTTTTTGTTACACTAAAAAACAACTTTGGTTACCAGAACAAAATTTTTCAAAATTCAGTTGTTACAATGTTTTTAATCGATAGAACTAAATATTGGTGTTTATTATCAAAGTCTGATTACTGCAACTCAAAATTCGATTATTTTTAATTTTTAACAAATTTGGTTTTCACAACCGACGCAGTTTGTGTGTAGGTAGGATTACTATAAATTATTTGAATAACGAGCTCTAATTACTTTTACAGATTGTATCACTGAAATATTTTATTAATTTATAATGAAGTGATTGTCTTCAAAGTGGGTCTTTAATTACTTTAATTTATTTAAGCTTTAGATATATATTAGGAAGGAGTCATTTGAAACGACATTTGATATACGATGTTAAGTCATAAATTTTAATTCACTAAAATTAATGTTTGCTTAAGCGACATTTATAAGGGGTCCGCAATCTAACGTTTTTTTTTCAACTATTGCTTATTTCGCGAATGGTAACACTTAGCTCATGTCTGATTTGACAGATAATTAGTTTTATCCTTCCGCTGAAAGAATATTACTGTGTTTTGCCTTCGCTAAGTGGGCCTGCGATCGACTTACAGAAGATGCTGATTTTACCAAAAAAAATCATCTTTTCAGATGAAGCTCATTTTGATCTTTGCAGGTATGTAAACAAGCAAAATTGTCACATTTGGGGCACAGAAAACCCGCACGCATACATTGAAAAGCCGAGGCACCCAAAACGAGTCACTGTTTGGTGCGGATTTTGGTCCAGAGGCATATTTGGGCCATTTTTCTTCGAAAATGAGCAAGGAGTGGCCGTTAGTCAATGGCGATTGTTATCGGGCCATGTTGAACGAATTTTTGTTCACAAAAATTGAAGAGGAGAATATTGGCAACATTTGGTTTCAACAGGACGGCGCTACGTGCCACACAGCCGAAGCTACACTAGATGTTTTTATAGCATTTCAAAAAAAAAAAAGTTATTTGGCGGACAATATATATTTAGTATTAATACATGTTAAAAATTCGTGTATTAAGAAAAATCCAATAGTGTGAAAACAAAATGTTAAGCAAGTGTGGTGAAATACTTAAGTATTTTTGTTATTTTTAGAATTTTTTCTAAGCCATCACACTGCTCACAGCTGATTTCTAGAAAAAACTAGAAATCAGCTGTGAAATTATTTGCCGCGTTTTGTATTTTATTTGAAGTGTGATGGTATGAAAACAGAAAATATTTTCCTTTCGATTTTTTGACAGTCTATTTGATTTGCATCTGATTTTCCTCGACGGTATTGTATAAATGTGGCTTCTTTAGCATTTTAAGTGGTTTTTTGGAAGTGATCTTTAGTCTTAAAGTTCAAAAAGAATCACTTTAACTACTTCATAAAATTATTTTGTGTGTGACGAATATTCCGTAACATTTTCAAACCAAAAACCAAATTTATTCTATTCATCCTTATGGCGGGAATTAAATATTATATGAATGCATGAAGGTCATTTGTTCTCTAATTTTTGAATGTCTCTTCACCATTTTCTAGTCTACCTTGTAGCAAAATTTTTATTTTGCGGCTTAAGCCTCTTGTTCTTTATCTTAATTGGTTTTGCTTATAAAACTTACCACTTTCAGTTTGATGATGGTTTTTATTTGTGTGTGTTGTCTCGTTTCCGTTTTATCTCTTTTATACCTTCTTTTGTGCTGTGTGTCGTCTGCGCGTAAGTGTCGATTATCCTTTTGATGATGCAAATAAAAAAATCAAACGAAAAAGAAAAAAAAATCTGTTTCTTTGCAAACAACAAGAAACAAATTAGGCAGTTTTTTCTTGCCTTTTAATACTATTTTCTAAATGAGTTGTGTAATTATGCTTGCTCTTGTTGCTTTAAATATTTCTTTAACTATTCACTTAAACTAAATAAAGGAATTTGAGTTTGTTGAAATGCCTTTGCTAGAAAACGGGCATTTTGTGTATTTAAATGAAAAAGGCAGACAAAGAACAAACCGAACAAATAACAAATTTATTTTTAATATTTTTTTTCTAATTTAAAATTATGTTGTAAGGTTTTTCCACGGTCTAGAGATCTGCAAAGAAAAAAAAGGGAGAAAAATGATTAAAAATTAAGTACAAACGTGTTTATTGTTAACTTAGCAAAATTAATCTTATTTTATTTACAATCAGACACTTAAAATTAAGTTTATTCAAGAAGAAGAAGGAGAAAAGAAAAATGAACGGAAAATTGTTTACGCCTTTAAGTCTTGCACAATTTGACCTCTTTCAGACTTTGGTTAGTTTATGTTTACAGAGAAAATTGGGGGGGTGGCTGCTAATGGTCTTTAAGTAAGTGGGTCAATTATTCTATCACCACGTAAATCGTTGGAACATGACACACAATAACGTCATGCCATGCAAAAAATTAAATAAAATTTATTCTTATTTTTGATTTTGCTTTGCTGTGTGCGTGTGTGCTAAACATTTCTTTTCAAGTCAAGTCAACCAGTAAATATTAAGATGTTGGACTTAAGAGAAAAAGAGAGAGAGAGAGAGATAAAGATGTATAACTTGCTTAAATATTAGACGAGATGAGCTTATTTGTGGCTTTCTGCTGTATAGTTTTCAGAATTAGCTTGGCTATTTGCGTATCAAGCAAACTATTAACCATCGCACAGGAATTTAAAATTTATGATTGAATTCCTTAAAGGCAGAATTAGTCTTTACGTTCCATTCTGTTATGAATCAGCTGATCGATTTCTGTTAAGTTCATATGTGTGTAAATAGTTAGTTATTCTGTTCTGTTACGGATCAATCTGTTAAAAAAAAATTGTACGTAACAGCAGAAAACAGCTGATACTTGTTGAATAAAAAATTTAAATAAAGCTGATTTTCCCTAGAAATGTCTTTGCTAACATATATAATAAAATGGACAATGAAAAACTCATATGTTTAGTGGAGAGTCACGATATTTTATACAACAAGTTTAATAAGGACTACAGAATATATGAAAAGAAACGCAATGCTTGGTCAAAAATAGCTGAAGAAATTGGTCTGCCAGGTCAGTAAATAAATAAACATATCTAAGTGGGCATATCAAATCTATTAATAAAATGTATTTATAGAAGAACTTTGCAATAAAAGATGGTCTTCACTACGCGATAGGTATTGCAAGGAAAAGAAAAAAAGCTCGTAAAAATCTTGTGTCATTCTAGTATGTAGAAAGAAATGTTCATCATCCAGCTTCTTAATTTGTTTAAATACTTTTCGGTGGTAGCCCGATCCATGTTGATTGGTCGAGCGTACCATCTTCTCTTGCGATTAACTTTTTTAATTAAATTTTTTTTATAGAGCTCACACAAATCTAAGTAGCTAACAACAATAAATATGTCATCAGCATCCGAATCATTATTCGAATCTGAATTAAAATTAATGTTAATTTTTGCAGCTTTTTAATTGTTTTTATTTCAAACTATTAACTTTTATAATTTAGCGCTATTTGCTTTAAAGTTTATTTTTCTTTTGTTTATCGAAAACAGCTGTTGTATTATTACGGAATAACTAACCACATCAATTGAATAACAGAACGTCACGGAACAGAACAGCAACGGAAAGTAATAACCAGTGAGCCATTTAATCGTCAATTAATTTTACCTTTAATCAAAAGTTTCTCGGAATAAACCAATTGTAGCGCATAATGTGCGTAGTATAATTTTAATGAAAGGAATCATTATTTTAATAATATATAAATGGATTGTCAAATAAAGCAGTGCTGCCAACTCAAAATTGTGAACCTCTATCCACAACAAAAAAAAAACCCCACTAACTCGTAAAATTTCTGCTTTGACTGTTTTAACAACCACTAAAAACATACTAAAAAGCTGGCCTCCATTATATCTCTATCTCTCTCCTCTCTTCCTTAAGTGGTTTTTGATAAAAGGTTTTTTATTTTTATTTTTTTTTTTTTCAATATCATAAACAGCACTTAAATTTATTTTAAATTATTAATGATAATCGTTTGTGTGCGTAAGTAAGTATGTATTTATGTAGCAGTATGTGTGTAAATGCAGTAGGTTTCGTATGTTTTTCCTGTGGTTTAAACTGACTACATTGCCTTAAGCCAAATAACTAGAGTGCAGTTTTACTGTGACTTGTGTGGCATAAGTTGACCACTGCCTTGTTGGTTTTTGGCAGTAATATCTACTATGTACGTGTGCGTGTGTATGTGGTAATACAAATGCATAAATTTAAGGAAATTATTTTTAAATAGTTTAAATTTAATGTGTCCTTTTTCCAAAAAAAAAAAAAAAAAAAGCTTCTGCTTTCAATATTCAATATTTTTATTTTGTTATTCATTTGCCAGGAGTTAATTTATTCTCCACTTTATCTATTTCAAAATATTTTCTTGTTAAAAAAATTGAATTTATTAAATCTAACGTCTATTTTTGCCGATAGAAACATAGAAAAATAATAGAAACGTAAAAAGAAAAAAAAAGAATACATTTTTACTCTGACTTTCAACTAAATTTATTTTGATTAAATTCAGTTTGCGTATTTCGCAAATGCTGTTCTTTTCTTTCTGCACTTTTTGCATTAAACGCAACTCATGCATACAAACAGCAGCAACATCAACGAAAAACAAAAAAAAAAACTAAATCTTTCACGTTCTGCCAGCATTAAGCTTATATACGTAAAAGGATAGAAACAAAAAATAAAATAAAAGTTCTAAACACAAATAAAAGTTTGCCAAAAATCACTGCAGAGGAAGTCTCTGACATACTGAATAACCAGCTCACAGAAAATAGAAACAGAAATAAAAGTTAAAAGAACAAGTGATACAATAAAGTGTAATTTCCACTAAAATTGTGAAAAACAATTCATTCATTTCGTTACTATCGCTTTTGTTGTTGTATTTTTTTTTTAATTTAACAAGAGTGTAAAACTAGAAAATACGCTGCAACATCAACAGCAGTAACAGAAAAATATTAAAAAAAGGGAAATACTTTTTAGTCTTTTTTGTTTAAATAAGCAAACTGCTTTTATAAAAGTCATAAGCTTTTGAATATCTTTATTAAGTGGCACCAAAAAATATTCAAGTTGGAGGCAAACCAAGTAGAATTACTTTTTCTTTATGACGCTTGTAAGTCTAAACTATAAGAAAAGGGGTTTTAAATCTATAGCAAAACTAAAAATTAAATTCTAAAGGATGTAAACGAAAATCAAGTGCAGCAGTTATGTTTCGTATGAAATTATATTTGAATTCAAGGGTCTTAAATTTTTCAAATAAGAACTTAATTCAAAAAAAAGAAATAATGGAAATTTTAATAATAAATTAAAAAACTTTGTTTTTTATTTGTCTATACAAGGATCAAAAATAGCCAAAAATAACTCAACATACATAAAGAAACTTTTTATATATTGAACGATAACGAAAGCCGGATTTAAAAGAACATTTTTTTTTTATTCCATCGAATTTCTTTCGTAAGACAATAACAGTTGTCACAGCTTCAGGTTGTCGACTTAAAGCTTTGTGCTACATTGGCGGAATTTTATGAAATTGATAATTAATCCAAACAAAAATTCACTAATTTTTAGCCAATGATACCTTTCATTAGACTAAATAGTTAAATATTTATTTCATTAATTCAAGGAAATATTCATTAATTTAATGAAATATATTTATTAATACATTGAAAATATTTCATTGATTCTTATGATTTTTGATATATTTCATATCCTCAAAGAAAACTAAATAAATTAAATCGTTTCATTGTATTTATGAAACCTTTTTTATTCAATCTAGATCATGTCCCAATGCCACTTTCACTATCAAAATATAAATTTTTGCAAGCAACCAGGAATGCATTATCAAGCTACTGCTTTCACACAATATTATTTTGAAAATTGTTATAAACTTATCTTGTGTTTCGACAAAAATTAATTTGGTCACAATAATTTGCTTGAGGAGCTATGGAATTGCAGACTGTCTAGCTGAACAGAGCACAGATGACCCTTCAGCAGCATCTATACAAAAAAAAAAATCAAAGCCTGTAAAATTGCTGGAGAGCAATTGTCTAATACTTCTAAAAGGACTAGCCAGGTCATAGTGGATAAGTAAGACAGACGAAGTCGTTAGAAAATGTGCAACTAATACAGGGTCCGCCAAATAACTTTTTTTTTTTTTGAAAATGTTATAAAAACATCGAGTGTAGCTTTGGCTGTGTGGCACGTAGCGCCGTCCTGTTGAAACCAAATATTGCCAATATCCTCCTCTTCAATTTTTGTGAACAAAAGTTCGTTCAACATGGCCCGATAACGATCGCCATTGACTGTAACGGCCACTCCTTGCTCATTTTCGAAGAAAAATGGCCCAATTATGCCTCTGGACCAAAATCCGCACCAAACAGTGACTCGTTTTGGATGCGTCGGCTTTTTAATGTATGCGTGCGGGTTTTCTGTGCCCCAAATGCGACAATTTTGCTTGTTTACATACCCTCCAAGATCAAAATGAGCTTCATCTGAAAAGATGATTTTTTTTGGAAAAATCGGAATCTTCTGTAAGTCGATCGCAGGCCCACTTATTGGTCAGTTGGCTTCAACTCCTGAAGCAATTGGAATTTGTATGGCGTCATACCAAGGTCTTTATGCAAAATTCTCCTCAATGATGTCTCCGAAATGTTCAATTGTTGAGAACGACGGTGAATTGATGTTGATCTCGCTTCACGCATACTTTCTGCCACAGCAGCAATATTCTCGGGTGTACTCACTGTTTTTGGCTTTTCACGCTTTGGTTAATTGATGAGGATGGCAGTTTCTTTCACTTTTTTCACAAGATAACGAACATACGGAGCTGACGGTGCTTCTCTTCTTCCAAAATCTGTACGCAATTTTCGCACACATTCTGCAACATTACCATGATTTCCCAGCGTTGTTCAAGCATATTTACAACCATATTCGTTAAGCGGAAGGATAAAACTAATTATCTGTCAAATCAGACATGAACTAAGTATTACCATTCACGAAATAAGCACTAGTTGAAAAAAAAGTTAGATTGCGGACCCTTTACATTCATTGCAACAGCACCGTTCTGCAGACTGTCTTGGAGCTCTATCAAGTTAAGTTTTAGAAACCGGCTGGAAAGAGAATCGCAACAACACTACCTGAAAACAATAGGTATCAGGGCAGTGCAAACATTCATACCATTTCGATCTCGGAAGAGAACGAATGAATTACTTGGCCTGACCAGGTCAGGAATTTGCATTATCACGGTATTCATGACTGAATATTGCAGAGTATTGAAACTCTTGGCAAATATGAGGATCACGATCAAAATGGCCGCTGCGGGTTATGTAACGAAGATTAGAAGAAATCAGAGCCCACACTATTATGGTCTAATTTAAGGCCGTTTTCGTTTCTTAGAGCATCATTACCTACAACATGAAAATTTTTGAATTCTTAATGATTCTATAGAATCGATAGTAATCGATCATATGAATTTGATGGTTTAGTTTTTTAAATTTTGTGAATACAGAAACCCCGTAAGAAAAACCTATTGAACTTAAATCTAAATACCAGGGAAGCTACCAGAATGTTGATAGGTAAGTTTACGTTGCTCATAACTTTAAACTATTAGCAAAACAAATTTATATCTTTGTGAAGAAATGCCTGCAGCGATCGTTGAGTGATACAAATTTTAAGAGATAACTTTTTCTAGCGAAATGCTTGCCTGACCTGGCTGACAGCTGTCTGAGAAATTTTTGTTGTAAAGACTTTGAGAGACGATATATTGCTCGTTACATGGTTGAAAGCAGCTTTGTCAAAAATTTGCCGCAACTTTGTCGTGAAGCGAAGTTGTAGACTCTATTGCGTCAAATACTTTTCAATTTAAATAAAAAACGTAAATTTGAAATAATTAAAGTGATAAACTTATGGCCTGTTTAGCGATGTCTCAACAAAACCTAAGCAAGCGAAAGCAAAGCACATTTGTATAAAAAAAATGTACGAAATTTTGTTTTTGCTTCCATTCAAATGTGCATTTGGAATGTTCACTAAATTTGTTTGTTGGGTATGTAAAAATATTTGTGCGGCACCGGCCGCATGAGTGAATAATAAAACCCCTTTAAGTTTATAAGTAAGTAACTAATATATTTGTTTGGTGGGGTTGGTTTAATGAAAAACCAAAACAAGAAATTCTAAAAAAAAAGAAAAAATTCAAAAGAGGAAGTAAATAGTAACACCAAGTGTAGCGCAATTAATATTAAAAAGTGTTTGAAACTTTTCCGCTTTTAAGCGTGTGCAGGTGTGTGTGTTCGTTTGTTTGGGTATTGAAATGTGCAAGTGCACATCAGTTTGCATGCGCCAGTTTGTTTTTTCAGTTGTAAAATTCATTCAGTCGATTTTACTTAATTTACTAACAAAAATTTCTGCTCAGGTCTATTATGCTCTTTCATGTGATGGTGGCTGCAGGCAAATTAAATTTTACAAAATTTGACCTTTTAAATCATAAAAAAGTTTTTTTTTTATTGAAATAAATTTTTTTTTTTTAATATTTTTGATCAAGAACTGCTAGTCAACTAACTAGCACAGATGCAGGTGTGTATGTATGTACGAGTTGTAGCAAATATTCTATTATGAAATTGTACAAACTATGTTTTGTGTGTCTGTGTGTGTGTGAAAAAGAAACAACTTTTACAAACTTTTCGAGGTAAAAGGCTATGATGACGTTCAATAAAGTTTTGTTGTTACGTGAAAAAGCAGCACGAAATTTTTAAACAAAATAAATTTTGGCCATATTTTACAGGTTTAAATAAATCAGAGTTGTTTGTGGGAAACATGGTTCAAACTTTCACATGGTTCAAACTTTCACAGGAAAAATACAAAAAAAGTATATATATATATTTAAGGATATTCAGTGTTTGCAGCGAAAAAGGGTCTTGCAAAGTGGTTTTTACAAAACTGGTTAGCTTTCGAATTCAAGCTCAACTAAATTTTTTATTTGCATTGAATATCGAATGCCTTATTTGAAAAAAATTAATACTCAGTTAAATTAATCTTGAATTTGTTAACAAGATTTAAGATAATTAAAAATATTTTCTATGCACATAAATTACTCTAATTGAATTTCTACTCTGTGTTATTTTTTCTTGTTTCTCAATAACAATTTTATAATGAATTTATGGCATTTTAATGAATGACTTGAATGTGCCTATACTGCCCGTAAGGCAGTTGTGTTGGGTATTCACCAAATAAAATTAAAACATTCACAGGTACTGACGATTTCCATATCATGTCAAGCAAACTGACTAAATTTGTGACTGAATTAATGAATTCAACTAAATTATATTTGAATTGTAGAGTATATGTTCACAATAAAATAAAAATCTTTTCCAGTTTGTGGGGGAAGTAGAAAAGCAAAACACTCTTGAACACCAAATGAAAATCTCTCACTCATTTCTTGCAGACTAAGCTGTGGAATACCTTGTAGGTTATTTTGTATTTCGATTAGAATCGAAATGGCTTTCGAAAATAATTTTCAATTCGAAAGAAAAAGCTCAAAAATTCAGCAGAGTTGAATTAAAAATTTTTAGGGTTATTTTTTTTAATTTTCTACATCATTGTCCAGTTCTGAACGAAAGGCGTGAGGCCTCACTGCGTTGTCGACAACAAAAGTTGGCATGCCATCTAGCATCGTTAGAAGTAGCAATTGGTTTAGGTGACGGCCTTGTTTTTCTTTTATACTTTTATTATTTCCTTACTAATCTTTATCCCTCTGCCTACTATTTCTTTGACATCTTTCTATCGTTATCTTCTTCGTTCTTCAGAGGACCGAAGGGAGTCCCTGTGCACTCTAACCTAGTCTAACCTAACTTTTTACGTGCCAGCTCAAATCAATGCTTTAAGCGTAGCATTTTTAAACGCCATAAATTGAAATGAAAGTGTTAACGTTGTGTATGCAAGAGAAAATAATTATTAACCGTCACTTAATCTTGACACCCGCTCAACTTGACCCGACTGTGATCTGGTATATGAAACATGACGTATTTAACTGAATGCAATAAATATTTAATAAATTTGCTAATATTTTAATTGAAATATAATTATAATTACATTGATTAAATATTTAATTGATTGAAATAAATATTAATTTTTTTTTTTTATAATAATCTTTTTCATTGAAATATTTAATTGGTTCATATTATGTTTTTGCTGTTTAAGCTAATTTAGCGATAACGTAGAACAAATATAATAAAATATTAAACTTTGTTTGATGTTGTTGTAAATTGATTTCATGTAATTTTGAAAAGCATGAAAACAAGTTTGTGATGCATCAGGTAGTCACTTATTGTAAATTGTATGCATCAAAATTAAGTTTTCAAATACAATTTTAAAAAATTCACGTTTTCAATTTAAATTATAGATTAAAATTTATTATAAAATTATATTCTTGTCAATTAAATAAATACTAGAAGTCACTTTTAGAATTTGTTTTAAATTATAAAATGTAAAAGCGGATGCTGGTAAAATGTAAAGATGCAAATTTGTTCATATTTTTATACCCTTCATTGTAAGTAAAATCGTGTTACATAGTTTTGTCAGAAATTATAGCTATATAGTCTGTGCAAAAATTCAAGGCAATCGACTCACATATGGACGAGAAAAGTAAAAAATACTACCGGTTTTTTGGGTTTTCATTAGTTTCTGTTTTAATATTTTAAGGAAAATTTCAAGCGATACATGTGCGTATTGTGTGTACACACGCTCATATTAATGAAAGCAAGCAAACAAGCAGTCGTGTTTATTACATTTAGTGTGTAATAGAACTACGAATAAAAGAAAAAGAATTTTTATGTATTTTTTACATTTGATATTAATTTAAATTTATTTAAGTCATAAATATAAAAGAATAAAGTACTGAAGATGATCGGTCAGAACAAACGGCTAAAGCTGCATACTTGAAAATGAGTGAATAGATTTTTCTCATAAGGAGAACGGATAAGATCGGATTTTGGGAATTTCAAATTTGGCCTCTAATATATCCAAAACTAATACAGATAGACCCGAGATTCAGACTAAAAACAAGTTAAATTCGGCAGTGTCGATTTTAGCATACCCTTCACTGCTGTAGCAAAATATTCACGTTTTTATATTCGGATATTCTTGGTAAATATTACAAGAAAATTTGTTAATCTTAAAATAAATAATTTATTTCAAAAGTGGCTCTAACATTCTTATTTGTACAAGCAATAAAACTCCTGTACTCATGCTTCGAGCATACATAAAATAAATCTGAAATGTGTGTGCACACATACACGCCCAGCGGCGAAAGTTTTGAGGCCTTTGTCTAGAAGACAAGAACGTCTTGGTTGGCGGGGACATTGTGTTTTAAAAATCTTATGAGTATGGAATGGATCTTACTCCATTCCAGGCGTAGTGTCTGACAACAAACGTGTGTAGCTGTCTTTTTTGCCCTTAATTTGAAATACTTCAGATACAATTAATTATTTATTTTACCATAAAAAAACTTGTATTCAAAGAAAATTATTTTAATCAATGTTTGCCATTTCATTAGAAATCTTTTTTTTTAATTTTTTTTTTTTTTTTTTTTTTTTTTTTGTTAAATATTTAAGAAGAATGTTAAAAATTAAAAATATTACTATTTTTTTTTTTTTATATTTATTAATTGTGTTTCTCTGACAATTTAATTTGTAAAACGATTTAGTATCTTGTTTGATTTTCTACATTTCGTATCATTTTTATCTTAGTTGTAAAATTATAAACAGCAATAAAGATAAATTAAACAATAAAAAAAAATAAAAATTAATTAAAACACAGTAACTTTTTCTCCTGCTGACAACGAATGGGCAAAATTTTTTAAAGTGATTTTAGATTAGATTTAAATTGTTGCCATGCCCATGTAAATTTAATAATTTTTTTAATAAATATAATATGTACAAGCAATTTAAATTCATTTCTTTAGCTACTTTCAAATTATTTATTCTTTTAAATGCAGAAAATTTTTTTATAAAAAATAAAACAGAAAAACTGTTAAGAATGGAGCAAAGTTTTCAATGCATTTGACACACTTTATTGAAATTCATCTATTTCTATATCAATGCTGATGAAGTGTATCAGAAACTAAGAAAGTGTTGTGGTAATAAATCTTTTTTAAAAACAATAAAATGAAACGAAACTAACTTAAGAACAAATTTTGTAAAATTTTACCTAAATTTATTATTATAAAAAAATTATCCCAAAAATGCTAAATTTGACAGAACTGAGTCTTACATACTATTCACTTTAGTAGCCAAATATTAATATTTGTAAAAAAGTTTGCAATGAAATGGCAAATAATTTTTATCTTCAAAAATGTTTAGTTAATCCTTAAATAAATAATTCAGTTAAATAAACTCAAATTAGGGACATCCTGGATAAAAATCGGCTATGGCATCTTTATTTCTCAAAACAATTAAACTTCTTTGCACAAGCTTCGAATACAATTTTTAAATAATAAAAGCAAGAAATTGCTAAAAAGATAAATTTAATTCAATTTAATTTTAAATTTTTGCAAATATTTTTTAAACCAAATACAATACGGAAACAAAATATTTAATTTCAGATAAAGAAAGTAAAATTAAGGGTAGAAATCTAAAAATATTTAAAACATTCTCTCTATAAGATAGTTCTATCATAAGACAATTAACATACACACGTATAAATATGCAGGACTGCTTGCTTTAGTGTACGTGCACATATATTACGTACATGCATGCTGGCTTTCGTTAATATTTTTGTGTGCACACACATTACTCACATGTACAGCTTAAGAATTTCTATTAAAAGCGAAAACAGAAATTAATTTTCTCTTGCACTTGTAGACCGATAGTTTTGATTGTTTTTAATAGCCATCATCATGACTGCCATGGCTGCACTAGCACACACATCACTATAAACATATTTAATATTTTATAATAAAAATTGCTTGTCAGCCATTTCAAGTATGCTTGGGTAGGGCTATCACAATTTGTATTTAAGCCAAAAAACGGAAAAAACCACTAAGAAAAATTTTCCAAAAATAGAGGTAGAAGGGTTTTGCACTCATAGCTCTGCTAGTTATAGACTTTTAGGTCTGAATTTTAGTAGCAACTTGAAGACAGCAAGAGTAGGCAGTCGATATACATACATATGCGTGTATGCCTGTCTACATTTTAATTTAAAACTGGGTTATTTTTGTTATAGAACTTTGAAAATTTGAAAATCATCGTTAATACAGTCGTTTTATATCGTATTTATTTAAAAATGTTTTCCTTTAGAAAAATCTCTCCAAACCTAAGACTTACTTATTAAGCCTTTTTATGAAAGCTTTAAAACTGAATAAAATTATATTTTTATAGCTTGTGAAAATACATATTGAAACGCATAGCATTTTCTTACACAGTATAAGAAAACAGTATAAATTTAATAAAATTTCAGAGACTAAAGTTTTTATACGGATCACAAACTATACGATACATATACAAAATATTAAAGAGATAATTCAAAATTAATATTAAATTCCTGTGGAATGATTGTAATATCAATAAATTATTTATTTTATTTACAGCCTGTGTCTTTCTTTGATTTGAATTATTGTCTATTGGCTGATAAAGTTTTCGATAAAAACATGAATTTGCCATATTCGAATAAAATTCTAATTCTTATTAAAAAAAATAAATGATTTATGGCATTCAAATCAGATGCCATGTGTTTACATTTTAAACTTTTAATTATAAATTCCATAATATTTTTTAATAAATATTCGCAATTAAAAGAACTTGTTCTTGTTCTCTCTTTTTTTAATTAATTAATGAGAAGGCTATTTGAAAGAATTAAAAAAAAAGTACTGACATTTTCATTATCAAAATCAGCCGTTTAATGAAAGCGCAAATGGGATCGTTTGACATTTTTATTTTGTTTTAAAGGGCCCTCTTGATTTCATATCGCACAACAACAAGCGTATGATTAAAAACAATTAATAACAAAAATGTCGATTCTGTTATTCTGAAAAAATTTTTAACTACATGTGCTGTTGTTTTCTAAAGCATCATTTATTTGAGTTGTTTACATACTCGTTGCAAAAAATTTAAATTATAAAAAAATACAGTTGTATAGCTAAAGCTACGGTCACATTACCCAAATATTTGTCGAATTAAGCATAACCACTAAGTCAGCTGTATATACGCTTATATATTTTGAAGAAATTTTGGCTTAGAGTAGTTGAATCATTAATTAAATTACAGCATACTTGCATTATCATATTATTGGAATTAATTTTATAAAATACAAGTCATTTCCGACTAAAAAAATATTTGCCAAAAAGTGGTGGTCACGCTTATTTCGGTCACGCTTTTTTAACAAAAATACATTTTGGTATATTGTTTTTTTCTATACAAATGTACGAAAGAAGCAATCGCATATAAAGGCTGCTTTTTATAGACGTATAGAACTTTAAGTTGGCATTACAGTTCAAGATGGCGACCGATTTAACTGCTGTCAAGTGATTTATTCTCAGTTTGGCTTGGCAATTCATCATGAATAGACTCACGCCTGAGCAACGCTTGCAAATGGGCACAAAACGAGATTGCCGTTGTTCCCGATTTTCATAAGCGCATTTTGTTTAGCGATGAAGCGCACTTCTGGTTGAATGGCTACATCAACAAACAAAACTGCCGTATTTGGAGTGAAGCTAATCCTCAAGTGTATGTCGAAACACCGTTACATCCAAAAAAACTGACTGTTTGGTGCGCTTTATGGGCTGGTGGAATCATTGGTCCGTACTTCTTCAAAAACGATGATGGCCAGAACATTACAGTCAATGGTGATCGGTATAGAGCCATGATTACTAACTTTTTCATTCCTGAATTGAACAACCATGATGTCCAGGAGCTGTGGTTCCAACAAGACGGCGCAACATGTCACACAGCTCGTGCCACAATCGATTTATTGAAAGACACGTTTGGTGACCGCCTAATTTCTCGTTTTGGCCCTGTGAATTGGCCTCCAAGATCTTGTGATTTAACACCGCTAGGCTATGTAAAGTTATTGGTCTATGCGGATAAGCCACAAACGCTTGACCATTTGGAAGACAACATTCGCCGTGTTATTGCCGATATACGGACGTCCAGATTGGACTACATCCGAGCCAGCCATTTCGGTCATATGCCAGAAATCATATTTAAAATGTAATGCCACAAGATTATCTTTCGGATAAATAAAATTCATGTCAATCGAATAATCCATCGTTGTTGTATTGCAATTTAAAGTTCTATATGTCTATAAAAAACACGCTTTATATGAACAGGCCTTATATTTGTTGTATAGTTTCACAATAGTGGCACTTGGTTTAATATTTTATCGACTAACTGAATCACACTTTCGCTAATACAAACAACAACAAAATTTTGTTAAAAATAACAATATATATTATAAGTATGTCGAAACTTTAACAGTTACTAATTGGAGTTTTTCTAAGCCCAAATCATCACATTCGATATCGACTGAAAACGATCGATATTTCATGTTTTTGTGTGAAAAAAAAAACTTATAAATTTTGGTAGAACTTGCTCGATATGTAATGAAACGATTTGCTTGCAGGTCCTTAGTAAATTCCCAAGAAGTATTCCTACCAATGCATGTGCTTGTCATACAAGTAACTTGAAAGCAATGCAGATATGTATTTAATGGGCTGCACAAGCATATTTGAAATGGCTTACAAGCACTTTTTACTATAAAATATTACACATGTTTGTAGTGATGTGTGGCTTTCAAGTGTGCTTGTGCAGACCTTTAATATGTATGAAATAATTACTGAAAATTAAAATATTTAAAAACAATTGAAGCAAAATTTACTCAAAATCGCTTAAAAGAAAGACTCGTATTTTGTAAGAAACATTAAATTTTTTTTATTTATTTATTATAATAGCTTGAATTACTTGAATTACTTGTACTATTATTTTCATTGGAAAAAGTAAAAAAAAATTATTAAAAATGATATTTATTCAGAGAAATACCCAGTGTAGGTATCCTGGGAGGCAGCCGGTTTGTAAACCGCAAACTGATTACAATATTGCCAGAAACTTTTATTAATCTAACAATATACTTAATTCATATTTAGTCTGCATTTATTGTTTTTTTTTTAATTTTTAAATCTATTCTGTGAGTTATAAAAAAAATAATTCTCCACAATAAATATTAAAAGTAGCAGTGCGATTATAGCCCATGATGATAATAAAAAAATGGAACAATTTCATTGAGTATATACTGTGCCTGTTCTGATTTCACAGCAAATAAAAGTGATCTTGAATTTAAAAAAAATTCCATTTCGAATCAGAACAACAATTAAAATTTCATACTTCATAAAGAGAAATTTTTTTCATTTATCAAATCAACACCCAAAGGTGTTGATTTCTGGTAAAACTAAGTTAAAAAAATTTTTTTAAAAAAAAAACGCTTGCTTATGTTGCAATAAAATCATTGCTCTGGCAACACTTTATTTAACTATTTAATATTAAACGGAGAAAATAAATGTAGAAGATCAATTTACATAAAATAATGAGAGTGAATTGTCTACAGCAGGAATGGAAAATTATGGATTTTAATTTAATATTAAGCTGTAGCTGATTTGAACTGAACTTGTCACTTGTGATAATCAAGTTTTTTTTAGTTGTAAAGATCGAAATTCGCTCCAAATTTTTTTCTTAATTGTATTTGGGAGCTTATTATCGAACTTTCATCATCATGACTGAAAAGTGGATTAGGATAACAGATTTTTGACTAGTAAAGATTCAATTTCTACAATTGAAATGATTTATTCAAGTTATTATATAGACATTATATATCTTCACTATTTATTTATTTTTTTTTTTTTTGGTGATTTCAAACCAACTTGAAGGTTAAGCGTAGCAAATATTGTGCTTCATTTTATAGTTGTAAAAATGTTCCATCCCTGAGTTCAATTTATTCTAACAAAAGGAAAACAAAAAAGAAATAAACAATTCTCTGTTCGTAGAAATAAACAAGTTTAAATATATCAGTACTTATCAATTATTACCTTGTCTGTAGAAGTTTGGAAATTCCATTTTTGTTTATCATGAAATTACACTCCACAAAATTACAAAACAAAAAATTAGATAACAAATAATAATAATAATAAATGAACACCATTTAGCAACATAAAAAAATAAAATAGACAGATAAATTATTTTCAATAAACATTAAAAAAGTATTTGAATTTGAAATAAAGCACGTACATGCAACACAAATTTAAATACATTTTAAAATAAACGTTTTTGGCAAACTAATGTAGCCTAAAGCAGGAACAATTCTGCATAAAGTCAAAATAATTGTTTATGTGACAGCTTCTGCACTTGCAAGGCAGATATCCTGGGAAAATTTATATTTTCCAAGTTTTAATTATGATTCTTATGGCTAACAAATTTAGTATAGAGAGGCGCTTCTGCGTCAGATTTTAGCTTATGAAGAATTAAATTGAATTTACTGCTTTTATTGTTTTGTTAATTTTAATTATTTATTTTTAAAATAACTGATTAACACCTAACTTCGATTTAATACCAAACTTAAATTATTGCTCCTCCAAGACAGGAAAATAATAATCGCGATCTGCTATTTGAGAGATTTGATTTAGAGAGAGATGCCTCAGAGTGTGTTGATATTCTACTCTGGCATCTTTGACCCTTACCTTTCCGAATTAGTTGTCTTACAGATCCTTACGATAGACCCATGTCTATGCACTCAAAGGAGGGTGACAATTAAGTGGCTCGCCATTTTATTTAACGACGTCTGGCGTTTTCGATCGGACGTCGAATAGACACTTACTAAGTACATAATTGCAGTTCGACTCTCATGTGAATACCCCTGCCAAATATTCAGTCTGCTGAATTTTTATTTCCATCAATTCGGGCTATAGTACGAGTACGTTGAATAGATCGGTTAGTCTAAAGGATATACTCGTCCTAGATTCATCAATAAAGGCTCCAACACTCACTCCAGAACAATTCTTATAGGCATCTGTGATCCTATTGAGATTCCTGTTTCGTCCTTTTACAAGAAAGATCTTGGATTGACATAGTCAATGGTATTAGGGATCTTGCTATAACTACCTATTCGTTTGGAATGTTCCCATTATCTATTTGAACTCATGGACGTAATTAATGCTAGTTTCTCAGCTTTTAGATAAACTGACAGCCAATTTAGCATCGTGAAGAGTGCCTTATTGAGCGTCGATTTCGTGGCTGTTTCAAATCGGGATCTGTTGGTCTTATTTACTGCAAAGTCAATTTACCCATGTCCGCCTGTCCATGTACATATTGAAATCAACTTTCTGAAGTCTTAAGTATTCCAATTTATTGCAAGTTTTTGCCCGTGGGTTGTTGGTTCATAAATGGCTAAGCTATGAGTCAAAAACCACGCCTACTATATTTTTTTTTTAATATTCTGAGTGTCAAAACCGTCCAAAAAAACGTAGTACACAGTTTTAGCAGAAATAATAGTCTGTGCAAGAAATCAAAACCAATCAAGTGGTCTTATAAAAAAATGCCTTGTGTGTAGAAGAAATACAAATACAAGAGAGATGCCAGAGAGGATTTTTAGGATATTTTCTTTTCTTTATTTGAAATTAAATATTTTTTATCTGTGTTACATTATAAAATTCATTTTGTGGATCTGTAATATTAATCACAAAATATGCTACACAAATGCATATTAATTATATTGTTGAAACACCTTTTATAGTCTAAAATAGTCTAAAACAATAACTTAAGCCATTAGGAGCCGGCGAACTAATTTTTGTTTTCAAAAAATAAAAAGAGCCACCGGTAGCAGATGACATTGTAAAATTTTTTTAAATGAAGGTGATTTTCGAGGCGATAATTCTTAAGACCGGTTGTGCCAACATTTTTCAGAAATCAAAGCTGGATTTTGAGATCGCATTTATCATCGATATTCGATTAGTTTGAGAGATCTTTTTAAAATACTTAGATTGGTTGCAAATTTTTTTTTTATTTGTTTTATCTACTAGAAATTAAGTTTCTCAAGTGCAGCAAGTGTATTATGACTTGTCTGCAAAATAAGCAATACCCTGCTACAAATACTTTATTAACTCACAACTTAAATACCTAAGTTTTCTTAAGATTTTTATTCTGTACTTTAATGTGCTTAGAATTGCATTTTCCAACACAGAAAAAAATTTTTTTTGAGAGTGCTGTTGCAAACTAGATTTTGAGCTCTTTAGCAAAGAGCTTTATTAAGCAACTTGCAAGTATATGTGTATGTAGACATTGAAGGGCTGCACAAGCACACTTGAAAGAAACACATGACTACAAACATGTGTATTATTTTGTAATAAAATGTAATTGTAAGCCATTTCAAGTATGCTTGTGCAGGCCTTTAGTACACATGCATGCATGCTTTTAATTTAATTACTTTGGTTTTTTATTAACGCTAAGAGCATAAATAATGATGTATGTAGCAAAAATGTACTATGTATGTTTGCAGTAAATATCTCAAATTCACTTTCACTAAACATTTATTTGTTGGTTGGTATGTGATTTATAAAGAATTAAAAACAAAAACTTGGAAGTGGGATACACAAAATTTTTTTACGTACATACAATGTATGCGGGTTTATTTTTAATTTTTAAATAATCTTTTAAGAAGTTATTTAATCATTTTAACTGTTTACGCGCCGTTGTTGAATTTATTAAATTTGTTTTTGTGTTTTTTATTTAATATTTTTTGGTTTTTTTTTTTTTTAATTATCGCCTTCACTCTTTTGGTTACCGTATGTGACTAAAATATTATTTGTTTTTATAGCGTTGTTTTGCTTGATTTACTCTGTTTATTTATTTTTATTTTTTGTTTGCCTTCGCCTTAACGAAGGTTTCTTGGTTTTTGATCTCTATTTAATTCTCTCATTTTCTAAAATCATGCATGCATAGCAAGTGTTGCCGCTGTAAGCGACTAAAAATAAATATTTTAAAAAAGTACACAAAGTTCACAAAATTTCTCTAGTTTATATTTTTGTGAGGGAATATTAAAAAATTAACTCAAAGCATTTAAAATCAGCACTTAAATTATGTTTCATACTTTTGCAAAAGATTTTGTTGAAACTAAAATTAAGACCGGGAAGGCTGCTTTTTATATACTTACATATATTAGCCGTTTACTTCTATAATGTCATAACGCAAAATATGTTTTAATATTCTGTAAATTTAAAAAAAAAATAATTAAAAAAATTTTTTTATACATTTTGAAAATTTTTTCCATTGCAAACTTTAAGCCCGCATTATTTTTTGAAAATGCCAAAAAAAACTTGATTTTTATTTTTTTGATATATTTTTAATAAGCTTAAAATTAAATTTTTACGTTACATGAATAAAAGTGAAATTAAATTGATATCCAAAAAAAATTTTAATTTTTTTGATATTCTGTTTTGATATTATGTTTTCTTTTCTGGCAATAATGTTGCATTTATTTTGACTTTTATACATTTTTATGTTCTTTTCCAAATTATATTCTAGAGGGTACACCAGTACTTAGTTCGTTTCTAAACATGTTGCACGAATAAGTGTAAAGAATGCTGCATGTTTTACTTCCGATTTTTTTTATGGGTGAGTATTAATTTTTTTTTTCTATTACTAAGTAAAATTAATTTTTTCATTTCATTCTGACTAAATAAATTTCTAAAGAGAAAAATAAACTACAAAAATAAAAAAACAGCCATTTCGCCAAAAATGGTGTTTGTATGGGGAACCCCCCAGGGGTGGTTCCAGAAGGTATGCCACTGGCATAGGTGGGTCGGCCCTCCAAAATTAGTAGGGGTCGGTCATACATTTTGACTCGATTGAGGCACTCTAAATGGGTCAAAGTGAGGTTTTTCAAAATTTGACCCTTCGGATCAAAAGTCGGAACATCAAAATACATTGTAGAGGTATGGTTCCTTCGGCAAAGTTTCTTATTTTGATCCCTAGAATATGATTTTTCTTGTAATTTGTGAGATTTTTGAATCAATCCGCCCTAGTGAGTATACTAAATTTTTTGATCGCACTTTTTTGTTCGATGTATGAGCAACATTTAAAAAGTGTTACAGAAATAAACGGCAGCATTTTCTTTCAGAAAAGAAAACACCATTAGTGTATTAAAAATAAGAAAGTGCGTTTACGGTTAAATGGTTGTTCTACTGTAGAATCATACTTTTTCAATACGACACTACGTTTTGAGTTATTAATTCATTTCGAATTGTTCAAGAATTAATGTTTTTTCCAAAACATCGTTAGGTTTTGTTACAAAGTATTTTTTCAAAAAAATGTTTTCAGTTATTTTTTTACGTTTTAAAAGAAAAGTAAATCTTTAAAACTATATTTTCCGTTTTTCTTTTGAAAATAACTGATACCGTTGCCATAAAGACATTGACGTATGACTCTGTCCTAATAAGAAGAAATTACTTCCGTTGACTTGTTGTCACAATTAACTCAATAATTTTTTCATTTTGGTTCGAGAATATATTTTACAATTAACGAATGAAAACAATCTAAATAATTTTATATAAAAATTTTAAAAACTGTTAAAGTTGTTCTCTTTTAAACTAACTTAAAAAGACATGAACTATAACCCCTATAGGTGGTATTTAAAGTGTTCATTACTCATTTTTAATATTATGAAAAACTGTTATAGAAATTTGTCAAAATGTCTGCTTCAAGTCTACTATATTTCTGTTGAAACACCAGCTAACATCGTTTTAAAACTGACTACAAATCTAATTTTAACAAAAGCTTCATAATTTTATCAAAAATATTGTATCTTTTTTTGTGACAATGACTGACTTCTTTTTTTGCACGTTTGTAAGTTTTTTGCTTTAAAACGTACGAAATTGTATTTGTTGATTATTTTTAATTTTATTCAATAATTCCAAATTCAATAATTCACCAAATCAAATTTCGTTTAAAAAATCCTTGAGTCGTAATACCTCGTTTAAAAATTATACCAGTATAAGCCTAAAATGGTTATTGTACTTTTTATCCATTCTCCAAATTCTGATTATGTAATCTTGGAAGGTGTTTAGGTTGTAGTCTTGTAGAGTTCTTTTGATTTTATAAACATAAAATTTTTTTAATTTATTTTATTAAACAAAAATTGGCAATTTGACCTGGGCCCAATAAAAATAAACAAAGCCGGTAACACTAATAGCAAACAAAAACCTGTTGGAAAAAGTAAAAACAAAAATTAAACTTTAAAAATGAGCGAACTTTTTTCTTTTTTGTTTAATTGAAATGAGCAGGTTTAAGCAGGTGTTTACAGAGTTGCCAGAAATTTTTAAAAGAGTAGCTTTTAATAAATTGAGGCAAGTACGAGTATAGTATTTTATTTGATTCGTAATAAAAAAAAATTTGCACACACAAATTTCATATCAGTGACTAGGAAAAAACAATTAACTCGTAAAAATTTCTGTGTCTAAAATTTTAAAAAGTTCTAAAGGCGATACATTAAGTTGACAATGCTCTATTGTGAAACATTACTGTGTGTGAAACACATATATATATATATATATATATATGTATATGTGGTATGTATGTGTATGCATATGAATTGCCTGTAAACTTTAGACTTCTTTAACAGACTAACAGGAAATGAAGCGAAAAATTAAAATTTCCTACATATATTCATACAAAATTTAAAGCATATGAGAGGAGAGGCATTTTGATTTATATAATTACATCTTTACCCTGTTTATTCACAAAAATATTTCTTGTTTTTTGTATTTGGTAAATGTGCACAACCCAGAAAGAAACCAATTTTTTATTTTAAGCATTTTCTTTAGCCATAATTTATTAATAAGATACAAATACATGTTGAATGTACACATTTTGGTATGCGCATGTATGTGTGTACATACAATTAAATTTTATTTGCTTTAATTTAACTCGCTCGGTTTTAAAAGTGTTTTTGATAAAAATTTATTAAGAATGTTTTTTAATATTTAAAATTTAATTAAAAAGCTTTGGGAAGATGCTACATGCTGTGAAAGCGGCAAAAATTAAGTATTAATTTAGTTTTCCAACAAGCAAAATTAGAATTTAAACTAAGACCTACGAAAGTGCCTGAAGCCTGGACACAATCGAGGGCTATAAATAGTTAAGTTTCTTAAAAACTTTTATGATTAAATGCATACGTATAAATTGTTTCACTATTAAATTTAAATTTGTTTTAAAAATCAGGTTATGAACACGTTAACCAGTTTTGTAATTTAATTATATTAAAAAATATAAATATTGATTATTTTATAAATACACATTTTTTAAGCTTTTAGATCTTTTTATTTATTATTAAATTAAATTCCAATATTTCGACACGCCTTCGTATGTCTTTCTCAAAGAAAATAATTTTATAATGAATTTATTAGTTAGTTTTATTTGACCTTTTTCTTTTTAATTAAAATGGCTATTTTGTTAAGCTTGAGGTCTTATTTTTAAAAATTTTTTATTTTTATATCGATATTTCGCTCCAATTTTTGTAGCTTCTTCAGGATATAATTATAAATTAATCAAATTATTAAAAATACATATTTCAAAAATTTTCTTGACAAAATTAAATTAGGGTGTTCAATAATAAGGCAATCCCAAACAAAACTTAAAAAATATTTAAAAGTAATATGTTAAAAATGTATAAATAAAACAATTGTTATAAAAATGTATATGTTAAATGAACTATGTATGTATGTAAAAAGTAACAATTAACATATATTTTTTTTTTTTTTTTTTTTTTTTTTATATAAAAATATTAAGTAATAATATAATTTTGTTAATATGCTCAAATAAATATATAAAATTATATATTTGTACATGAACACACTTATTAGTATATAAATAATATGTGCATATTAACAAAAATATTTAACAAAATTTATATTTGTTTATTAAGTGTCTATAATTTTGAGCTATATTTTCTGTATCAGACTTAAAATTTATTCTATGTGTTGTAGGTGTATTAATTGTTTGTAACATTTCTAATGTGTACCTTCTTTTATAATTATTTTCTATATTTAAAACTGAAACATTTTCAAAATTAGGAAAATGATTTAATTCAAAACAATGAGAAGTTAATGCCGTTTTTTGTGAAGAAATGTTCCTATACTTTTGATCCGATTTATGTCCAGCCATTCTAGTCTTAAGTTTATTTTTTGTTGTACCTACATATTCTCTGTCACAAGTTTAATTTTTATTACCATCACATGGTATTCTATAAACTACATTTGAAATATCAAATTTCTCTATTCTATCTTTAGTTTTACTAAATAATGTATTTAAAGTATTGTATGTTTTATACGCCATACGGAATTTTTCTCTATCATAAATCTTAGTATTTATTAAACGTTCTGACAGTCCTGGTATATAAATAATTGATTTATAAGAAACCTGTTCATTCAAATGAATTATATTATATCTTCTATTCCTATAATACTCTCCAATTAATTGATTAAAAAATCTGGATAATTATTATCTTTTAAAATATTCCTAATTATTATTATATTTTTGAAATGAAATTCGCTATTACTAATTGTCAGTATCCTGTTAATTAAAAAAATAAAATAATTTATTAATCTACCTGAAGCTGTTGGTTTTTGATACCAATTTACCAATAACTTATTACCTCTCCTAATTAATAATGTATCCAAGTATGGAAGTTTGTAAACTTAATATGAGAATCAAAATCATTAAAAACCTCCAAAGTTTGCTCAATTGCTGCTTCAGGTATAATACAGAATAAATCATCATCATTTATAATGAAATGAAAAATTTTTTTTGAAATGTAAATAAAAATTATGATATTAAAAACTTTTTTCAAATTTTTAAAAAAACATACAAAAACAATAACAACATTAATAACAATTTTATACAAAAACAATATACATTATATAAATTATATTCTATCTTTTACTTACTAAATATCTATAATTTTGTGCTTTATTATCTGTATCCATTTTAATATTAATTCTATTTACTATCATTTGATACATTTATTATTTCTAACATTTCTAATAAATAACGACGTTTATAATTATTTTCTCTATCTAATATTGAAACATCTTAAAATTTCGGATAATTATTCAAACTAGCACAAAGCTGGTTTTTGTGCATTAATATTTCTATATCTTTGATCAGATTTATGCCCAGCTTTTCTAGTTTTAAGTTTGTTTTTGGTTGTACCTACATATATTTTATTACAATTTTCTGTATTATTTCCACCATAAGGTATTTTATATACTATATTGGATACTTCTAGTTTATTTAATTTATCCTTCATTTTAATAAATAATTTATTTAATCTATTGTATGTTTTGTGTGCCATTTTGTAGTTATCTCTATCAAATATTTTTGATTTTTCCAATTTTTCTGATATTTCCGGTACATAAATATATTAAAGATTTATAAATTTTATTTTCTTGTATTCTTATTCTGTTATCCTTGTTTCTATATTTATTCTGATTTATTAAATTTTTTGGAAAATCATTATTTCTTAAAATATTCTTAATTATTTCCTTTTTTTTGTAATGAAATTCTTTATCACCAATACCTAAAATTCTTTTTATCATATTATTAGCAGTATTTATTATAATTTTTTAAAGACGCTTGGAATAATAACACTGGTCGACAAAAAAAACCTTTTTGTGTGTAACATGAAAACTTTTGTCTTGCTATGTTTAGGACAAGGATATGGATAATATAAATAAAATTAGAATGCTTCCAATACGAATAGTTTTTTTGTAATTAGATGTTATATAAATTTAGAAAATTTGAGATTTTGTTAACAAAAGGAAGTTATTTTATTATGTTACAGTATTAATTTAAATAAAATTTTATGATTTTCTGCTGTATTTTGCTTCAGGTACATCTCGTTGTAATGTCCAACAGTAATCCGCTAGCATACGTGGACTCCACTTGCCCTGGTATCGTTTTTCCATGGTAGAAATGTCTTGGTGGAATCTTTCACCATATTCATCGCTGACGGCGCCCAAATTTTCAGGAAAAAAGTCTAAATGTGAATGAAGGAAGTGTATTTTCAATGACATATTACAACCCAAAGCCTTATAAGCAGATAGCAGCTCCGAGACAATAGTTTTATAGTCATTTGATCGGTGATTTCCTAGAAAATTTAAAGTTACTTTCATGAAAGATTAACAAGCAGATTTTTCCAAATCACTGAGTTTTTCTTTAAATATGTCGTCTTTCATCAATTGTCTGATTTGTGGGCCAACAAATATGCCCTCTTTAATTTTTGCCTCACTCAACTTTTCCTTCAAATATAAAAAGCCGTCACCACTCCTGTCCATAACTTTCTGGTGGTTCTGGTACAGGTAGTTCCTCACTATGAGGGATCGGTCTTTTAGCAGATGGCAGGTCAGGATATGTTATTTTATTTTTTGTTTTAATTGTGATACCTTTCATATCAGTAACACAAAAATAACAATCAGATGAATGATTCGTTGGTTCTGTCCAAATTACGGGGATTGCAAATGGCATAGATCGAGATCTCCTCGCCCATCCAGTAAGAAGACCCACACATGTAACACAGCAGATGTGTGGAACCCACGCTTTGTCTTGCTGTCCGACGGCAAAGCTAAAATACTGTTCATATAGCTTAGTCACTAATGGTGTCAAATTCCTTCGCTGAGTTTTAAAAGTAATGTTACCACAAATATAACAAAACCTGTCAGGATCATTTTTGCACTTTCTTGACATAAATAGAAAAAAACACTGTACTATTCACATAAATAAAATCTCTGAATGCAAAAGTGGAACAAAAATGGTTAATTTTAAATTTTACTGGTAGTAGCTGTAACACGAAAACTAGAACTGATGGAATCAAAATAAATACGGTGATAAAATGAGGGTATTTAGGTAATTCCAAATTGGTAAGTACCTTTCTTGTTACAAAATCTTGTTGACCAGTGTAATTAATTATTCTTCCTGAAGATGTTTGCTTTTTGATACCAATCTAGTACTAATGTATCATTCCTTTTTATAAATAAAGTATCTAAGTAATTCAGTTTTCCATTTTTTTCTTTTTCAATGGTAAAATTAATATTTATATGAATGAAAACTATTAAATGTACTTAAAATGTCATCAATTGAATTTTCTGATACTATACAAAATAAATCATTTACATATTTTGTTAAAATTTTTGGTTTTATAATTAATTTATCAATGCAAGTGTCAAGTAAGTTTTCCATAACTATATCTGCTAAAATAGATGAAGCTGGTGATCCCTATAGGAAGAATATTAACTTGACTATATATTTTGTTATCATATTTAAAATATCTATTATCTAGTATACAAAATTTAAGAATACGTAAAAATAAATCTTTACTTATATTTGTAAGCTCTTTTATTATAGTCCATTTATTTTCTATAATTTGTAAGGCTAAGTCACACATCAAAAAATACAAGTTTTTCATCATTATCAAGTTTTAGACCTTTAATTTTATCTTTAAGTTCTAAAGAACTTTTAACATTATAAATATTTTGAAAATATAGTAATATTAATTATATATTTTGAAAGTTCATATGAAGGAGAATTAATATATGAACAAAGAGGTCTTCTTTATGAATTTTTGCTTCTCCATATAATCTAGGTGCTAACGAAATATTTGTTTTAAGTTTAAATTTATCTGCCTGTGAAATTACTTTTTTCTTAAAAAGATCTTAAATAATATTATCATTAATTTTCTCTAAAATGTTTGTAGGATCTTTATTTAGAATAATATATTTTGTATTGTAAAACAGACTTTACTAAGACTACTATCACTTCTATAAGTTCTTTGTTCTTTTAATTATTAAACTGATAAAATCCGTAACCTCTCTATAGGAGAGGTTCACAAAAACTATATGCCATGACTAATCAAAAAAATTACAAAAAAAAGGCAAAAATAACTCAACATAATCAAAAAATGCTAATGCCAAAAGTAATATGGCGTAACTTGTGAAAGAGAACTTATCAACGAAATAATACTCATGAATACGTAAGAAATACACAAGAACATGAAATAATTTTTTATATTTTTTTTGTTTATAAAAAAATAATTAATAAAATTAATTTTTAAAAGTTAAAAGCAAAACCACACATTTTCATTTAAAAACCGCATTGGTTCAGAAATTATTCCTGTACTTGTATTACTCACATAGTAAGTGCAAAGTTGCAATTGACCATCTTCTAAGACATTGTAATGTTCAAGTGACTAGTCTAGTCGGTTTTAAAACCTATAGGACTAGTGCAGTAACAAGTCCTCTGTTTCTTTTCTTTAAGGCTGCTAATACTTAAACAAGAAAAGGAAATTTTAAGTTTCCCTAAGCGAGAATAAGTTTTGTGAGCCTGATATAAGTCAGTGCTCAATTACCTGTCTGCAAGTCACTAAAAAAAAAGCAATTATGATACTCATAATGTCAAGTAGTCATTGAATAATTTATTTAATACTGTTTTAAACTAAGCCAAAAAGTTAAAAATGTAGCACAATTTGGCGTCAAGAATGACAGAAAAGGAATTATATCTCTGACTGTAACGAAACAATAGAACAATTGAAAAGAGTTTTTGCTATCTCTCATTTGATATTATTCTAGATGTGACGTAATAGTAGATACGAAATTTTTTAAACAGAAAAAAATGCTTTTCTATCACTGTTGACTTGGCGTCCTAGCCCCAGTATAAAATAGTAGCTTACAGTACATGAAGCTCAAAATTTATAGATAACACAGATTTGCTTTCTTTCAAACACAAGTTTAATTTAAAAAAGTTTACAGAAGTTCCTTTATCTGAATTAATGAGTTCCTTGCCATTTTAAAAAATATATTTTTGTTGAATTTGTAGAAACATTAATTTCGACAGTAGCAAATTTTCTTTATTTTATAAATGATTTTTTGTTTCTAATCTTTATCAGGATGCACTTGCTACATTGAAGATTTTTTTTGTTTATTTTTGTTATCAATTCATCAAAGTAAAACAGGAAAAACAATAAAAAGCAGAATAGCAACGATTGAAAATATTTTTTGTTTTCGTTACAGGTACTGGCTCCCATTAGCGCAGATACGATTGGGTAATGCCTCCCCCCCCCCCTAGAGTTCAATTCGATTTATTTAAAATGTTGTAACTTTTGTTAAACCGAAAGAATAAGATGGAAAAGATGAGTAGTGATAGAAAAACATTAAAAATCGAAAGAAACTGAAAAAAAATCACAGGATTCGACTACTATATTCCCCAACCAAGATCTTGAAGCTCCAACATATCACAAGTGAGAGAATAATTTAAGTAGAGGCCAAATCATCTTTATAAAAATACTCTCAATCTGCTGTTTACAAGCTAAGAGATAGAAACAAAATAATTCTGCATCTAAAGTCAAAGAAATTTATTCATAACAAAAACAGCTCGTTAGCACAGTATTTATATAGAATACAGCCTCAAGTTCATTCCAGTGAGTTGCCAGCAACTACTAAATAGTGTTACCAGCTCAAAAAATTAAAAAGCAAAAAAAAATATAGCAGAAACTGATTAAATGAACACGAATTGTAACTCAAAACTGAGTACATTTTCTGTATAAATAAAATTAATTTACTGTTTCGCTATACACATTTTTGTTTTCCAACAGATTTCTCTGAAATTTGGTACATATAGTCTCTATATACCAGGAATGAGACGGTTACCCATTTTCGCTCAAAACTGTTAAAAAGGTGTGTGCCCGTATTTAATTTAAGCTTTGAAATATTTTATTAAGCACTTTTATTCTTGCCTCTGACAATAATGCTAGCAAAAAATTGAGCCACTTTATCACTTTAGTGAAAGGCTGTAAATATTTGGGTAGATTTTTTAACAATTAAAGTTCTATTTGTAAATAATTTCTCTAAAAATTGTAACATACCGACTCAAGTAATAAAGGATTGGGCCGAGCGAGACTAAGGGCCAAATTAGATCGAGATTTCCATTTGGTTTTTATTACCGTAATTTGATCCCCCTCCACAACAATATCTATCAAATACATAAAATAAAAAATATTTCTAAACATACGTTTGCTTGCGTAATCTTGTAGAGAAGTTTCTAAATAATCGAGGCTTGGCAAAATTAAAATTTGGCATCGTTAAATTTCAGAGCTGATTTTCCGGAAATTAAATTATGCCAGCTATCTTTTATGAATAAACTCTATTTTAGCTGGGTCTACCTTAGAAAGAGCGACTAGCGAGCTGATATATTTTTGTTATAAATAAGACTTTAAATTTGTGATTAATATTTGACTAAATAAAATCTTAAATTTGTGTATTTTCTCCTCCTAGAAATTTTTGTTAGCAACGCCAATATTTACACAAGCTCTTATAAACCTACAGATGTAATACGGTTGTATACATGTGTACATGTGGTGTGTGTATGTATTTATACTTTTAAGTCTAAAGATTTGTTTACTCTTTAGAGTATTTTGTTTATTTATAGTGACTTGCTTGTTTTCATGTATTTTATCTTAATGTTTTTCTGTTGTTTTGTTTTGTGTTCTTGTCTTTTCGATTTAAAACTTGACTCGACACCCTTTTGGCTTCGCTTCTTAACATTTTTAGTGGCAAATTTTTTTATTTTTTTTTGTTTGTTTCTGTTCCACATTATTGTCTGCTGTTTTTACTTTGGATCTCGTCATGGTCCCGTCCTTTTTTTATTTATTTCTTTTCCAATCCTGTAATGTGTTGAGAGTTTAAATGGGTTTCATTTTATAAAATTTCAGTTGCATGTGAAAAAAAAAACAACAATGCAATCAAGGGAAATACAAAAAAGGTTGTCTAGAGACAACAGCAATTCTAAAATGTGTAAAAGAAAGTTATAATGCCAAAGTGCTTAGAAAAAGATTACATTTAAAAAAAAAAACAACTTTTCAATCATATTAAGGCCACGAAATATATGATGCAGATGTTTATTAGTATTAATTAACACCTGCCCCTCTGAATAACGCCTCATGAACATAAGTACGACTTTATTATATATTTCAGCTAAAACGTACAGCTTATCTATTCTGCGGACTCAATCAACTTTTGCAAAAAACTCAATTAATGTGGTTGAGGGATAACAGATGACAATTAACGTTATCCCAATAATAGGGTTTCCAAAATGATTGTTCTCCACATTGGCACAGATCTGTTTTGAGCTTGATACACACAAAAAAATATGGTTGAGGTTACCATAACCTAGGGGATTTACATACGAGTATACTTTTAAATCAAACATATTAAAAATTCTTCTTAATTGCAGTTGTCCAGGTTCAAATCCCTTATCAAGTTATAAGGGTAAGGAAAATTTTAGTAGCAAAATTGTAAAAATACTGTCGACTGAATTGAATACGAATCTTAACAATCACGAAACATTTTTAACAAGTATTTAACTAGTTTTGTGCAAAACGGAATGTTGCGAATTTGAAGGCTGTCAAATCGCCAGGCAAACCAAACATTGCGAGAATCATAAAAAAACTTAACCACTTCCAACTGTAAGAGAAGATAAAAAACTAAATCATTGAACTAAAGTACAGTTTTGATAAAGAGAGCAAGACAACAGCTCTTGGATAATTGCAACAAATTACGGCTTCCAAGAGGTAATTACAGTATGCTGACGAGTTACATTTATTTCATGTTGGAGTAAATCGATTGTGTCACGCCGTCTTATTCAAAGCTTAGTGCCGTTCAGTTAAGCCCACTAAGTCAGAGTCATGACAATTTCGGCAATAAGCTTCAAGAAAATAAAATTTGAGCGAAATTCGTACCAGACAGTTGCTCGCTGTGGATATATTGGTTTGTCAGGAACTGCAGCAAGATTATGTGAACCCCATATTCGATAATGTTGTGTATTCATGAATTTATTCATGGCTCGATTTCGCAAAATACTTTCGTTCAGTCTTATCATCAGGTATTGGAAGCTTACAACTACACCATTTCCACGAAAATCTCTCAAATCGTATGCGCTAATTTTTTTGCACTAAATTTAAAAACAAAACTAAAAAGAATTTTAATTTTTTCCTGTGATTTTGGGTTGAACAACAAATTAGACACAAATGCCAACTGCAAAAGCAAATAACAAAAAATTTATTTAAAAATGCTATTTATCAATTGCTTTAGTTTAAAAATATCTTTTATTAAACATATTTGTTAATCGCTTAATGATTAAAGATTAACTTAGAATTCAAAATTATTATTGTAAAAAAAATATGGTTCTCTGGTCTGCATATAATTGATTTCAGTGTAAACATTCACACCACTTACATATTTATCTAATGCTAATGACCAAAGTTAATTATGCACAGACTGCTAATTTAAATTATTGATTTAAGAAGTAATCCTGGCTTTCTTTATAGTTTATTTTCTGCTAGAAAAACTTCAGGAACACAATTTTTAAATAAATTTTTCAACACAAAAAAAAATCTTTAGAAATTTTTGCCAGCCTTCGTAGTAGCATGAAGTTTGTATGTTTGTTTTTAAGTCTTGTTAAAATTTCATGTCTATGAAGTAAAAAATAAAAAGGAAAAAATCTCCACACCAAAGGCAAAAAAGACTTGAATGAGGCTAATGTCCGTTTCCATGTTGGGTGCCATTAAACGTAGTTGTCACTTAGCCTTTTTGTTGTTGTCGTTATTTTTGTAGTTCGTTCTCTATTTTGTGCATGTACTCGTATCTACAAGTATTTTCTGTTTGTTTTCGTAATTTGGCTTTGTATTTGTTGTACCTACAAGTTCTTAAGCTACACTTATGCCTACATAGATAATTACATACACACACCCCGTTTCCTTCCAAATATGTATGCGTCTTTAACTTTATTGTATTTATGTATATATGTGTGTGTGTGTGTGTGTGTGTGTGTGTGTGTGTGTGTGTGTGTGTGTGTTTGTGTTTATTAGTAAAAGTGAATCCTGCTGGGTCGGCTATGTATATGTAAATGCTTAAGTATGTCTGTCTGTATCTGCTTAAACTCTTTCTACTCTGTCGTCAGTTTTATTGTTCTGTTCACGTATTTTAAATTCGTTTTTTTATGCATTTTATTTTATTATTGTCATTCTTATACGGTAAGTTGTTGGCCAAAAGTTGTCTTAAGCTCAACAACAGCCAAACTTAAGAAAAGTGCATACGAAAAACTAAAAAGAAATAAATTAAATACAAAACAGTTCGGCAGTGACGATGACGTTAACAATAGCAATGACAACAACAGCAATATGATGTGTGCATATATAAATGTGCTTGTGTGTGTGTGTACGTTTGTGTAAAAAAACAAAAATAAATAAAAGAGATGAGAAGTAAAACTACATAAAGGATTAAAAGCTATCATTAAGCTGTGTCCGTTTTACAAGGAAAATAAAATAACAAAACAAAACAAAGCAGAACAAAAGAAGGTAAATGGCAAAGCAAAACAGTAGAAAACAAAAAAGAAGAAACGGAAATGTTTATCTTTCGTGTTGCATTTCATTTTTGATCACATGCTTAAAAGCAAAGTAAATTTCCGTTTTCCTTTCAACATGCAAAAAACAAATTTGCAAGAAAAACATTTTGCACATAAAAAGTGCTAAAAGAAATAAATTCAATTAAAATTTTTTATTTTTACTATAAAAAATATATTTTTTTTTAATAAATTTTATACCCACACAGTAACGAATACTTTCTATTTGGATGGAATCCTTAGGATAAAAAAGCAATCTTATAGAAGAAAAAAATAACCTTTCAAAATAATCTCTAGGTCTGGCATTAAAAACCAATTGCTAGGTTTAGCTAGAAACTAATAGTTATCATTAGTGAGAGTTATGGCGTTTTCTTTTCTAACAAAAATGTTCCATATATTCTGCCATCCAAGAAATGTAAGAGTCATATAGTCAAAATGGGATTCCGTTCTTAACATTTTGCATGTAAAAAATGTAAAAAGAGGACATCTTTTGCACTCAATTTATAAGTGAGGGTGAGTTAATTCCCTTTTTACAATTGTGTCAACTATTTGTTGAATCCGATATGTAAAAAGTAATAACTTGAAATTTTTACCGAAATATAGTCTATGGAAGAAAAATGTATCGTAATTTCAATGAAAAGATTTCAATAACATTGTTTTCATTAAGTCAATAAAATATTTTATAAATTATGTGCATTAAAAAAAATATGTTCATTGAATTAATGAAATTATTTCATTGAATATTTCTTTGAATTAATGAGTGTTTCATTAAATTAGTGAAATTGTTATAGTGTAATCAAAAGTATCAATTTGTTGAAAAATAATAAAGTTTTCATTGGATTATTGACAAAGTTCAAAGGATATATGAGCAAAATTCTTTCATTTTCCAATAAAAACTAAATAAACCGCAAATTTTCTTACACATAATCAGAAATAAAACAAATTTCTTGAATATTTTCCCTTGAAATTTTTGTTTTTAAATTCAAGGGCTACTAATTCTTTTCTAACATCATTTTCGTCTGAAAACTAGTGAAATTCTTGTCTTTTAACATGAAAAAATTTGAAGGTTTCAATGGAAATTGATCAATATAGAGTGTAAGGATTTCATAGGATATAGTAGCACCACGACCTGTTGTGCACTCCAATTACCTACTAAGAGAATTAAAAGCTCCCGATAAATCTCATAATTACTGAGAGATGCATTTTAATTAGGTCTTAGAAGGCACTTTGCTCTTTGTCTTCAAAGATTGCATTGAGAAATTTCTTGTCCTTCTCGACAGCAATAAAAGAAATCGTAATCTACTACAATGTTGCTGCTTATAATGCCTTGTTAGCAATTTGGCATAAAGTCTGCGGTTCAGTCTCTTGGCATGTGCCCTTCTCCTTGCCCTCAAGTTTATTTAACACAAATTTTCTTTTTATATTTTTAAAAATAACTTTTTTATGAAAATGATAGTAAAGTAAGCGCTTCAAATATAAAACTTTTGTTTTTCTAAACTATATTTTTCTTTTATTTTAAAAACAATTTTATTTAAAGAAAATTAGTGTAAGTAAAAGTCGTACAATTATTGTATCGTAGTGAATGATTCTATTGTTCATTCTGTCAATTACTTGCTACGTCAATGCTGCTCATTAATTTAAAATTTTTTCCAAAGACTTCTAAGAAATTAAACGTTGCAAGATAAAATATCCCTTGACAAACAGATTTAAGTCAACCCTTTTTTTTGCTTATTTTATTATCACTTCATTTACATACACATATAGTCAAACATATGGACTACATAGGTAACTCAGCTAACTTTAAATAAACTTTAAACTTAATTTATTTGTAATTTTATTATTTGACCAGTGGCTTTTTCAAACTTAAGGGCAAAATATAATAATTTTAATTTTTTTTTTTTTAATTTTTTTCTCTTTTACTTTGTGTAACCGTTTTAGGTTATAATTATAAATTAAATTAATAAAAATACTCAATATATCGTAAAAACGACTAAGCTGTTGATATATATTTTTTAATTTTTTATTTATGGCCTATAGTGCAGAGCTTAAGACAGCTGTAAGTTTTTTGCTCTCTTCGTTTTGGTTTCGTAACTGTCAAAATTTGTTTGCTTCTAGTGCGAGATATTGTTTTTATGCTAAAAGAACAGAGAGATGTTTGAGTGTGCAACAGGATCTGTGCATTGAATTTCCTACTTTTTATTTGACACTTACAATAGGGTTGTGTTTGTAATTCAGTGTTTGTTGGTGGATGGAATGTTTTACCGTGTGTAATTCTGCCATGCTTATATCCAAATAAAACAATCCTTGACTGCTAACAAATCTCTTAATCATAGTGGGCTTCATTTAATCTATGTTATTTAAAGCCATTGACCCACGGAAGTAGGATGGACGTTTCCCATTCTTCTTGACAGTGGCACAGTTATACTCAAGTGGTAAGGCACGTTAAATTTTCATTGTACAGGTTCTGTCTTACTACTTTTAGGGTTAATAAGCTTTTCTGACTGCATTTCACTTGGGTTCGCCATTAATCCTGTTTACTTCGTTTTTCTAATCGCTTAGTAAACTACGAATAAAGTTGCTGTTTGGATCACAGACGAATTCTGGGCCTATTAAAGCGATAGTGTTGTTTAATAATTAATTTTTTTTACTGTAGTCATTTGAATATTTTAACATTGCAATGTTCTGAACAAGTAGAGACCAACTCTCGGTTTTTTTTAAATTATTTAAAGTCGACTAAATAGCAGTTACTAAAAAGTTAATAAAACAAGCTTTAACAACTTTTAAGAAATAATGTGGGAAATTTAAATTAATTTTATTGATAAAAGAAAATATGTAATAATTTCTATTTGGAATTTAAAAGTTTAACAAAATATTAATCTTTATTTGTGCTTAATTCCAGAAATTGTGTTGGTTTTAAAATTTATTTATTTATTCAGTTCAATGCTTACTGAGTTTTTTGTTTGAATATTTTAATCTTTTTGTAACTATTGATTAATAATTCTTATTTAGTCAATTACTTTTACAATATAAAGGTTCTAATGTTTGCAAGAAACGTTGGGAGTAACCTACTGGTCCATATAGGTATGCTATCCCCTTCAGTGCTTATTGTACTGAATAAATAACTCATGAGAATATCATGAGTAAAAGAATAAATTTTAAAACCAACACAATTTCTGGAATTAAGCACAAATAAAGATTAATATTTTGATAAAAGAAAATTGGTTGTAGTAAACTGAATCTTTGGTCGATCTAAAGAGAATACAGAGATAATATTGTTGCTCATATTGTAATTTTAAACATGTGGTATGAATGGTTTTTAAGGAAATATGAAATGCGGGCATCAAAATTAATAACAAATTTTAACATTTTGTTCACTGGAGATTTTAAATTTTTTACAAAACTTTATGAATATCTTCGAAACTATAAGACTGGTAAAAAATTTATGACTACATGAATTAGCAGTCATTTTATTCCCGATTTGTATATTATTGTTATTAATTTAATCTAAGAACTAGTTCTTGAGTTATTGCAAATTATGTGGTGTAACCCTCTCATATTTTTTAAGCAAAGATAAATCTCAGGAACCAGAGTCAATTAAAAAAAAGGTAAAAGTAAGTAATTAATGGTTAACGCTGACCAAAGGTTGTATTTTGGCTGACAGCACAGTCGACGTCGCAGACGACCAAAATACAACCCTTGTTCCTGGTTTCAAATTAGCTTTCAGTGAAATATATGTTTTCATATTAAATATGTAACATTAGATGAGCAAATTTGTGTTGACCTGAGTTATCATGAAAAACTTATTGGTTTTAACGATACAATAACTTTTGGAGAGATAGTATATTTTTATTTTAATTATTAGTTCTTAAAAGTTAGTTTTAAAATTGTAATTTTTGTTATCGATCAATAAATTGCTTGCAGGGTATGCATATTAATATGTAAGCAAGATAACTTCATTAAAATAAAGGCTTAAAATCCTTCCCTTGTAACAAAAAGTTTCTCTTAAAAATATTTTTTATTAACTTTAACACTTTAGTTCTGGCTCATATACAAACTCATAAATTTTAATAAACAGTTAACTTTGGAAGACATTTTTACCTTAAAAAGCAGCGTTCAGCTGTAGAGGCAAAAAAAAAAAAAGAAGAGCCAAAGAAAGTTATTTGAAAATTGTCTATTATAAACTTAATTTGAATATTTTATATATGATGACAGTTTGGCTTAGTGTAACTATTTAATATTGCAGCCATTAAAGCACACACACACAAGTACATACACAATGTGTATACATGTAGTAGATACTTTTTGGGTAACACTAAGTAGTACATGAAATAATTATTCCAAAAGTACTATTATTTTACTTGAACGAAAGTTAATTTTTTTGCTCTTCATTTTAAATAAACGACCTATACGTGTACGAATATACTAACTGAAAAGGCGAATTCAATAAACAAATGAAAGATTGCTGACGCTGCTCGGAGATTTCTTTCACAAAAAGAAGATACATGATTCTTTTGGGAAAAATATGTATGTACAACTCATGCATACTAAAGAACTGCGATATCGAAATTTTAATTTAAATTATAAAAATAAAAGAAACGGAAAAATAAAATTTAAAGCCTGTTGAGCGATTCAGTAACTTTTATAACGATGAATCGCGTCGTTCAAACATAATTTATCGAATTCGCTATGCAATAATTAAAAACGATTATTTATGTGTTGCTGACTTTATCGTAAATTAAAAAAGGCCTAAACCAAGTTTAAAATTTATTGAAAGAAAAATTACTAACTCGTGTTTTGTTTATTTGTTTTCTGAGTTCGGACTATGTGCAATTATAAGTATGGATGCGCAAGAGATAAAACTAATCCTTCAACTAAATACGAGTGCTGTATACTATAAAATGAAACTAAAGGGTGTCACAACAAAAACCACAGGATTTAAATTTTAAATAAAACACAGATATGTAATAATTTCTATTTGGAATTTAAAAGTGCTTAATTAAGCACAAATAAAGATTAATATTTTGTAAAACACAGATATTTAAAAAAAAAAATTGTGAAACTTTATTATATCGTAAAGTAGACAGAATAAGGTTATATATGGAACAACATATCGGGCAGATTGCCGCCGCGGCTTTGCTGGCACACACGCAATCGTTTAATGAAATTTTCAATGACCGTTTTGCATAAATGCTGCGGTATTTCAGTAAAGACTTGAGTCGTCGTCGGCTTATTCGCGTAAACCATCGATTTCAAAAAAACCCCAAAGAAAAAAGTCTAATGGTGTTAAATCGCACGATCTAGACCGGGAAATGACTGATGCAGCAATTGAATTGTTTCTCTAGCTGTATGACATGTGGCGCCATTTTGTTGAAACCACAAGCCCTCCACATTCATTTCTTCAATTCTAGGCAAGAAAAAACTGGTTATCATGTCAAACAATGACACTTCGAATGGTGCAAAATTTAAATCTTGCATTCTTGTTGGGACACCCTTTAAAACACGAATCGGATAATTTGTCTGGGATAAAACAGATGGGAGTATAGGATCTTACGTTTTTGCAACTTGAATTATTAAACACTTGATTAAAATACTAACTCAATTACCAGCAATTCATGACGTAATTATGTACCCAGATGGCTGTTTCTACCAAAACCGTAATGAAATATTGCCTAATGCTTTGTTGGCTTTTAGTATGAAAACACAAATAACGATTAATCAAAAATATTTATTATAATAAATGGACATACGTAAATGGTATGTGCTCTTATAAGTAGAACGAAAAATTAAAAATAAGCAAATACTCGTACACTTACCGTCTCAATTTGCGCAACTAATAAAGGTCCAGCACCCCTACAAGTTTATCACCACTAATTTCTAAGTTTTTAAAACATGATTTATTTTCATGCAGGTAAAAAGTATTACTTACTATAAAAGCTCTATTATATAAATACTTAAATCCTTATGCCAAAATTAAGGTAAGCGTTTTGGTGATTTTACCGTAAATAGGCTACGGACCTTGGTGTTTGACCCAACATGATTAATTTATTGCATAATAGATATAACTGATAATTATGAATTTCTCCCACATAGATCAAAGTCGGTTATGAAAGATATTCCATTTGATTCACTTCATAAAGAGAAAGTAGCAATAACAAAAAGAAGTGGAATCACTTACTGTACTTGAACAAGTTTTTACCTGCAGATTGTCATTTTCTCTACATAAATTTATGTTATAAAAACTAATTTGCAGTTTATTCACTTCCGCTTTATGCATTTGCGACACTGCTACCGAATAAAGATTAAAGTAACTTCGGGTATCGTGGAAGATGCGGCTAATGTAATGTAGTGTTTATTTTCAATAAAAAAAAGCATCAAGCTGATGCGCTGAGTGATTTTTTGCGGCGCTTCTTATACTAAAATACGATGTTTTCTTCGAATGTAAAGTAGTCGACATTTTTGAAGTCAGCAGCACTTGCTTGGCTGTACGTATTGTCGTTCCGTTAGTTTTCAGTTGGCGTGTAAATGAGAACGTGTGTAGTCGACTTTATTTTGTTCACAAATTGAAAATTCGAACTCTTAAGAGTTTGTCCGGTTTTTTCGACTAGATAATGCAAATGTCTTTCATCAGTAAGTATTTTATATAGTTTGTTTGAAAAAATTTGCCAGCGGCTAATATGGAATACCTGAAGTCGGATATTGTGGTACCTAATTTTCATATGCAAATGTGCGATGAAAATATTCTGAGCATTCTGTTCATTTTTTCTTGTTATCTACTTTAGATTCAGAATAAATTAAGTCTGGGTAATAATTTTAACCTTAAGTACGTAATTTTATTTACTTTAATTAAATTTCTCTTTTATTTTCATATTTTGCAATGAAGGATTTTTATGTTTTTCGTTATCCATAGAGGACGTTTAACATACATCTCTTTTTTAGATGATTCAGATTTTTCTTAATTAAAAAGATTTAATTTTTTTCAAATAATCAATTGGGCAATCGATTAGCAATTTATCTGGTAAAAATATTATTAATACTTTTTTCAGGAGCTCAAAAACAAAAATAGAGGTTCTACAATACCCGAAGTTCTTCTATTAAATTGTAAAATATTTTAAATTTTGTTTTGCAATTGTTTTTGTTTTCTATTCTTCTTAAAAAAAATTCTTTCATCAATCTCTCGCCATCATTTTAAACAATAACGAACGTTGAATGACAATCAAGAGCACTTGCAATACTTATGGGCTAAAGAGACAAAAGATCAACTGAACTAGATGAAAGAACTTTCTGACAAAAATATTCGGTACGATAGAAATCGTTATTTGCGATGGTTATTTATGTGCTGTTAAATTCGTCGCACAACTTCGAATATTTTTGTCGGAAAGTTACTGAATACCAAATTCGATAAAATACCGTTATACTTATTTTTTCGATACGAATGTTCGTAACAAAAGTTACTGAATCGCAACACAGGTTACCTAAAACTACACAAAGTAATGCCATTTTTATGGTTTCAATTAAACAAACTTTAGTTTTTCATGTAATTTTACAGTGTTTTGCGAGATCTGCTTACCTTAACGTCACTGAAAAGCAGTTGGCACAAAAAAAATTTGCTTCTAAAGTAAATTAGTAATAAATTTTCTTTCAAGAGTGACCAAAAATGGATTTTTATGCAGAATATCTTGACAAATAACCTGTTAAATCTAATATTTTATATAAATACAAATTAAATAATTTGGTTAATCGTACTCGTATCAACAAGTAGTTGACACACAGTTGTAAAAGAGAGCATTATATTACCCTCTATTATAAATTAAGTGCAAAACATGTACCATTTTTGCATCTTTTACATGCAACATGTTGAAAACGGAATCCAATTTTGATGATGACTGTTATATTTTTAATATGGAACATTTGTTTAAGAAAATAAAACGCCATTATTTGTTGTAATGCATTTTTGTGTCTGCTTTTTATGTTCCAACTAATTTGTTAGGAGAAATTACTGGCGATCTTTAAGTTTTAGTAAAGCAGACATTTTATTTGTTATTTTTACATTAGTATGGGCTGATACTTTTAGCAACTAAAAAAATTGGTTGCCAAAAAGTAACCATTTTTAGCAAAAAAATGTTGTTTATTTGGCTTTTAAAAATACGAAACAAAAATAATTTAGTAAAGATAATTGTGGGGATTTAAATTATTTAGAGACCCTTGCATTGTTTTTAAGCTTTTAAGCGTTAGAAATTTATCTTTAAATACATACAGAATACTGTTGCAGATTAAAGAGAAAATAGAAGTAATTAGAAAGTAGATGGACTTGCTAGTAGGTTTATTGGCCCAAGAGCTCTATTAAGATCAGATTTAGGAAGTGGCTGGAAAGCAAGGGATGTCAAGATAGCAAAACACATTTATGCCATTCTGTTTTCGGAATAGAACAAATATATTATTTAGCCTGATTCATGACTGCACTTTGCAGAGTATTGAAACAATTGGCAAATAAGAGAATCATTTACAACGACCTGCAGAAGGTTATGTAATGAAGACAAAAAGACTTAACTGCGTCATTGGAACGGTCCGCCCTTTTTGCTACTTAGGACATCAGTACCTACAACCTTTTGACATGGCGGACATCCAAGACATTCTTTAAATTCTTAATGAATAATAGACTTAGAAGTGTGACACTATTCATTTCGATAGTAAATTGTTCCAGTTTCCAGTTTTAATTGCAGGGCATCTTGCGGGAAATATAGTATTTTTTTAAATTAGATATTTATATCCTTTTGAATAACAGCGTCCTCGTTGGGACTAAGAATGATCTTTACCTTTGCCGTTGTCTAGGATTTATTAACATTTCCTCTGTGTGCAATTTTAAAATCACAAAACACCTGTAAGTGTACTACAGCTTTGAGCAATCAATTTTATGAATATTGATTTACTCGTATATAGAAACTATTATGTAAATTAAGTTTCGGTAGTGCACTTTTAACTTGTTTATTGTTCAGGGCATCAATAATTTTTTAGCTTAAATAACGGCTTTTGATTGTTTTAGTTCTACCCACAGAAAATACATAAAAAAGCAAGTGAGCTGGTACTCGTATGAAAAGTTCTTTATTTAACTAGTTTTTCTTATTTTGTCTTTTGCTATGTGTTTATTTTTTATTTAAATTTTTTTCATATTGTTTTAGTTCCGCCGTTTTTGTTATTATTTTTTGTTTGTTTTTTAACAATTTTATTGTCCAACATGTATTGACAGCCGTTAAATGTTTTTGTTTTTAATTCATTTGCTTCCTTAAGAGGTACAAAACAAAATAATAAAAAAAACAAAAAACTTTGCACACGTAGTTGAATGAATTAATACACCCCCCTCACTTTCCAAACATCAGCCAACAACCTATTTATAGGTCGATAACAAACGACAACTAAACTACAATGTTCTGTTTAGTAAATACGAAAGTGTTTATGTGTGTATGTGCCTGTGTGCTCCTGATTTGTGCTACAACTGTTACTACAACTACTGTTTAAAATGTTTCCGTTTCCTGTAACAAAATTTTTGTTTCAAAATAAATACGTTTCAGTTTTAAAAGTATTTTTGTTTTGCATACAATATTCTCATATTCGAACAACTGTTACGACAAATAAGTCATTAGTTAAATGAGACATTCACTACATTTTTGGTTATTTATTTAGTCTATTTATTATATCCTTCACAAAAAAATGAAAAGGGTATATAGAAATTTGTCATTACCTACATGGGGCACCCTATAAAGTATATATATTCTGGATCCTTAAAAGTAGCGGAATCGATTTAGTAACCGTCCTTATGTCCGTGTGTATGTTGAAATCAAGTTTCTGAAGTAACTACAAGACCTACAGAAAAGTTTAGCATGTCAATTTCCTGGAACTTCCTGTTGTCAATTTACTATTGAAATTTAGTCCAATTTTAAATGCAACTACCTTTTTTTCAGAGCGTTATTTGCTTAATTTGTGTAAACTACAAAATGAAAAAAAAAACTTTAAATGCAGTTCCATCACATATATAGTAACAACCGTAAAATCAGAGCAATCAAAACTAAAAGCAAAATTTTAGATTTTCATTAATTTTTGCTTTGTTTTTTTTTTGGTATTTTTTTTTTTAAACTAAAAAAAAGTAGAAAACTCAGCTGTATAGGTCCATAAATGACAGACCTATGAATCAACAATCGCAACTACATCCATTTTTTGACCATTTTTGGTGCGTTTTTTGCACCAAAAATGTATAGAAATATCAAAAATATAACCGATATTTTATATTTTCCTTAATTTTTGCTTTTCTTTTGCTTCGATTTTTTATGGAAATTTTTAAGCTGTCATGTGCTTAATGTGTGTACAAACAAACACGAAACCTTAAAAATGTAAATGTGTGTGTGTGTTTTTTAATGCTTTGAGTATAAAAGCATTACGAATGCTGAAATTGAATTACATTTTTTTGCCTTCCTATTGGATATCTTTCTTAGAATTTCTTTTTTTATTAATTGAAAAATTGAGTGCCTGCAGACATTTTATTGCTTTTGAAAATGAGGTTCTCAGATCTCGTTAATTTTAGTTTCTTGAACCGAAGTTAGTTACTTATTTTAGGTTTAATAAAACAATAGGTATTCAAAGAAAATATTTTTTTTCAATATTTGTTTTTTTTTTTTTATTTAAAAAATTTTTAATTGTAAGTTTATATGACCTTTCTTCTTGAAACGGCTGGTTTATTAAAAATTAATTTTTATATTGATAATATGATTTTAAGCTTAATCAGCTAGCAGTTACAATTATATATCTAATTTTTTGTGTATTTTTTTGATATTTAATTAGAATTTGGAAAGTGAAAAATATGAATATTTGGCTAACACATTGAGAGGTGTGTAAGAGTCGGCACAGTCGAATTTAACTTCTTTTTATTTAAACAGTGTAAATTCCTATTTCTTTTTTTACATTTTATCGTCATTTGTAATTGCATACAAATAAATGTGATTGGCTACAAGTGAAAAAATATACAAGACCACTCATAGAAATATTCAGTATAAAAATGACTTTTAGATAACGGGGCTTTATCTTTTTCAATACAATTTTTTTTTTTTGTAATGAGAGACGATTTTTGCATGGTTGCCTTGTTTTTTGTGTGTTTGTTCCAACTCATTTGCGTGTGGGAGAGCTCCCTCTCTCTCTTAAAGGCAATATCTACTGTGTCTCTCTTCTTTCTCAGAGAGCTTTAGTATACAAAAAAGCAGTTTCTTTACATAGAGAGCTATAACTCATGTCTTTAGGTTGATTTTTTCTGTTGTTTTGTTCTATTCTAAAAGAGAAGGACATTTGTGGGAAATTTTTGTTGTTTTATTTTGATACAATGGCTACATTATTAGTGTGTTTCATAAACAGTTATTTTTTATTAAACTAAGCAAAAACAAATATATGAGTTTCTATAATTTGTCATTACAAGAGAATTTGATTGGTGGACAAGTGTAAAAATGGATGATGAGTTAAGAAAGTTAAAATTAGTGCAATAAATACTCAATAAAGAAATGACTTTTAATTAAAAACGTTTGTTAATTTTTTTTAGATGTAATTAAAGGCAAATTATAAATATTAAAATTACTTGAGGATAGATGGTAATTTAACTTAATAATAATTGTGTAACTAAATATAAGATTATAGATTTTTAAATAACAGAAATGAAAACGAACTTCTTAAGTTCTGATTCTGGTTATGATTCTGATATTACGAGCTAATTTCGGCATACTTGTTGGAATGACGAATATCTAAAAAACTCTCTTAAATTACAGTTTAAATGATTCCCTTTAAAAAATTAACAAAAATCGGAAGTTGATATTTTAAATAAACTTAAAAAGATACACAAAATTTAAATATATATTGAATGTTTTTTTAAACAACATCGGTGAATGGCGAATTTAAGTCTGAAAGACATAACACTACTGACTTCATTTTAAAAATATTTTTGGCAAAAATGCTGTCACGTATACGAAGTAAATTAGTTTCAGCAATAATTTAATTATTAATTTTTTAGTTTTGTTAAATATTTAAAAAGTATGGCCGACATTAAAAATGTGAATATTTAGCTAACACAGTGAAGGGTATATAAGACTCAGTAAATCCGAATTTGACTTGCCACTTCAACAGCAAAAAAATTATACTTGAAGAAAACGATTGAGGGATTACCACTTCCCGCTTGGTATTATTCAGAGTCGACTGTAGTTAGCTGTTCTGTGGAAATCCTCTGTTTTTTTCTTTATATATATATTTGTATACTTGAAATGAAAAAGTATACAAATTAGGGTTGAATTAAAATAGTTGGTTTAGTGAGAAGTTCACCGCTTGGATGCTAGTTGATAAGTAAATATATTTGTATTTTTTTCAATTTACAATTCTCTTTTTTCGTTAACTTTATAATTTCAATAATTCACAATAATAATAAATTGCACATACATTGCCAGGATCAAATACTTTTTTAATTAATATTTTTTGTTTAAAATTAGGATTTTAGACAATACTATTATATTATAGATTTAAATGTCTTTTTCTAATCAATTTGACGTTGCGGTCACATTAACTTAAGCTGGCAAGGGGCTACCCGTACAAGGACTGCGGTTTTGTTTTTAATTTAATAAGCTTTAGACAAACTACATTTCTTTGTTAACAAATAAATAAATGTCATTATTTAAATTACAACTTAATTTGGTCTTTAGTTTGTTTTCATTACACACAATTTTTTGTTTTAAACTTTCTCTGAAATTTTTTCTTTTGCAAAATTTTATGCAAAACTCTGCTTTTATGTTTTTTTTTCTTTTTCATAATTAAAAACCAAAAACTCGCATTTTAATTTGCAAGTGCAATGAATTGTAAAAAATGAACTTTATTTTGTGCATTTTGTGCTTTAAAATAAATTAAGTTTGTTATAAAAATGTTTAGCATTTTATACATTAAAAATGATTTAAGCTTTTTCAACATGAAATAATAAAATATATATTTTTTCTTTATTATTATTTAAGCTTCTTGTATAAAGTCTAGCAAATAAAACTTAATGTATAGACTTAGCAAACGATAATGAACATGAAAAATGCAATAATTTTCTTGTATTTTTTTCTTCTGCTTCAGTTTTCATTTATTTCTCTTGTGAGGATAACGAATGCTAAGAGTAAATAAAAGGCGTTGCAGTATAATTTTTTTTTAAGAATGAAATACCATATAATGAGTATAATAAATTATAGCTGATTTCAGGAAAATATGAAACATTTAAAAATGTTTAAAAATACTACTTTTATTATTTAAACACAACACCAGTACAAGTAAAACGACTCGACTTACTGACTGACTGAATTTTGCCAGTGTGAAATGTTAATACGGATATTTATACTTGTCCTTCACTTGTGTATGAAATAAATAAATAAAATTGGATTAACTATGACTTTTTTAATGTTTTTGTTTTGTTAAGAAATTTTGCGATATTTTTAAGTTATAAAATAGAGCGATTTAAAAATAAATTATTTTTATATTACTACAAATCTGTGGCAATTCCTTAAGTCGACTTAAACAAAATTTGAGTTAATGGCATGTTGTATAGGTAGTGGAGGTTATAGCAAACCAACTTTTTGCTAATCTCTCTTCAATGTGCAATCTGATTCCGAATAAAAGCTTCATAAGATATAAGGTATTTTTCAAAATCACAAAAATTATTTCACAACCAAATAACATGCAAATGACATCCATACACACAGAAAACAACTAGGGTTGTGAGAACGAAATTTTGCCCCCAATCGGAAATTCAGTTGTGATAATCAAATTTTTTAGTTGTAATAACCAAAATAATTAATACAAAAATAAAAATTTGGAGCGAGAATTAAACACCTGATCACTGGGGTTAAAATAAGTTTATTGTGACACTCCTTTTTTATTACATATACTCTCTAAGTCTAGTATTTATTAGGAGTTCAAAGACTGCCTTGGATGATTTGTCCAGCATGTCAGACTGTTGAAGGTGCGCTAAGTAATGAAAACAGCTCCAAATTAAACCAATACATGAGCATTGTACACGTTGTGCTGTCTCCTCGGCTTCGTTACAGAACTTGCAGAGATTGCTGGAGCTAATTCTCATATTTGCCAATTGTTTTAATAGCCTGTCCTGAGCCAATGAAACTACTAGCCGCGCATTTTTTTGCAAGTTAGTATGTTTCACGGTACCTACACAATCACTATGAGCTGGTTCAAAAACAATTTCTTTTATTTTGCTTGCGAAGCTTGAATTGGAACTCAGCAGCAAATCTGCCTCCATACCATCAAAGATTGGCGCTTATAAAACTGCCTACACTAAAAAGTAGAAGAACGATGTTAAATGTATCATTTGTGTTTAATGTTATTAAAGAAAATGTGCAATCAGAGTTCCTTTTACGCCATATTACATTCAGTGTGCCAGTTCGTCCAACACGTCATTTTCAATTGCTCTCGATCAAAACTTTTCGTACCAACTATGCCAATGCTGATCCTTTGAGAAGAATCTGTGCCAGCTTTAATACCTTTTATCAATTTATTGATTTGTCTTTAAGTTTGAAAACTATTAAACGAAATATAATTTTATTTTTAAATCGCTAATTGTTTTTGAAAAATTTTTATAATTTTTGTAATTTTAAATCATTCATATATAGTCTGTAATTTAATGTAGACTTATTATTCAAATAAATAAATAAAATTATATATTATTAGATTCCAGCCTATTCAGAAGTATAGGGTGGTCCAATCAAAACACAAGATGTGAATTTTAAATAAAACAAAAAGTTTTCAGAGAATTATTTTAATATTTTTTATTATGATAGAAAAATCTATGACAATTATGTGTGCAACAAAATATCGGCCAAATGGGCGACATGGGGCGTTCGGTGGCATCTATCAGATGAGCCATATTTTCAATGACTGAGACACTATTGATTGTACTTTTTCTTTTAAATATCCCCAAGGAAAAAAGTCCAACGAGGTCAGACCACATGATCGAGGGAATGTGACCCTGAAGTTGTGAGTAAAGTTCTTATTTCTCTTAAAAATATTTCTAGCTGTGAGACCTGTTTTCTAAAGTCAATAAATATTCCAAAATTCAACTCTCACAACTGAAATTTTGATGGGTAACAAAATTTTGCTATCGCAACCGAAGTTATTTTCTCAGTGTAATGTTATAATTAGAAAAATTTTCTAAAATAACGAATATTTACTTTGACTTGAAAGATTTTTCTAAACAAACAAGTGTCTTTACTAGTTGCACTCGAGTTATTTTTTGCTTCACATACATTTTAGAAAAAGCTCTTAGGCTTTGCTGTTGTCAATAACTCATTAAATTAAAAAAAATTTATTTTCAAAAAGTGCTTTTATTAACATTAGAAAAATTTTTTTCAAAATTACCCTTAAAATTTAAAAACAAAAAAAAATTGGCATAAGCGATTTATCGTTATTGCTACAGAAATATGCTCACTATAATGCTTAATAGTTTTTAAAAAACTTTGAAGGCTTAAGCAGCATTCTGAAGAAGGCAGCATTTCATGGGTAGTTAACAAACGCACTTTTTAGACTATTTCCTCAGTTGAGTAAAAATAACTAGTCTAGTGTGTAGAAAACTTAAAAGCTAAATACTTGGCGGGATAAATTCTTTATAACTTTTTGTTATTTATTCCCCAGTTAAACTAAATAAAACTTTTCTAAAAACTTATTTCTGCATACACGACATAATAATAGTTTTTATGTCTATTTCTTTAACTCAATATAAGACAAATTTTATTTAACAAAATTAATTATTTGGAATTAAAAAATTTAATTTGCTAAATGCATTATTTTGAAAAATCGAAAAATTGTTTAATTAGAATTTACTAGAATTGTTTAATTAGAATTTACTAAGTTTCATTAAATTATTTGAACACCAAAAAAGATTTATTTTTGTTAAGAAACTTTTATGTAATTAATTACAAAAAAAAAGGTTGATCATTTAATACAATTTTTCGAAATATTTTAGTTATTATTATTAGTAGACCGTGTGTATAAACCAAATATTTACTGTTTAAGAACTAGACTTTGTTTGAAGACAGTTACAGCCGATTCTAGATAATTGAAAATATAAAGAATCGAAGAAAAAATAATAGATTTTATTTGACAGGAAATTCAATTAATTTTTTTTTTCAATTTCTACGCTAAAATGAAAGATGAATAATTTTCAAATTATGAAATATAGAAAAATCAAACTTTAAATTATAGAATATGAATTAATCAGTTCAAATAAAGTTTTTTGTGTAACTTTTTCTTTCTTTAAATTACTTGAAATTATAAAGCGTGGAATCGAAAAAAATTTATGGAGCGTTAGTAATTAAAATGCCATTTAAAATTATATGAGAAATTATATGAGAAACTGCTCTACATATCGCGAGTTTCAAATTATGAAAAGCCGACTGTATCTGGTTTAGTCAGATCTTTCCTACTTCTCTCGCAGCCAACAATAAGTTTTCTGGAAGTTTTGCCCTACAACAAACTAAGACTAGACAGTTATTTAGACCACAGAACCTGCATTGATTGATCATACTATCTGCTACTTTACACTAGTGGTATTTCAAACTAAGCTATTAGTCCATTTTAATTGAATGTTAGTACCGCCTAGAATTTGCTTTTCAACAGCTTAATAAAACATTTAACGAGCCTGCAATTCCCAATGTTTTGACAGTTGTAATTCGATTTAGAAACAATTCGTTTTCCGAACTTAGCTAGAGTGGTCTTAAACACATACGATTGGCCAAACAGCTGGCAAATTCGTAGCCAGTATGATTTTTATGTTTCCCGAGACAAGAGAAGACATACAGTCCATAACAATGATTGATCTTAGTTAAGGTAAGACCAGAAGTACAAGCTGACCGTCTGACATCAAGTACATAATTACCCCTCTCCTCCTTCTCTTCGAACATTCCCTAGCAATTGTATACGTCAAATCAAAAATTAATATAAAATTAACGTTTCAGCTTCACAAGAAATTGTAATTTTTCATTTTCAGAATTTTAGTGTCTCTATTTTTTGTTTTTAATTTACAATTGTATGGGGCTTATGTACATTTTATAAACATTGATCGGTATATTCTGTTATTTACGAGAGTAGTAACTTCTTATAATTAAAATTACAAATTTATTTTTTTAATTTTATTTAAAAATTTATAAGCAGTTGGCAGAATTATAATTTGAATGCCAAAACATTGAAAATAAAGTTCAATTTCTACTTGGAAAAATTTTGTTGCTGCGAAAAAAAAATTAACAAAAACCAAATGTGTTAATACACACACACATGCAATTTTAATATTTAGTAGAAATTTATTTTTACACAACATTTAGTTCTACATAGCTTGACCACAATTATGAGTTCGTGTATTTTCTATTCTCTTATACAAAACAGAAAAAAAAAACTTTCTAACCAAAGCCAATTTTTTTTAAATAAAACCAGCAGCACTGCAAGGCTTTGCACAATTTAAATCATTAACACTCGCAACTGCAATCAAATAAACCAAAACGGACTGGACTCGCTCACTACTAAAAATTTTTACCAGAAAAAAAAAAAAAAAAGAAAACAAAAAACCCATACTGACACTAGTCGTAGATACTCGTACACTTAATGTCAGTTTTAAAATTGTTATTGGTTGGTCACCTGTGTAGTTTTGCAGCAGTTTTGTATGTACTCGTATTTATTTAACTACTAAACGAAAGATATTCTGTGGGTTTAATTTTCCAAGTACTATTATAATATTTTTTACTCTTAAATACAAATGCACAGGTAATCCTCCATTTATGTGATATTCTTTTTTATTTAAATGTTGGTATGACATGGTGACATGAATACAGGGGCACAAGCATGCTACTCTTCTCAAAACGGTTAAAAATAAAAACACATTCGTAAATGGTTTATTGATAGCAAAAAAAAACTTAATTTTCACTTTTAAAAGAATATTTTTATTTAACTGAGATAAGAATACGACAAGTACTGAAAAAATTACGCAAAACAAAAACGAAAACCTTAAAAAAATTTAATTTCTTAAATGTATTTTCTTTATATTTTCTTAATGGGCTTTTATTTAGTTAAACAAAGTCCAGTTGTAAGGGCTGCCTCAGTAGTACATAGTGCAAATGAGGAATATTAGAGCACTTCCTGAAATATTATGCAGCTAAGTGCCGTAAAAGACAATTTATCGAAAAAAAAAATTCAAACAAAACTGTCGAATTTGGAATTTAGAAAAATTCTCATGCAACTCATGAGCAACTGTCTGCTGCGTATTTTAGTCAACCTTTACATTTCTCAAGATGACTCTGAACGGCAATCGTTACAGAAACATAATAACGGAGTTCTTGTGGCCTCAACTGAATGGTATGAATCTTAATCTGCATAGTGAGTGAAACAATCAATTTATGGCAGCATAAAGTTATAAAGTGCACTCTTACTGGAACCCCTTTATTTACACTTTTATATTGTTACAGCACCTTGAAGCCATTAAAGTCATAAGTTTGTACAAATTTGGGCTTGCTATGATGGTAAGCACACCCTTTAGTTATAGAGCAGAAATAGAAACGGTATTTCTAGACTTGTGGCTTACGCATCAGCACACTAGCACTTCATTTCAACTCATACTGCCACACCTGCCGGGCATCTGAGACTAAGGAGACAGTTTTCATCTTCTCTTAAGCGCCTGCTCTTCCGCATTAGAGACACAAAGATCCCAAAGCATATTTTATAGACAAACTTCTTGTATGGTCAATTCTATGCGAAATCTTCTGATTCTACTTTAAGACCTTTGGCCACCCCGTAACCAAATAAAATTGAAAGTATAGAATCTAGCAATCAGTTTCAAAATTTAAATTAGAAAATATTAGGATCAGCCAATGCTTTGGCATCTAAGATATTAACTTCCAGAAAATTAGGACAGCTTGATACGATGCCTAAATATGGCACAATGAACTTATAAACTGTACAAAAGATGCTCTTAGTTGCGATTTAATAGAATTTAGACTTAATAGCAGGCAGTATTATTGCTGTTGTTATTATTATTGTTACCACAATTTTAGTTGCTTTTAATTTTTATTCGTTTTAAGCTGCAGAAGTTGCATAAAACGAGGGCTACCTGTAAATGCAGTTAAAGATTCGTATGCTTTAAGGTTTTCTATTTAATTTTTTTTTAATACAACTACAGTTTATTGTTAATGACGTCATTTATGTTTCTTTTTTTGATACAATGGTTATTGGCTTTAGCCCACTAAGCATGATAGCCTTGTTTGATTTCTCAGAAATTTTTATTTATTCCAATTTCAATATCATAGTAACCGCCTTTATCGAGAATAATTTATGGCTGCATATCTAGAGACGCAGCAGCATGACGAGAAATTATGCAGAAGTTATAGGCAACAACCAGTTAACTCACTTAAAATAAAAAAAAATTGTTTTTTCAGGGACCGTAAATAACAAAATTTTGCAAAAATTTTTATTAATAAAAAAAAAAATAAAAATTCCGGTAAAATAGATTTAACCAGTTCCACAGGATTTTTTTCTCTACTGAAAATATTATTTTTGGAAAAAAAATTTCTCTATTATTTATTTAAAAAACACATTAAAAATTATTTAAAAATATTTAGAGTAACAGAAATCTAAATTTTCATGTTTTCAAAATGAACGTTTTAATAATTACGGTCCCTGGTTTTTGTGTTTCTTTTTATTATAAGCCGCCACCTTGGTGAGGTTGTAATTTAGAGAAATTTTTTATTGTGTCGTTTTTGAAAATGTTTTGGATTTATTTTCACAAAATGGCAAGGATAATAAAGTAAACGTTAAATAAAAACGATAACTGCAGTATAGTGGATCGAAAGTCAGTACGATTTTCAAATTAACATGGTGTTTTTTCTTGCCTTGCTTTAGTTATTTTGTATTTTTTTTAATCCTGTTTTGCTGGTGCATAAATTTCCTTACCACTCCACTCGCTGAAAGAAAAAATGTTTTATTTTTCCATTTCATTTGCATTCATGGTTTTTTTTTGTTGATGTTATTGTTATTGCTTTCAGTGTCATCTGCTTAGAAAAGCAGGTCAGTAAATGGTAATAAAACCATGATGGTGTTTGTTCAAGTTTATATACGAGTAGTTATCATTTTGCTCTTTTTAATACTTTTTTCTTCTTTTTGGTTTTTTTTTTTTTTTGCTTTTGCCATAAGTAGGTGGATCGATGTTGTGTTTTTACTATTTATTGTTTTTAGTGCATTTCAAGTACTTTCAGTAATTATTAAATTTTTAATATTTTTAAAAGCATTTTTAAAGCAAATGAAAGGCGCACAAATTCAGGATTAAAAACACTCAAATTTAAATTTCTCAACACCTGGTTGTAACAAAAGAAGTGCAGCAGAAAGTTTAAGGAAATTAACAATATGGGCATTAGTGTTCCAGGTTGCTTAGGTTCAGTTTTCAACTGTTTTTTTTTAACTTTTAAAGTAAAAAAAGGGAAAACCAGAAGGACAACAGAGAAGGAAAGAGAGTGAGAGAAAAAAAGAAATTGAGAGCGAAAAAAATTAAAGAAATTAAAAGCCGACTTTTTGCTAAACTAGAATTTTTTTTATAGATCTTATGAATTTTGGTTATTTTCAGCCCATGGAAATTAATTAAATATTTTATTAATTTAATAAAAAAAAGTTGATTGAAATAATTTAATTAATAAATTAAAATTATATCTTTAATTCACATAATTTGTAAGATACTTTATTAAATGAAATATTAAATTTTATTAAAATCGTTTCATTAGATTTATGAAACGTACTTTTCTGCCTTAGGTAGCAACGCAGTAAAAACTCTCAGCTGTTTTCATTACAAGAGATGGAAAATTCTGTGTTTGTAACGTAATTATTCATTTTCTCTAGATTCATACTAAAGTTTAAAATGCGATTTGTGTAAGCAGTAATATTTTTAGTCCAACTCGACAATACAATTTTACTTATGGTGATTTTACACTGCAAGACAATTATTAAGATTTTCATAGAGTAAAATCAAATGCTATTTCATACGACCGTCGAAAAGTCACTTTAAAACATACGATATGTTAAAATTTTCATCTGTTTTGTTATTTTTTTCTTCTTATGAAAAGAATACAATGAAAAGTATAAACTTTTGGAAATTTTGCTAAAAATGATAAGAGCCCTATCCGTATTTCTTGATGCATTGTTTTACACTCTTTCGATTTGATTGTTTGACAAGTCATTTTATTTAGTATTACAGTGTAAAACACATATTAGTATACAATTTTAAAGTGTTGGCATGTACTCGAGGACGGAAAATTTTTATTTGTATCGATTGATTGGCTATGTGCCTTTAATTAGAACCATAAGAACTTATTTGTTCAAACAAGAAGGTCAATTTATCAAAGCTCCGATAACTGAGGTAGGTGGTCTAAAAAATGTATTTTTTTCTCAAAGTAAAAAAAAACAGGTACTTAAAGAGAAGATTACGGACAGTCTCCTGGCTCTCCGGTGTCGGACAACTGCGGTAGTATGAGTTGGAGTTGTCCAAAACGGAATCTTGCGACTCTAATTGAAGGCTGTTGGGCCGACATGTAAACCATGAGTTAAAGTTAAGTCCATATCACTGAGTTAACCTATATCACTGCCTTGAAAGCCAACAAAATATGTATTTTGTTTTTTAACCGAGCCCAACTTTGCACTTATCGAGCCTCTACAACCTAAGCTCTTGTTAATATAGCTTTTGATAATGGCATGTACTGATAGGCACATTTTAAAAACAAAAATAATACTTTTTGAATATTAACTTTCACTATTTTAAAAATACTTCGATAAAAAAATTGTATACCCTTCACTGTAAGTAAAAAGGGTAAATATAAGCTTTTTATGCCGTTTTTAGCTTCTACACCGTACATGTACCACCCTATAAAGTATATATTCTTTATAATTATAAATAAAGAGTGATTTTTTTTGCTATTATCTTTTTGGCAACACTAGTTTTGACAGCTCACGCACGTTTTGTATCTTGTGTCACTGTCAAACATCTTCAGTTTGGTCTATAATTTAATCATGAATCGTCTTACAAACGAACAACGCTTGCAAATTATTGAATTTTATTACCAAAATGCGTGCTCTGTTAAGAAAGTTCATCGCGCGCTTCTTCCATTTTATGGTCAGTTTAATCGACCTACTGAGGCTTCTATTTGGGCTATTGTAACAAAATTTCGCACCAAATTTGCATTGTTGGACATTAAACCACCAACACGCTTACGTAGAGTGCGAACTGAAGAAAATATCGCAGCCGTATCGGCCAGTGTTGGTGATGACCGTGAATTATCGATTCGGCGCCGTTCGCAGCAATTGGGCCTCTGTTACTCCACTACGTGGAAAATTTTGCGGAAGGATTTGGGTGTGAAGCCTTATAAGATACAACTGGTGCAAGAATTGAAGCCAAACGACCTACCACAACGCCAAATTTTTGGTGAATGGGCTCTTGAAAAGTTAGATGAAGATCCACTTTTTTATCGAAGAATTGTGTTCAGCGACGAGGCTCATTTCTGGTTGAATGGATACGTGAACAAGCAAAACTGCCGTATTTGGAGTGAAGAGCAGCCAGAAGCATTGCAAGAGCTACCAATGCATCCACAAAAAACAACCGTTTGGTGCGGATTATGGGCTGGCGGCATCATTGGGCCGTATTTCTTCAAAGATGATGCGAATCACAACGTTACTGTGAATGGTGAGCGCTACCGTGCGATGATAACAAACTTTTTTTGCCCAAAATGGAAGAGCTTGACTTGCATGACATGTGGTTTCAACAAGACGGTGCCACATGCCACACAACACGCGAAACAATGGACCAATTGAGAGGCGAGTTCGGTGAACAGTTTATTTCACGCTTGGGACCAGTCAATTGGCCGCCCAGATCGTGCGATTTAACGCCTCTAGACTATTTTTTGTGGGGCTATGTTAAGGCTAATGTCTATAGGGACAAGCCCGCTTCGATTGACGCACTGGAAGCCAACATTGCCAACATTATTCGTGAGATACCGGCCGAAATGTTGGAAAGAGTATGCCAAAATTGGACTAAGCGGATGGACCATTTGAGGCGCAGCCGCGACCAACATTTGCATGAAATAATCTTCAAACATTAAATTATATCGACCCAACTATCGATCCAAATAAATATTTCATGCATTTTTCTGAATTTTATGTGTTTTTTTTTAAATTTCCGATAGTTCTTATAAAATCACCTTTTAGTATAGTCGATTTATTGAAGTTCCTCTGTCTGTGTAGTCGTTGAAACCAACTTTCTGATGACCCTAAGCAATGCACAGAAAAGCTTGGTATATTAATCTGTTATCAGTTGCTGTCTTCCGATTCCTATTGAAATACAGCCTGATCGTTTTAAATATGGCGGAGCAAAAGCTGTAACTATTTTATTTTTTACCATTTTTCTGAATGCATTTTGCCATAGTTTATATAAAATATAAAACGAACAAAACACGTGTTATGCAGTTTTATCAAAAATGCTAAATTTAAACAATCGGTTCACAAATGGCCGAGGACCATCAATAATTCAACTTAAAGCTTAGTTTTTTTTATTAATTTCTGTTTTCTATTTTTATGGAATTTTTTAAAATGTGTGCACACTCCTATTAACGAAAGAAATCATGCAGCTTTATAAACTAGACAATTGGTATTTTACAAGCGTGTATTGACAGAGGGATGCTGAAGTAGAGTTTTCGATTTTTGTGGTTAATTTGAGATTCTCTATCCGAAATTAAATACATATTTATTTCAGCATTATATTTGGCTTAAAAACTGTTTGCAAATCTTTCTTTAAATTCTTTTTTTATTTATTTAAAAATTAAGTACGGATAATAAAATGTCTATTGCTTGCAAAAATAGGGATCGTAGAACATAATTTTTTGAGAATGTTGTTAATTTGAATTTCTTTGATTGATATCATTTACTTATTTTAAGATTAACAAAAAATTTTTAAATAAAAATTATATTAATCAATATTTTTCATTTCATTAAAAACTGTTTTTATAACTTTTTTTTGTTGAATATTTTAGAAGAATGTGCAAAATCAAATATATGAATATTTGGGTGTAGAAGACCCGGCACAGCTGAACTTAATTTGTTTTTATTAATTTTATAGTCATAAAAATAATGTTTATGTAAAAGAAGTGTAATGAAAAGTGCTTCTTCAAATAAGTCTTTAATTTACGTTAATATTTTTCTAAGTTTTAAATTATTGATATAAACTTGTTTCTTTAACGTGACCTTGACTTAATTATTTACAAAAATGAGCACAAGTTTAAATTAAAAAAAAAAAAAAAAGTGAAGTAAAAAACAACTTAAAAGGAAGCCCACCCACATATACGAGTGCAGTCATGCTAAATTTTATATATCTTTTTAACAGTTTTTATCTGGCATTTGTAATAAATGAATTTTTTTTTTCAGCTAGCCACACATGTATACAAATATTCCCTTGTGAAAGCATTTAATTAAATTGTTCGCTATTTCCCTTTAACCACATTTAACAAAAAACTCACACATACTCACAACACAACGAGATAAACGAAATAGTTTCTGCAACCACTACTGCTGCAGTGGTAAACATCAACATGCAGCATATTGGGCTTGTTGGGTTAAAACTATTAGGGCGTTTACAATTTTGTTAAAAAAAAGGTGAGTTTTTAAGTACAATTCCGGCGCCTCTAGTTTTAGAGCAGAATAATCATTTTTAAACAGGTTGCAGGTTGTAGCTACCAGCCGCATGCTGGCTGTGGCAAAAGTCATCTTCCAAAAACTACATCATGTTTTTTTTATTTTTATTTAAGAGCAAGAGAATTTTTGTGTTGTGACATGTTTTGAAGTCAAAAACTATAATCAATATTAATGAAATTCACCAAAATGCAAAACAAATTGAAGTCCTATAATATTAAAGCTCGGAAAGGTGTTAGTGCCCAATATTACCTAATCCATAAGCTTATTAATAGAGAATGCATATCATGATTTTTCTTTTTATACATTTTTAATAAATTAAAATTTGTTTTTCAGTTACTAAGAGAGAAGCATTTTTTAAGTCTCTCTCTAAAATAAAATACCTCATAAAAAGGGAATCACTTTAGAACTAGAAATAGAAAGAGGAGCAGGTGGTTACTGCGGAAAAAATAGACCTATTGTGACACTACTCTCAAGTTACAAATTCTCCCAGAATCTAGTATTTAGTAAGAATTCAAAAACTTCTTTGTCCGCCTTGTCCGATGGTTGTAGGAATTACTTCGAGTGGGTGGTCATGTAGTTACAGAAAATAAAAATATATTTTAATCATATTCCTTGCGTACATTTTGAAACGTCCTTTATGTATTCAGAGAAGCAAGTGAACATACTTAAATGTAGAACAGCTGAGTTGAACTGGTTAAGGATATTAACGTTCTAAAACCATTCGCAAATATTCATTCCAAAACCTGTGGTTCGTTTTTAGATGTTAGATGTTGTAGATGTTTGTTGGAATGCAAAGATGTAATTGTGTTGCGGTTTTTACTCATTATTGTCTGTAATTTGTTGTGCTTGTTATTCTTAATGCTGTTGTTGCTGTTGCTGTTGCTGTTGCTGTTGACTGTAAAGTGTCTAATTTTAATAAATGGCCATGAAATGAATGAGTTTCGGTGAATTTGTCTATTTGCATAATAAATATGAAATATTGTGTGCGTGTGTGTGTGAGTATATTTGGTCGTATGTAAGTTTGCAAATTAACATTCACTCACATTAAACACTTGAAATATTTGCGGTTTAATTTAACAATTTATTGAATTATTAAGTAAAAAGAACTCAAGTAGGTCTAATTTAAGACCAGTGTGTAACGCAAAAATTACCAAACCAAACGATAGCTTTTGTTTTGTTTTGTTCTTTTGAGTTAGTAAAACAAAATCGGTACAAAAATAATGCAAACATTTGTGCTATTTAATATTGTGTTTAATTTGTTGATGAGAACAAACTGTATTACTAAATAGTTTAAACGTATGCAGCCAGAAAAGAAAGGGAAAAAAAAATAAGAAAAGTTAAAATCAACAGTGCCGAGATTGTCTATAATTGCACACACATTATGCTCACGTACAGCTTAAAAATTTCCATAAAAAAAAAATTAAAACATTACATTTATTCTCGTATACTAAAACTAGAAAATGAGTGTCTTTGTTTCTGTCATTGTTGGTGGAAACGTTTTTGTTTTAGTTTTTCTCATCGAAAAAGTTTTAAAAAGTTTATGACTTTGCAGCAAATGTTTATGAAAAGTCTGGCTGAGATATAAACGAACACAAATACAAAAAATTTCAAGTAAACTGAATAAATACTTTTCAAGCTTATGTGCAATTGAAGTATTTATTTATTTATTTATTATTACTAACAGTTTAATTACAAATTAAGTTTTAGTATTTAAAGAGCAATAGCATCATAGGCCTTCAGCTCTGTCAAAATAGTTATTACATAAGATATACATATAAATTAATGTGAATTAGATATTGTTATATAGATTAATTTGTTTTAGAAAGCGGGCTATTAATTGTATGTTAGTTTTAGAGGGTGTTGATAGATAGGTTTTTGGGTCGTTGTTTTTAAAAATTTGAATACGTGTAGAGTTATATTGTTGACATTCGATGAGAAAGTGAAATGGGTGTGAGTTATCGATGCAGTCGCAATAGGTTGGAATGTCCATATTAAGTAAGTGTCCGTGACTAAGTCTAGTGTAGCCAAGTCTGAGTCTGAAGAACTTTACCATGTCATTTCTGTTGATGGGAGCTGATACAAGATCATTTATAGTGTTGCGGTTGCTGTTTATAGATTTGTACCACGAGGAGGTCTTTTCATATAATAAGTCCTTACAGATTCTGTTAAAATTGGTGAAAATGAACTTGTTTATATCATTGCGATCGAAATTAGGACATGTGAGGGTAGGGGATATTGCTGCGCTTTTTGCGGTTATATCAGCCAAATCATTACCTTTTATGTTTTGGTGGCCTGGGATCCAGAGAATTTTGATTTTTGGATATTTTTCTATAATGACGTTCCTGATATGCTTTGCGTATATATTGTTGTTTGAGGTATTCATGATGGATTTTATTGATGAAAGAGAGTCGGTACATATAATGAACCTACCAACTTGCGTTCTAATGTGGCTTATTGCCTCATAAATGGCAATTAATTCTGCTATGTAGATAGAGCTGTAGGCGACTTTTTTGTTGTTAGTGCGAGCACCCCAATTTACATGTGATCCGTTAAAGTCACCAGTTATTAGGCAAGGCGAGCCTACATCGGTAAAGACATTCTCTAGATTGTTTATATTAAAGTCCCTACTTGAGGGTATGTAAGAATTTATGATATTGAATTTTATTTTTGAGCGAATAGATAACCTCAGGCTATCGAAATCGTTCGCAACATTGATTTGATGATGATCGAGTGAGTTGTGGATTAGAATGGCTACGCCACCATAACGTGTCACTGATGAGTTATAATGGTAGAAAGAATAGTTTATAGGTATTGGAATATTGGGGAAGTTGTGAATGTGTGTCTCTTGTAGTGCGATAACCCTGGGTTTATATTGTTTTATGAGCATTTGTAACTCACAATAGTTGTTAATGTATCCGTTTATATTCCACTGAACCACTGTGAGTGTCATTGGAAAAACGATTTGATAAAAGTATTAAAGGTTGTGGTTGCTTTGTGTCTATTTAACGGTTTGTGAGTTATTTCTTTGGGGTTGGGGATTGGGCAGTTTGTTATTATGTCAAAGGTAAGTATATAGTTTTTGGTTATGGTTATTGAACGTTTGTAAATGTATAATTTTTGATATCTACAATGAACTAAATAGTTAAAATAGGTTAATATGTAAAGTGCTAATATTTTTAATATTTTGACCATTTTTCACGACATCGAAGCCTGATTTGAAAGTAACATATCAAACGGGCGACAATGTCGAGCTAAAGGGTAAAGATGTGAAAATATTTCATATTTATTTGATTTATAATTCCATCTTAGTTCCATCATCCTCGTTTTTAGTTTTTTTCTTGGGTATTGGCGTTGTTTTAGCAGTTTTAGCAGCGGCTTTTTCTTTGCTTTTTAGTCGATTTGACGTAGATTTGGGAAAAATTTTTATAATTTTTTTTCCTTTGCCGGAGGATGTTTGGTGTAGCAAATCAGATTCGGAATCGGATAGTGAGTCGTAGCTATTTGGTTTAGTACTGATGTGTTTGGTTGTTAGGTTTGTAGGAGTAAATTCTGTCACTTTTTGTGTCTGGACAGTGCTGTTTTGGGTATTTGATTGGAGTTTATTATTAATGTTGGCGATTGATGAATATAAAGACCCATCATGTTGATGTCTTTCATTATAAATCTTATAGGCTGTTTTGTTATCTACTTTCTCAATTGTCTTAATAGCTTGTAGTTCTTTATGCTTAATAAACATGGGGCATTTTTTATCTTTTGATGAATGTTTGTTGTCGTCTACTATATTTCTTATGCAATTAATACATTTGGATGCATTTAAGCAGTCTTCATCGGAATCTGGGCTTAAGTGAAATTCATCTGCACAATTATAGCAAATTTTTTGGTTTTTACAAAACTTTGCAATATGGCCAAAATGTTGGCAATTATTGTATTTAATTGGTAATGGTATGTAAGGGCGAACATTTACCTTATGATAACCAATTTTTATATCACTAGGCAGCGTAGATGATGAAAATGTTAGTATGGTGAGGCCAGATTCGATACTATTGCTGTTTACAAATTTCATTATTTTTTTTACTTCACATACATTTTGATCATTAAGTTCACTCAATATTTCGCTTTGTGGTATACCTCTTAAATCATTGCTGTAGATAACACCTTTAGTTTGGTTGAGAGCTTTATATTCTGTTACTTCAATCGTTATTGAGTCAGAGAGAGCAGTGAGTGTTGATAGTTTATGTGCTTGAACATAATTTTTTGCTTTAATTAATATACTTCCACTCATCATTTTTTTACATTCTTCAACTTCACCATTACAAGTATAATCGATTGCTTTTTTTAACAGAAAAGGGGAAACATTTGTGAGAGATTCAGTGCTGTTAGTTCTAGACATAATTAAAAATATAGATCCAGGTTGAGAGAAATTCATAGATTTTGTTTTATCCCATTTTAGAAAGGGAGATAATTTACTGCTTGGTGATAGATTGTCAGGAGGTTTATTCATAGTTCTTTTGTTTTTTTTTTATATTTTCTTATATATATATTATGCTTTTTTATTTTTGGATGTAATCAGATAAAGATTATAATCACTAATTAATATCAGCGAAGATTGTGATTAGCCAGACGTCAGCTAATAAAGGAGCTTTGAGTCGAACTGAAGACTATAAATTAGTCCTTTATATTTTAATAAATTAAAAATTATAGATATTAATTTTTAGTTTTTAAAATTTTATTTTTTCTTTCACAAAAAATATCCGTTTATTTTGACAACAAAATCGAAACTGCAATTGAAGTAATAAATTACACTCTAATAGACCCTATTTTTTTAGAAACATATATTGCTGCGCTAGTGTTTCACATTTGCCATTTTTGTCAAAATGGACTAGTGACGCCTGATTGTGAATAAACTCAAAAGTTGTTTACCGATTAAAAGCAAGTGTGAATCGTTTCGTGTGCTTGTAGAAAATATAGTTTGGATTTTTATCTTTTTTCTTTTTAAATAATTTTTTGATAATGAAAAATTTCAAAATTTTACATAAAAGACGTTTTTTCCGTTCCAACCTCCATAATATCTTTTTAACTATTGATCAAATTTAAAAATGTTTTGAATAAATTTTAAAGAAAATTTCAATATAAAATCTAGGATTTTTTTCTCTGTTTCCACATGCAAGTATTTGCTTGCAAGTTGAAAATACGTATTAACTACGAAAAAGCCGAAAGTCTTGCAAATTGTATGTGCAAGTTCATTTTTAGAATATCGGCAGCGGCTTAACTTTTAATGAAAAAATGGCTGCGCCATTGATATAGAGAATAAAAATATACAAGGTGGGCCAAATTCATTCGATGTTCTTTAGCTTTCATTTTTTGTCTAAATGAAAATGAAATGTGTGCCGTTGCACCGTCCTGTTAGAGCCACATGTCCTAAAGTCCTAATTCGTTCAATTGCCTTAGAAAAAACTCGGTTAACATGGCCCGATAACTCATCCAGCGTGAACAGCGCACCATGCAGTCACTTTTTACGGGCTCCTCGTGCATCACTCTTAGATTTTCGGTGCCCCAGAAGTGATAGTTTTGCTTGTTCACGTACTTGCTGAGGTGGAAATGAACCTCGTCGCTCATTATGATTTTGGTCGAAAGATCGTCCACTTAGATTATTCCGCGTTCTTGGGGAGTGTATCGCTCCATGGCTTGTTCACTTGTATTCTACATCTGTCTAGTTTATAAATGTCAAAATGGTTTTGAAATTGGGCGCCATTTGCAAAAATAAGAGCATCTTCCAATAGGGTGATTTCTTTTAGCCCACCTTGTATGAACGAAGTGTTGCCACGTTGTCAACAGCCTGAACACTAACTAAAAATTTTGTTGTTTGTATTTTTTTAAGTCAAAAATATGAAATTGATATTTAAATTTAACTTTTAAGTGTGTTGCTGTGTCATTGTATCCCTTTACTAACGTAAATTAAATAAATTAATTAATTTAAAACTCATTCTTTTAAACTGTTTCTCATTTGTCAATTTACTTGCTGCAAGTGTCAAAAATTTACTTGCAAGAGAATTTCGATGCCAGTTCAGCTGCAAGTTCGAAAAAATGTGAATGTATTGAGTTTTTCGAGCTTGCACTTGCATGTGGAAACGGGGGCGTAAGCCAAACGGTTCCAAAGTAACACTTATAAATATATGTAATGTGACGTTATATACTTAACTTAACAAACCAACTTGTATGACACCAGTTATACAAAAGTAATACTTATAATTCTCATTAAGTACAAATTAGAGTAACATAAAGCATCGAGCTTAGCAATAGTTTTTGTTACCACACGAGGTTTGCTCCCAAAGATCGTACTTTTAGTAATATTTTAGTTAGTTAGTAGAGACTCGATAGAGTATATTTTTCGTATTATTTGAATTAGCATTTACCCTCATTGGGATCTAATATTGGATCGAATATTTAGAATTAAGTTAATCGAAGCCGAAGCATTGAACTCGACGGAGTATTTTATTCGTACATCTTCATCCAAGAGCCGGGGAAGTTTTAGACGACTGTGGTGGCCTAAATGCAAATTAAGCAGACTTTCATCAACCCTGGATAGACGGAGCGTACCTTAGCTGGAAAATAAGCGGCGTTACATATACAAGAGACCATTTGGAAAAACCTAATGCAGATTTGAAGTCAGCGCTCCAAAACAAGTTGGATAGCTGATCTGGTCTAAAATCGTGTTTATTTGCAATATTGTTAGTATACCTTTTTTCTAAAATTGCCGTCATATATTAACTAAATATGCATCTTGCCGTAGCACCGCAGTAATTTAATTCAAAGACTTTTCCTTGCGTATTTCTTTTAAAATTAAGATCAAGATGTATTATGGACATAATACTCTTAAAGTGTCCTCACTCGTCTATAGCAGCGCAACGTAATTATAAACATTTTCATAAATTCAAATTACTTAAACACACATAAAATTAAAATAAATGCAAAACAACGCATGTACCAGACACCCATTTGCACCCTCATTTATTCACATGTGTGGGTATGTATGTATGTACGTATGTGAATTCGCAACCGTACACATAATGTCCCAAAAGACTAACCAACTGGGAATCCTACCAACAATGTGGCGAAGGAAGGCTATTGTTGTATATTCGAGTGAAATAAAATTTACTGCATGCTTTGCTTAGACAATGAACTGATTGTGTTAGTAAAATTATGCAATCGTAGTTTATGTGCGTGTGTTAGTGTTGACATATTTTAGCCTTTTCAAAGTAAGGGTTCCTGTGCCAGTCTTATAATCAGTCGCCTTTGATGGCTCAATTTTATAGTAATTTTGCAGTTTGGCTTAGAATACAATACGTGTAGAGAGTGAAGATAAAATCATTAATAAATATCATCGTTTCTATTAAATGCAATATTTAGTGGTGGTACCTACAATGTTTCATAAACAATAAAGAATACACGTGAAATATTTGGGCATGCTCGTACTTCTATGTACATACATACTATGTGCATATGTAAAATTTCAAGCAAAGTTATGTGCCAGGTATGGAAATTGAAATGAGCAAACTAGAAATAATATTTAAAACGCATTGTGTTTTTGTATGATTTTTCTTAATTAAAATTAACATTTAAGCTTAAGAATTTTTTGTTTCAGAAATGATTATATTTGCCGTTGGAAAATACAAAAAGAAATCAGCTTTTCGACAAAAATTTCATGAGAGAAAAAGAGAGCAATAATCTTTTGTTTGAATTCAAATCTCGTGATTGAACAGAAGTATCGAATTAAAATACTTCCATTTTTTTCTTTTTTTTTTTTTAAGAAAAGAAACAGAGATATTTTTTGTTACTGATATCTAATTCTTCATAGAAATTAAATTTGTTTTTCAAAACTTTTTCTAACTTAATGGTTTTTTAAAAATATTTTTTATAGTTATATAAGTGTTAAGAGTGGGTTTTAATAAAAAAAATAAAAGACCAATGCTCTTATCAAAAAAAAAAAAAAAAAAAAAATTTAACGTAGACTTTAAAGTAAATTTTTTTTTTAAATTATATGAAGAATTTCGTTAACGTTGACATTAAAGTCTACGTTAATTTTTTAGGATAAGGGGGCAATTAAACAGTTATGAGCTTATTTATTATTATTCGGCTCATAGTGAATCGACCCCTAAGGCCTATTGTGCAGTCCAGTTTCCAATTAAAATACAAGAATCCTTGTTGAGGTGGACTGTATATAGATGAGCTGATGTTATTTAAAACACTTTAGAAACATTTATACTATAAAAAGCTTTATTTCAACACTCTTTGACTACACCTAAATTTATTTTATAAAAAAAAAATTAGAAAAGAAAATGTTAACCCCTTATCTAGAACCGAGCTCTGACTTAAAGTGAATGGTGATATTACTTTTTCATTAATTTTACAACATATGATTAAGTGAGATCGAAAATGTAAGTGATTTGATGTATTTAGTAAGCTTAAGAATTTGACACAGGTTAATAGTCAAAGCAAAAAAAAATTTATTTTGACTTTAACACTCCTAATTGTTGGGGGATTAATTTTACCTAGATTCTCTTTTACCTCATTCCTGCTGCCTAGAGAGATGCTTGTGTGTTTTGCCACCACATAACACATTCTTACGTTTCTTGTCCTGCTTAACAGAAACGACAATCATTTACTCATGTGTTATTTGAGTCTATTTGGGTTCTGTCAGAAGCTTAAAGCAAAAGTTCAACATAATTTATGCCTTTAGAACATCAAAATGTTTTAATCTCTTCACTTCCGCATGGGCACTAAGGCTCTCTAACAGTCTTTCCTCCTTTCGCAGTAACATACTAGTGAAGTTTTTATTCACCTTGTAGGCTCTGGACCTATGAAGTCTACAATTTTATTGCCCTCATAACCTTCATGTCCCAATAGCCATAACAAAGTAACCGAGTTCCTCTCTGTCAAAGTATCAAGAAGTTTTTAGAAAGAGATGCTTATCTTTAAAAGTTTAGGCCTAAGAAGAAATAAAATCATGATCACATTCCAATTACAATTCTGAAACTGAAAAATTTTACCAAGCATTAAACAAGTCAATGAAAAATAATTTTTTGTTTTTTAGTTCGCTAAATAAATTTTTGTTTACAAACGGATTTGTTTGAAATTTGGTACATATAGTCTCTGTACACCAATTAAGCTTGGCATATACTTTTGAAAAAGTCATGCCCATTTTTGCGATAACTTTTTAACGATTTTCACTAGCCACTGTTGCCCATACTTAATTTAAGCCTGAAATTATGCTTTGAAATATTTTATTTATCAGTTTGTTTGACGCCTCTGATATTAATACTAGCAAAACCATGAGTCACTTTATAAAGTTGTAGATGGCTGTATACATTTGGATGGGTTTTTTAACAATAAATTTTTCTAAAGATACCGACCCACATAATAAAAAAAGGGCCAGTCGAGACCAGGCAGAAACATCAACTTGATTTATAAAATTTATACTATTCACTATGGGCTATAATCGCACCGCAACTTTTAAGAGCTATTGTGCAGATTTATACTGTTAAAAAAAAAAAAAAAAAAAAAAAAAAAAAAAAAAAAAAAAAAAAAAAAAAAAAAAAAAAAAAAAAAAAAAAACCGAATTAATTATTGAAGAATGAAATTACAAAGAAAAACTGCCTGGAAAAAGTGATTATTCAGTATATGTTGCAAATGCTTTTATGAAATTGAAAATTCAAAACGCATATACATTTAAACCGTCGCAAGAAAATGTGCATCAAACACTGAAAAGAAATTCTTTTGTAAAAAAAAAATAATTATAATAAAACAATTAATATTTGCAAAACCTGCTCATAACTTAATTTTTTGAATCACTGTTCTTAAACTCCACCCACCATGCCAACACATAAAAAGGTTTTTTTTTTAAAGCAATCAGCGGCTGTTTTAATAAGAGATATAAAAGCCACACAGGTACAAAACAAAAAAGAAAGAAATAAAAAAAAAAGGATAAATAAATTGTTTGGTTAAAATTGCAAAAGTACAAGCAGCCCACTCATGGCATTTTAATAAAAGCACACACACATTCAAACATTTTTCTTATTCCTGATATTTTTATTTTACTTTTATTGTTGTTATTTTATTTTCATGCCACAGCTTATACGTATGTATGTGCATGTGTTTGGATTGGTGCACAAGTGCATTTTACTGCGGTCGTGTACTCGTATGTGTACCTGTATTTGTGCTTTTATATAAAATGTTTAATACAGTGGCAATAGTGGCCACTTAATGTCACTTTTAAAAACAATTCTTTAATATCATGTTGACTAGCAGCAGTAGCAGTAACAGCATGCTGACATCAAAGCATAGGTGGGCAAAATAATATTGAAAATAATTAACTAAATACGGATGTGCAATACGGCGAGTATGATCTGGGCAGGACAGCAATCGCAGCAGAGATTTACTGAGACTGCAGAGAGCCTATATAAGAAATCTGGTAGCAGTAATACTGAGCTAAAAATCACGTTATAATATCAACAACTATGTGGTCATTTTGACACCATTCTGTCTTTATTTTAGTGACAACGAGTGTTTTGAATTATTTAACAAACGTGTACAAATCGATAACGGTTGGTTGACAAAGTTACGATTTTACTTTTTTTACAACGCACGCTGTCAACTTGTTAACGAACGTTGATGAATTGAAAACAATATGTTGTCAAATTTCGAACTTATTAACAAACGTTATCAAATTAACAACGCAGTTGTTATTATATTTCAAAAACCATATGGTATTATTACAATAACCGTATGGTATCATTTCGCAAGCAAATGGTGTCATTTTGACAATAATATGGTGTCAAAGTGAGCTCAAACGTGGTTGCTACACTATTTGCAGTTATTTTGACAGGGGATGATGTCATGCTAGTAGAATGGTTTTGGGATCAAAGTTGTAAAGATAAAGAGAACGAGGAAACTATATAACACCTTCTCTGTCTTGAAGGATCTGTGCAAATTCCACTCTACTTGCATAGTCTCACTGCGCCTTCGACTATGAGGGTCTACCTGCTATATGGCTTCGTTAGTTGTAGCAATTGGCTTCATTATTTATTTATTTTCACTTTTCTATCTCTAGTGCTATCTTTCTTCACTTCCCCTTATACAGGTATTACAAAACGGACCACAGCAGAGGATCCAAGTGAGCCCAGTTTCTGTTTTTCTTATTTGGGCGCCCTGTGTAACTTAACCTAACTAAATACAGATATTTATTATAGAAATTTATATATATATAACCTGTTAGAATTTATTAGTTACAAAACAATTTTTTTTCTACATCACGGGCACAAAATCTTGCTACTACTACAAAAATACACATACACTTAACAAACTTTACCACAAACTACTTGTGCAGCTGTATCATTTAAACAAAGAACATCAAATCAATTTTGCTGCTGATTTTACTGAAAAAAAATTTCGTCTCCACAAGTTGTTTATTTACAATTTTTATTTCGTTATTTCTTTCTCCAATTTGACACCAGCCATGCCCAATTTTACACAAACTTTTCACCGATTTTGACTTTAAGCCTGAAATAAATCTTTAAAATATTTTAGTCATTAGTTAAGTTTACGCCTCCCCTATTAATCTAGCTAAGACATAAGCCACTTTACAAAGTAGTGAATGAGGGAATGAATGGATGGGTTTTTTCAACAATTAAAATTCTATTTGTAAGCATACGCTCTCGAAGGATACTGACTCACGTAATAAAGGACAGGGCCGGTCCAGACCGGGCAGAAACATTTAGTATTTTTATTAAAATGACTATGACTTGAGGAATATGATTGTAAAGCGTTGCTAAAAGAGTTTTGACAATTCTCGCTGTCAAAAAAATGTCTTCCATGTTCTTTTCGATCTTCATTTATAAATAATTTTTTATAATTACTGTACGTTTACGCCTAATTTTAACTACAAAGCGTTATCGTTTTTTATTATAATATTATAAATGCAAACAAGTGCGAAATAAGCAACAGCTGTTTTCACACTTATAATGCGCATCTAATGTACACTTTTTAAATTTAGTGCATTTATTTTGGGCAAGTGGCAACTGTGAAATTTGGCAACTGTCACATATATAGTACTTACTCTATTGAAAAGCTGGCTTCTTTGATGAAGTGCATTTCCATTTGAATAGTTTCGTGATAACGTAGTTCTTGTGACCTTAATTGAACGGGCTGGACCTGAACGACAAGCGCTTTCAGCAAGAGGCCGCCATATCCATGAAATAAAAAGTGCACTTTGACTTTTTTAATGTAAAACGTATTTACAATGTACTTTTGTATTGTTTGTATTGCGGTGCAACACAATGGACTTTATACTAAAATTATTCTTTCCTTTTTTACAGTAAATATCTTTGTAAACTTCAATTTGCATGTCTTTTTTGCACTTCCATGTCAGCGTTGTTAACGTTTCAACTTCAGAAAACCCAAAACCCAAGAAATAAGCGAGTATTTATTAAAAACAAAAAATAAAGCACTAAAATTTAAACCAGTTCGAATCTATTTTTGAATAGAATTAAAATATTCATTTTAAAAATTTCAAACTAACATATTTTAAGTGAATTACCTGCCTATTTATTTAATTAAAAATTGTTTTAACGAAAGAATTAAAAAATTTATACTCATTCTAAAGATCATTCTTGATGGACACTCATACAGAGTATCCTTTTATTTTTTAAATTATTTTTAACACATTTGATTAAAAATACTCCTATGGACCCAAATAAATCCCTAACACAAGTGCTTATTGAATGATACAAGTGTTTGTTTTTTTTTAATTGCTGTGGGTGTGTGCGTGCTTAGGTTCTTGTGTCTTTGTATATGTGACACTACTAAACTGATGTGTTGTTTATGAACAGTGTAACAAAACGTAAAAACAACAAAAATAAATGATGTTCCTTTATTTTTCAATTCGTTTTCTAATCCATTTCAACAACAATATGCTGCCATCAATCACTTGTATTCTCTCCTATTCGCATGTACAACAACTGCAAAACAGTTGATGTTGTCAAAGTGATACTTGTGTGAATTAAAAAAAAAGGTGGGAATATTGGTATTGCTAACATTCTAGGTTTTGTTGCTGTTGATGTATCCAAACAACTACCCAGTGAAAACAAATTGTATTACACTGAGGTTAATAGATGTTGCTGTTGCTTAACTTGTTTTTTTTTTTTTAATTTTGTTATTTGTTTTTCTGCCTTTCCCTTTTTTCATTTAAAATTGTGTCATGTTTACTATTTTTTTTTTTTGTGATGTTAAAGCTGCTGCTGCTTTTGTCACAATTGTCAATAATTGAAGGTAAGGCATTTCATATTGAAAATAATTTTTTTTAATAAAAAGTAGGCTACGCTTCTATATGAGCACAAAAAAAAATTTTGCTTTCAATTATGTAAATATTTTATTTACAAATAATTTTGTATGTTGAATAAAATGTTTATTTAAATCAATTAAATAGTTAATCAATATAGAGGCTTGTTCTGAAATAATGGTGATTTTAAATAACTAACGACTTCAAAATCACGTAATTAATTTCTTGGTGTTCTGGAAATCATTTTTAGCTTTTAGTAGAGATTTTTATTGTTCTCTTATACTTTGTTTACATTTCAAATTATTGTTTTAATTAAATATGTAATTGATTTAAATAAAAATATTAATCAATTTAACAATTATTTTAATTAAAATAATTGATTTACAAAAATTTTTAGTAGATTTTTATTGAAACCAAAAATTTTTTTAAGGGTTTTATGGATTTAGTCTACGCCATCTTTTATTTATATTTTGATAAGAGCAATAGACTACAGTGGGATTATCAAAATTTTCCAATTCAAACAATCCGAGAGTTCTCACGCATCTAGTTCTCTTTGTGGGCTTCATTTTACTTGTATGTAATTATCTTTTTGGAAAGATTTTCTTGGTAGAAAACTTTCGGAGTTTTAAATTCAGGGTTTGGCTCGCTTGACTGGCTACTTTAGTTTAAATCAATCCTATTCATTTCAACGTTCTTTGTTCGAATTTTTTTTACACTGTTACCTCAGTCTTGCAAAGCTGTCATTATAACCTGCAATATGTTTTACGAACACAAAAAAAAAACACAAGCACAAACACTTTGATACAATTTTTGTTGCAATTTGTAAATTCTACAACAGTTGTTTTACACAATATCGCAACACGTTACAATTCTCAGGTGCTTTATAAATTAAAAAAAAAACTTTTGTTTTCTAGTTTATATTTTGCAAATGCTTGGTACCTCGTTTCCCCAAAAGGTACCTTCAAAAAAAAAGTAAAAACACAACTGCTAAAAAAACATAAATAAACAGCAGCATATTGCAATTGATTCCAATCATTGATGTTTTGAAATCGTTACATTTTGTATTCAAATAAAAAAAAACACCATCAGCTAAAACAACCCAACACACATAATGATTTAAATTTATTTTTATAGAAAAACTCAAAATCAAAAACTGCTTTGGATTATTAAATGTTTAAGTATTCTAAAAAGGAAATTTTTTTTATGGACATGAAAATACGACTACTGCATAGCATTGTGTGCGTATGCTTTTATTCAAGAGATTTAAACACACACAGAAGCTTTCTTTAGCATTTAATGGCTTGTATGCATAAAAGGGCATTTCTGTTTGTTTCTGTTGTACCATGATTGTATCGTCAATTATTTATGGGGTTTTTGTTACACATTTTTATTTGAAAATTATTTAGATTTACGCACAACATACTCGCATTAAAAAGAAAAGCAAAGTAAAGCACTTTATTCTTAAGCAAACAAAAAAATTGTTAAAGAAAATATTACCAGAATAGAAACTTAAAATTTTTATGTTTTTCAAAGTTTTTTGTAAATTTTGAAGCTCGCATTTGTTACACTAAAAACAAAAATATTTCACAGATTAAATGAAGCGATTTTATTAAAACTATTAGTCAGTAAGCTAATAAAATATTTTATTAATTTAATGAAATGTAATAAAATAATTTCATTAAATTAATTAAATATTTTATGAGTCTAATGAAACTTGTGATTATTTGAAAAACATTTTTTCTTAGGATTTATTAACAAAAATATATCAAGGTAAAAGTGTTGGGCTCTAAATCTTCAAGATTTTAAATGAAAATAAATAAAACTGAACAAAAATAATATTAAAGCCAGAACCTTGGATGTAATTTTGACACGAAACTCGTTAGGTTGGTCGTATGTTTAATAATCATTTGCTTAATAAAATAGCAGGGACCCCTTCTTGGTTGATTTCTATCAGAATTTTCTTATTTAAATTCCCTGTTTACCTATGAATGACAAGAATAATTTAAATGAGTTTTTTTAACAGAAGATTTGTGCCAAGACACTTTTGTTTACTTGATTTACATTTTTTTTCATTTAAATTGAATTAAATTGTATCTCAGAGTTAACAACATAAGCACTTGTCTAAATACAAGCACAAATATAAAAAAAAAAAAAAAAACTCTAAACGGAAATCCGGTGAAACCGTCACAAAAGGCAGACATACTAAATCAGTGCATAAATTTTAAAACTCTGTTGTTTGGTTTTTATCTTTCATTGTATTAACGAAAAAAAAAAAAAACAAACACAAACGAACCACAACGGATACTAGCCTTTACTAGGTGTTTTTGTTTTTTATTATAAACTTCAACTAAGTGCTACAACGATGACAATTACAGCACTAACAATGTAAGCTAACTAAAACAAGTTTAATTCGGCTGTGCCATATGTTATATACCCTTCGTTGTAGCTGCCTAAGAAAGCGTTTTTCAATAAGAGCGCTACAAAAGTTTTTTTAAATAAAACAAAAACGGTTTTGGATAGCAATGAAATTCTTTATTCCTGTGAAAGTACGTTCGATGCCATTATGTATGGAACTCGATTTCTTTTGCATGGCCATCACGGGCACGCTTGCAGAAGTCCAGACGTTGAACCCAATTTTCGACGGTTTTCAAGCATAAATCGGCCGATACTGCTGCAATTTCACGTTCGATATTCGTACGAAGTTCATGAATCGTCGCTGACTTGTTGGCATAGACCATAGACTTGACGGAGCTCCACAGTAAATAGTCTAACGGCGTCAAATCGCACGACCAAGGCGGCCAATTGACTGGACCATTTCGTGAGATAACACGTTCTCCAATTGGTTTCCAATAAATTTATTGTGACATTCGCTGTGTGGCTTGTGGCGCCGTCCTGTTGGAACCACATGCTCTCCACGTTCATATCATCCAATTGCGGCCAAAAATATTCGGTTATCATTGAACGGTAGCGATTCCCATTCACAGTACCGTGCCGGCCTTGATCATCACGGAAGAAGTACGGCTCAATGACGCCGCCGGCCCATAAACCACACCAAACCGTAATTTTGCCGGGATGCAATGATGACTCATGGAGTACGTGTGGATTGCTGTCTGACCAATAATGCATATTTTGTTTATTGAAGATGATTTTTCAATGAAAATCCGAATCATTTTCAAGTTGTTGCTCAGCCCAATTCACGAACATATGACGCTTCTGGTGGTCAAGCGGCTTCAGTTCTTGCGTCAATTTTATCTTGTAAGGATGTAGGCCAAGATCTTTTCGCAAAAATCGCCACAACGACGTCGCAGAGATACCCAACGCTTGAGAACGACGTGTGAGAGACACATTTGGGCTTTCTTCAACTGAAACCTCAGCAGCAGCAATATTCTCGACACTACGGGCACTTCTTTGTCTCTCTGGCACGGGAACTGGGGATTCAAATTTTTCGACTAGACGTTCAATTGTTGATCTGCTAGGACGATTAAGATGACCATAAATTGGACGTAGCGCTCTTAACGTTGAGGCCCATGACTCCGAATTTCGGTAGTAAATTTTAATAATTTCGACTCGTTGTTGGCTCGTATATCTTTCCATCATAAAATGGAAACCTTACTGAAGAGAAATGTCAAAAGAGCGCGCAAGAAATATGGCGTCGTTTGCTGTCCCCGTCGTTCTACTTTTGTAGCGTCCCTGTTGAAAAACCCGATATTAAACAAAAACATATAAAAAACATTTGCATTCAATCGCAAACTTTGATTAAAATAATTTTCTTGTCAAACCCAAAATAAATAAATTATTGTAGTTGAAGAAATTCAAATTATCGACATTCACGTCATAAGCCATTCTGGGACTCTTATATGGAAAAGATATCAAATAAGAATGCAAAATAAATTAAATTAACTTTAATACGAAATGTTTGCCAACATTTCTTAAGTCAAACAATACTGAAATAAATATTTTATATCAGATAAAACAGCGAAAATCTAATAAGATTTTTATAATTATAGTCCTATTACACAAAAGACATTTAAAGACACACAAACATACACACGTTTGTAAAAATACCGATTGACTGGTTTAGTGTATGCGCATATGTATGCTAGCTTTCGGTAATATTAGTGTGTGCACACACATTACCTATTCGTAAAGCAGAAAGCTGGTTCCAATGTTTGTAGAAAATTTGATTAATTTAATTTCTGACAAAGCTGTTGTTCGAGTTGTATGAGTATTTTATACAAAATACTCAAAAAGTCAGCTCAGGAATATGATACAAAAAATAAAGGTCGAGCTTAAAGATAGCAACAGCTAATAAATTGGAATGCTAAGCTTTTCTATACGTTAGTTATCTCAGAACTCCGGAAAGTTGATTTCAACGACTACACGGACAGACAGACAGACAGGCGGACATCACTTAGCCGACTTTGCTTTTTATAAAGACCAAGAATATATATACTTTATAGGGTAGCACATGTATTGTGCAGAAATTACAAACAGAATTACAAACCCGTTTTACGGTTTTAGGGTAAAAGAAATTTTAGTATGCAAACATCACTAAAGATCAAAAGCCTAATAAATTTAGATTGTATAAAAACAATTTTCTTCTTATAAAACCAATTCAGTCAATGCAATTGACACCCTAAAGATAAAAATAAGTGAAAACCAATTTAAATTAAAGTATTCGTAGTATTACTGCCTATTTCTGAGCATGAGAATGGCAGCATCTTTCGTACATTTGTATTGAAAACAAAAACAAATTTTCGTATTTTGTTTTTGTTTTGAATAAAAATGTACGAAAGAAACTGTCGTGCGCATGTAGAGAAATGAATCCTTAATAAAAAAATTTAATTGGAATCAAAAAGAAAATTCTCAACTCAATTAAATTCCTTCTAAGTTCTAGTTCACTTTTGGATCAGATCAAGTAAGATTTTGCAAAGTATTTTAAAGCGCTGATTTATAATTTTTCAAATCGTTTTTTTAAATTAAATCAAGTTTTCGAAGTGGGATTGTCACTCCATATGTAAAAACATTTTGTTGTATTTGATTAAAATGAAAATCTAAGCTGCGTTTTATTTTCCTTTACAAATCCGCTTAGAAGTTGTATAGAAAAAAATTTTTTTATATCAAATTTAGAAAATTTTAATTTTCCAAAAATCAAATTGAAAAAGATAAAAATCCACCATTTATTTTTCCCAAGTGTATAGCGTCCAAGGTTTCAAGCAAAACAAGCCATAATATCCCTGCACAATTTAAGAGTTTCTTCACGATTAATTCCATTTATCACAAATTAAAAGGCACTGCTTTGTTAGAAACAAATTATGCTTTATGAGTTCGCTAGGACAAAAAGTGCTATTTTTGCAATTCCCGACAAACACTCTGTTCTAAAAGACTTTATAACTGAGCTTGTGTAATGTATGGCTGCCAAAATACATTCAATGGTAAAAACGACTACAATGTAGAAAAACTGTAATGCCAAAATAATGATGTTTAAACAATTATTTCCCAGTTATATAGAGCGAACTCAGAAAGGAACTCAAATAAAATTCTCCTTTGCAAAAATAGTGGTTTTCGTTCTATTACTAACAAGATACTGTTTACAGCAAAAATTCAGTCCAACATTAATCTTTGAACTGAATTTTTTCTCAAAGTTTTAAATTATTAATAAACAATTTGTTAAGGGTATTTGAAAAGTAACCCTAAGTTTTAGCAAGTCCAAAAGCTAATCAAACAATAAAGTTGCTGTATGAAACTTTAAGAAGAGAGGAAATCATATTGAAAAAAAAATTATCAAAAGCAAAAATTTAAGCCTTCAAAGTCAATTTCAAAACACCAAGCTAAGCCACCCTTTACATGACAAAAATACTTTCAACAAATAAAATTAAAAAAGAAAAAAAAAAAAATTTCGTAAAAAAATACAACAAATAAAATTGTTTGAAATTTATAAAAAACCAACAACATCAACAAAAACAGTATAAAAAAAAAGTGATGATGGTTGATGGCTGTAATATTGCTGACGATGATGGGCGATGATGACTTTAGGTCAACAGCAAAAGGAAGTCATTATAAAACTGAACAACAAAAGCAGCAGTTGTTGTTTTCACAAAAAGTGACTGAAAGAACGAGTGAGAGTGAGAGAGGGAGAGGAAAAGGGAAACCTATTTTTTATTTTTCATTTTAAAATGAAAATAAAGGAAAACAGCAAATGCCAACTATTTAAAGTTAAGTTGATAAACGTTTAAACATTTCACAGTTTTATTATTTTTTTTTTTAATGTTTTCATTTTATATATTATATTTTTCATACAAAGGCAGGCAGCCTCGATTTAGGCTAACAGTTGAAATACTTTATTTTATTATTTTTTTTTTTTTTGTTTGGCTTGATGTCACTAAATAAATAATTTGTTAAAAAAAAATGTTGTTTGAGTTTATAGAAACACAATAAAGATTGAGTTTCAACGAATTCTTTGTTGTATGTGGGGTTTGTAATGCGTTAATAGTTTGGTTTGTTTGCTATTGTTTTGGGAGCTTTTTGGGGGAAAAGATGTTACAAAAACCTATGAAGAGTCTTTTGGAGACTTGCAGTAATAATTTAATTGTTTATCTGAGGCCACCAAACTCTTTTTCCTGCTAATTTGTTCAACTTTTTCACATGGCTAGTAGGTGGGTAGGCATTTATGCCCGATAAAGTCATAAGTGCTTAAATTTAAGTGTTTGTCAGTAAATCTCTTTCTTTTTTTTTGAGTTGAATAATAGTTTTCTGAGTGTCCGTGGGGATCTTAAAATAATAGTTAAAAACTGTGTAAATAATTGATTTTGGCCCAAAAAATAAGAAATTTTTCTATAGCGCTGTGTAGTGAAGTGCTCATTTTTGTGTGCTTCTTTCGCATTCGTATACTTAATATCGCCATACACATTTCAAATATCACTAATACGTAGAGTGAAAAATAAGTTTCATGCAATTAAGAACGAAAATATGCAATTAAGGAAAATAAAAACAAACATAATTATTTTTCTTATCACATATTCTTAATTCTTTAATATCAACATTCTATATTTTTTACCATAGCTCCTGTAGAATTTGTTTGAGATGAAGCAATGTAAAATTCGGGTTGTTCTTAATGGCACGGTAAAGTCGATTTCACTGAGCAGGAATTCGCAGCATACAGACCGATTTATCAAATTTATTATAAAACTGAAATTAAGCATCAATCTTCTGTTTTCTAATATCGGCAATGTAATTATAGCCCGTCTTACAGTGTAAGGCTGAAGACGAATGTTAGGATTCTAGGTTGAATTTCTCAAACAGAAGAAAACACCAGATTTAATACTTTTCTTCAAGTAGTTAGTATAAGACCCATAGTCCAGAATAGGCCTTACTAAAGATGTGTAAAGATGCTTAGTTATTACAAACTCGGTAAATTTCTTAGCCCAACGTTTTATAAATATTAAAGATGCTTTCAGATGTTACAAAAAGTGAATTTTATTATAAAAGCAGGTAAGAAAATAAAATAAAATTTGATTAAATTATAAAAAAAAGTCCATAGTAGCAATAATTTTTGTTTTGGAATTGCATTCAAAATTTCTTACAGATAATCCATTGTGACTGCAATAATTGTGTAGAATAAAAAGACTTTACGTTGATTTAAAGAGAACGTTTTATTTATATTTAGGTAAGCAAAAGAGGAGAAAAATATATAGATGCTTATGAAGAAGTTGAATATGAAAAGTATTAAATAAATTGTAGTCACGAGAAGCTTTGAAAATATCAATCTGTAGAGCTAGATATAGATTTTTGGCATATTTCTTCATTTAGCAGTAATATAAGCTCCAAATTTACTAAGGGATTAAATACCAAACTTCAATTTATCAGCTTTTTAAGCAAGAGGGAGCTATGAATTGACTGAAATGTTGTTAGAGTTGCATAAAATCAACCACCGGTGCCTCGGCACAGCAGTACTTTGTTGTATAGAAGAGACCTAAAAAATCAAGATGTGAATAAAAAACATATATATTGTTGAGTTTTTAATTGGTGATAGCAAACGTGTCCAGCGTTGTCTGGAGCTAGAAAAAAAGAGGCTAGTAAAATCTAAATAACCCAGAAAAAGTTAAAAAGCTACAGCTTAAAATTCAAAATTTTCTGCATTTTTTATAAGAAATTTTATTATGATTTTTATAAAAAACCCAGAAAAAAACATAGAACTAAAGAAAATAAAGTCGCTTTCCACATGGCTTTAAATACTTATAAATGAATTTAACTTGTTTATTGTATTAAAGAGCGAACAACCTCAGCATTAATAAATAATAGTACTAGACAATTAAATAATTAATTGGTTTTCTGCAACATTATTAAGAAAATATTAATCTTTATTTATGATTAATTCCTGGAATTGTGTTGGTTTTAAAATTTATTCTTTATACTCATGATATTCTAATGAGTTATTCATTCAGTACAATAAGTACTGATATCTGTGTATATGGACCATTTCGTTAGACGCTACTCTGATTTCTCAGTAGATTACTCCCAATGTTTCTTGCAAACATTAGAACCTTTACATTGTAAAAGCAATTGACTAAATAAGAATTATTTGTCAATAGTTACAAAAAGATTCAAATACTCAAACAAAAAACTCAGTAAGCATTGAACTGAATAAATAAATAAATTTCCCAACCACATATTAATATTGAAAACTTTATATTCTATTTTTATTCTTCTCTTCTCTTTTACATTCGAATGCCAGGTGGGTATTACTAAATGTAATTTAAGAATTTATAAAGTGCATTTATTTTACAAGGCAGAATCCAAATATTTTCCTTCACTCTTTTGGTTCGAATAATTTATCAATTTACATCAAAGATTTGTCAAGCTTGTTTAGTTAAATTATTTAATATTTTGCGACTTTTTCTGAAAAAAACTTAATTAAACATTATGCAGACAAAAAAAATTTAATTCAATTCAAGTTCAAAGTTTACAGAGAAACTCATTTGTGTTCAGGAATTTTCTTCAGCGTTAGTTTGTTTATGTATTTTTTTATTATTATTATTATTGAATCTTTCTATAAGAAAATTAAAATAAGTATCCAAATCTTAACTGTAAAAAAATATAAAAATACTTAAATAATTATTACCAATGTAATAACTAGTTACTAGTACTCAAATCTTAAGAATAAAAGAAATATTCTACGTATAAATAAAAAATTATATGTCCCTTCTCTCTCTGCCTCCTGTGTCCCTCGAACTGTATCAGGCCCCTGGCGAGGGCGTTTGGATGTGTACAATATTTTTCAATTTTCTCCCGAACCGTTGGAATTTCTAAACCTCTGTGGATATTCTCATTTCTTATATACCAGGGGGCGCAGACTATTGTTCGTAAAATATTCGACTCTCTTCTTTGTAACTTTTGGATGTTGAATGCCATATGTCCAGATTGGTTTAATAATGGCTTTATATAATAGAACTTTATATTACAAAGAAAGAGATGAATATGAACCTATGAGCCACATAAGTCGAACTGTTTTTAGTTTCATAGCTGAGATTTTGGCTTCAATATGGCGTGACCATGTTAGGTGTCCTAGATATTTAATTTGGGCTTCTACCGGAACAATGACATTATTTATTTTTATTGGTGGACAATTTGCTTTTTTTAGTGTGAATGTCACATGGGCACATTTTGATTTATTTAGTTTGATTTTCCATTTATTTAGCCAACCTTCCAGTTCATTTATATGAGCTTGTAAGTGCTCAGATGCAGTTCCTGGATCTTTGTTCACACTTAAAAATGCCGTGTAATTTGTAAACGTTGACGTGATAGTATGTCGCTTTAGAGGCATGTCGGATGTATAGCGGGCCAAGTATACTTCCTTGGAGGACGCCTGCAGAAATCTTCTTAACTGGTGAAAATACATTTTTTGACCGTACCTTAAATGTTCTATCAGTTAAGTAACTTTTAATCAGCTTGTGGGTGTTAGCAAGAAGAAGTCGTGTTACTTTTGTGAGGAGACCATCATGCCAAACTTGTCAAATGCTTGGGAGACATCAATGAACAATGCTGAACAAAACAGCTTTTTCTCGAAGGACGACCTGATAGCAGTAACAATTCTATGAACCTGTTCAGTAGTTCCATGGCCAGCCCGGAAACCGAACTAATATTCTGTTTATGTATGACTAGTTTTAATTCTTTTAAAAAAGGCTATTTAAAGCTATTTTGATAAACAAAAAAAGGCTAGGAAAAAAGCTAGATCATAAATTTCTAGGCTAAATGCGAGAAAAAGTCTAAATCTAGCCTTAAAAAGGCTAAAATGGCAACGTTGCACGTGTCTGATATTATACTAGTAAACATACGGAAAAGAAATATTTTCAAGTAGGCAATATAATTCAAAATAGGCAACATCTCCAGCATCATTTATCATTTCAAACGTTGCCCAACAGAATACATGGTCGTTAACAAAATAATTATGCATTTCAGACCCTTTAAAATGAATGCATCTTGATCAATCCGGTAATTGGATTGAATGGGAAGCTAAAGTTGTAGATTATGCTTTACTTTTGTTGAAACCCACAAAAATAATTGATTTGTTTCATATGATATAAGAAATGTATCAAAAATAATAAAAGTAACATGAGATATCAATAATCGCATCACCATGGCTTAACTTTGCTTATAAGCCATATTTTATAACAGTCAAACCAGAAGCGATAGAGCACCTAAGCGTCCAGTTTTGCAAAAATTTGAGCAAACCGGGTTTGTGGAAGATGTGAAAACACCAACGCACGCTCGTACAGCTGGTACTGCTGAAAATATTGCTGCTGTTCGCGATAGTGTGGCTGAAGAGCCGTCCACCTGAACTCGTCGTCGTGAGATGATAACTAACTTTTTATGGCTCGAATTGGAAGATATAGACGTGGACTATGTATGTGATTTCAACAGGACGGTGCCACTTGCCACACAGCTAACGAAACAATGACCCTTTTGCGCGAAAAATTCAATGGTCGCGTTATCTCAAGTGGTGGCGATGTCAATTGGCCGCCAAGATCGTGTGATTTGACACAGTTGGACTTCTTACTTTGGAGTTATTTGAAAGAAAAAGGTGTACGTCGATAAGCCAGCAACAATTCAAGAGCTAAAAGATGAGATAATTCGGCACATTAACGACATAGAACTTCAATTATGCCTCAGCGTCATCGAAAATTTGGACCATCAGGAAGTACGCCGCCGAAGTCGTGGCGGCCATTTTGCCGATATTTTGTTTCATACATAATTGAACCATACCATATTATCATATCATAAAAAGAAATGACAATAATTTCCTAAATAATTTGTGTTTTATCCAAAATCAACATCGGCCCTTATAATTTCACCACCCTTTACTTTTATAAATTTGTTTTAGATCGAGTAAACGATAACAAGCTCTGAAAATGAAATTTCATATGTTGGCACACGTAAAAAGACTGTTCCCTGATAATGCTTACAACTACAATATCATCAACTAATTACTTCACTAAATGAACAAACAGAGTGTTTTTTTTTTCTATTTTACAAATAAAAAAATTTTAGATGGCTTGATCACTTTCAACTTTTAAACAGCCTCAAAATTTTTGCATATCGGCTATTTCGATACACTTAAGAATCTAACATTGTTCAATAATATTCATCTGACAATATTTTTGTGAAGTCGTGAGAAAGAAAAGAGAAAGTTTGTGATAAACTAAAATGCTGTCAAATGAGTGATTTATTTTATTTGCGTAATTCTTTACAGCTTATCAGTATGTGGAAGCCTTTAGCGGGTTAAGACGGTAGAATTCACCACATGTCATATGTTGAGGTCAGAATAGAGGGATGAGGGAGATGTCAAAAGAGTTTGATTTTAAGAACAAGTAGTAGTCAGTCGTCAGTGGTCAGTTGGAAAAAAAGTTGTCTCGAAGGTAAAAGAAAGAAGTCGAAGAAGAAAATAAAGAATTGTGAAAGTTCATAATAATTTTTCTAAAAGGTGATTTAAAGTTGCAAAAAAATTTAAAAGTAACTAATCAAAGAATTGACTTTGTTACCGCCACTATAATTTTTTTATTCCGAGTTATGAATTTATTAATTATGAACGTGTGAATTTAATTGACAACACTGTATTGTGTTAACAAAACAAAGCTCAGATAAAGGAGAGAAAATGGCGCCATTTTTTCGTGGGTGACGAAAGACAGCCATCTTTTTTTTTTTTTCTTCTATCAACTGAGCGACGGCAAGAAAAACAAGAATTAAAACACACAGACATTCTTAAAATACTTTTCATATTTTTGTAATTATTGTAAATAATTTGATTGAATAAAGATTGAATTTTTAGAAAATAACGAATAGAACGTGTGTTGAAAATCCTCTACTAGTCGCTTAGTTCCGGAGCAGATTCTCCAACAACAAACTTAGTATTTTATAAAATTTAATTTAATTAAATCTCCTTATTATCCTAATCTTAAAAAAGAAGAAAAACTTTCTGTAAATACCTATTTTAAAAACTATATTTGTATTATTAATTTTTATAAAAAAAAACTACTAAAAAAAAACGAAATAAAATTTAATTCTTAAATTAAATAATATTAATACACAATTTACCTTTTGTTTTTACATAAATACCAATTATGCACAAAAAATATGCACTTATAACAAAATATGCAAAAACATGCCATAACAATTTGATTCTGTTTCTCAATAAATTCTCGAATACGGAAAAGTAATTAATCAGAATCGATTGTAAGTAAAAATATGCGTATTTGTATGAAAATCCTTGAGCTAATAATAATAATTCTGAACAATCAATTGATTTAAGAAATAGAATTAAAGATATTTAATTTTGGGAAATTTCCATATTGACATGAGAAACCTCTCTGAATTTAATGTAAAAAAATATATTGCGTGTGTTGTATATCATAAATAAAAGTTGTTTAAAACTGTTTTTAAAATATGATTATTTCTGGTTAGTTCTTTCTTTTATTGATTTTGGGTTATTTGGGTTTGTCTTAAAAGCAAACAAACAAAAGAAAAACGTTATGCTTGTTTGAGAATCAAGTGATTATTATTATACTCTGCTTTATAGAATTGGCAACTCAATACGAGTACTCGTACATATTCCATTTGCGTTTCAATCTTGAGTATAAAAAAAAGTTTCACGCATTCCGGTTTGTTAACTAAAATTTTCATGAAAATTTATTTAATGAAATTTAACTTAACCAAAAATATTTTTTTTATTAATTTAGGATTTAATGAATTAATTACAAACAAGTAATTTCTTTTACTTTTTGTAGAAAAACAAAAACTTGTAATCATGAATTTTGTAAAAGTTTTGTAAAAACGCACAAAATATTTCTGTCAACCACAAAAGGCTACAAAAAGTTTTGTGTGCTTAAAACACTAAAAGTTGTTAAGTTGTTTTCATACATATTTTTTCTTTGAGTTTTAATAAAAAACCAACATTATAATTTGATTTAATTTTTCTTCTATGAAATGTTTTTTTCTTTCTGTGCTACTTATTATATCATGGCATTTAAGCATATTCTGTGCAATTATGTTTTCAACATTTTGTTTTTTTTTTTATTTTTTGTATTTTTATATGATAAACCGCATGTGATAATTAAGAGAACAAAAAGTTCAATTATCATGCACTTTACGTATGAGTGTGAATATCATTTCATATTTTTATTGTCGCTGTTGTTGCTTATTTCTCTAAAGTTTTCATTGCCAGTGAAAGTTGGCTTTTATTTTAAAACTGTGTTATTCATGCAACATTATGATCAGACTTTCCTTTCTTATTTTTTTTAGTTTGCTTTTGTCATGTCATTTCAGTGCTCCTTCTTCTTTTTCATTCTTGTCTTCCTACTACTGACATGTTGTACAGAGTCACACCATTAACATTTAATAGTGTGCTGCATTCAAGCCAGCCAGTATGTGGTATTTGTGATATGATGAGTGGCATTGTTGTGCGTATGTGTATGTAAGTATAGTCTCTTATTTCAGATTCTTTTTTCCTGCAACACTTTCAGAAAACCATGACTGCATGATATCAAATATAATTAAAATTCAACTTTGAATTATTTTTCTTTTTTTTTTATTATTTATATTTTCTTCTGTTAAGTGTAAACAATTATGAATAGTCATTTTCTGTAAATCTCTTTTAGTCTTCCTCCCTCTACCTCTCTCATACTTATTTGTTTACTTCTAAGCTTTAGCTCTTGTGTGTGTAAAAAGTTTTTATGTGTGCATATGAATACGAGCTTGTAATTTGAATGTGTTCATGCCATTGTGGTCAGAATTGTATGAAATGATTATATCCTGTTGTTTTGGCAAGGATTTAATTAAGTTGTATTCTTTTTTATGATTTTCTTCTTGACTGACATGTTAACTTTTTTCATATTTCAAGTGGTTAATTATTGTAGTTTCTCTAATTTTATGTTTTATTGCTTTTCATTTATTAAAAAATAATTTAAAATGCTTTAGGCTGCCATCCAAAAAATATTAAAACAAATTTTTTATAAAAATTTGTCATAATCGTGATCGTTCTGTAAATCGAATTAAAAGAAAAATCATTTTAAAACGACTTCACATAATTTAATTATCTTTAAAACTTAATAAACAAACTTGTCGAAAGCAAGTTAACACATAAAAGCGAATAAGCAAACTTGTTGGAAAAATTACTAAAAATACATGAAAAAAGCTATTGATAAGTTTTGTTTTTGATCATTTTAGTAAAAAGACTAGCACTTCAGCAAAAAAAAAAAAAAAATATTCAGAAATTTGTTAAAGTTTTAGTTTCAAGTAAGAAGAAATTAAGTTCGATTAATACAAACAACTTTTTTGTCAAATTTTTATGGTCATCATAACAAGAACCACTTTCCGATAATAGCAAACAATGTCTGTTAATTTTTAATACAAAAACTTGACTTTAACGTTCAAATAAAAATTCAAGCTTCAAATTCAAGTGTTTTCTAAGCGAATAACTGCAGAATACTAATTACCCATTTCTCGTTTTTCGAAATGATTCGATTTACAGGACAGTTTCGATTATCTACTTCAAAGCTACTTTATTTCTTTGTCTTATTAAATTTTTTATTTCATGATATTGCAGGTTTCTGTTAACTCTAGAACATCATCCTTCGTCAAAATGATGACGCCTGATCTTATTTTTGAATTAAAACCTATTTTTTCTGTTTCTTTTAATTTCATTTTTCGTATAGCGTTAGTCGCTTGCAGGCTGTTGGTGTACAAAGACGTGCAGCAAACTTCGCGCGTTTTAATTTTTTGCCATAGTCAAAATGACTATTCTATAATTTTTATGTTATAAAGGGTGTTTTTTATAGACTTATAGAACTTTAAGTTGGCATTACTGTTCAAGATGGCAACCGATTTAACAGCTGTCAAGTGATTTATTCTCAATTTGGTTTGGCAATTCATCATGAATAGACTTACGCCTGAACAACGCTTGCAAATAGTGCAATTTTATTTCGAAAACGAGATTGCCGTTATTTCCGATTTTCAAAAACGAATTTTGTTTAGCGATGAAGAGCACTTCTGGTTGAATGGCTACGTCAACAAACAAAACTGCCGCATTTGGAGTGAAGCTAATCCTCAAGTGTATGTCGAAACACCGTTACATCCAGAAAAACAGACTGTTTGGTGCGCTTTATGGGCTAGTGGAATCATTGGTCCGTACTTCTTCAAAAACGATGATGGCCAGAACGTTACATTCAATGGTGATCGGTATAGAGCCATGATTACTAACTTTTTCATTCCTGAATTGAACAACCATGATGTGCAGGAGCTGTAGTTCCAACAATACGGCGCAACATGTCACACAGCTCGTGCCACAATTTCACGTTTTGGACCTGTGAATTGGCCTCCAAGATCTTGTGATTTAACACCGCTAGACTACTTTCTGTGGCTATGTAAAGTCATTGGTCTATGCGGATAAGCCACAAGCGCTTGATCATTTCGAAGACAACATTCGCCGTGTTATTGCCGATATACGGCCACAAATTTTGGAAAAAGTCATCAAAAATTGGCCGTCCAGATTTGACTACATAAATATATGAATTTCTTTATTTATTGATTAAAAAATAACTAAATATGAATAATAAAGCTATTTTGGTATATATTTTCGCTCACGGAGTATTTTATAGTTTCTTGAAATAGGTCGTAGTCAAAATGACGGAGGATGACATTAGTGTACAAAAAATAAGGATGATATTCTAGGGTTAAATAAAATTTACTAAAAACTGATTTAACTATACCCAAAGTGCGATTCACTATGCAATTTGAAGAAAATTGGTTGGTTAAAAATTGTTAGCAATAAAATTTAAGACTATCAGCTGTGTGAGTAAATTTTTTACTTAACCGAAAAACCAAAAAATATTTATAATAAATTAGGCATTTGTTGTTGTTGTACTCGTGAATTTTTAACTCCTAAAGTTAACCGAATATTGCTGAATCACACATTTGTTAAAGCAAACAGAAAAATATGGCGCTAAAAATAACAGCATTTCTAACCTTTAAAAATTTTAATCGCACTTCAGCCTTTTGATAATTTTTTAGATTAAAAATATTTAATAGAAATTAAATTGCTAGAGAAAATTAGTAATTTGTAAAAATCTAATTTTGTTATACTGAATAAATATTGCCCCCTACCAAGTATTTCCCGTTATACAAATATCAGACGCTTGTCGCTCTCCTAGAAACAATTTTCTTTAAGGGTTTTTGTTAAAGTTTCTTCGGTCTTTTTAAGCGTTTCAGGTTTGTTTGCTTGAGTTTTATTTTCGGGCTATTTTTCATTGTAAAAAAACGAGTCAAACGTTAAACGTTGATTTGTTACAGTTTTGTTGATTGACTTGATGTGAAGAGACTACATTTGAGAATTATCATCCGGCTCTTTAAGTAACTTAAGAAATTGCAGAAGAAGCTAACATGTAACATGAGACTGGCAGATAGACAAGTCTTTTAACTTGTTTAAGAAACTCTTTACACATTAAAGATAAATTTTAAAGTGATTTTAACTTTTTTTATTTGTGGTGATACTCTAAAGCCACCGGAGAACAAATAATCATCGAAATGTTCAAAGTATATCATAAAAAAAAGCTCAGAAAATGTATGGTTGACTTCTGCTTGGCCTTCTTCGAATTGCTTGCACCATTTGTAAGTATTCCTTCTACCGCTTCACATTAAATATTTTTTTTAGCACTGAAAACTTACCAAGCGCTTATTTCGTGTGCTTTGTATTTGCGATACTTCATTCATTCATTAATGCATTTATTAACAGCCGGATCTATTGTTTGAGTAAAGACAAGTTTTTTATTCAATTACAATTAATTCCTTTCTTGTGAGCCAATAAAAGTCTACATAGAGTCTTGCTGAGCTCTCGTCATACAGAGGTGAGTCACACCTTAACTTCAAGTTTTTTGCAGAACTTAATTTGATATTTCTTTGTTTCGGTATTTGACAAATTCAACCATGGAGAGGTACACAATTAAGCAGCGCGTTAAGATTGTTGAAGCCTTTAAGAAAATAGTCGCTCAAGTCAAAATGCATTTCGTGCACTTTGTGATTTTTTTGATCAGCATAATAGACCAAATATGTTCACAATCGTTAGAATTGTGCTCAAAATCTGTAAGAAAAATGAAAACGTCTGCTATGCCTGAATCAAAGCTAAGGAAACAAAACTGTCATAAATTAGTACAGGTATACTTTTGTGGTAGTATTTGGGATCATTAGTCTTAAACTTGTGGCTTAGATTCCTGCTTAAGTTTTGGGTTTCTTTTACAGAAACTTTCAGTAACTTCAGATTAGTGAAACTGCTCTTTTTATTAACTTTTTTAAATACATTTTTAAAATAAAATTAATCATTTTATTTCTCTACAAAAACTATTTCGAATAGAAACGTTTGCTTATTTTTATTCCAAGAATTGCTTTGCAAAAAAAAAACACACACACACAATATATATTTTTCTGCCTGTGCTAAAATCTCATTAAATATTTGGAAGATTGCATGCCCCACTTAAAATTTATAAGCCCATTTTTAAACCTTTTTTGCCTCTCTTTTCTTAAAGTTATTTAGCATTTTATTTAATTTAGTTTTATTTGTAACGCTTCGGCACTTTTTCTATAAGAAGCAGAAGAAAAAATAAAATCCCAAATATGGGCTTGGTATTCCTGGTAACTTGGTTAAGCTCAATAGACTTTTTTTATTATATTTTCCTGCACTTCCAGTTTATAAGTGTTTAACTGTTTGACGCCTGTTAGAAGTAACTGGGTATGTTGCGTTGGTTGTACGTGTTTTTGTTGTTATTGCTTATACTTAAAAAAACACTTTATATAATTTGAAAATGGCTTGTAAAAGGGTTTTCATTTATTCCTTAAAAAAATAATAAAAAGTTTTAAAATTAGTTTTCTTTTTGAATTCTCACTACAAAATTCAAATCATGTTTCTTGTCTGCTTTCTTAACTACAGTGAATAGCAAAAGTTTTTATGCCGAATTTTTAATAAAAATCATTTTAAGGAAAACAAAGTTGAGAAATAACACTTCCTTTACTTCTTTGTTATCCACTGTTGGTGTTGGCATTACTTGTTTCGTCCTCATGTGTCTTAAAAAATTATTTTAATTTGCATGCAGAAATTGGCTGTGCAATGAAACAGAAAAAAAGACAGAACAAAATAAAATAGAAGAAGTTTTTAATTTAGTTTTCTGTTTTGTATGTTAAATATTTTATAAGCTTTTAGTACTTTTTGTGTATGTGTATGTGTGAATACCAAAAAAGAAAATCTGATACAAACAAATAACAGAAATGAAATCTACTAAAAGTTTTAATGAGGTCTTGCATTTTGCAGCTGTAAAAGAGAAACAAAAGCCCAACTGAAAACGAAACAAAAATACAAAGAACTTGAAAATGACTGGAATAAAATAAGCGGGAACGGGGGATATATAAGGAATGGAATTTATTTTTTTTAATATTTAATAGCAGAGAGTGAGATTATCACTAAAAGATAAAATAATGACCTGTGGTGAGATCACTGCACGTAAAGAAAAAAGATGGTAAAATATGGTCACCGCAAACCTATTTTGTTCTTTACAAAATTATTATTATTAATTTGAAGCATCTAAACATTATTGTGATCACGATAAACATGTTTCTAGTTATTTTTAACCAAATTATGTTTAGCGTCATTATCATATTATTTTTAATACAATTTTAACTGAAACCATAAATATCTTAATAGCAAACATAATAATGTTAAAAATATGGTTAAATGTAATCTTTTTTCTATTTAGTCTCTTCCGCAACGATATAAATAAAGTGAGTATAAAACAAAAACTTAATCGAGGTTTGGGGCTTAACTAAATATTCCAAAGTTCGAATCCTGGTAGTCAAGTAAAATTTAAAAAAATAAATTCAAGTAGCTGTATTATGTAATAAATAACTACAAATTAATAAAACGAAAAAGTCTATGAAATAAAAATAAACAATATTTATACCAAAAATTTATATTAAATTTTTTTTTAATTCATATTAAAAAAGTTTTTTTTTAAATATTTATATATAAAATATGTATGTATTAAAAAAAAATAAAAGAAAATATAATAAAAAAAATTAAGAAAAAAAATTTAGTTCTGACCGCTAGTTGAACCGCAACATCTGCAGTTGGAAGGTATTTGTAATATGTTTGGATAGATGCAATCATAAATCTAACCATATTGTGTTTCCACTAGAATATGGTTGCCTCAACCATTTTTTTTCTTTGTGTGTGGAAGACAAAATTGACAGTTTTATCCGCCTCGAATTAATTATAACATTTCAATTTACTTAAATCGAAATCTTCTTTTTTTAAAACGAATGATAACGTTCGAAATTAACGAATGGCTTATAATTTTTTTCTTAAAACAAAACGAAAAGAATTTTCGATTTGCAAAATATATTTTTTTTTCTATATTGGCATGGAGTCAGTTTAGTCTTAACGATTTGTCACAAATCTGCCTAAAATGGCGAAAATAAAATTTTGTAACCGCTAACTGTGTGGAATAAGAAAGAACTAGGGACGAAAAATTTGACAATCGCACTACTGTAGTGTGATTTAGTATCAGTATTCAGTAATTAAGTAATCAGTAATATTGTGATTAATATGTTCGTTATTTGCTATAATTATTTAAAAAAAAATGTAATTCATCGCAAACAGTATTTAGCATTTAACTTGACCAGAAATGAGATAAAATGATGAAGCAATTAAGTATGTTGTATTGCACTTACCTGAATATGTAGTAATTACAAAAATTATTAACAACAAATAAAATAAAGGATGTTTTTTATAGACGTATAGAACTTTAAATAGCAATAAAACAACGATGGATTATTCGATTGACATGAATTTTATTTATCCGAAAAATAATCTTGTGGCATTACATTTTAAATATGATTTCTGGCATATGACCGCCACGGCTGGCTCGGATGTAGTCCAATCTGGACGTCCAATTTTCGATGATTTTTTCCAACATTTGTGGCCATATTTTGGCAATAACACGGCGAATGTTGTCTTCCAAATGGTCAAGCGTTTGTGGCTTATCCGCATAGACCAATGACTTTACATAGCCCCACAGAAAGTAGTCTAGCGGTGTTAAGTCACAAAATCTTGGAGGCCAATTCACACACGCAAAGAAAAAAGATGGTTGAATATGGTCACCTCAAACATAGTGTGTTCTTCACAAAAATATTATTATTAATTTGAAGCATCTAAACATTATTCTGATCGCGATAAACATGTTTCTAGTTATTTCTAACCATATTATGTTTAGTGTCTTGGATCAACCATATAATTATCATATTATGTTTAATAAAATTTTACTTGAAATCATAAATATGTTTATAGCAAAACATAATAATGGTAAAAATATGGTTGAATGTAAATTATTTTCTATTTTGTCTGTTTCGCAACCATGTAAATAAAGTGAGTATAAAACAAAAACTTAATCGTTCAAACTCAACTGAGCTTTGTGGCTGAAGTGGTTGAGTGGCGAGTTAATGCTTCTTAACTAAATGTTCGCAGATTCGAGCCCTGGTAGAGTCAACTAAAATTTTATAAAATAAATTTAAAGTATTATGTAATAAATAAATACAAACAAATTGATAGAAAAGAAAAATCAATGGAATAAAAAAACTTTGTTTATGCAAAAAATTTAAATAAAAAATTTTTTTAAATCATATTAAAATATGTATGTATTAAAAAAAATTAAAAAAAATGTCTTGCTTTGACCGGGGGTTGAACCGCAACATCTGCAGTTGAAAGCTATTTTTAATATCTTTGATTTAAAAATATATATGGTTGGATGCAATCATAAATCTAACCATACTATGTTTCCACCAGAATATGGTTGCCTCAACCATATTTTTTCTTTGCGTGCAGGTCCTTTTAACCAGAAGTGCGCTTCATCGCTAAACAAAATTCGCTTATGAAAATCGGGAACAACGGCATTTATTTTCCAAATAAAATTGCACTATTTGCAAGCGTTGTTCAGGCGTGAGTCTATTCATGATGCATTGCCAAACCAAACTGAGAATAAATCACTTGGCTGTTAAATCGGTTGCCATCTTGAACAGTAATGCCAACTTAAAGTTTTATACGTCTATAAAAAACACCCTTTATTTCCAAAAAAAAACTACACTCACAGCACAAATTTGTTTGTATTTTTCCATTCTAATTTGTGCTTTTCGTTTAATTTGTGATGTTGAAGTTATGCAGGTGTGTGCATCCCGGAAATCATAACAAAGGCGAATTTATTTTCTACCAGGATATCAAAATTGTTCAAGAATTTTTTTAACAAACTTATTTATTTATATAAATAATATAATAAAAATAAAAAATATGTACTTTATGATTGAGAAATCATGGTTGAAGGTAAGTTAAAATTAATTATTTAATTGTAAATGGTATGCAATTTTGACAAGTTGGCATAAATCAGCTGTGGGGCGAATTGCCTTATGCACACACCTGTATAATTACACCATGGTATTTCTAGATAAAAATAATATAAAACAACAGCTATGTACCATCAATATAATTAAATTATCGATACTGCTTTGGGATCCCAAAAAGTTACTGAATCGCACACTTGAGAGTAGTATCATAATATAGCTATTTTGGCTGCAGTGGCCAGGTAACTTGTTCCTGCTCCTCATTATAATTATAATTCTAACTCGTATTTTCTGCAGTAGTGACAATATTGAAATGTTTCTAATATTATTATTTTTTCCATGGCCTTTAATATATTCGGGATCTTAAAGTTTCATAGCTCAGCTCAATACTCAACTACAATAATATAAGAGTTCCTAAGAATCTGCTAGTTGCTGTGGTACATTTTAAGCAGCTAATTCGCTGTCTTCCTTCACATTTACGTCAAATGCACATGAACTACATGAATCTCCATGTGCAATAAATTTAAATTTTGCTGATGAGATAGAGTCCTTTTTTGTAGGTTAAGTTGCAAATAACATACAAAGAACAAGATGTGGACTATCCTATTAGGTAAGTCTTAAGAGAAAACTTCTTTAAAAAGTCTTTTATACAATTCTTTCTCAAAAATCAATTAGTTATTTAAAAATGTTTTTATTGTTGTTGAAAATTTTCTGAAAGCCAGCTACTTTGGTATTAATTGAAAAATTTCTTTCTTCGAGTGCTTTATTTACATTTTCTTCAGACAATAAAAAGAAAACAAAACCAAAAATCATAACTAAACACAGAAGTTATTAAACAAGAAGACGAAAATAAAATTTACAAAAAAAAAATAAAACTTGCAAAAAGCCTAATAAAGACAAAACATTATGAAGCCTTGGAAGTAAAAATATTTGTTTACTTTGTCAATATTTTACTTTACTTTACTTGTTTTTATTACAAAACTTAAAAATTTATTAGATTATTCGTTTTTATTTATTTATTTATTCTTTTTTATATTTATATGCTTCTATTTACTTTTGTTCTGTCGAAGGATACAATTTAAAGGAATTAATTTATTTTTTTATGAGAAAGAATTTAATTTTTTTAAATAAAAACTAAAAGTTTTTTTTCTGTTTTCATAGAAGTGGATGACATTAAAAGAAAAGGGAGTTCATTAAGTTTTAATTTCATAACTAGCACTGACTTGTAAATGCCATGCCATGCCTTGGAACTTGAAATTTCTTATGAAATGCAACAAAACTGGCTAACGTTTCTATTTGTTTATCAAAAATTTATTTAAAAAACAATTAATTACTTTTTTTCATAGAAGTAATATTAACTTAAATAATTAATTCAGTTTTTTCTTTTGGAAATTTTAATAATCTAACAATCCTATTCTCTTCTGTTGTGCTTAATGTAAAGCTTTTTATAAAATTAAAAATAAATCTATCTAAATCCGTAGCCTTTTAGTTACTTATATTTGGCATTTTATTTAGTAAATTTTCCGGTAGCCTGGCTGAAAATAAAATCTATTATTTTTCTTATCCTGTTGTGTTTCTTCTTTATTTTTCAATTTTTAATCATGAAAAGGATTATTTTGTTTTATCAAATTGTATTTCTTTTTTACTCTCTTACACTTTTTACTGATACCAAAACGAACAAAGTAAAATTTGCACACTTTCAGTTCAATTAAAAATATGCCAAACATTACTGTTGTAGCACATAAAAACAATAAATAAAGTAATAAAGATTTACTTTTAAATTCATTAAAAAAAAAAAGAAATAATAATTAAAAATTTATTACACGAAGTTTAGTAGAAAATATATTCGAAGGCATGTGCATGTATAAAGTAACCCCTAGAATACACAAACAACTTATTTGGAGTTTGAGATGTTGGGATTATGTGCCTGTGAACATAAGAAAAAACAAATAAGCCTTGATAGTTCAAAGAACAATAAACAAAAAAAAATGACCTTTAAGATTGCCGTTACCTTATAAAGGAATGTGTCTTAGTTTATTCTATCAAAAATATATTTTGTTGAAATAAAATTTTACTTGAAAGTTATTTAAAATACAAAAAAAATTTATTATTTTAAGAAAACTCACCTTTAAAATTGGTTTTAAGTGCAATTTTTCTGTTAGTCAAATTTTCCTGAAAAAAAAAAGAGAAAACAAAAATTAGTTTACTTTAAACTATAACCAACCGCCCATTTCTGTATTACAGAAATGGGTTTATTAGAACAAAACTAAAACTTGAAAATTTTTTTATTTTTGTAGCAAATAGGCTGATGAAATATATTTTTTAATTACTTATAATGGGTCAGTGTTATTATTATTATCACTAGCTACACAGAATCTTTTGTGCAGCCCATGTGTTCACTGTTCCCGATCTATAGCTAGTATGAAACATATTATCTGGTTTAGTGTAAGCTTTCCTAACTTTCTAGGATCCAATTAAAACTCTCCTAGAAATATCAGCTTACGGAATTCTACACTGAGAAAACAATTTCGATTGTGAGACTTGTTGCCAATCAAAAATTCAGTTGCGATAATCGATATTTTTAATCGCAACAATAGAAAATTGGTCTTACAGCTTGACATATTTTTGAGCGAACTAAATTTTGAACTCTATTATCGAATTTTGGTTGCCATAACTAAAAAATTTGATTATCACAACTAAATTTTTGATTGGAAACAAATTTAGTTCTCACAACCGAAGTTGTTTTCTAATTGTATAGACTCACAGTACACACATATTCTGAGGTTTCGTCACACTGACTGCACTGACTGATCCCAATATTTCCTATATACAAGAAAAGCAATTACTTTTGTGAGAAGTGATGTCATCAACAGCCAAAAATTCAGTTGTGCTAATAGCATTTTTTAATTATAACGGTTGAAATTCGATTATACAATTTAAAATTTTGTTTTCTGAATAACAATTTGAACTGTATCACTCAATTTCTATGGCTACAACTAAAAAATTCGATTATCAGGATTGATTTTTTGATTGGTAACAACTTTAGTTCGAGCAACCAAAGTTGTTCTTTCCTCACGAGACCTCAGTGACAGTTAAATTATCCTGTTGCTAACCAATTTTGATTGTACTCCGTAATATCGTCATAAAGAGCTTAGTCTATCCTAGATCAGCCAGCATTTCCCAATGTTTTGAGTAGAAGGATTCTGATTCCATAAGCGTATGACAAGCTCCGTTATTCCCAAGTACCCAACACAATCATAAGATTGTTATGGATTCTAAGTTTGTTCAGAGAAGACAGACAGTCCATAACAATGACTGATTTAAACTCAGGCGAGAGTAAATTTAGTAGTACAACCTAATTGTCTGACCTTTTTTTCAAATATATCTAGAAGCTTCGCGCTTTATGTAAGCTCCAGTATTGTCATTTTGCTGTGGGAAACCGCCTGTGAATCATACCTCATCGAACTATACACGTTAAAAATTTGTATTTCTTGCAATAATCAAAACTCTAACTTCTTTTCCCCACCATCAGAGTTGTCCAAAGGGACATAGATCATTTATTTCTAAGTTGTCTCAACAGATTCAAAGGCTTCACTCTCTTTTGCTATTACGGACAATAATAACACCGCGATCTGTGTAATAAAAAATATTAAATATTATTGTTAATAAGTACATGGTAAACTTAGTTTTGCAGGACAACTAAAAATAGGTCTTCAAGTTTGTTGATTTAAAAAGTGCATATAGTTCTTTCTAGTTATTGAGATATATCCTAAAGAATAGCACTGGTACAAGATACATTTGTTATTATTCATGCATGTTCTGTATCCCAACGCATTTGAAAAAAAGTGGAATTAAAGTTTTTTCTTCTTATTAAATGAAAATTTTTTTAATTTTGCTAAAACGTTTTTATGCCATAATGCCGTTACAGCACTGCAAAGTAAAATAATAAATTTAGCAGTCTTATAATAAATTTAGCAACATGTGCACTCTAAGACAACATACATTAGAAAGACCTGACTTTTTCTATGTCTGAATTATTTTATAAGCTTCTGAAGAAAAAGTAAACACCAACAGGGAGCAGCCACAAGTAAGTATATACAAATTGCATTAATGGGTTGGTTAAATTAAGAACTTATTTATTTTTTTTTTTTCAATTACACAGTGAAACAAAAAATAATAAAGTGTAAATAGTTGGTAAGTAATACAGGGTGGGCCAAAAGAAACCAAGGGGTGTAAAAGTTTAATAACTTTTTTGTTTATTAACTTTTTTTTATTTTTTCTTTCAGATTATATAATATACAAAATGGAAATTTTTTTACAATAAGTATGAAAAATGATGTCTCCTAAATGACCACCGTTTTCAGCTTCCCACTGATGGGCTCTTTTTAGAGCATTTTCCATAACATCTTTCAAAACTTGTGGCTGTAGCGTTCGAATTTCTGCAACAATGTTTGCCTTGAGTTCAAGGATTGTCTCTGGCTTGTTCATATACACTCGCTCCTTCAAAAAACCCCAAAGAAAATAGTCGGGTGCTGTCAAATCTGGCGATCGCGCTGGCCAAATAATTTCCGAATTTCGAGAAATTATTCGCTCTCCAAAAATTTGACTTAAAAGTGCCATTGTGTCTCGGGCAGTATGGGCAGTGGCTTCGTCCTGCTGAAACCACATACCAGGTCTGTTTTCAAGAGCAGGACGTAAAAAATTTTCTATCATAAAACGATACCGCTCTCCATTTACGGTTACAGCACTTCCATCTTCCTTCTCAAAGAAGTAGGGCCCAATGACATTTCCAGATGTGATCCCACACCATACTGTACACCTGATGGGGTGCAATTGGCGTTGATGAATGGCTCTTGGATTTTGAGAACCCCAGAACCTACAGTTCTGCTTGTTAACAAAGCCATTCAAATGAAAATGAGCTTCATCACTCATAATCAAATTTTCAATAAAGTTGATCTCTGGTTTAAATAATAAAATTCTATTGTTCTGGTTCTCTGTTCAGTTGTGAACCTCTCCATTATAAATTATCCAAGTGTTGTCTATATAATCTGAAAGAAAAAATAAAAAAAAATTAATAAACAAAAAAGTTATTAAACTTTTACACCCCTTGGTTTCTTTTGGCCCACCCTGTACTAATTTTTTGGTATGTGCTGTCGACTACAACAAAAATTTATTTTTGAAATTTGTCAAACACTTTTAAAATCTGGAGGTACGGGTGAAAAAACCGGTTTTTCTTACCTTTACACACTTATAAACAAGTAACGATTTCTAATTTCTCAGCGGATTTAGAAAGAAAACATTAAGGCCGTTTCAAAGGTACACTCCCTGCCGCATGAATAAGACCTACTAACACAATTCTAAAAGGTTTTAGCTTCTAAAATAGAATTGCTACCAACTTATACAACTTATAATTTAGTTATAATTTAGTTGTTATTGAACACTACAAAAATGGGTTCAATATATACACTGGTTTTGTTCAAAAAAATATGCGTCACATGTATAGGATACTTTTATAAAAAAAACACAGATTTCAATAAAAATGTTTAATTTTATTTAGAGGTTCCATTTTTACAAATTGATTCGTAAATTCGATTGGGTATAGAATCATCGAATAATTTAATCTAATCGAGCTAAATGGTGGACCAAGTCACTTTCATGCCTTCAATAAGCTCCAACTTGATAGTATACTGATGTTTCAGAAGCGTAAACTTTACTTCCTGTTGTTTACCCGTAACTCAAGATTTTGGAAGTGGTTGGCAAATTCCAACCACCTACCAAGAAAATAATATAACTTTTAGGTGACACAGTGTTATTCTTTGTTTTTGTTTTTTTACTTTTGATAATAAATACTAGTAATTTAATGTTGAAAATAGCTTAAGATCTTATCTTAAATACTACAAGCATGATTACACTATGCTTGCACAAACTCTACTTATAATGCAACTAAAATATCTTCATGCTGTATAAAGATAAAGGATAAAAGAGTAAAATATTCTTTACAACGACATGTTTATTTTATTTTACTAGCGCAAATGTTTGAGATAACAATAAATAATAACTTTATACCGCTACTAACTATTACCAACATGTGTGTGCATAGACACATTGTTTTACTAACTTATTTATGTGTTGGTAAACTCTCTGTTACAATACAGGCGACACAAAAACAGTGTAACTGAGTGATTTCATATTCTTTTATTATGTTTTTATTATATTTTATTTAATTTTTTATACAATATAAGAGTTGTATTTAAAGGATTATTTATTTATGTATACACATACAAATCGCACTATACGAGAATATAAGATGATATAAAAAAAAAACAAAAAACCAGCTGAGTTCTTGTATTTAACGCACAGGTTGCTTTTTGTTATTGCCGTCGTTTTTTTTTTTTTTTTATATCTACCTGGAAACTCACACTTGCATAAATGAATAAGTAGATCTATTTGTTTGCATGAGTTTGTTTGTTTGTTTGTTTATCCGTCTGGCTGAGTGCCTTTCTGTTTGTGTTTGGGTATGTGTACGTGTCTAAGGATAAATCTTTATTTAATAAAAGATTATAATACGGCAAAGAAAAAACAAATACTTTCGTTATGTTAAACTTTATACCATAAATGTGAGATCATTCATAGAGACCGAGCAACAGTGGGAGTAAAAATATAAGAAACAAAATATTAGTTTTATGCAAAAAAAGAAAAATTAAAATTAAAACAGAAAGTGATAACTCCTCTTTTGCATTTTGTCAACGATAATGGACCCAAATTTATATAAAAATTTTAAAAATTATAAAAAACCAAGCAAAATTATTACTTTTTAAAAATTTTTTGGAGACGAAATTCCTTCTTCTACTGAATGTAATATTAATTAAAAAAATTGTCGAAATACTGACTCCTTGCTCTGAAGTGTCCGGCAAGTGCTGCAGTTTTCGAAATACTTGCCGATCATTATACAGCCACCAGACTGAATATATTTTTTCTACTCCTGCTCACCAGCTGAGCAGAGCGTTTAATATCATAAGGTGGAAATAATTCACGCATAATCCCGCCATGTGGTATCTGGCTTTCTTAGGTAGTAATCACGAATGCTGCTCTTGATGCTACTAAGCGATACAACGACTTTCACCAACATAGAAGCCATCATATTAGAGCAAGCTTTAGCCAACTCTTTGCCAATAAAGCCGTTATGTGCAGGAATCCATACCAAAGATACGCCAGCCTGATGTCCCATATTGGATAACACAGCCTTGAGCTACAAGAGCTTGGAATATTATTATTAATATTATCAACAAGGGCTATAATCGCACCGCCATTTTTAAGATCTATAGTGCAGACAAGTTCTTAACTACGAATCTCATAATTGCTGTAGGATTAATCATGACTAGATCTTTTGGGAACAATGTCCTACTACTTAAGCAGCCGCCGCTGGGCACTCACAGAGAACATGCTTCGACGTTTTCTGTCCTTTTCAACAGAAACGACACCAATCGCTCAGTACCACACCTATTATATAATATTCGATTGAAAAGGCAGGAGAGTCTCTTGGCTATCTACGAGATGCCTATAGTTTCCCTGATGGCTGTTTGGGAGTCGGAATGAAAGTTTTATGTCAAGTTCACTGCAATAGACTCCAAAACCTATACCGCAAATCCTCTTCGATCCGTCATGTGTTTGCATGTGTGGCCCTTTTCCACTCTCACTTGGAAGGGAAAAATACCTTGAAAAACCTATGAAAATCTATATGGAAAATACATAATCAGCTTTAAATTCATTACATTTAACTTAAAAGCCTTCGCATGAACTAATTTTAAATGCTAACATGTGAGTAATACCTCTAAGACATGTTGGTTGACAAGAAATTTGAAACGATACAAGACTATTGCAACACTGATTAAAATAAATGAGATGTATTTAAAAGGTTTTTGTAGCAAAAAAAAATCTTCATTTCAACTAATATGGCTTTTGATTTCAAAGAATTCCAATTCCCCATACGTATTTTATTTTCTATGGCTTTTAGTAAAGCACAAGGAGAATCTCCTATTTTTCTCATTAACAGTTATATGTCGCTTGTTCCAAAGCTGCCAACCAGAAGGAAAACCTGAAATCCTAAATATCTTAGCTCTCGAAAATAAGTAGAATTCGTCATTTCTAAACATCCTAAGCACTCTAAAGCTATAATGTAATACACTCTCTACACTACAAGAAAGGTCTTCCTGTAACTACTTTTATGTCGTTCATGTTCAATTTTTAACAAATTAATTTATATCATTCGTTTCTTACCACCTACATCCAGATTTTTACCAGATTGCTCTGAGTTTTTATATACAAGACTTTTTATTCTAAGAACTCATCGAGTAAAAAAATGGGCGATACCATTAAGCTGTCATTTTTTTAAAAAGTCGCAGAATTATGCTTAATGTTACTTTTGTTTTAAATCTGTTAAAAGGAAATGTATGATCTGATTTTTTAATTATTAATATCATTTTTAATGTTCCTTCACGATTTACTCGTCATTAAAACTCTCTATCTGTAAAAGTAGCCCGAGCAATTATGCTAATTCTGAACCTGTTTTGAGAATTTGCAATCAATTTAAAAAATTTTATAAACATGTTGATTGTTCATCAAATATCGATTTTGTAAACATTAATTTAATTGTATTTTTAAGTAATTAATTGTAAGGATCTTGAATTCATAGACATAAAATTAAATAAATAAAAGACAAGTTAAGTTCTGCTATGCCGAGTCTAATATAACTTTCACTGTGTTAGCTATATTCATATTTTAAATGTCGCCCATTCTTTTTGAATATTTAACTAAGCTAAAAAATTAATAATTGAATTAATGCTGAAAATAATTTTCTTTAAATAGGTATCTACTTCGTATACGGGCCAGTATTTTTGCCAAAAATATTTTGAAAATGAAGTCAGTAGTGTTTTATTTTTCGTAATGCGTTTTCAGACTTAAGTTTGTCATTCAACGATATATTGGAAAAAAAAACTTCAATATATTTTTTAGTTTTGTGTATGTTTTTAAGTTTATTTAAAATATCAACTTCAGATTTTTGCCAATTTTATAAAGAAAAGAGAGTTTTTTAGATATTCGTCATTCCAACACGTTTCTATGTCGAAATTATACCGTAATATCAGAATCAAAACTATGTACTTTTGAAATCAACATTCCAGTAATTTTAATCCCCACTAATGCATGCAATCGCACGATATCGATCTTGATGTATTAACAAAAAGAAATGTTTAAAAAATTTAACTTAAGAAGTTCGTGTTCGCTTCTGTTATTTAAAAATCTATAATCTTATATTTAATTACATAATTATTATTAAGTTAAATTACCATCTATCCTCAAGTAATTTTAATATTTATAATTTACCTTTAATTGCATATAAAAAAATCAACAAACTCCTGTAATTAAAAGTAATTTCTTTATTGAATATTTCCTGCACACATTTTAATATTCTTAACTCATCGTCCATATTTACACTTGTCCACCAACCAAATTCTCTTGTAATGACAAATTATGGAAACTCATATTAATAAAAAGTAACAGTTTATTAAACACACTAATAATGTATCAAAAAAACAACAACATAATTTCCCAAAAATGTCCCTCTCTTTTAGAATAGAACAAAACAACAGAAAAAAATCAACTAAAGCTCTCTTCTGAGATATAGAGAGCACATACACAGTTGCTATTGCCACATAGAGAGAGCTCTCCCAAAAACAAATGAGTTGGAACAAACACACAAAAAAATGGCTTTTTATTACAAAAAAAAAATTGTATTGAAAAATGGTCAAGCCCCGTTATCCAAAAGTCATTTTTATACTGAATATTTCTATGAGTGGTTTTGTATATTTTTTCACTTGTGGCCAATCACATTTATTTGTATGCAATTACAAATTATGATATAATTTTAAGAAAGGAATAGCAACTTCACTCAAATTGTTTAAATAAAAAGAAGTTAAATTCGGCTGTGCCGAGTGTTATAGGGTTTTTACACTACACCACATCTCAGAGGAACGCGTGAAAGATGTTGAAAATGATGAAATGCTTTTTACATTACCAACATCTAACATCTACCATCAACTAAACTGTCGAAAAATAAAAGAAAAGAAGACGCATAATTTTCGAAAACAAAAAATATCTCAAAATAAATTTAGAAAAATCATTCATTATTGTTGCTTTGCAAGATCAAATCCATTAGGCTTTAAAATTTGAATTTTTATTTTGTTTAATATGTGTACATACTTATGTTATGTATGTATAAATAAATGTTACTTTATAAGTGATGCCACTAAAATCGAAAATATTGCCATTTTTCTAGTGATGGCACGAAAATTATCGAAAGATGTTGAGTGAAACAAAATGAGATAGGAACATCTTGTAAAGATGTTGGAAGATGTTGATTTTTTCTACATGCATTTTATATGGGAAGATGTTGTCATCTCGACGAATAGATGGTAGATGTTAAATGTGCTCTAGTGTAAAAACACTATTAGCCAAATATTCATATTTTTCACTTTCCAAATTCTTCTTAAATATCAAAAAAATACAAAAAAAAATAATATAATTGGAACGGCTAGCTTATTGACCTTGAGATCGTATTATCGATATAAAAATCAATTTTTATATTGCAATCTCAGCCTTAATAAACTAACCGTTTCAATAAAAAAGGTCATATAAACTTACAAATAAAAAATTATACAAAAATTGATTTTAAAAAAAATTATCTTCGAATACCTATTGTTTTATTAAACCTAAAATAAACAATTAATTTCGGTTTAAGAAATAAATTGTCTGCAGGCACTCAATTTTTAAATTAATGAAAAAAGAAATTCTAAGAAAAATATCCAATAGGAATGTAAACAAATTTAATTCAATTTAATTTTGCAAAAAGATTTCTGCATTCGTAATGCTTTTATACTCAAGGCATTAAAAAAAACACACACACACCTACACTTTTTAGGTTTCGTGTTTGTGTGGACACACATTACGCACATGACAGCTTAAACGTTTTCATAAAAAAAAACAGAGCAAAAATTAATGAAAATGTGAAACATCGGTTATATTTTTGATATTTCTCTGTCATTTACTGACTGATTGCTCTCTTTTTGTACAGACATTGTGAATGCTATTTCTGTTACAAAAATGTTTAAACGTTTTTTTCTCCCTATTGTAGTTCAGACAAAATACCCAAAAACCAAAGCAACAATTAATGAACATCTGAAATATCAGTTATATTTTTAATTTTTCCCGGCTATTTGAGGACCGATCGTTCTGAGTTTTGGCACAAATATTACGACTGTTGTTTACATTAAAACTGTATACCATATTTTTTTGTCCGTTGTGTATTTTAGACAAATTACGCAAAAAATTCAATAAAAATGGTCAAAAACTAGATGTAGTCGCGATTGTTGACTCATAGCTCTGTCATTTATATACCTATGCAGCTGAGTTTTGGTCCAGATACTGAGAATGTTATGTTTGAAAAAACTGCGTACTACTTTTTTTTAGTTTAAATAAAATACCCCCCAAAACAAAAAAAAAACTAAAAATAATGAAAATCTAAAATTTCGGTTATATTTTTGATATTCTTTGTTAATTTTTTAACCGATTACTCCGATTTTTTGCACAGTCTTTATGGATGTTATTTGTGATAAAATTGCATTTAAAGTTTTTTGTCCGTTTTGTAGTAGCAACTGAAGTAGTTGTACTTCAGAGATCATAGCTCAGCCATTTATGAATTTCAATGGCAAACTGACAACAGGAACTTCCAACAAATTGACATGCTAAATTTTTCTGTAGGTTTTCTAGGGACTTCAGAAAGTTGATTTCAACATACATATGGACAGACGGAAATCGCTAAATCGACTCCGACAAACTTATATATATCCTTTTCAATTTTTTGTGAAGTGTATTTTATCAAATTTTTGGGCTTGGGCTTAAATGGTTTAAAAAAAGTACACGTGAATTTTACGTAAATACATCGATATTCCAGGGCTAAGGACAGTTTACACAACATTTATGCAGCTTTAGATAAGGTGTGGCCTACAAAAATTGTTTTATAAGAGTACAATTTGCATTTTATGATAACAGCCAGATATAACCAATTATATTCAGTATTAGAGTGTTTCAATTCAATTTAAGTTTCAACAAATTTGTAGAACAAATCTTTTGCCAGTCTATATCTTCTGGAATGTTTGGGGTTACAAAATTATTTGTGTTTGTACACAAAAGCTTGTGTATGTGAATATACGAAAGAGTTTTATTATTTCTTTTTTCATTTTTCAAGAGCCTGAGTAATGTAAATTAAAATATAATCAGTAAAAATGATTTAAGTGCCTCTTATTACTGGTGTAAATATTAATGTAGTTTTGAGTATGTATTTGTAAATTTATGTGTTATCTTTGCCTACTTGTGTTGTATTTCTATAATGTACACTTGAAACTTGTCAAGTTTAGTTATCATCTACATACACACACCCTGACAAAACCAAATATGCATACTTACGTTCATGCCACAAACATCTGTGCAAAATGTAATAATTTTTGTTTTATAACGTGTTCACATAAATTTTTCTAAATTACTGCTTCTACTTCTTTTTTGTTGTTTGAATTTCTTTTCTTTGTTGTCATCATATTTTGCTGTTTGTGATATGATATTTTCTTCTTCTTTTTTAAGTGCTATATGTTCACCACTTAATTATAATTAAAGAGAGTTTTTTTTCGTTTCTCGTTGTACTGGTTGCATCATCCTAAATACTGTAAAATACTTTGCAGTTGTAATTATGAATTATTGCTTCTAAAAGTGTTTTAATAGAAATTTTTATATAAAATCCTTTTCTTTGATGCGAAAGTAAGCTGAAAGAGAAACTCTTTATTAAAGTTAAGTGTAGCAAAATTAAAAAAAAAAATAATTAAATTGTAATAATTCAATCCTAAAACAAAGTGATTTTGAGAGGTGGTTTGTTGATGCAGACAAAATTTATAAAAATTATTTCAAAATATTTAAGGAAACACAAATTTTTTTCAAAGGAAAAATATTTCCTTCATTTTTCTTGGCTAAAAGAATTAATTAAAAATAAATAATCCTTTTTCCTTTTGCGTAGTGCAATGCTTCTTCACATTCATGAAGAACTACTCTCTTAATGTATTCAACTGCTCTCCAGCTGAATTCATTAATTTTCCTCTGAGCGCATGAATGATATTTGAATTGCTTATGGTGATATTTGGTATACGTACACACGCCCCACACGTACTGTAACGAGTAAAGCGGCCAATACACAACAACAGTATGCATTCAAGTGGTGCAGCTAATAAGCTTGCACCACATAACACATCATCAAGCTGCTACAACATTCATTGCATTAAAGAAAAATTACTGAAAAGCAAATTTTTTTTTTGGCATGATTTGTAAGAGTATGTAAAGTACGTACAAATAAATAAATTAAAAACAAATAAATAAAATGAAGAGAAAAGAGAAAACAAAAAAAAAAGTTAAGAAAAAAGTAGTTTGGATACAAAACTTTCTTAATTCTCAGTAAATAAAATCGCCATGTTTACTTTTTGGCAACTTTCCTGAACTGGGCTAATTTCGACATACTGTGCTAGACCATAGCATAGCCCATAGACTGGTGACTATTAATCTGGGGTTTGCAAGTTCAATTCAGCAGACAAGCAGAAAAGGCTAACCTATTAAAAGGGTGTTTTTTATAGACGTATAGAACTTTAAATTGCAATAAAACAACGTTGGATTATTCGATTGACATGAATTTTATTTATCCGAAAGATAATCTTGTGGCATTACATTTTAAATATGATTTCTGGCATATGACCGCCATGGCTGGCTCGGATGTAGTCCAATCTGAACGTTCAATTTTCGATGACTTTTTCCAACATTTGTGGCCGTATATCGGCAATAACACAGTTGTCTTCCAAATGATCAAGCGTTTGTGGCTTATCCGCATAGATCAATGACTTTACATAGCCCCACCGCAAGTAGTCTAGCGGTGTTAAATCATAAGATCTTGGAGGCCAATTCACAGGTCCAAAATGTGAAATTAGGCGGTCACCAAACGTGTCTTTCAATAAATCGATTGTGGCACGAGCTGTGTGACATGTTGCGCCGTCTTGTTGGAACCACAGCTCCTGAACATCATGGTTGTTCAATTCAGGAATGAAAAAGTTAGTAATCATGGCTCTATACCGATCACCATTGACTGTAACGTTCTGTCCATCATCGTTTTTGAAGAAGTACGGACCAATGATTCCACCAGCCCATAAAGCGCACCAAACAGTCAGTTTTTCTGGATGTAACGGTGTTTCCACATACACTGGAGGATTAGCTTCACTCCAAATGCGGCAGTTTTGTTTGTTGACGTAGTCATTCAACCAGAAGTGCGCTTCATCGCTAAACAAAATTCGCTTATGAAATAAAATTGCACTATTTGCAAGCGTTGTTCAGGCGTGAGTCTATTTATGATGAATTGCCAAACCAAAATGAGAATAAATCACTTGACAGCTGTTAAATCGGTCGCCATCTTGAACAGTAATGCCAACTTAAAGTTCTATACGTCTACAAAAAAAACACCCTTTATGACTATACCACTGCACGCAAAGAAAAACGATGGTTAAATATGGTCTCCGCAAGCATAGTTTGTTCTTCACAAAATTATTATTATTAATTTGAAGCATCTAAACAGTATTACGATCACGATAAACATGTTTCTAGTTATTTTTAACCATATTATGTTTAGCGTTTTAAATCAACCATATAATTATTATATTATGTTTAATAAAATTTTATTTGAAACCATAAATATGTTCATAGCAAACATAATAATGATACAAATATGGTGAATGTAAATTGTTTTTTATTTTGTCTCTTCCGCAACCATATAAATAAAGTGAGTATAAAACAAAAACTTAAACTCAACTGAGCTTTGTGGCTGAAGTGGTTGAGTGGCGAGTTAATGCTTCTTAACTACGTGTTCTGTTCACAGGTTCAAGTCCTGGTAAAGGCAAATAAAATTTAAAAAAATAAATTCAAACTATCTGCATTATGTAATAAATAAATACAAATTAATAGAAAAGAAAAGAACAATAGAATAAAAAAAATTTCATTTATACAAAAAATTAAAAATTTTTTAAATTCATATATAAATTTTTGTTAAAAATGTTTATATAAAATATGTATGTATTTAAAAAAAATTAAAAAATAATAAAAAATTAAAAAAAAAATTTTGCCCTGACCGGGGGTTGAACCGCAACTTTGCAGTTGAAAGCTATTTTTAATATCTTTGATTCAAAAATATACGAGTATATGATTAGATTGAGTCATAAATCTAATCATACTATGTTTCCACCTGGATATGGTTGCCTCAACCATATTTTTTCTTTGCGTGTGTTGTATTAAAGTTATTTATTTTAATGTATCTTCTTTAGAATAAAATTATAAAATAAATTTAAATTTAATACTGGCAGATTTTTCCTGTAAGGCTTAGTAAGTGAAGCCGCTCAAAATACTATAAAATTTAAATAAATTTTGTTGCCTCATACAGCTACATCAAATATTAAATTTTTAACCAAATGTTGGCATCATTTAAAAAATAATTACTTCAAACAAAGACAGCAAAAAATTGCTTTCTGTATGATTCTGTTTATAAGTGTCCATCAACTACAACACAAACATTCCATTTTCATGTGAGAAATTGTACGAATTTGTTTTATTTTATTTCCTTCCTTAATTTCATTTTTATTAAAGGCATTTCAATAGTTTGCCATTTATTAAATACATATTTGTTTATCATATTGAGCATGCAGGCCAAATACAATGAGAATTGAATGCGAAATATAAATCATAAGCATGAATACAAACAGGCGATCCCACAGCCCACCATTAACATCCAACACTGTTAAACAAATACCGAAGTAGCCAATACTAGCAGCCAAATATACACCAAAGACAATAAATATGTGTGTGTGTAAAAGTATTTGCATGAAATGAAAATATTATTTTATTAAATAAAAATAATAATAAACATAATTGGCTGTTTAAAGAAAAACAAGAAACTAAAACTTAAAGAACAAGAAAATAAATCAAAAATTCAAGTGTTTTTGTTATAAACTCAAGTAAGTCAATTTTTATCTCTAGAAACTGTAATTCTAAAACAAGCAACATTATTTAAAAAGTTTTCTTATCTTTTAATAAAATTTTAAAACAAGAACAAAATGTTTGTTGTTGTTGCTTAAATATAAAATCTAATGCCTGCCATAAGATGTGCACTGCTGACATAACACCCATTTAATGATAATGACGCTGATGAAAAGTTAAAGCTAGTAAAACAACAACAAGAAAAATACCAACAAAACTAGAATATAATTCACTCACATACAAATGTTATTCACATATTTCTTTTTCAACTGTAGATAAACTTAAATAAGTTTATGACGTCAATTCTTTTGCAAACCAGCACAAACACCTAAACGTAATAAAAACCAAACAATACTTCAATACCACAACTAAAACCCAACTGCATAACTAACCTTCTGCTGGAGAAAATAATCTAAAACAAAAAAAAATTTTTTTTACGAAAACAAAAAGCCATAAACAACAGAATAGAACAGAAAAAACAAGTACGTTCATCTTGTTGCCACAACAACTACAGCTGCAAATAGTGCTAACGATGTTTTGATGAGCAAGTATTGGTTTACTTTACTGCTTACCAAAGCTCTGTTCAGCACCATCACTCTCATCATACAGAACATCATGAACAGAAAATTATTTAAGAAAATATTTTCCAATCCTAAGCCAAGATTTAAAATTATTATTATTGATGCATTCAAGAGAAAGAGAATGTGAATTTAAAGTGGGCTCTTGAATAAAATTTTTTTTAAATAAAAGAAAAAAGTCATTTCTAATGGAGTTACTTCTAATGTGCACATAGCAGTGTATGTACATTCATACGCAGGAATATTTTTTTTAATACACAAAGAAAACAACTTCGGTTGTGATAAACAAGTTTATTTCCAATCAAAAATTCAGTTGTGATAATCGAATATTCTAATCCTGACAATAGAAAATCGGCCTTACAGCTCAAAATATTTTTAACGGAACTAAATTTTGGGCTGTATTATCAAATTTTGGTTGCTACAACTGAAAAATTTGATTATCCCAAATGAATTTTTGATTGGAAACAAATTTACTTTTCACAACCAAAGTTGTTTTCTGTGTGTAATCTCTGGGTTTGGTCAATAATCCATTTTGCAATTTTCCTTATTTTCAAACAATGATACGCTTCTTTAGATAGAATTAAAATTTAGAAACGAGAACAATTCATCTGCTCATTGTGACCAAAGTAGATAGATTTTTGAAACTACTCTTTTGTTACAAATCCTTCCTCAGTCTAGTATTCATGACGAATTCAAAAACTTCTTTGGGTGATTCTTCTGTATCTTCGTCTTCCTTACATAACCTGCAGAGGTCATTGGGTCTGATCTTCATATATGCCAAATGTTTCAAATCTTTGCAATGTCGAGTCATTCGTCTTGTGACAATGTGAATTCCTAACCGAGTTGTTTTCATCCGAGAACGTTATGGCATGAATGTTTTCCCTATGCTCAGGAAACAACTTCGGTTGTGATAATCAAATTTTTTTTGTTGTAACAACCAGATAATATAGACCAAAATTTAATTCTTTGTAAAATGTTTTGAGCTGTACCACCGATTTTTTTTTGTCTCAATTACAAAATTCTATTATCACAACTGAATTTTTGATTGGCAACAAATTTAGTCTTCTTAACCGAAGTTGTTTTGTCAGTGTACTCTGATATCACTTGTCCTTAGCCAATATTGTTGCTATCCTCTTTGCAGCCAATCTCCAATCTTGAACTTAATAAAGGTAGTCTTCCGCGAACGGTTCTGCCCTTCGTTGGCTACATATCCACTATGACCTGGCACCCATAGTTGCTGTTGCTTGCAAGTTTTTTAAGAAGTATTAAACAATTATAGGCCAATTTTGATCTTACTGCGAAAGCACTGGGTGTTTTTAATGCTGATTTGATGTCACTGTTATTAGTGTCTCTTTCAATTTATTCTCTTAGATTTTTTGTTTTTTTTTTTACATAAATAAAGCAAATTTCATTAAAACTTTGTCAACAAAATTTTCTTTTGATACAAATAAGTAACGTGTTTCATTTTTCAGAAATTTAATTCATATTTTTTTTGAAGCCTTTTTTTCAGCTAATAAAGTTCAATCAATCAAACTGTTCTTTTTTTTTTTTTTTTTGATTTAAACGAAAGCAAACTTTCCATAATTTCATTTGGATCATATGTGTGCTTGGTAGATAGTACACTAAGCCATCAGCAGAGTATCGTGGCTTTGATTTTTACCTAGACTTTAGATCCTTTTGCAGAATAGCCAAACAACTTCTTAGATTGCTGTTGACTTTAACAAAGAAAATTCACTGAAGTAAAAAATCATTTCATTTTTATATTAAAAGTATTTCATTAATTCATATAATTTATGAAATATTTCATGGAATCTATGAAAGCATATTAATGAAAAAATTTTATTAACTTTACGAGACACAGTTCTTTCAGTGTAGTCGCTTTTAAAAGCTACTTTAGTAAGAAGACGACCTTAGTGTAAATATAATAGGTCTATTGTAGCTGCAGTCACCAGGTGCTTAGTTCCCGCTCGTAACTTTAATTCCAATGTGAGTAAAATTTGCTTTTTAAATTATTTAACTTTCTTTTAGCCTCAGTCCAGTTTTGTGCAACATTTTTGAGCCAATTCTAATTCTAAGTACGAATTAGCCCTTACACACATTTTAAGTTTTGATTTATTCTTAACATTAAAAGTTAATTTTTTAAATTGATGTGTTCAGCGCTCTACAGTAAAATTTTACTAGGAGTTATTTTGTGGAATATTTTAATCCTTTGACTTTTAAACTTAAGGGTCTTTTTTGTACTTTTTGATATATATGTATGTCAAAAATAGTTATTAATTCAAAAGTGAGGGATAAAATATTCCACAAAAACATTTCTCTTAGTGTTTTATCTAAATTCACTGAATAATTCATCTTCTTAAAATGAAAAATTTGTAATTCACAATGAATTTTGTAAATCTTCAAAATGCTTATAAACGTGTTCTTTTTTTGTTCCCTCTAACACAATCAATGATCACAAACCTTTTTTTATAAAGAAATTTGATTTATCGTACAGTTGTTATATCAATATTAAATTTAGCAGCAGCGTTGGACACGTTATTTTTTTCTTTATTGTTTTGTAAGGTCTGGGGCTTATCCGAATATACAACAAAACAATTCCTTAGCTAAAATCGGAGATCCAAATTGTCATCGGTCCGATGCAGTCACATCTCTGTGAAAAAGTCTTTGAAAATTTCGTGAAAAGAATCACAGCCACAAAGGTCATTTGACGAATATATTATTTCATATTTAATCATGACTTCTTTATAATCTAATAAAAAAATCTGAATTTTTATTTTAAAATGAAAAAGTGCACTCTTACTGAGACAATCTTTATAAATACGACTTACTGAGTTCACACACATTACTCATATACAAATTTGCATAATTATGCTTTATGATTATAAATCGAATGTACGTGTGTTTGACATTGTACTCCTTCTAAACGACTAAACCGATTTAATTGAATTTCTGTGTATGCCTTTTTGTTACGCCCTGGAAGGCTTAGCGTTACAAATATACCCGGCCGGTGGTGCTGTAGTCAGTATCTGATTTATTATCTACTATCTGCTTTTACCCAGTCTTGCACGGTTTTTTACTCTATTAGAACGGTGAGTAAGAAGATCAAATATGCAAAAATTTTATATTTCCATCAAAACCCAACTTAAATTTGTATGAAATTTAAAATATAGGACGCCCATAACTACGACCACTTTTTAAATGTATCCCAAATCACAGAACAGCATAACCCAACTGCTATTTTTTTCTCTTTTTAATTAGTTTTCAATATAAATAAAATTTTAAGGCAAAACAACGTTTGACGGGTCAGCTAGTTATATACTAAAACAAAATGTTTAACTCAAAGATTTCTCCGAAGGTGATCGCTCCACCAAACCAGTGTCTGGGATTAAAATTAATTTATCTACACTTTAAATAATAAGAAATTAGCAGAAATGGAATAACAAATAAAAATATTATTGGTAATAGGTACATGTAGTGAACAAAGTCACTCAACAAAATTATTTTGTTTGTGTCACTATTGCCGAAATTGTTTGCATTTTGGCTTTCTTCATTTACCATGAGAGTTTTGAAAAGGTAACGATTTTGCAGAAAACGGTTATGAAAAGCTTCGACAGATTGGTACGCTAAGCTTTTGTGTTAGCTGTGTAGGTACTTCAAAAAGTTTATTTATGCTATTACACAAACAGATAAACGGAATCACATAAGCTCGTATATAACCTTTTCACTAAAACTGAGGGGTGGAAAAATTAATTAAGCTGCTAGTGACCTGATAATAATCAATTAAAAAAATTACTTTATGTGACGGAAATGGTAATTTCTACGGCATGGCTCATTTATGGTCACTACAGTGAAGGGTATATTAGGCTTAGCAATGCCGAATTCAATTTGTTTGAATGAATTCAGTTTTGAGATAATTGAACACTATGCAAACAGTTTTCTTTACAATAGGTCATGCAAATATTTCCTTCGTTTTTTTTTTGTCATAGTTTTTAAACATTTTTATGAATTTTTGTTTCTTAAGTTTTCGATTTTGGGACTAATTACTTAATACGTATTCTAAAAGTCCTATTTGCAGCCATCAATTTGCAAATACATTTTTCCTTAAACAAAATTTTATATGTGATTTCTTGCAACATGCTGACTAATTATTATTAGTTTGCTTTTGTTTATAAAATAAAAAATTAAAAGCTTCACTTTCTACATCTCTATCTTGCACTCATGCAAAAGTATGATTGTCAACTGTAAAATTTTTAATGAAAAATATTTCTATTAAAAAGAAAAAAGGACAAAATATTGTAAAAGAGTTTTATTCATAGCAGATCTTTGTAGTTTTCCTCTTTTTATATAATTTTTTTTTTACTTCTTTCATATAAACCGATTCAATTGTGCTAAAAATAAAGAAAATGAAGAAAAAAAAAAAGGAAACAAACAAGACTCTTACATGCTAACCTGACACAAAAGGGAAGTAACTTTCATGTCAGGCCAAATATGCATGTCAGGCTTACATACATACTTGCATACGATAGTAATAATGGAAGTATTATTTACCACTATTTACTTTGGGTGCTGTGAAAAAAGGCTTTCTTCCTTGAGCAAAGAGAGCAAAAAAAAAGCATGTTTGAAAGAAGTCGAAAGCAAATACCTTGTAGTAATTCATTTAGCCATAAGACCATAAATGGGTCAGGGATGTAAATTTTTGTTCACAGAAAAACAAAAAACTTAAATGGAAAAACCATCAAAAAAGAAAACTGTATGTACAACATGAAAAAGAAGACAGGGAGTATAAAGTGCTGTGAATTTTTTTCTTAATTTTTTTTTTTAGTTTTTATTTACAGATGTGAGTTACGCTCGCTCGCCTTTTCATTTAATTTCCTTTTTTTCAGTTGTGCTTTTTTTAAACTTTTGTGCGTATACTTGCTTGAGCTAGTGTGTATTGATGTGTATTGGTGTGAACTGTTGTGGATTCTTTTGGGGGTTTTTCATATTTTAAATACTTCGTTCATCTTCCAGAAATTTTACCTGCTGCATAACACTTTTACAAATACATAGAAAGAAAAAAATACACACACAAATACCCAAATATAACAGCAACATTGCAAAAACTACAAAGCAATTGTTTTTATCAAAACCATTCAACACTCAACATTTATGAATTCCTATGAAAACTTGTTTGCTGTTTATTTATTTATTTGTTTGTTGGTTGGTTCTTTTTTGTTGTTCTCTTAAGGGGCAAACTATAGCATAAGAGATGTGCGAAACAGATGAACATTTTCCTTTTGCGGTCTAGTTGTTAGTAATAAAAACAACAACAATAACAACAACAACAAAAGCGGTGGGTAGCATCGGAAATAATAAAAGAAGGTATCAAGATCAAAGAAAATTATAGCCAATGGGAAATGTGCATCAGAGGCGAAGGATAAGAAGAAAAGAAAAGTAAAGTGAAGAGGTTTTTTGTTAATTGTGTAAAAACAGAATTCAAAAAAAGGTTTGTTCGTATAACGAAATGATTAATTTAATTATAACAGAAGAGCAATGAAAATCATCAGCTAATTTCATTGTGTCTTAGAGAGAGTGCACTTTTCATTTTATAATAAAAATACGTATTTTGTGAGAGAGTTATGATTTTGTTATTATATTGGAAAGAAGACAAGGTAATACATTCCTTACAACAAACACTGAATAACACAAGCAACCCTATTGTAAGTGTCAAATAAAACGGAGGAAATTGCATGCACTCACACTTCTCCATGTATTTTAAGCATAAAAACAATGGCAGTAAACAAATTTTGACAGCTACGAAACCAAAACGAAAACTTACAGCTGTTTTAAATGCTTTACCGTATATAATTCTCCCATCCATACGTCAAATGATCCCACACGGTTCATTACTCTCTTCATAAAATTTTGAATGATTTCACTTCGCTCCATTACCAATATAACGAATTGCCGGTGCTTTCCATGGTTTGCTGGTTTGACATCTTGTGTAAACTAAATGTTGTACGCATGAAATTTGAAGTTGTTGAGAAAGATGCTGAATAGATGTTTTCGGGTTTTCAGCGACACTAGTCTTTAAAACAGCAATATTTTCTAGAGGCCGTGTGTTACGTTGATGCTGTTTTACTGTCCTTAATAAACATATGTATGTGATATCTGTTAAATTCAGAATTGCCACAAAAAATTACATTTATACTAAAATGCTGTAGAGGCTGGAGAAAAGAGCAACTACAGAGTAACTCAAAAGTATTGGACGGGGTTCCAAAAAGTTTTATAATTTCCATTGGCCGTCATTTTCTTAGATGGTACCAATGGATTTAAAAACTTAAAAAAAATTATATCAAGGTATGTCTTATATAAATTAGCCCTTTCTTTGGTTTAAATACCAATTTAGTTAGCCAAGATCGTATTTAAAGGAAATTTTTTTTATGCAATTTGTCTCCAAAAGCTTGCTCCAAGTGTATCGAAATTGTTTTACATGTAGCACACTTTGTTTATAGAAATCCATTACTTCGTTGTTTGGATTTTAGATTAACACAAGTAGATATTGTAAGTCACAGTCAAATTTGGTTTGGATAAACCAATACAGTTGTACTAGGATTAACTGGTGAAAGTCAGTTTGAAATGTTTTACGATGAGACAAACATATTGAAGAAACTCTTAGTTGTTTTTCTTTTCTGTAAAAAACATTGCGAAATGATAAATAAATAATATTTTTATACCCTTCACAAAAAAGTGAAAAGGGTATTTGTAAGTTTGTCATTATGTGTTTTATTTCTCACCGTACATAGGGCACCCTATAAAGTATATAAAGGATGTCTGAACAAGAACGCAAGATTTAAATTTGGCGCCATTCGAAGTGTCATTGTTTGACATTTGAACAATTGTTATTGTTTGCTAGTAGAAGGTACGAGGTTAGTAAAAAATTACCATGGACAGCGAAGGGAGTTCGTTAATTGGGTATTGGAGAGACAACATGAAAATGCTGATTTTGCCGATAAAGTCATCTTCAGCGACGAGGCCCATTTCCATCTTGATGGCTTCGTCAATAGGCAGAATTGTCGCATTCACGAGAAGCAAATGCATTTTCAACGTGTCACTGTGTGGTGTGGTTTTTGGGCTGGAGGAATCATTGGACCTTTTTTTTATGAAAATGAGGCAGGTCAAGCGCAAACAGTCAATGGTGTTCGGTATCGTGAAATGATAACCAGTTTTTTCTTGCCTAGAATTGAAGAAATGAATGTGGAGGGCTTGTGGTTTCAACAAGACGGCGCCACATGTCATACAGGGAGAGAAACAATTCAATTGTTGAATCAGTCATTTATTTAAAATTTAAATCTTGCGTTCTTGTTGGGACACCCTTTATATTCTGGATCCTTATAAGTAGGGAAGACGATTTAAGGATATCCGTCTAAAGTCCCTAGAAGACCTACAGAAAAATTTAGCATGTCAATTTGTTGGAAGTTTCTGTTGTCAGCTTGGTATTGAAACTCAGCCCAATTGGGCCATAAATGGCTTAGCTATGAGCTCTCAAGTGCAACTACCTCTATTTTTGGACCATTTTCGTAACGTTATTTGCGTAATTTGTATAAACTACAAAAAATCTTTATATGTATTATAGTTTTATTAGAAATAATATTAATGAAGTCTTTGCAAGAAATCGGAGCAATCGGTCCACAAATGGACTAGAAATATCAAAAATATAACCTATGTTTCACATTTTCATTAATTTTTGCTTTGTTTTTTTTTTTTTATGAAAACGTTTAAGCTGTCATGTGCGTAATGTGTGTCCACACAAACACGAAACCTAAAAAAGTGTAAGTGTGTGTGTTTTTTTTTAAATGGCTTAAGTACAACAGCATTACGAATGTAGTAGACATCTCTGTAAGAAACATTTTTGTTGTTATTTAAAAATTGAATTTAAGAAAAATTTTTTAAATAAATATGTTTGGCTTAAAATATGTTTGCAAAATTAAATTAAATTAAATTTTTTTGCATTCCTATTGTATATTTTTCTTAGAATTTCTTTTTTCATTAATTTAAAAATTGAGTGCCTGCAGACATTTTATTTCTTAAACCGAAATTAATTATTTATTTTAGGTTTAATAAAACAATAGGTATTCGAAGATAATTTTTTTTAAAATCAATTTTTGTATAATTTTTTATTTGTCAGTTTATATGACTTTTTTTTATTGAAACGGTTAGTTTATTAAGGCTGAGATTGCAATATAAAAATTAATTTTTTTATCGATAATACGATCTCAAGGTCAATAAGCTAGCCGTTCCAATTATATTATTTTTTTTTTGTATTTTTTTGATATTTAAGAAGAATTTGGAAAGTGAAAAATATGAATATTTGGCTAACACTCGGCACAGCCGAATTTAACTTCTTTTTATTTAAACAATTTGAGTGAAGTTACTATTCCTGTCTTAAAATTATATCATAATTTGTAATTGCATACAAATAAATGTGATTGGCCACAAGTGAAAAAATATACAAAACCACTCATAGAAATATTCAGTATAAAAATGACTTTTGGATAACGGGGCTTGACCATTTTTCAATACAATTTTTTTTTTGTAATAAAAAGCCATTTTTTTGTGTGTTTGTTCCAACTCATTTGTTTTTGGGAGAGCTCTCTCTATGTGGCAATATCAACTGTGTATGTGCTCTCTATATCTCAGAAGAGAGCTTTAGTTGATTTTTTTCTGTTGTTTTGTTCTATTCTAAAAGAGAGGGACATTTGTGAGAAATTTTTGTTGTTGCTACATTATTAGTGAGTTTAATAAACAGTTACTTTTTATTAATATGAGTTTCCATAATTTGTCTTTACAAGAGAATTTGGTTGGTGGACAAGTGTAAATATGGACGATGAGTTAAGAATATTAAAATGTGTGCAGGAAATATTCAATAAAGAAATGATTTTGAATTACAGGAATTTGTTGATTTTTTAAAATGTAAGTAAAGGTAATTTAACTTAATTAAATATAAGATTATAGATTTTTAAATGACAGAAGTGAACACGAACTTGTTAGGTTCTGATTTTTTTTCAATATTTTCTTACAAAATAAATTTAAATCGCTATGGTTCTGTTCCATGGATTAGTAGGGATTAAAACTACTCTCTTAATTTACAGTTTAAATGCTTTCCTTTAAAAGAATTGGTATTTTAAATAGACTTAGAAACATTTACAAAATTGTAAAATATATTGAATTTTTGTTAAGCAACATCGGTGACGTGATTCAACTAAAGTCTGAAAACTTAATACGAAAGACAAAACACTACTGACTTCATTTTAAAAATATTGTTGTCCAAAATGCTGTAAGTAGATACCTATTTAAAGAAAATTATTTTCAGCAATAATTCAATTATTAATTTTTTAGTTTTGTTAAATATTTAAAAAGAATGGGCGACATTAAAAATATAAATATTTAGCTAACACAATGCAGGGTATATAAGACTCGGCTTTTTTACTTATTTTATTAATGAAACAACTTTGAAAAATATTAAACTAAAACTCTGTATCTAATTGGTGTGGCAAGGAAATTAAAAACAAACATTTTTCAGAAGAGTATTCGAACTCCAACCACACGATAGAAAAATATAATTTTTTTTTTTAAATTTAAATTTTTTTTAATTTTTAGGAAATTTATTTCCATGTAAAATTCGTTGTTTAATAAATACTCTTACATACATACATATATATAAACGCATACTACATCAAGGTTTTTACGCTGGAATTTTATATTATCGTATATTTAGTTATTTTTATTTTTAAATATTTTGTTGTATCATCAAACCTCTTCTTTTTTTAAACACAAGTGCGTAATGTAATAGTTTTTAATCAAAAAAACCGAATGCTTAATTGAACATGGTTTAATTGATATGTTGTTATTTGGTGGTGGTACTTGAAATATACTGCCCATTAGATCAACAAAACAAATCTGCAATAGTTTTATTTCTAATTACCACAAATTGAACATGTGCCGTGTTCCCTTTTTTTTTTTATTTTAATTTGGTTTTTTTTTGTGTTGATATAAATTGTTCAAGTTTTTTTTTTAGTGCAATAGGTTGTTGTTTATATTTATTTATGTTGTAGTTGCGTTTAATTACACTTCAAATTGTTTTAGGTCATCATCAACAGCCAAAACAAAATTACAAAATAGCCAGCGTTGTAAACGTCAGTTTATACAAAATGAACAAAATGGCTCTTTTTTAAATCGTTTTTATGTGTTTGATGCAGTTATTGTCGCTACACGTTGACAATCGGATTAAATGAAAAATTCTTTCATCCCATATAAAACAAAAAATTATTTACAAGCGAAACAGAAAATTGGCAAAACAAAAATAAAGTGTCAATTCTACAAATATGATTGCTCGCATTCATAAAAAAGTAAAATTGTTCTACTAAAAGCATTTTTGCTTCAAAAAAATTCTAATAAAATTCGAATCATATCAAAACAAATGATTTGCAAAGTACCAAAAAGCTTTTTATTCTTTTTTCAAAATGATTTATTTTATAGAATAGGGGTATAATCACTACAATTGATATCGAGAAAAATTTATCGATGTTTTTTATTTTAGTATCAGGGCACTTGATATCGGTTAAAATGTATCATAATTAGAGTTAATAGTATTTGGCAAACATTTGTGTATAAATCTTTTACAATATGAAAAAAATTACGATGCGATAGATACGTATGAGGTGATTTGCTTACTCGACATGTATTCAAGTATTATTCGATACTCTACTCTATTCGCTATAAGACTCCAGGGTTGTGTAAAAAAAAAGGTTGTTGAGCAATATGTGTTTTCTACTATTGAATAGTTTTTACTTTAACAGGGTAAAAATTGTAAAACACGTTTAAGATTCTTCAGCTTAGAAAAATTCTAAATTAATTGATTCTATTAAGCAATATATTGATTAAATAATGAATTGAGTTAATTAAGTAATTATATGCTTCAATAAAATAATTAATTATCAATCAAAGAAACAACTTCTCCCATTAAGAAATTTATTGATTGAAATAAGTAATTAATTGATTTAACTAAAAAGGTAATCGATTCAACTAAATAATTAATAAATTCAATAATATAGTTAGCTTATTCAATTATATAGTTAATTCATCCCATTAAATAATTATTTGATTCAATTAAGTAAATAAATGCTTTAATTAATTAATTAATAAATTTAATTAAATAATTTATTGATTCAATTAAGTAATTTATTGATTCAGTTAAGCAAATAAATGCTTTAGTTAAAAAATTAATTGATTCAATTAAATCCTTAATTCATTCAATGAAATAATTTATTGATACAATTAAGTAAATAAATGCTTTAATTAGCTAATTAATTGATTAAATTAAATAATTAATTTATTCAATTACATAATTAATTGATTTAAAATAGTATGTAACTGATTGCAATTAAACATTTAATCAATATGATAATTATTTTTATTAAAACATTTAATTGGTTAATAAGTTTCTTATTTAAAAAAATATTTTCAACAAAAGGAATAACAAATTTACCCAAAAAACGTACAATTCTAATAAAAGGAATTTTATTTAAAATTTTTGGCTTAGTGCTGTACAAAGTATACGTGTAATAGCGCAATTTATTCTATGATCAGCAAGTTTTGGTACTATTATTTAGAATACAAAAAGCTAAACAACTTATTAAATTCTCTGTTTGTTTTCTTTAAAAAAAAAGGTTATGATTGCGATACAAAAAAAAAATGCTAAATTGTCACAGATTTGGTACTTTTGCTGTGACTTAAAGGAAATTAATTACAATAACCCAAATAATTTTTTAGCTTAAAATATTTCAATAAGAATTCCAACATTTATGGTTGTCTTTCCATAATTTTTCTAAAAATTTTCTACCTCAATTTTATTTTGTGTTACAGTTCATGTGAAATTTTTCCAGTTGTACTTACAAGTATTATCCTTGCAGTGGCATTTACATACATACATTGCGCGTATAATTTAAATTTTTAAATGTCGTATTGATTGAATGTAAATGTAACTTGATGTGTTTTGGTTTTCTTAATCAGTTAACAAAACAAAAAACAAGTAAATAAATAAATAAATAGATGAATACTAATCAAATGTATTTTATTCTATTTGTGTAAAAATTAAATAAGTAAGAGACAACAGAAATTAATTAAATATCAACATTACGATTTTTTTAATTTATTCCGGCTTATGCTTAACAGGAGAAAAATATATATTCATATGCTTTGTCCTAATGTGTCAGCTAGAAAATGACAATTTTGTACAGAAGTGCTGATGCTTATGATCGCCTAATAATGGGCGTGGCTCATATTATATTCTAGGATATTGAATTTGATACTTGCATCTTGAATTGTAAAGCAATAAAAACATGTTTATAAGCATTTAATTACAATTATTAAAACTGATAGTTTATTTGCAGTTTAACCTTTTATGTCAACATTGAGTTGAGGCACAAAGCTAAACATGTAATAATCGCAAGTTAAATATAGAAAAATTATATGTAAAATACGTGCACATACTGAAAACTTGCAATCGAGCAATAATAACTGTAGTTGTGACATGACCTATACCCTTACTTTTATAAAACCATTGAAACATCAGTTTAATAAAGAAGATGTATGAAAATATTTTCTTTGCTTTATTTCATTTTATGCTTTTTAAATGCTTGTCTTTCTCTTTACACACGTATTATGATTTCTTTTTTTGTAGTTCTTGTTACTGTTAAAAATAATAAAATCCATTGATATGAAATATTTTTTATAGAATATTTGTAATTTCATTCTAAAGCCTCACATACAGTCTGTGTGTGCATCTTTAACCTTAAAGTATGTTGTGATTTTCTTTACTACTTACTACATGTCCTGCTTATTTATTGCAAGAATAGGAAAACTGCCAACGATGCTAAAAATATGCATAAATAAAAAAAATGTTCAAAGACTTGCAATAAGTTTTACTTTATTTTTAGAATTTTTTCAAGGAAACTCAAAGACTTTGCGTTGCTAGGCAAATTGCTTTAGTGTATAAATTGCAATTTTTTTAAACAACGATTTCTTTCGAATTATAAAAAATATATCTGTGGATTTACTAATCCAAATTAATATTTTTAAAGTATTTAAATTTATTTTTCTAAAAATAAAACTTTCACACAAAATGCATTAAATTATGCGCATAATTCAGTAGTCTCACAACAAAACATGGCGTTTGCTTATTGAACATTTTTTAGGAAATGGAATATTATTTTTGTACTCTATTATCTTTTGAAAATCCGTGAATCTTAAAAATGTAACAGGTCTCTTTTTTTATCATAAAATGCAACATAAATAAATTTCAAGGACTAAGAAAGTTAAGTATGAAAAAAGCACATTTTGCTAAAATAAAAATAAAAAAGTAAATTTTGTTTAAATTCAGATCGGTCCGAATTTCAAAAGCAACCTGATGACAGCAACAACTGACAGTTTGGTATTCTAAACTCTTCTGTAGCTAATGCAGGGACTTAAATAAATTGATTTCAACACCAACAGAGACAGGCAGTAGAAGACGAAATTAGAATTAGAATGAGGACCGGGAGCAAGTCATCTGGTACCTATTGCAACACTTCTCTCAAGTTACAAATCTTTCCAGTGAATAGTATTCACTAAGAATTCAAAGACTTCTTTGAGTAATTTGTCCGCCATATCCAACGTTTGTATGTAATGTTGCCTTAAATAGCCAAAACGGGTTCAAATTATACCATGACAGTGACACAATATGTGCTCTGCTGTCTCTTCATATTCATATTCGTTACATAACCTGAAGAGGGTATTTTGATTGATCCTCAGATTTGCCAAGTGTTTCAATACTCTGCAATGTCCTGACCGCGTTTGAAGAAATTCTCCTTCCTGCCACTCCCTAAAACTGACGGAATAAAAATATATTTATACTTTATAGGGTGACACATGTACGCTGTAGAAATGAAACGTAATGTAGAAACACACAGGGCAATTCTGTTGCGCAACTGTTTCTTAATTCTTTTATAAAACTGCCGTTGACCTTTAACAGCAATTTTAGCAACCTTTTATATAAACAACTTAAAAGTCTTCTTCTTTTGTAACACTTTTAAAAGGTACGAATAGAGAACAAAAGAGAATTGCAGAGTACGAGCAAATCTGTGCTCTTACAGTGAATACGAGAAAAATAATTAAGAAAAAAAAAGAGTTTTCTCCTTAGAAATCAGCCCAACTAATGCAAAAGTAATAAAAACAACATTAAACGAAAATTCAAGAAGGCGACTCCTGTCTGATATTTTTTGAGATTCGCTAAATAAAAATTACACTGACCAACAAATGTCCACTTCATACAATTTTCTAAAAATATTATAATCAAATTTGATGTGTTTTGGCGTGATTATTTAAAAAATCATAATGATATTTGAGATTTATTAGTGTCCCTGCACTTAAGGTTACGGTCATGATTTAATGTTAAATTAAAAAAATATTTACGAAGAAAGACCTTGTTTAATTGGTGAAACAATGTTTATGGTTTTTGTAGCGAATATATCTCTGCAAACTATTGTAAATCGATAAATAAAAGTAAAAAACTATTTTAAATTAAAAAATTTTCAATCTAGAAAAGTCATGGATGATTTCTTTTAAATGTTAACCGCTGCTACGATTCAAATGGTTCATATGCCAGATTCAATTTTGGCATACATTCTTCAACATATCGGGCGGTATCTCAAGAATAAACTCTTCAATAATGGCTTAAAGTGTGTCCACTATCAATATAGACATGAGCCTTAACATAGCTCCACAAAAAATAGCTAAAGGCCTTCAATCGCAGGATCTAGCCTCCCCAAACGTGAAATAAACTGTTCATTGAACTAGCTTCTTAATTAGGCTGTGTGGCATGTAACCGCACACAAGATAGTGCTCGCCTTTCACAGTAACCTTCTTCGTCTCTGAAAAAGTAATTACATTGATGCCACCGACATCAGCTTATAATTTAAACCAAGCAGGGCATTTTTTGGAATACATTGGCAGTTCTTCCAATACTTCTGCTTGCTCTTCACTTTAAATATGGCAATTTTGATTGCTCACGTATCAATTCAGGCAGAAATTAAATTCGTCGCTAAACATAATTTTCGGATAAAAAAGAGCCAGGGCTCATTCAGCAAAAGTTAGCTATTTTGGTAGGTCTTGTGGCTTCATAAAAATAAATATAAAAATAAATAAAATTGTTTAATTGTGGTATAGTAACAGATTTGCAATTGCTGTGAACGGCTGCGAGTCGATAATTCGCAGTGATGAATAACACTGGCGAATACAGCTGCGATATTTTCTTCGTCCGCACTCACCGTATGCGTGTTGGTAGATTAATATCGGTTAATGTAAATTTCTATCGAAATTTAGTCACAAGATTTCGAATAGCCGCCCAAACTGACCATAAAATGGAAAAACTGCACGATGCACTCTCTTAAAGGAGCATGAATTTTGATAATAAAATTCAATGATCTGCAAGCGTTGTTCTTTTGTAAGTCAATTCATTATCAAATTATAGACCAAACTGAACATGGTTAACAGTAGCAGCTTAAACGAAAACTGCTGAGCTGTCTTAGGAAAGTTGCTCAAAAAATCACCCTATACAAGCTTTTTTTAAAAGTTAATTGAGCAAGAGTTTTGCTCCAAAAGAACTGTTTTTTTTTACATTTGCCAAGCTTTACGACTAATAATTCCGTAAAAAAAAGAGCTGTAAATTTCATGGAGTGCGTGTTAAGGACTCAATCATCATTAAAATTTTACTCTAGTTATTTTCGATAAAATTTTTTTTTTCTACTGTTGGCATACATTTGAGTGCATTAAATAGAAGCAAATCTTATATATAAAATGTATGCAAACGAATGCAAATACTTGTTCACACTGGAAAAATGGGCCATGTTAATGGAAATGATAAAAATATGGATGATGTGACTACAAAAATGTTATGACCTCAAGTTAAAAGAAAAACAAACAAAACAAAGTAAAAAAAAAAAAAATAGAAATCAAATACCAACAAGATCCATTTGCCCCACATTAAACACTTCCTTAATGTGTCTTTCTAAAAAAAGAAAAAACTCTGAAAAGAATACTTAATATAGAGAATGTACAATATTTATGCAAAAATATCTGCTTAAATAAATGTAGTAGTCGTGTGTACACAGACACACGTTTATGTATCTATAAATATTATTTGAACTCATAGACAGGCTATCACACTTAGAACACCAACCAACCAGTCACACGCAAAGAAAAAATATGGTTGAGGCAACAATATTCTGGTGAAAACATAGTATGGTTAGATTTATGATTGATTCTAACCATATATATTTTTAAAGCAAAGATATTAAAAATAGCTTTCAACTGCAGATGTTGCGGTTCAACCCCCGGTCAAGGCAAGAAATTTTTTTTAATTTTTTTTAATGCGTACATATTTTAATATGATTTAAAAAAAATTTTAATTTAAATTTTTTGTATAAATAAACTTGTTTTTTTATTCCATTGATTTTTCTTTTCTATCAATTTGTATTTATTACATAATACATCAGGTTTAAATTTATTTTTTAAAATTTTAGCTGACTCTACCAGGGCTCGAACTTGCGAACACTTAGTTAAGAAGCATTAACTCGCCACTCAACCACTTCAGCCGCAAAGCTCAGTTGAGTTGGAACGATTAAGTTTTTGTTTTATACTCACTTTATTTACATGCTTGCGAAAGAGACAAAATAGACAATAATTTACATTCAACCATATTTTTATCATTATTATGTTTGCTATGAACATATTTATGATTTCAAGCAAAATTTTATTAAACATAATATGATAATTATATGGTTGATCTACGACAGTAAACATAATATGGTTAAAAATAACTAAAAACATGTTTATCGTGATCAGAACAATGTTTAGATGCTTAAAATTAATAATAATATTTTTGTGAAGAACACACTATGTTTGAGGTGACCATATTCATCCATCTTTTTTCTTTGCGTGCAGTTGTACGTGGGAGAGTAAAAATCATAAAGAACAATAAATTTTGTTTCTATGTGTGTGTATGTACGAGTAGAAGAAAAACATTAAACAGAAACATTAAATATAAAACTTTTGTTTAGTTGGAGAGAAACGATTTATTGTGTGATTGTGTTTGGTATGAAAAATGAAATGCATTTTCCAACGTTTTGTTACGGTTTTTCTGTTTTATTCTCATACATGAAAAACAGACAAACCCAAAATATAATACATTTTTATGCATTTAGGTAGATATAAACCATTCATAAATTTAAAAACAAAAAATATTTAGCACGTAAAACATTTGCCTGAGATTTTAGTTCTTAGTTTTTATTTAGGAATTTTTAATTTTAATTTTTTGTTAAATAAAAATGATTTTTATAGAAAATATTTATGATCTATTTATGTTTTCTTTCCTTCAAAAGAGTATTTTTTCTTTGTCTGCATTTTTCCCTGCCGTTTAAATAATTTAGAAATTTTTATGGATATCGAATGCTATAATTTACCTTCTGCTTTTAAAAACGTTTTCGTTTATTATTGTAGCTTCTTTATTTAAAAAACAATTTAGTGATAATTTTTCTAAGGAACAGGGTAAAATGGATTTAGTGTTTTCGCAATCCTTCAAACTAAATTAAGGTAAATATAAGGCACTGCACAAGCATACTTGAAATGGCATATCAAAACAAATATATCAGTAACAAAATGTTTTGCACTCAAGTAAAAATAAGCAAAACAAGAACAGAAAAAACAAAATACGAATACACTGGAACAAAACCAAGTACCACAATAAAGAAGGAAACACAAATATGCAAAAAGGCATTAAATCAACGATCACACACGTTTGAGTAAGCTACTGCGTAGTACAATAGGGACAGAAAGGCTAAACACGAATTATCTTCCTTCATTCCATTTACCAACAAAACGTAGTAGTTTCTATGATATTAAAGCCAAATGAGCAACCTTCAACGTCTCGACCAGCTATCATCTGCTGGGGTCTTTCTAAGATTTTACTTACTGGCACTATCTACTAAGCCTTACTAGATACTTTCAAAGTGTCAAATTCTGAATTATTTAATGAATGGTAAGCAATGATCAAAGCAGCTGAGAAAAGGGAAGCTGAAAATGGAAGGGAGAAAAGGGAAGCTGTCAAACATTCCCCAATGCCATTCAAAACCACATTTAAAAAGCAATGATGAATAAATAATTAGTTCCAATGTAGCAGGAAGATGGAGCTGAAGGTCAGTTAATTTTTTTTTTTTTTTTTTTTGAGTGAAAGAAACTTGTGTCAAAATACATTTTTTTTGCTTAAGTTTGAAATTTTAAGATCCTTACCAGAGAAAGCTTCAAACGTTACATACAAAATTTCTTATAACTCCAAGTAGCCGTTAGAGAATGATATATTTTGACCTAAAAAATCGAAGGTTTTCTTACAATGAGTATCGGGAGCGTAAAAGTCCTTGACTAAAATTTTTATTTCTTTTTATAAAAGAATATGAGCCTGCTTAGGCACGCATGAATAGTTGAAATTAAAGCTGTTTGGAGGCCATTAATTTTGAAAAAAAATTTAATTGCCTACTAACGATAATTATTCCAATATTATATATGGTAACAATAATGAATGCAATTTCTTTTATATTTACAAAAGGTCTGTTCAATAACTAAAAATTGCTACGAATTTATAACAATTGTTACTGGAAAATGTTCATTAACTCGAAAAATTTGCAACGAGAGAGCGTCAAAAGACAGTAAAAAATTGAGAAACAAAAAAAATTCTTTTAAAATTCTTACTGGTAAAATTTTGATTTTCAAGAATTTTTCAAACAGCTGTTTTGTAAAAATATATTTTGTTAAATTTAAGAAAATATCAGTTTTTAAGACTATAAAAATTATTTTTATTTTAACTTAGGATCCACAGCACAAAAATCAGATATCGAAAGCAGTTGAACTAAATAAGATAAAATCTGGTACATCAAGGTTGGAAGATGTTGCATGTATATGTATATGTATTAATATACAGGATGGGCCAAAAGAAACCAAGGGGTGTAAAAGTTTAATAACTTTGTTGTTTATTAACTTTTTTTTATTTTTTCTTTCAGATTATATAATATACAAAATGGAAATTTTTTTACACTAAGTATGAAAAATGATGTCTCTTAAATGACCACCGTTTTCAGCTTCCCACTGATGGGCTCTTTTTAGAGCATTTTCCATAACATCTTTCAAAACTTGTGGCTGTAGCGTTCGAATTTCTGCAACAATGTTTGCCTTGAGTTCAAGGATTGTCTCTGGCTTGTTTACATACACTCGCTCCTTCAAAAAACCCCAAAGAAAATAGTCGGGTGCTGTCAAATCTGGCGATCGCGCTGGCCAAATAATTTCCGAATTTCGAGAAATTATCCGCTTTCCAAAAATTTGACTTAAAAGTGCCATTGTGTCTCGGGCAGTATGGGCAGTGGCTCCGTCCTGCTGAAACCACATACCAGGTCTGTTTTCAAGAGCAGGACGTAAAAAATTTTCTATCATAAAACGATACTGCTCTCCATTTACGGTTACAGCACTTCCATCTTCATTCTCGAATAAGTAGGGCCCAATGACATTTTCAGATGTGATCCCACACCATACTGTACACCTGATGGGGTGCAATTGGCGTTGATGAATGGCTCTTGGATTTTGAGAATCCCAGAACCTACAGTTCTGCTTGTTAACAAAGCCATTCAAATGAAAATGAGCTTCATCACTCATAATCAAATTTTCAATAAAGTTGATTTCATTTCTGGCCAACTCTTGAAATTTAACTGCAAAATTTAGACGTTGCCGATGATCTGCGGGCTTTAATTCTTGGACCAATTGCACCTTATATGGGTATAACTGTAAATCTTTTTTTAAAATGCGCCGTAGTGACGTACGAGACATTTCTAGCTGAGCAGAACGCCTTCTGCCAGATGTTTCTGGTGCTTCGTTAACACTTTGCTGTACTCGTTCAATATTTTCCGCAGTGCGACTTAAACGTGGTCTACCGGTTCGAGGCAAATCTCTTACGCTGCCATGTTGGTGATGACGATTAACTAAGCAACGAATCATCGCTTCAGAGGGCGAAATTCTGACGTTAAAATGTCGACGATATGCTCTTTGCGTTAAAATAATTGATCTCTGGCTTAAATAATAAAATTCTATTGTTCTGGTTCTCTGTTCAGTTGTGAACCTCTCCATTATAAATTCTCCAAGTGTTGTCTATATAATCTGAAAGAAAAAATAAAAAAAAATTAATAAACAAAAAAAGTTATTAAACTTTTACACCCCTTGGTTGCTTTTGGCCCACCCTGTATTACAATACTACTTCAACTGGTAAAGTGTTCATTTACTTTTTAACATTTTTCAGAGCTATTTTGCAAAATTCCTTTTTACTCTCTCGTTGCAAGTTTTTGCTATTTAGTAAAGTAAATGAACACACCTAATATATAAACTTTCTGTTTGGCAACACTGTTTTCGACAGCTCATCTGTTTTTGTCTAACATGTTACTGTTAAACATGTTCAGTTTGGTCCATAACTTAACCATGAATCGACTTACAAAAGAAAACCGTTTGCAGATTTTTGAATTTTATTATGAAAATTCATGCTCGGTTAAGAGAGTGCATCGTGCACTTTTTCCATTTTAGGGTCAGTTCTGATTTCTAGTTGAATGGATACATGAACAAACAAAATGGTGAGCGCTACCATGTGATAATTAAAATTTTTTTTGTCAAAAATGAACTAGGCCGTCATATGGTTTCAGGAAGACGGGGCCACATGCCATACAGCACTAAAAAACAGCAAGTTCGGTGAGCAATTTTTTTACTTTTGGTTTCGGTCAGTTGGACGCTTACATTGTGCGCTTTAATATTTGACACATTGGAAGCCACTGGAAGACATCGGCTAAAATCGTACCCAGCGTATAAACCATTTGAGGCTTTGCCACGGTCAACATTTACATGAAATCATCTTTAAACATTGAATTACATAGATCGTTCTATCGTCTCAAATAAAATGTTCATTCATTTCTTTAAATTTTTTGTGTTTTTATTTTAACTCAAATACGAAAGTTCTTAAAAAATCACCCAGTGTAACACTGGTCTATAATGAAAACTTTTCAATAGTGCTTGTATTCGTTTTCGATTCCGACAAAGATTCCAGCAGCAATCAGCCATCATATGATTGTCCCATTTCACTTGAAAACTTTCTTTCATTGTACGAATAATTTGGTGAAAGATTTTTTCTTGCTTTTCACTGTAGTATTTAAGGTTTCCTAGAAGTCGATCCAAATGAAGATGTGAATCGTGTAGTTACAGCTAAGGTGCTTTACATTAGATAACATATCATGCAGTGATTGTAAATAATGTTCTGATTTATGATTTCTAAGAAAACATTACCAAACTTAGCAAAACACTTGGCACATTTTTTAAGAGCTTTAACAAATTGTATATTTTTTTTTTATTTAGGACCAGCACTCAGGGGATGACCCCTACTCATACAATGCATTGTAATGGAAAATAGGTTGTGGGAAGGAGGATAGAGGGAGTAGTGTCTGTGAATATTCGATTTGAATTTGTCCAAATTGTAGGATTCAGGAAAGACGTCAGCATTAAGTTTATTTCACATATGAACTGTACGGCTAAAAAAGAACTCTATCTGTAAGGGGTAGTGCGATCCACTAACGAATCGACCACAAAGGGATGTGCTCTTGCTGAAAAACGTGTGGCTCGTGTGAATGAGCGGGTTTCGAGAACAAGATCCCTAATTTCATCAGAACACATTCCGTTGTAGTAACTATAGAAAAGTGAAACACAACCCTCTTTGCGACGGTGTTCCCGTGAGTCAATAGAGCCGGCTACCATACTGTCACTGATAACCACTTTCGCCCTCTCCTGTAATTTCAAAGTAGACTTTGAAGCACCGGCCCATATATGTATGTGAGTTGTATTCCATTCTTGGTCAGATATAAGCGGTGTAAATATGGAGGAGGTCAGATGGGGTGAAGTGGTGTCAATATAATTCGATTATATAAAAGTAAAGGTGGACATTATGTTTGGCAACAATTGCTCCCTTTCTCAGCGGCCAGACCTTTTTCTTAATTAAAATTTTTTGTTATGTTTTTAAAAGTAGATTTTGGTTCACAATTTTGACACACATTGCTTGGCACCCATGGAAAATATTTACTCCAAATTAGGAGTAGTAAAGTAGGCAGCTTATACTAGGTTGCTGATGGATATTTTGTTTCGTAATTAGCACACGTTAATTAGTCGAAAATCAATACAAACACTCTGGAAAATTTTATTGTCCTGTGTAACCGCTGTGCCATAAAATTTTTAAATTTGTAAGATTTTTTAAATAAAAAATTGTAGTAAGTGAAGATTGCTGTTGCCACTCAGTACTGGCTTGAAAAACATTCTAAATGTTTTTGTCAGTAAAATTTTTAAGCGCAGTCAGGTACGCCAATACTTTTTCTATCACACTTGTCTTCATCATCCAGCTGCACTGAAATTTTTTTCTTTTCATAAAAACTTTTAGGCAGTTGTAACATTTGTACTACATGATTTCCAATTTTTTATTATTTTTTCTAATCATAATATAGACTTTCCTATATATTTTTTTAATTTTATTTTTTAGCGTTCTCTTTCCTAACTCAATTCTTAACTTTTTATTTAGCAACTTGAGTAAAAGTACGTTGGGTGCATCCTATATAAAAAAAACACATAAACCGCTTGTCGGTGGAAGAATTTATTGGAAAAGTTTTAAATTTAATTTTTTACTGTTCTATTTTTAGCTGATTATTTTGTTATAAAACTTCAAAGAATTCTAATTAAAAAAAAACAAGAAGTAATTATAAACAAAATGTATATATATAGATATATGAGCATGTAGATAAAGTTCAGTAATATTATTTTCAAAGAGCACTTTCCCCCCCCAAACTTCTTTACTCACCATAACAAAACACGCTTCAACTACACATATTTAAAGGTGTCATCTGTGTACACACTAAATGAAATTAAATTAAAATTTATATGATCGAAAAAGAGACATGAAACTTACATAATGAACTTCAGCTCAATTCAAATAAAAACCAAAGTACTCTCAGATGTCATTAATAATATTTGTCAATATTGCTAATGAACACATTTGTTTAGAAACATTTTAGGAAAAAAATTCGAATGATATCAAAACGAAAGATTTTGCACAACATCAATTAAACTTTATCTCGATTTAAAATTTTTTGTCAAAACGATTCAATTCTTAGAATAAAACCGAATATTTTCCAAAAAGTTGTAAACGTTTTTATGAGAGGCCTTTTTTACAAGGTTTTTCCAAAAAATTTTACTGATAGGTTGGGTTACACAGGGTGCTTAAACAAGAAAAACAGAAGAGAATACACTTGGGTGCTCTGATGTGCTTCCTTTGTGATACCTGTATATGAGCAAATGAAGAAGGTCAACAATAAATATAGAAGAGGGTAGTAAAAAAAGAAGGAAACTATTAAACCGTCACCTAAACCAATAGTGGACATGGCAGTCAGACCCTGCGGTAATGCTTCTTTAAAAGCAGTGCAATAGCCCTAAAGATGTTCCCCAGTTTTCTCCATTTCCTCGTCCCTCTATCTGATTTATGCTCTTGTCAAAATATTACTTTCAATCTGATTTTTGCAGACTGAGAGAGAGATGCCGCAAGGCATGTCGGTATGCTACTCTGACAGTCTCGATCCTACTGCTGTTTCACCATCCTATTTAAGGATGTCCGGCATTCTTGGACCACATCAGATATCGAATAGATACCCACCTATTACGGTTTAAATGCGAATATACTCGTACTTGCCTAATGTTCCTTGACATCACAGGCAGTCTGCCGTAAGTTTTACTGATACTCACTCTTATTACGAGTGTTGGTCTCGTAATCGAATTTTTAAAAACATAATAAAGACATACAGCCAACGTTGCCACATGTCACTAGCATATATGACACATAATTTGCTGGTTTTAGCAAAAATTTTAGCTATTGAAAAATTATTCAGCATGGACTTGCAAAATGAAAATTTCCACTAAAAGCATTGTGAATGCCCCTATATTTTATTTTTTTGCTAACTTTGCATTATCACACTTTTAACTAAAACCTTTCCTAAAGGGCCTTAAATTATACCCTTAAAATAAGTTTCTATAAGTTACTTGTATTAAATAAAATCAAAGTTTCTATTCATTAATATTTAATTTGGTTTTTTCAATTAACTTTATGCGTTCAAATTAAAAATAATTTCATTTCGAATTAAGTACTTCTCTCTTTACAATTTCATTTAGAATTTGCCAGTAGCCATCGTGTTACTTTTTGTAGGCAGCTTAATCGTTTTTTCTTTTGTTTTTTTTTTTTCTGTTCTGAGTCTAAATGACACACAGGTATTTTTATAATTGCCTCAATTATTTCAAATAATTTATAAACTATTTTATACTTTCTGCTTTAACTGTTATTTTTGTTATTTGAAATTAAATTATTGCAGCCTTGACACAGTTAGTATATGAATAATTTTTTTTTTATTTTCCAGTACAAAATGGGTGGTTGTTATTTCGAAGCCAGTTGGTGTGAATGGTTTGGTAACAAAAAAAATTACTGTTAAGTTAGTTAGTATTTATTGCATATGGTTATAATGAATCATATGAATACAAAGTACTCGTGGGTATAAAATTAAACAAAAAAAAGCTTAGGAGCAGCGTTGCCATTTTCGCATTTTTAAGGCTAGTCTTAGCATTTTTTTCTCTACCTAGCTTTTTTCCTTGCTTTAAAAAGCCAAAATTTTCTATTTTCTTTTATTTTTTAATGAAAGCAATTTATACATAAACTAAGGCTGAAGGAAATTTCACGTCTCTCTCTTTGTTTGTTCTGTAAACTCAAAGCTGTAATTGGATTAAATTTATATTTTGTCTGCACATTGTTGAATTAAGTTTTTTAGTAGCAAAAAAAAAATTTACATTTGCTTTGGATTATAAATTATTACCGAAATATTTTAGATCAAATTTTGAAATTGATGAGTTGAGGAAAGTCAATTTTGGAAGCGATTTATTTTCAGCATGTTCTTCATATCGTAGCTTTATTTTTCCAAATTATTCAAAATAGCATAATTATGCTTCAGAAATTTGTCGTTGAAAAATCTCTTGCAACAAAAATTTTGTGCCAAAGAATTTCGTATAAATAAGAAAACAGACGTTTCTGGACTTGATGATTTTAGTATTAAGTTTTGTAGTACCGCTTAGTAATTCTGCTGTTTCGCGATTTTTATTGCAATAAAATATAAAGATGTCCTAAGCCAAAAAATCACATTGAAATCAAAGTATTTAGCTTTTTACTGTGCACTAGCTACTCTTAGGTAAATGATGCTATTTATAGCCATTTATCAAAATGACTTTATTTTTTGTTATCTTATGTTATTATTTTTAGGAATCTTCTTAGAGCATTTTAAGTTATAATTTTTTAACCTTTTTTCTAGTTTTTTATTTTATTTTATTTGATTTATAATTTGCTTTATAATTTAGCTTTTTCTAGCATTTTTTCCTTTTCTAGCGCTTGGCATTGCTGCTCATGAACTTGAATTCAATTACTGTTCAACTCAAATCAATTTTTAATCAGAATTTATTAAATATTTCTTACAAAGTAATAATAATTTAATTTGTTTTGAAAAATAAAATAAAATTTAAAAAAATTACAGCAGTTTTAGTTAATTTTTGTTTCTTGAACCGAAGCTAATTATTTATTTTAGGATTAATAAAACAATAGGGATTCGAAGAAAATTTTTTTAGGAATATTTCTTGTTTCTTTTCTTATTTTTATAGGTATAATTTTTTATTTGTAAGGCTATATGGCCTTTTTTATTGAAACGGCTAGTTTATTAAGATTGAAGTCGTATTATAAAAATGTATTTTTATATCGATAATACGATCTCCAGTTTAATAAGCTACCCGTTCCAATTTTATTATTTTTTTGATATTTAAGAAGAATGTGGAAAGTGAAAAATATGAATATTTAGCTAACACACTGATGGGTATATAAGATTCGGCACAGCCAAATTTAACTTCTTTTGATTTAAACAATTTGAGTGAAGTTGCTATTCCTTTCTTAAAATTATATCATAATTTGTAATTGCATACAAATAAATGTGATTGGCCACAAGTGAAAAAATATACAAAACCACTCATAGATAAATTCAGTATAAAAATGACTTCTGGATAACGGGGCTTAACATTTTTTAATACTATACTCGTATCTTATGTATTGAGAGGCCATTTTTGCATGGTTTTGTTGTTTTTTGTGTTTGTTCCAACTCATTTGTTTGTTTGTGGGAGATCTCTCTTTCTCTCTCTCTTAAAGGCAATATCTACTGTCTGTGTGCTCTCTCTCTATCTCAGAGAGCTTTAGTATACAAAAAAGCAGTTTCTTTACATATAGAGCTATAACTCATAGATTTTTTTATCTGTTGTTTTGTTGTATTCTGACACAGAGTGGCATTTTTGAGAAATTTTTTTTTTATACATTATTAGTGTGTTTAATAAACAGTTAATTTTTATTAACCTAAGCCAAAAACAAATATATGAGTTCCCATAATGTGTCATTACAAAAGACTTTGATTGGTGGTCAAGTAAAAATGGATGATGAGGTAAGAAAGTTAAAATGAGTGCAATAAATACTCAATAAAGAAATTACTTTTAATTCCAGGAGCTTGTTGATTTTTTTTTTAATTTAGTTAAAGGTAATTTAACTTAATAATAATTGTGTAATTTAATATAAGATTATAGATTTTTAAATGACAGAAGTGAACACGAACTTGTTAAGTTTTGATTTTTTTTTCAATATTTTCTTACAAAATAAATCAAAATCGAGATGGTGCTGTTCCATGGATTAGTAGGGTTTAAAACTACTGTCTTAAATTACAGTTTAAATGCTTTCCTTTAAAAAAATTGGTATTTTAAATAGACTTACGTATAAACATAAGCAAAATTATAAAATATATTGAAATTTTTTAAGCAACATCGGTGATGTCAAACAAGTTAAGTCTGAAAACTCATTACGAAAGGCAAAAATTTTAAAACTATTGTTGTCAAAAATGCTGTCATGTATACGAAGTAAATAGATACCTGTTTAAAGAAAATTATTTTCAGCAATAATTTAATTATTAATTTTTAGTTTTGTTAAATACCTAATTAAAAAGAAAAATGACGTGTGATTACATATAAAGTACGTTGAATGTTGTTACTCACACCTGGCGAAGTGATTGATTGATTTTGTTAATTTTTTTTCGACAGCATTGGACCAACGTTCTTTTTTCAAGTTTTGGGCATTTTTTGAGGCGATAGTAACCTTGATATTGGCGTTAATAGTCGACTTCTTTTCAATATTTGTTCAGTCTACATCATAAATAAATTTTTTTATTTTGACTTTTGGTTGAACAACAACTTTTTGAATAGTGAGCAACTAAACTTAATTTCGGTTTTTGGCCAAGTTACCTAATTTTCAAACAAAGAAAAACTTCAGAAGTCATCCTTGAGTAGGTGAAGACAGCCTAAGGAGAAGAAAATCGTGTAAAGCATAAATGCCTAATAAGGGTAAAGAGACAACCTTTACGGTAGATGCATTTTTACAATAGCATTAATTTCCCCCATAGGCTGGTGGGTAGAGTGCTAACCTGTCAATCTGGGGGTCGCAGGTTCGATTACTACTCTTACCCTGGGTGTTTTCTGCAGACAAGCAAGTTGTTAAAAAAAATTACTGTGACTGCTATTGCTATTGTTTAAAAGAAAAAAAAATATATCAAAAAAAAAATTTTTCCAATGGAGTATTTACCTTTATCAGGTGAGTGTTATTTGTAAATACCCGTAATATTTTATTATTAGGCTACACAGCAATAAAAAATGTATTGTAGGCCACCAACTTGCTTTAAAAAAAGACCGAGCCCCCCAAGTCTGACTGTTGCACTCTTCTTCTTATTCTATTTGCATGTTTTAAATACATCAAAGAAATAAAATTGTATTTTCTCATTTCATTTCATAACAGTTACAAAAAATGTGCTTTTGAATCGGCCACGCCCACTTTAAAATAGAAAAAGTTATTTGATTATCTATTTTTCAAAGGATTTTTCTGAAATTTTAATACATAATCTCTTTTTATATCTTCTAAGGATGCCAACTAAATAAAAAGGTAAAAGACCGTGCTAGCAGCTACTCAAAAAATAAAAATAATTTTTCAGTTAAAACAACAATTAAAAGCTCTAAAAAAAGTATTTATTTATGGATTAGAAGGCCAAATGTATTTTGTTGAATTTTTTCCTTTTCTAAAAAAAAATTATCAAGCTGAATACTCTTTTTTAGCTATTTATTGGTGGCTTGTTAGATGAAGCTCTTTAAATAACTAATTTTTTTATTTAGCTAGACTTAAATTAAATAGAATTTTGTTACGAAAAGGCTTAAATATAGTCATTTCAAAGTTATTTGACAAGTTAAATGTCATGAATAAATGCAATTCAAAAAACAAACTTTTAAATAAATTAATTAAAACCTTAAGAGGTACTTGTAGCGGTAACAATTTCTGTTTTTATTTCCGCTCAATGGTACCATAAAGACTGCAAAAAAACCTTTTACAAAAACAAGTTTTTAACATTTTTTTTTAGTTTTTGTGCTACAGTTGTGTGAGTTTTTTTTTTTTTTATTTAAAGAAAAGATAATTATAATTAAAATATAAGAAAAAAGAACGAACAAACTAATAGTAATTGCAATTCATACCATTTTTTTTAAACAGGATATTATACAATTGCTTTGATTTCCATTAGTTTACCAACAGTTTTAATGGCTTAACCTTGTCATATGTCAATTTTCTCATCTTTGTTTTGCTTTTTTTGTACTTTTCTTGCTTTTTAAAGTGTTTTACACTTCCTTTCGTTAAACAGTTTTTATTGTTGCCTTCTTTTTTATACGTGTGTGCGCCTGTGTTTGCTTTTTACTTCACTTATACCAACATAACAAATAATGAGTAATTATTGTCCTTTACTCGTTATACACAGCATTTATAGTACGAGTACAAGTAGCTGTGTGTATTAGTGTACGAGTGTGTTTGTATAAAGTTTGCATGTTGGTAATTTACTATAAAAAATCTATGTACTCGTATGTATCTACATATAAAAGTGTTCATATACTTGGGTGTAGAGCACGAGTGTGTTTAATATTATCCAGTTAGTAGGTAAAATTTTTAATTTAACGCTTCATCTGATAACAACTCGTACATGTAAATTGAGAGTAAAAAAAAAAATATTTAAGAAAAAAAAAACTGAATTTTATTACATTTTAGTAAAGAAAAATAAAAACATTAAATCTAACGTTTTATGTTAATTAAAATCTTCTCTATAGATATTTGTGGATAATTTTAAAAGGAGATTAAAAGAAAATTGAATCGTTGGTTGGTTAATTAAAATAAATAATCAGAAGAAATAAGACTGAAACAGTTTGAAAATAGTTGGTTAACAATCATGAAATATTTTTAATTATAATTTTTATATCCCTCACTGAAAGAAAAGCTTACCATTCCGTATGTAATTTTCACACCTTACATGGGAAACCTTATAAAGTATATATATTCTGGATTTTTGAAAATACCATAATCGGTTTAGCTATGTCCGTGTGTCCGTTTGTGTGCATATTGAAATGAACTTTCTGAAGTCTGTAAAAGACCTACGAAAAAGTTTTTTATGTCAATTTAGTGGTAGTTAATGTTTTCTACTACTAAAATCGGTCAATAAAGGGCTGAGCTATGACATCTGAAGTGCGTTTTTTGCCTATTTTGTCTAAAATACAAAATGGACAAAAAAGCTTGTTTTATCAGAAATAACAGTAATAATATCAGAGCAAAAATAATTAAAATATTCGGTCCACAAACAATTAATACTTTAAATTTTTTTTTTTGTATATAAACAATGCAAATACTATCAATAAAGGATGTGCTTAATGTTTTTTCTTTGAGTTTTTTTTTTTTTAATTATATTTTTGCATTTTATTTAAAATATAATATTGCAGCACAACAAATTTTTATTCTTTCCGAACTGTTTTTAACACACAAGCAATTAAACTTTTTATAAATTTTTCATATAAAGTTACTGAACGATGAATTAAAGGCTAAAGCCTTATAACTTACAAAATTTGTAAAATAAAGCTTTTACAAATCAAAAATATTTTATACGAATACACAGCTTAAATATTTTATAATTTTTTTTTTGCCATTTTCTAACATGTTAAAGAGTTTTATTAAATAAAATTAAAGAAAAAAACTTGCTAATGAAAAAAGTGCTTGTACACAGAAAAAAATATGGACTAAATAAATATTTCATTTATAATAAACAAATTATAATATTAATTAAATAATTAATTAAGTTAATTAAATTTGTAACTGAACTAATTACAAATTTCTTTAATTAAATATTTAATTAAATCAACACAATCATGTTTATAATTTAAATAAAAAAAATTAAGCCGTAATTGAATGAATTAAAAATTTAATTGAGGTAAGGTGATTATTTAGATTTTCATTAATTCATGCTTTGTTTTGTTTTTTGTGGAAAATTAATGTGTGCCTTTTAAAGGTCTACTACAAATACAAAAATCTTATTGCCTTTTTTTAAAAAAAAAATGCCATTGGACAGCATATTAAACTTTTCAATTGATCTATCAACAAGCCAATATTTTTGTTCATTTTATGAAAATTAAATCTGGGTTTTGTTAATAAATATTTAAAATAAAATTATAAAGAAAATTAAGAAAAAAGAAGACTAAATATTTAACATTTTTCTTAGAATTTATATCTTATTCATTTACAAATTAAGTACTTACAGACATTTCGCTGCTTTTTAAAAATGAGGATGCCAGAACGGAATTTTTTTGGTCTCGTTACTTAGAGTTTCTTTAATTGAAGTTAATTATTTAAGTTAGGATTTTCCTTATATTTATTTAAGAAGAATGTTGACAGTGAAAAATATGAATATTTGCTTACTACATTGAAGGATATATAAGACTCGGCACAGCCGAATTTATCTTATTTAAGATATTTTTTTACAGAGTAGACGCTCGCAAATTAGAACTCTTATTACTTTGAATCCTTCAGAAATTAGAACCAACATTGCTTCCTCTAATTTTTTGTTTGTTTTCAACAATTTTAAATTGCCTCCATAGTTTTTATTTATATGGCTTCCGTATAGTAAAAAAAGGAGAATCCCATGTTACTCATATAAGTTTCATTGTCAGTGCATTTTTGTTCATTAGTGTTTTTTTAACAATACAAATCTGCTTGTCTTCAGAAAATACCCAGGACTTAGAAAGGAATCGAGCCTACGACCGCCAGACTGATGGTTAGTACACTTGCCACTCATCTACGGGACAATGTTTGAGTGTAGCTTGAAACGTGTGTACATAAAATCTTGTTATTTTTTATAAAATGCCAAATAATCATAACAGAAATTATCTGTCATAGGAACCAAGGTTAAGATATTGCTAAAGATTGACTAAGAAGTACTTTTATATTTATCTTTGTTACGAAAAAAAGCCTTAGGAAATTAGAACTATCTCATTAACAAAGTGGTTAGTCTGCTGTATTACATTTACATTATGGATAACTAACTGTATGAGCAATATTCTTACTAAATATTACGTATAAGAGTAGTTCAAGATTATTATGTATTCAACGTTTAACAGTCAAAATGCAAATAGAATATCGCTGATTTAAATACAGTTGACTCGGGCTAGAGGGAAATTAAAAAAAATGATTGGCGAATAATTGAAATTTCAAGCTTTTAATAAGCTTCTGTGTGCAAATTAAAAAACCTTCTTGGAGACCTATCCAAAGAATAAGTTATCTGTAACCACATTTTCACTCAAGCATATAAACACGTACTTGCAAAGAATCTGATCTAGCGCCATCTATCTGCAGGAAAAATTATTACTATTTGCTTCATGTTTTTGGTAGCATTGTTATTAGAGGCGCCCACCAAAGTGATAAATTCAGGCTTAAATTATGTACAAAATCGTTAGTGTAAAAATTGTGGGTCTAAAAATGGGCTTGTCCGTTCAAACAGTACATGGCGACCTTTCTTGGAATATGGAGACTATATGTATCATCAGACAAATCCGTTAAGAAATACAAAATATAGCGAACAAACAAACAGAAAATGAATTTTATTTATATAGTTAACTTTTAAAATGTTGCATTAAATGCATGAATGTAGAATAAAGAGATAGAACTAATAAGAGTTTTCATTTGGAGAAACTAATGATCAATGAACAAAATCATTGCAATTAAAAACAATATTTCTTATTAAATATGTTTGTTTTTTAATTTTCCTTTCAGCTGACTGGTAATAAAAAGAGTAGAAAAAACAAAACAGAAATGAATGAAAAAACTTAATTATCGGTTGTTTTTTTGATTTTCTTGGTTTGTTGAGTTTTTGCACAGACACTATGACTGCTATTTCTGATAAAACTTGTATTTCTTTGTTTTGTATAATAGAAAAAATGCTCAAAAAACGCTTTCAGAAAAATTATACAAGAAGAAGTAGTCTCACTTCAGTGCTCATAAACCGATTGGGCTGTATTTAAATAGCAATCTGCTAGCAAATATTTCCAGGAAATTGGTATACAAAACTTTGCTGTATCTCTTCACAGGACTGCAGAAAATTGATTTCAACAACTGTTCAGACAGACGGAATCGCTTAATCGAGTTCACTAATTATATCTCTAGAATATATATATATATATATATATAAATATATTATAGGGTGGCACATGCTAGATGTAGAAACTACACACGGAACGATAAATTTTTTACTTTTTGTAAAGGGTAAACGAAATTCAGACTTGAGAATAGTGTTCCCAAAGTTGACTTGAATTTTTAAGCAATCTAAAATTTTTTAGAAAGAAAAAGTACTTTCATCACATCACATAACTGATTGACTGTAGAAAATTTCAAGTTTTCATTAATTTAAACATTTTTAGTTAATTTTAAATTAAAATTAATTAAATTGAGAAAATCCTTTAATTTCAAACTCATCGCATATATGAACTTGGTTGTTGAGTTTTTCCATTCTTTAACTAAGTGTTGGCTTTAAAAATTACGTTATTGTTAAAAGCTTTTCTTTGAAAATATTAAAAAGTTGTAAAAAAATTGTTTTTTTTAAGCATGTAAAAAAATGTGTTTCCTTTCAGAAACTGTTTGAATGCCTTGCACAAATATTTGTATTTATATAACAATACAAACAGCGTTTTCTTTTTATTTAATGTAGAAAATTTGGAAAAATCGCAGTTTGTTTGCATACAGTTTTTCTGTTACATTTTTAATATGAAACCATAAAATATTTCTAAATAAATGTTTATATTACTTGGCTTCTAAACCTTTCCTATACCAAGCAAGTGAATGACTGTGTATGTGTGTAATGTGTTTATGCTCTTTTTTATTTTTATTTTTTTTTTGCCAGCCAGCCATTACTTTATGCCGCCATATAAACAAATATATATTATATGCACAATCATACCTAAACAATGAGAATAAGAGGAGTCCTTACATGTTTAAACAATAAAAGGATCAAACAAAACCAACTGGTTGAGAGAAAGGCAGATAGAAAAACAAAAGGAGAGACAAAGTATGAGATAGAAAAGAAAAAAGAGAGCTAGAGAGAGTGTGAGAGGAAAAAAGCAGATTTCTTTTTTTTTATTCCACTTGCAAAACAGAAACAAGCAGGCAAAAATTACTAGCTGCAGTCATTATTATTGCTTTTGTTCTTATTTAGATGATGTCGTTTATGCTTTAGCGACCTCAATACACAAATAAATTGTTTGCATATCGTGCAAATATCATGAACTCTGAAAAAAAAAAAAATAAGAGGAATAAACTATTTTATTTTATTTTATTTTTCACTCTTCTTTGCCTTAACTACTCGTATATTTAATAGTTCTTCCCTTTGAAAGTTATTGTTCGTATGTGGAATTTTAACATTTTCTATAGAGTTTATGTTTGCCAAGAGCAATTTTTCTTATATATAAAAACATGTTTGTATGTTCAAACTATTGTAAGGGGTTGAGCACGAGCAGTTTTTAAAAAGGTTCAACATTTAAATTGAGTATCTTTTAGTGTAAAAATTTTAAAAGTTCTAGTAGTTCTTCCGCTAAAAGAATAATTCATAATTTTTCAAAAAAATATCATAGAATTAGTGATAACATTTCTTTGATTCCAAGACATTATTTCATTAAATCAATAAATAAATATTACATTAGTTTAATAAACAAAAAGCATTGGATGGAAAATAATTCAATTTTATCAAGGCAATAACTTAAAAGTACTGCTGCGAAACTTTTAATAGGTAATTTTTTTTACTACTTCCGTTCGGGATCAGTTTGTTACGCTGGATGCTTTAAAAAAAATTGTTTTATTTTAATGTAGACACTGGGGCATGTTTAGAATAAAATGACGGGTTGGTAGGGTGGCTGCTTAAAAGGACATAAACAATAAATTCATTTATGTCCCACTTGTGTTAAGTATGTTTCTGTTAGTGTTCAATATTACAAGAAGTGCAACTGATTTTGTTTGGTACAAATCGTCACATTCGATGTAAAATGAAAATGATCGAAATCTCGCTCACTAGTGGCGTGATTTACCCTCTGATAACGATCTCCAAAATGAACAAATGATTTACTGAGTTTGATTCGTACAAGAATTAATGAGTCTGAAATGTGAGAATCATACTAAACGACACATAAACGGCAGAACATGTACTATCTTGCATCACTAGCTACAACCGTCAGACATGGTGGCCAGATCAAACAAACAAGCCTCTAAATTCGTAATGAATGCTAATGGAATACAACTCTTATGTATGGGCCGGAGCTTCAAAGTCTACTTTGAAATTACAGGAGAGGGCGAAAAAGGTTATCGATGACAGTAGGGTAGTCAATTCTATTGATTCACTGGAGCATCGTCGTAATGAGGGGTGTGTTTCATTGTTCTATCGCTACTACAATGGAATGTGTGCTGGCGAAATTAGTGAACTTGTTCCCGAAAACCGTGGTGAAATGGCCAATGATTCGCACAACTCATCGCCTGTGGAATAATCTTCCTGAATACGTTATCCCTGCCACTTTCTATGTAGAAGGGTTCAAATCGAACGTTCACAGACACTACTCCCTATTTCCTCCTTCCCAAAACCTATTTTCCTAGTTCCAACACAATTCATTGTATAAGTAGGGGTCATCCTCTGAGTGTTAGTCCTAATAAAAAAAATAAAAATATTTGTGCAAGTGCAAGGGAACTGATGACTTGTTCCCGCTGCTGATTCTTTTTCTAATTCCACCTGATTTCATTTGACACTCACCTTCGCAACAGACAATGAACCAAAACCAGCCCAATAACTTATTAAACTGACCTCGTCTTACAAAAGACTCATACATTTGTTGAACTTGTTTTTTCCCTAAAGCATACAACAATCAAAAAAAAAAAAAAAAAAAACCAAATATTAAAATTTGAAGAAGAAGAATGGATAGAAAAAATACAAAAAAGACACTTTCTTTAATATTTGTGATTTTGGGTGTTTTCTTTTCATTTTATAAATTTATTCATATTTGTGTACTTTCTTTTTTCGTTTCTTTTTTTTTTTTTAAATGTTGATTTTTCAATTTATTTTCTTTGCATTTGGTTGTTTATTTCACCACGTCTTGTTGTCGAGCTGCAAACAGAATTGAAATTGTTTGAATTGTGTTAAAGCTTTCCTTTTTTTCTTATTTGTTTAGGTTTATTTGTTGGTTCCACATGAATTATTTTAACACCATATTTCAATATTACTAACAAAATACAAAAATTTATATGCAACATTGTTTTGTGTGGGTCTGTGATGTTTTTTTTTGCAATATTACTGGGAGTGTTTTGTGGTACAAGTAATCAATATAACCGATTTATTTATTTTACTTTCACAATATTTTTATGTACAAGTCTTCGGCTGTCAGGCAAGCAAAAATATAACAATGATTTGTTTGACTTATTTCGAATAAGGACATACACATTTAAAAAAAAAACATTTATTAAACATATTGGGATTAATAAAAGTTAATTTTCAAAACAACTCTGTTCTATTAAAAGTTTTAATGAGCAATATTTTCTTATTTTTAATAACATTTACAAATTGAGCTCAAACAGCCATTACTTCTGCTTAATCCTGCATAACCAATCACATATACTATTAATGCGTCACTTCGAGTCCATCTAAGAAAGCGGGAGTGCATCAAGTACTTCAAAAATTTACTAAAAAGTAAAACGTTTCAGCGAAATCAACAACTTTCAACCAGCAGTAGTTAAGATTTTCCGCATGGCGCAACTTCGAAACATTTATCTAAAATTAGATTATGTTAGCAAATAAGACAAAGTTATTTTAGGTATCAGTTGTCGATACTTTTCTACTTTTATTTTTTCACTTTTTTTGCTGGGCTAATTGTGAGATAGTCCATATTTAGCTTCTCACTCAATTTTAGCTTAAAAGTCTAATCAAAAACTTACCGTTTGCTCCACAAATCCTAATTTGAATAATTAATAACTTTTAACTAGGAAACTGATTTTAGTTATGAAAACTGAATTTCGGTCTAATCAAAAATGTGGTTGTGAGTTGTGTCAATAAAAATGAGCTAGTACCGCTAAGAATGTTATTGAAAAAACATAATATAATTAGTGATTATTGAGCTTTAGTCTTTTTTTTTTATAAAATTATTTATTATTGAATTTTGAATTTTGCTTTCCTCTGGAACGCGTCGTCCGGAAAATTGTTGATTAAAAAAAATAAATATTGAAAATAATAAATAATTTTATAAAAAAAAGACTAAAGCTCAATAATCATTAATTATATATAAAAATAAAAGTCTAAATAAATAATTATATAAATTTTAAAAAACATAATTTTAGAATTTCAATTTTTGCTATAGAATTTTTGATCGATGCCAAATTCAGTTGTTTTCTATTTTAGAAAATATTCATCACATTTCCTGGATTCAAAATTAATTGTTTCTTTAAATATTTTTAAAATATTTTCTTACATGAAAAACTAAAAATTTCAGCTCAAAATGAATTTAAGTTTTTATAAAACTATGGTATGAACCATCCTTTTATTAAATGAATTTAACATGAACCTTTAAGGCGTTAGCTAAAACTTTATTTATTTTTAAACACACTTTGTATATTTTTCATCATTTGAAATAAAAAATCAAACAACAAATGCCAACTTTATCAAGGTGTAACTGAACGTAAACCTTTTCAATTGAGTTGAAAAAGAATGAGAATTTAAAAAGTCTTAAAAAGATTGTAAGATATTTGCGACAAGTCGTCTGCAAAAACATCAGAAACAACACTCTTCCACATACAAACATATAAGCACCTGCTCGTAACTAAATATGCCGCCATTCAAAAGGAGACATAAAAAATTTTGTAGCCAAGAAAATAAAAACTAAAAAGAAAACATGAAGGAATTGGCAAAGCAAATGAATGTAAGTCTTAACAAGCCAGCAAACGAACAAATATAACAACAAAAACTGTTGATCCCTAACACAAACAATTCATGAGAATTATATATTCCCCTCCCTCAAACAAGGCAGTCAACCATTAATGATTTAACCAACTTGATTGAGCATCAAGAACCTCGCCACCAACATTTGGGAATTAATGACAGAAAATCATTTGGGAAGCAAAAAATATACACATTTTCTGGAAAATGTACTTGAAACAATAAACTAACAGAAGCAGCGAACACATCAAAAATTCAAAACTTTTCAGAAGCAAACAACGTCTCAAACTTTATGTTAAAGTGTATGAGCAAAGTTCAATTAAACTGATAAATACGAGCATTTACTTTCCTACAAATAGAATAATAAACAGCCTACTTGTATCTCATTGCAAAAAGTGAATTCTTTGTGAAATAAATTATTTTCATAAGATAAAATTGTCGCATTAAAATTGACTGAACAAAAATTTTTTGCTTCAGTAGCTAACGAATACTTGTTTTTTTTTTTTTCATTTAAAATTTAAACTTTGAATTGAAAATTAGTAATAAAAACCTTAATTTTACTTTGGCTTTATTTTCACTCGTGCTCATGCGCCACATGCCACTTAATGAGATATAAAAACAGACACACTATCATAAATATATATAATCAAAATTATTGCAAGTGAGGTGTGAACTTATCGGCCACAGGCATCAATAATGAAAATAATTATTTCTTAAAAGAGATAAAAATCAAATATTAAATTACAAATAGGGGCAGATAAAAGTATTCAATTGTTGCAGGAACAAGAACGAACAAGATGTTGTACATTAAACCAGGGGCCAAATTGTGGTCGATCGAAATTTCCGGTTTAATTGTATTGAAATTTCGAACACTATCCAGTTTAAATAAAAAATATCAAAGATTGTTGGTTCACGGGTTCGATTTCTGCTTGAATCCTAGATTATGCTCTTACACAAACCAAACGGCTTTACTAGTTTGTGTTGTCTCAATCTTAATCGCATTCTAAACACAAGTCGTTTCATTCGATATCTATCGCATGACAAAATTAAAATTTCGATAGAATATGCTCAATATCGATTGTGGAAAATAAGACTTAATTTTTTTTACTTAAAATATTAAAAGCCTCTGGTATCTATAATAACTGAATTTTTTAATTTTATACCTTGTGCATGCCCCAAAGTACAAGTAAAAAATTTTGCAGAAGTTTGATACGAACATACAAAGCGGCGCTAGAGTGAAACTTCGATATAACGAATCTGAAGGGGATCGAAAAATATTGTGAATCAGTGTAACTTTGGTATAACGAATACGAAAAAAATTCTTTTTATTCAAATTCTTTTTTATACGAAAATGCTATGTAATAAAAATTCACTATTCAAGAGTGAATAAAACACTATATAATCAACACTTTATAGCTCAATAGCTCACAATTTCTTCGTTATAGGTTTAGAGCATTTTTGTAAGAAAAACTTTAGAATAAATAGATTTGTTTAAGAGACTCGGCAAAACATGCGTTATATTGAGTTTTTCGTCATATCGAAGTTTCACTGTATTTTAAATTATTTTATTTTATTTATTTATTTTTGCTAAAAACACTTTATTTTATTTAAATTTTTATAACCTAAAAAATAAAAATGAAAATTAAAGTTAGAGATAAAAATCATAAGATTTGCTATAACTAGGCCTTCTTGAAGCCCTTCATACAACTTTTATAAATTTCAGTACTGATTCTAGTTTGAATCTTAAAGTCTTTTTCAACTGATCTTTCAGAAAAAGTATGGAAATTTTAAATAATATAAAAAAAAATCCAAATATAATTTATCTTTTACCTTTTTTTGTTTGAAATTCGAATTTGTAGAAATCCTTTCTTATTCTTTCTAAGTACTGTGAATTATTTGAGCTGTGGCTCGTTTCTGTAACTATAGGGTACGCCAAATAATTTTTTTTTTTTAAATGCTATAAAAACATCGAGTTTAGCTTCGTCTGTGTGGCACGTAGCGCCGTCCTGTTGAAACCAAATGTTGCCAATATCCTCCTCTTCAATTTTTGTGAACAAAAATTCGTTCAACATGGCCCGATAACGATCGCCATTGACTAAAGGCCACTCCTTGCTTATTTTCGAAGAAAAATGGCCCAATTATGCCTCTGACCCAAAATCCGCACCAAACAGTGACTCGTTTTGGGTGTGTCGGCTTTTCAATTTATGCGTGCGGATTTTCTGTTCCCCAAATGCGACAATTTTGCTTGTTTACATACCCGCCAAGATCAAAATGAGCATCATCTGAAAAGATGATTTTTTTTGGCAAAATCAGCATCTTCTGTAAGTCGATCGCAGGCCCACTTAGCGAAGCAAAAACACAACCATATTCTTTCAGCGGAAGGATAAAACTAATTATCTGTCAAATTAGACATGAGCTAAGTGTTACCATTCACGCTTATTTCATGAAAAAAAAAAACGTTCGATGACGGACCCTTTATATGCGAGAACTTCTCCCATCGAAAAGTGTGAAACAAAAAATTCCACCGTTTCTCGATTTGTGAGTAAAAAGTGTTTCTGTAGTTTAATGTGAGAAAATGCAAAGCTGTTACGTCTTTATTGGAATTTTCCAATGATTCAAATGTCAAATACAATATAAAGTGTCAACAAAAAAGAGGAATTTATATAAGGTACTTCTACATGACATTTTTGTTTGTTACAAATTTTGTTAATACAAAATGTGAATAAAAATGGTGCGATGCTATGACACACAAAAAAAGAAAAAAATTTATTAACAAAGAACACACATAAAATTTCAATATTTAGCTACAAAAAATATTACACTACATTTATTTTAGGTAATTTATTAATTCAAACGTTTTAAGTTTATTAATTTTCATTTTTTCATTACTTTCGCACCTTTCTCTCATGCATTTTAAAATGTGAGATGTTTTGACACTTCTAGTGAGACTTTTTCGCAAAATTTTGTTACAGAAACACTTGTACTCGAATTTTCTAATAAAGTACGTCAAAATTACTGAAAACAAAGATGGTTCTCACAAAGTAAAATTACAGAAACACTTTTGTGTAATAAATGACATTTTGTTTCAATTCTCATTGTTTTTTGTTCAATTCTATTGTTTCTTGTGAAAATTACCTCGATGCGAGAGTTACAGAAACGAGGAACTGGGCGATGATGAATCATTAACAGCAGATAACTAATTACAAGATGAGTTAAAATAATTGTGTAATGGCTAAAATATAAAAGCTCCGCTAAACTTTCTACCGCATTTTTCAAAGAAGGCCTATAAATAAAAAACAAAGTGCAAATCGTATGTAAAAGAGAAAAAAAAAATAAAAAGGCCTTTAGGCAGCTAAAGAAACCCTTCTTAACAACCTGTTTACTGCTCGATTAGTTATTTCCTTGTCAAAATATGTCGACCACTACACATTTATTTATTTGTTTGATGAATTTTTGTTTATTGTTTTTAAGCACTTGAGGTTGGTTGCAAATGTTATTAATATTGAATAAGTTTGATTAGAAAACACCCTTATTAACTTGAGCATATCATCATTTGAGTTGGTATGTGTTTTAGTTTATTTAGTTACATCTTTATCCTCTTGAGTATTTGTTCAACTGTTTATAAGAATACTCGTATCTTATTCAAGAATAAATTCTACTATTTACTCTAGATTCGTATTTATTTATGCCCTCTTATGATTGATTACACAAACGTGTGGCTGTAAATTAATTTACCACAGACTACTAAAAAAAAGAAAAGAAAAAGACTACACTAGATTATTTTATTCTAATATGTCTTTAATCATCATCATCATCATCGTCATCTTCAAAAATTGAATTTTGCTAAAACTTTTAGTACATTTTTTTTCTTAAGAAAATTAGATTGAAAAGTTAGTACTTCTTCTAATTGAGACAATAAGTAAATAAACTTTTACAGAGTTGGGTATACTTAAGATTGTAATTTCCAAATTGCAATGTTTTTCGTCTTGCAAAGATTCAAAGGTAAAAATTAATTAAATAAAATTTTATAGTTTGAGATTAAAACTAAAATTCTCTGCACTTTTCAATACGAATGCGAGTCATCTTCAATAATAATTTTATCAATATTTATATTAACACTTTCTCCATAATTCCCATTTGTGATAAGTGCTTAGTATATCTAGTGATTTCTTCAGCTATTCAGTTTTTCTTTGAGAAGGTTTTTCAGTCATAAATGGATTTGCAACGAATTTGTCGATTGACTTTCTTAACGAACGTTTGTTGATATACGAATTATTGTTTTTATTTAGTTGTTTCCCATGGTGGAAATATGACAAAAACAAATAAAACAGTTCTTAATTTCACTCGAATGTTATTATAGATGTGGACTTCATTTCATGTAGGTTATCAAGTGGCAGCCACTTCCACTTCCACTTCTAGGCATACTTGTAAAATGTGTCTTTTTTGAAAGACACAGCATGAACTGTACTGTAGTTAGTAGCTGAGGGTAGAGCTTAATATTATTTCTTCTGAGGTTCTGAATAACCTCCGCAGCACGATAGTCATGTTTAAATTAAATATTAATAAACTTAACTTTGAACAAAAAAAAAAATTTGTTGGATTTCCAATTTTTTTTTGACCTTAAAAAGCACAACTAAACAAATGTTAACTTTATAAAATTTTTCAGTGTTAACTGCTGCAATCATTTATTACCTTAAAGTAAAGGGAACTAGTCACATAATATATCATTGGAATAGTCCTTCAGGTATGAAGATATTGCAATATTCCAGACTTCGTGAGTAATACGGTACCAATTAGCCTTGAACAAATGCGTTTTTTAAATGAATGTTGCTGTTTTTCGTTTTATCTATGTAAATAAGATTCATTTTCTGTTTGTTTGTTGGTTCGGTAAACACATTTTTGTTTTCCAACGTATTTGTCTGAAATTTTTTACATATACGTGCATGTTCTGTATTACACACGGATTTGAAAAAATGTGGAAATAAATTTTTTTCTTCTTATTAAATGAAAACAAAATTTTTAAAATCTTAAAGTGGACCACAGAATAAAATATTGGGATTCGGAATACAGAACAGCACAAGAAAGCACACAAAAATGTAATTTAAAAAATCTGAGAAATGTAAAAGTATCGAAAGTACTTTAATATTTGGGCAACTTTAGTACTTTGCCATGACTGAGAAGTACTATTTGGGAGAAACACTATAGCCTGTTCGGACGTAAAAGTTAATAAAGTCAATTAAGTTTTAAATTGTGTGACTGCTTTGGGTGTTCACACATATTCAATTAAGTTTACACAATTAAGCATTTGATAACTGAAAATATTGTGAATTTTTTTTTAAAAGTATTTTTGAGTATTTATAAAATAAAAAATGAAAAGAAAGTCAAATTTTAAAAAACTGTTGGTAGCTTATACTAAAAATATTGAACTACTCCGATCAGTGCAATCCAGTTTTGAAGGCAAGCTATTGATTAAAAGAAATTACTTATTTTCAATAATAATTTTATAAAATTTATTTACCGGTAACTTCGGCTGCCATTTCCTTTTTATGACATTTATTTTTAAATTCATTTAAGTTTTTTTTTTTTAATATTGAAAATATTAACTTTTCTCACTTTTGAGTTGATATTTAAGAGCACAACAAAGAGTTGCATTTTGATTAACGTGCAATCAAATTGTAATTGCGCAATTATTTAATGGAAATTTGTATGGTAAATTGAGCTCAATAAAGGCGATAATTACGTAAAGTGCTTAATTGCGCAATTAACGTGTATGTCTGAATAGCCTATTATAAGAAAACATATATTTCAACTTAATTGTTGCATTCACGGCATATCGAACTATTTATTTCATACTGTTCACTGATATTTATTAAGTACTTACTGCCTACGAAATTTATTTTAAAACAAAAAAATTTTATAAAATTTTTGTCAAAAGCGGAATTCACCCTTGATGACATACATACTTACAATTAAAATAAATTTGTATTACGATTTTGTTGCAAAGCGTGAGTGATGTTTTTTTAGATACAGCAAACTTGAAACATAGCTATTTGGTTAGAAGTAATCAGGTCTCTATTTTAGCAAATTGTCATTTTGCAAATATGCTGAACAAAAAAAAAATCGAAATTACGCCACAAAGTTTTGTTTAAGTCGTAGGTACATTGTTCTTAAATTTTCTCAAAAATATCCTAAAAGTTGTGACAAAAAGACGAGTTTTTTGCAAAATTAAGAAATTTTTAACTTTCAAAAGTCATTAAAATAGAAGTGCTTTTATCCAATCATACAATCTCAAAGCAAACGAGACATACTTTATCAAAGTCGATGCACAACTTTTGATTTTATTCAAAATTAACCTACAGTAAATATGATGATCATAATGAATTATTTCGTGAGTATCCGTTTTAAATTTTATAAATTTTTTATTTATTTCACTCGTCAGTGGTTTCTTCTTAGTAAAAGCTTTACATTGTATGTATACTTGATTAAAAAGATAGAATCATTAAATATGGAAAAAAAGTCACATTGAAGTGCCCAAACAAAATTCCCAACCAACATTTTATTAATAAACAAAAATTGTTTTTAACTAGAGAAAACTTTAAATTTATGATTTTGATCACTTTCACTACGTTGTCACTATCTGGTTCATTAAATTTATTTTCTTTTCTAACCAATTGCTTTTCCTAACACTTTAAGTGCTCCTGGAAATTTTCATATATAATATGAGTGACAAAAAAATTTTAAAATTCAACTCACCTGTTTGCATCGTAGTTTTATAAGATTTGGTTTTGTTTTTGCTTATTTGTTTGTATAATTTCATGTCTTTAAATGTATTTTGTTTTAACTGCGAGCACTTTTCTTTCCAAGTTTAATTAATTTTAATTTATAAAATTGTAAATATTGTTTTTCACATTATTTTATTTTATTTCTTTAATTTATATTTTCTGTTTAATGATAATGAAAACAAAGGCACGCCAGCAAACCAATGCTTATTGAGAATAAAAGTTCTTTTATTAATTTTTATTTATTTTCTTCTTTTTGTTTAAACAATTGTTCTACTTGTCTGTACTAAAAAAAGAACACAGAAGTAAAAAGAAGAGAAACAATTTTTAGTTTGCTTCAGGGAATTTCAGCAAAAAAAATTAAATAAAAACCACAAACAACTATTGAAGCAAAAATTGATTAAAACAGTGAAAATATTTTTTTAAACACTTTAATATGAAAAATTAATATATATTTGTTGTCTTTTAAATATATTTCTCTTTTTGGCTGCTCTCTTATTAATTATTATAGTCTGCTAAAAAAAAATTCTTCGAATATTCGTATTTTTTCTCTCTTTTCTTATTCTCACTTATAAATTACATATTTAGTGAAAAAAAAATTAAAATTTTTTACAAATAATTTAAAAACAAATTTCTATAAGAAAATTACAATAAGTGTATGATAAGCTAAAGATAGGCTTGTGTTGCTCATAACTTTTAACGTGAACTTCAAGCATTTAAAGTTGCCATATTTTTTATTTTATATATGACAACCTCAGCATCCATAGACATTGAATAATTTTTTTATTAATACATAGAAATTAAACAACACAATTACATAATAAAATAACAAATATTGAAATAAAATTTTAAAAGTAAAGAATTTCTTAGTTATTTGAAAAATAATCGTCAAAAAAAGGCATGCCGTTGCCATTAATTATTTATAGCAACTAAAAGTAATCGGTAGTCGTGCCACATAACAAATATTAAAATATTTATCTTATTGAGAACTTGTAATAATGGAAAAAAGTTATTCATCACTTTATCAGTTACTTTAACTAAAGTTAATTATAGCTATCTGAGACGTTATAAGTAAGTTGTAATAATGGCTCTAAGTATCCAAATCTTAACTTAAAAAAAAAAAAAAAACTTAAATAATTAAATAATTATTCAAATCTTATGAATAAAAGAAATAGACTACGTATAAATAAAAAAGTTAAATGTCTCTTCTTGCTAGGCGCAAACATATTGAAAACAAAAATAACTACTAGAGTCCAAGCTTGTTAAGGGCCATCATTACAACTTACCAATTAATACTTATAGTTAACTTTACTTATAATGAACAATAAAGTGAACTTTAAGCTTTTTTTCATTTTTACAACTTCTCTGGCGGTCATTTGCCAGAAATCATATTTAAAATGTAATGCCACAAGATTATCTTTCGGATAAAGAAAATTCATGTCAATCGAATAATCCATCGTTGTTTTATTGCAATTTAAAGTTCTATATGTCTATAAAAAACACCCTTTACATAGTGGCAACGGTATATCTTTTTTTGACTATTGTTTTTAAAATAACTAAGAAATTTGATACTTTTAAAATTTTATTTTAATATTTGTTTTGTTTTTTTTGGGTATTAACATTAAAATAAACTACAATATTTAAGGCTATTGAAGTTGCCTTATCGAAAACAAAGCAACTTTTAACGGTATCATCAAGTTATCATACACGTTTTGTTAAAGTCTACTTGTAATAATGAAAAATAATTTATCTGTCCGATAACATCCTGCTTTTCCTTATTGCTGAATTGCAATAATGGCCATAAATCTTATAAAATTCAGTTTTTAGTTCAGAAAAAAAAGAAAATTAGAATTGATACATGTATTTGATATACTTATGCACTCGTGTATGTAGTCTGCAATTATCCTTTTCTTACTATTCATACCCTCTAAAGCAATGATGTTTAAGGTAAACGTGTAAAACATTGAAAAAAAGCCGTGTAAACAAAAATTGTCTGTGTCAACAGAAATGCAATTTCAAATGAAAATTTGCTGCAGTAGAGTTGAATGTGACATTAAAATACAATACAATTAATTTACTTAATTATTTTTTTAAGACAGTTACCATGCCCACTACTTCTAATAATTTTATATAAACAATGATGGTTACTAACATCCAATTTAGCTGACGGTTAGCTAGTGGAATTGTTTTGTTTTATTCCAAACTGGCTTAAAAAAAGCCTACGAAAAGATAAATCTCGCACAATTCAAAAATAAAAAAGGTTTAAAAATAAGAGCTTTAGATTTTAAATTTGTTTAATTATAAAAAAAAATGCTGTTTTAAGTATGAGTAAAAATATCAACAATATTTACAAATCTTTTCAAGGAGTACCTAATTTGGGGCCGCTATCATTCTTATCTGTCAAAATTCCTAATGCCCACAGAAAACGTATAGATCATACTAGATCGCTTCGCTAAGCGATTGGAATATTAAATTTTTACAGCCTGTTTGTAGTAAAGTTGGCTGTAAAACAATTGGTTTTTTATTTTTGTATTATTATTATTAACCAGTAATGACATCTAGGGTTTTAACTCTATTTTTGATTGTCTTTAATAGGTTTTATTAAGCCAGATGATTTACACTACTGTAGAGGATTACGCATCATCAGCGTTCTTATTTAGGTATAACGCTTTAACCTAAAAAGCGCTATGCTTGTCGCTTCTATTTAGGTTAGGCCGTAATGCGCAGCAAAGAATTTAGTATTTTAAATTCAATGCGATTTTTATTCTGATATTTAACTTGGCTTATCGTACTAAAAAGCGAACAACCTCAGCATTACTAAGCTGTAGTACAAGAAAACTAAATATGAAATTCATGAAAATGTGTTTTTTTATTTAGGCGGAATTCTTTCGAACAAAATTTTTTTCGTTGGAGATTTTTAAATGATAGTTTTCTGCAGCATACCTTTTATTAACAAATCAAAAAATGTGTTTTGAAAAAATAAGCCTACATGCAGGTGCAAGCCGAGTATTATTTTTTCTTCTAGAAATTACCTGTTCTCCTGACCAGTTTCAAAATTTTAACCAAAATTTAATTAACGGGTTTATTAATTTGGCTTTCAAGCCAAATGTGTAAGTTTTTTTTTTAAGAATGCAACTCTTTCTGAAAAGAAATTAAAAACAGTAGCAGCTTAATTCAATATTGGGCAGACAAAATAGAAATTTAATCCAATTCAAGAACAAAGTTTAAAAGACAAACACATTTGTTTCTTTGTGAAAGAGAGGCGTGAAACATATAAAAAAAACTATGTGAGCAGATACATTTTTTCAGCTTAGTTTATATGTAATTTTTTTTTTATTTTAAAAAGATGTCTTACGAATAAATTATTTTAGACTTTTTTGAGTCTATTTTAACAATGAAAGAAGATTAGAAAAAATTACAGACTAAATCACAAACTTTAAAGCTAAAAAAGTCTAAATCTAGGCTTAAATAGGCTAAACAGGCAACGCTACGCTACTTTATAGATTTTAAAATTGTGACCAGAGAACTGTATAAAATTGACTTTTTAGTTGGTTGTGGATGATTGAAAATTTGTATGTATAATACAATCAATCAAATCATACAAACGAACAATTGGAGTAAAAATCGTGCACAATTTTATTACAAACAAAAATCAAAAAGTAAAATTTAAACCTCGGCATTAGCATGCACCTGGATTCCTACATTCAGTACAAATACACACTCAAACAAAAAATATTTGCCTATTTTATTAGACAATAGTTTACTCAAATATGTGTGATCGTGGTTTTTATGCCTTTTTTGTGTTTCGAGTGTTTGCATTTTGTTTATTAAATTCAATCGTGTCAATTAGTTTTTAATCGTGTCTTGAACATTCAAGTCATGTTTGAGGCACATTCAAATGTTATACACGATTTTTTATGTGCTGGTTGTGACGTACATTACTTCAAAACCAAACACCTATCACAAAGTATTTAGTTAACAACACTTATTACGAATTAAAATCAAAAAAAAAAAAAAAAAAAAACAAAAATGTTACAATTATATTCTAACCCCCAAATTCATAAAAAATATTATGTGCTTATTAAGGGCTTATTTGACAGACTTCTATGCAGTATTTGTCAAATAACCCCTTATTAAGCACATAATATTTTTTATGAATTTGGGGGTAAAAATTTAATTTATTTAAAATGTATTTTAAAAGAAATTATTCCTACAACTTGTTTCAAATCCATTTAAAATAAATTTAATATTTTAGAATACGGTCTCTGGTATGTAAATACTTTGCTGGAATGCAAAGTTAATCGAAATCAAAATTAGTATTTTTTTCGGACTTTCGAAACTCCATCCTAATAACAGTTTTCTGTACTAAAGCTGCCTTGTATAGCTACACACAAGCCCTAGTATATAAATATAAAGTTTACATTGCAAATTTTTGTTCTAGAAAGCACCGCTCAAATATGGTTGACTTCATTTTAAATGTAGAACTGATAAAGGCATTAGAATAAAATATTTCATGCGACACCGTGATAAAATAAATTCAAATAAACACAAATATTTACCATGTCATGGCATTGGTTAACATAGTGCTCTTTTAGTGTTTTTAAGGGCTTACTTAAGTTCCCTTCGAAACTTACTTAAAAAATAAAATATTTCATCAGCTGAGGTAAAATTAAATTTTAAACTAATTTTAATTTTTTAATGTTAATTTTAATCTAAAAACTAATTAACAGTTTATTTCGTTGTGTAGAGACTCAATACATAAATTTAAAGCAAAATTTTCCTTTTCCTTTCATTTTATTATAACTTTGTTGATATTTGTAATTCTCTTTAAAATAAATAGAATGTGCAAATACAAAAAAAAAAAAAAAAAAACGCAAAATTAGCAACACTTTCAACAGAAAAACATTTCCTAATTATGCTTAGACTTTAATTTTTAGTTTTCATCTATTTTATGAATATTTTCTGCAGTTGAAAGTGTAGCATTATGTGGGATATGCTGAGTAGTAGTGGCGAGTTTTTTTTTATTTTATTTTTTGTTGCTTCATCTCTCCCTTTTTTAGATTTTAATATTTTTTTTGGTATATTTAGTACACAGACTGTGTGGCTGTTAAAGTTGGCTGGATATCTGACATGATTGTGGTTGTGTCATTGTATGTATGCATGTATGTGCATGAGTGTGTGTTAAAATGTGCGTGTGTTGAAATGTATGAATGAGTGTATGTGCACTTGAAAAGCAAACACTTTCACAGCAAGGATAATGACGATAAATAGAAACAGAAGGACACAAAAAGGAAAAAAAAAACGAAACCCAAGCACAAAATAAAAACTTGAATGATGCTGGAAAAATATTCTTTAAATATTTAACTTTGGTTTTTTAATATTTTAGCAATTGGAACAGCGTTTTATATAAAATCTGTAAAAAAAAAACAGAGTGTAAAATAGACGTATATTTCCAGGGATTATTAAAATTTTATAATTCATAGCATACTTTCAGGGTCTTTTCAGTGATATATACAAGCAAACATTTATATACGCATGTATGCCAATAAAATTATTGTTTTCTTTGATTCATTTTCTTCACTTTTCCTTTATAAACTAATTTCTTTTTTTTTTTTTTTTGAATTCGTTAAAACTTTTTTTAATATGTGCCTTGAAAATTAACTCTTACATTTTTTGTTTTAATAATAATTCAAAAGTATATATTTTTTTAGTTTTTTCAATAACCACTCATGTAATCACTAACCTTTTAACTAAAAAAATGTCTTTTATAAATTTCCATTAAATTTTCTAGAGCTTTTGTTTTACATTTTTTTTTTTGTTTAAGTTTTTTTATTTTCTCCAGATTTTATTTTTAAATATAAGCACTGATTTTTATTAATTTTTAAAAGATTTTCTTTTTGCGAGTTGGAAAGTATTTGCCTGCGTTTCAATTGTGTTTGATAAATGGTTTTAATAAAAATAATGTGTATTAGATGGAATTTTCATTTTAATTTGGTAGTTTTTCCTTAATTTTTTTTTTGCTTTTTTTATTTAAACACTAACACATTCTTTAACTACTTTTCAACCTGCTTGCGGAACCGCCCTAAACAGTCGGAATAAAACTGAAAATATAAATTGATGAACATTTACCGCACACACTGAAATGCCGAAGCTTTTTTGTGCGCTCATACACACAGATACATACACACACACAGCTGCACATACATACATTTAGCACAAATAAAATTCACCACGTTACACGAAGGATACGGAGGCGATAATGGTCATTAAAATGTTAGCATACATGCAATCAACGAATAAATGGAGATGACAGAATGGAAGAAAAGAAGTGTAACAAAAGAGAAGTAATAAAAAAAGCTAAAAACAACACAATAATGTCAAATGTGTGTGCAAGTATTCGTACACATTTTGTTTTGTTGTTTACATACTGTTTGAAAAAAGCTCAATGAGACAGTGGTGAATTTTTATTCAATTTTATTCATTCAATCAACTTTAGGATATGTTGTATTTAGCATTAAAGTTATACACACTCACACACTTAAGAGTTTCTTTGCAAGCAATCAGTGCACATGTACTATAAATGTATAATATGGACGATTGAAAAAAAAATTTACTTGAATTTTTTACGAAAACAAATTAAAGCAAAAGCAATATAAAATAATGCAACATTTGCTAATTTATCTACCGTTAAATGATTTTTATTTTTTTACAATATTTCACCTTTTTTATATAAATTTTTTTTATAAAAGAATCATAAATAAAATTTAGTCTGTTTTTTTCTACTGTTTGTTTAAAAGAACTGCCTGCGTTTACCGTTACAACACGTTGTTATGTGTCGTTGTTACAACTGCGAATGTCAGTTCTGTGTCCTTTATTTAATTGTCTGCTATTAGCATGACATTTGTATTATGAAGTTGATTTTTATGTGGTGAATTAGCAAATCGTTAATTTTGTGCTGCCACCTTTGCAGCAAGAAAAAGCTTTACAGAGTTGTATTTACAAAAACTCCTTTTTTAAGGATGTATGGATTACAGGGTATAACAAAATTTGTTCAAAAATTTATTACAATTAAAATAGAAAACAAAAATGGCTGGTAATAATGGTTTTTGCTGTGTTTTACTCTGTTCTTGTTTACACTTGCAGAGTGATAAACAGAAACCACATACTGCAATCAAAATAATAAAATTATTTCAATTTATTTTATGCTGTATAAAATGCAATGACTTGGAAATAGATCTTAAAAGAAGTTAGATTCTAAAGTAAAACAAAAAAGGACTTTATATAATAGAAATAAAAATATTAGCGTTAAATAATTTAGTGATAAAAAGTGTGAATGAAAACTTTTGAAAATGTCCTGAAAATGATAGATAACAGTATTATTTCTGAGAGGCTGTATCAAAACTACAGTGGAATTAGAAAAATCTGTTTAACATAAAAATATTTATTACAGTAGAACAAGTGTCTTTTTATACCCTTCACAAAAAGTGAAAAGTTGTCATTCCGTGTGTAATTTCTAAACAGTACATGTACCTCCCTATAAAGGATATAAATACTCTGGACAGTCAATTTAATTTCTCTCCGTTTGGATGTTGAAACTAATTTTCCGAACTCCCTAAAATACCCACAGGAGAGTTTAGTATGTCAGTTTATTGGACGTTCCTGCGCCTAAGTTGCTATTTAAATTCAGCTTAATCCGTATATAAATTGCTAGCCTATAAGTTCTAAAATACAGAAACCTCTATGGTAAGCATTTTTTTTTTTTTTTTTTTTGTAAAAACAGTCCGCAAATGGCCAATGATTTTTTTATGGAATGTTTTAAAGTATTATGAACACGAATTGTGTAATCGTAAAAAATATTTAGAACTACAAGTACAAAATCTTATTGAAAGATAGTTTATGAATTTTGATTTTAAATACAATTTCTTGATTTGATATTAAATGTTTATTTAAATATTTTTGGCTAAAAAATATTTGCAAATATTTCGATAAAATTAAATTAAATTTATTTTGCATTCATATTGAGTATCTTGCTTAAAATATATTTTTCTCTATTTAAAAATTGAGTACTTACAGACACTTTATTGTTTTTAAAAATAAGTATGCCAGAAAGGATTTTTTCTTAGATTTCGTTCATTTAATATTTTTCTACTGAAATTTGTTATTTATTTAAGGAATAGCTGTTTTTACCCGATCTCATGTAATCAATACAAATTAGCGACCTTTTAACTGAATCGCATAAAAATGGGCTTGGCCGATTGATTTTATGTAAAAAATTCTGTTGGAAAATAGAATTTTAATTGTTAAATCATTAAATGTACAGTGAATTGTTTGTGTTTGGTTATATAAATAAAAATCGAATGTCATTCGTCATCACTTAGGATCGACTGATTTGACACACGCTCTCTATACTTCGAAGAAAGTTAGCCTATACTTCCAGACCGATCAAGCCTACCTTAACGCTTACTTAAAAGAAATAATTTAAATTGAATTTCTCTAAAATATGGGACATACGCTACTTATGGTTTGTGGAAGATTTCATATACATATTTTTAACCCGACCACTTAAATCCTGGTTTTCATGGATTTTTCTGAAATTGGAGACATACGTTCTCTATACTTCTATATAGGTTGGCATAAAAATGTCAACCCACTATGCTAACTTTCACATCAATTTCATAATTAAACTAATTTAAATCTATCTGTTAAATTAAATTCTATTTTTGCAATTTGTTATACTATATCATTTGCCGGAGTAAAAACCAAGAAAAATCGACAATTACTTTATGTCGGTTATGAAACTTTTTAATAAAGTAGCTAAAATTCTTTTTTGTGTTACTAATCGGAAGCCAGATTTTTAATAAATTACTATGAATTTTTATATACTGGATTTACTTGCTCTAAAAACACCAACTGAGAGAGTAAATGACCGGACTAGACAAATAGTATTTAAATAATTTAAATTTTTATATCCTTCACAAAAAAGGATATGTATAAGTTTGTCATTACGTGTGTAATTTCTACACCGTACATGGGCCACTCTATAAAGTATATATATTCTGGATAATTATAAGTAGTGGAGTCGATTTAGTGGTGTCCGTCTGTCCATGTGTAGTCCGTCTGAAGTCCCTAAAAGACCTACAGAAAAATTTTGCATATCAATTTGTTGGAAGCTCTTGTTGTTAGTTTGCCATGGAAAGTCGTAAATGACTGAGTTATGAGCTCTGAAGTACAACTACCTCTATTTTTTCAAAACATTATTTGCTACTACAAAACGGACAAAAAACTTTATATGCAGTCTTATCACAAATAACATCCATAAAGATTGTGCAAAAAATTGGAACTATCGGTTCACAAATGGACGAGGAATATAAAAAATATAACCGAAATTTTAGATTTACATTAATTTTTGCTTTTTTTTTTAGTATTTTATCTAAACTTCAAAAAAGTAGTACGCAGTTTTTTCAAACATCACAGTCATAATATCTGGTATAAAACTCAGCTGCATAGGTCCATAAGTGACAGACCTATGATGTACCATTTTTGGTGCGTTTTTTGCGTAATTTGTCTAAAATTACGGACCATAAAATGTCGTATACAGTTTTAACATAAACAACAGCCGTAATATTTGTGCCAAAACTCAAAACGATCGGTCCACAAATAGCCGAGAAAAATAAAAAATATAATCGATATTTCAGTTTTTCATTAATTTTTGCTTTGGTTTTTAGATATTTTGTCTGAACTACAATAGGGAGAAAAAAACGTATAGATAACAGAAATAGCATTCGTAATGTCTGTGCGCATAGCGACAACAATCAGTCAGCAAACGACAGATAAGTATCAAAAATATAACCGATATTTCACATTTTCATTAATTATTGTTTTGCTTTGTTTTTTTTTTTTTTTTTTAATGGAAAATGTTTGCAAAATTAAATTTTTTTACATTCCTATTGGATATCTTTCTTAGAATTTCTTTTTTTATTAATTTAAAAATTGAGTGCCTCCAGTCATTTTATTGCTTTTGAAAATGAGGTTCGCAAAACTCGTTAATTTTAGTTTCTTGAACGAAAGTTAATTATTTATTTTAGGATTAATAAAACAATACCTATTTGAAGAAAAATTTTTTACCAATTATTGTTATATAATTTTTTATTTGCAAGTTTATATGACCTTTTTTATTGAAACGGCTAGTTTATTAAGATTGAGGTCGTATTATAAAAATTTATTTTTATATCGATAATACCATCTCAAGCTTAATAAGCTAGCCGTTCCAATTATGTAATTTTTTATTTATGTGGAAAGTGAAAAATATGAATATTTGGCAAACACACTGAGGAGTATATAAGACTCGACACAGCTGAATTTAACTTCTTTTTATTTAAACAATTCCAGTGTAAGTTCCTATTTATTTCTTAAAATTTTATCGTCATTTGTAATTGCATACAAATAAATGTGATTGGCCACAAGTGAAAAAATATACAAAACCACTCATATGACTTCTGGATAACGGGGCTTTATCTTTTTTAATATAATTTTTTTTTGTAATGAGAGGCCATTTTTGCATGGTTTCGTTGTTTTTGTGTGTTTGTTCCAACTCATTTCTATGTGGGAGATCTATCTCTTTCTCTTAAAAGCAATATCTACTGTGTATGTGCTCTCTCTCTCAGACATCTTTACATACATAGAGAGCTATAACTCATGTCTATAGGTTGATTTTTTCTGTTGTTTTGTTCTATTCTAAAAGAGAGGGACATTTTTGGGAAATTACGTTGTTGTTTTTTTGATACATTATTAGTGTGTTTAATAAACAGTTACTTTTTATTAAACTAAGCAAAAACAAACATATGAGTTCGCATAATTTGTCATTACAGGAGAATTTGATTGGTGAACAAGTGTCAAAATGGATGATGAGTTAAGAAAGCTAAAATATATGCCAGAAATATTCAATAAAGAAATTACTTTTAATTACAGAAGTTTGTTGATTTTTTTTAAATTTAATTAAAGGTAATTTAACTTAATTATAATTGTGTAGTGAACACGAACTTGTTAAGTTTTGATTTTTTTTTGTCAATATTTTCTTACAAAATAAATCAAAATCGAGATGGTGCGGTTCCATGGATTAGTAGGGATTAAAACTACTCTCTTAAATTATAGTTTAAATGTTTCCCTTTAAAAGTTTGGTATTGTAAATAATCTTACGTATAAACATAAACAAAATTATAAAATATATTGAAATTTTTTAAGCAACATCGGTGATGTCAAACAACTTAAGTCTGAAAACTCATTACGAAAGACAAAAATTTTAAAATTATTGTTGTCAAAAATGCTGTCATGTATACGAAGTATGAGTATATATTTGTTTAAAGAAAATTATTTATTTTCAGCAGTAATTTAATTATTAAATTTTAGTTTTGTTAAATATTTAAAAAGAATGGGCGACATAAAAATATGGCGACATATGGCTAACACACTGAGGGGTATATCAGACTCGGCATATCCGAATTTAACTTGTTTCTATCGAAAGCTTAGAATGTTTTTATTTTGCTTTGCCACGTTGTTCCAGTAAAAACTGCAACACAAGCTTTTAATTTTATTTAATTTGAAGTTGATAAGAATTTTAATTTTTACAAATTCTCTTATAACAAAACGATGCTCCTGCTATGACAAAATCTGTAAGGTAGCCATTCCAGGAACTACAAAGTTTCTTTATTAAAAAAAATTAATAAATAAGAAAACTTCTTAGGTTTGTTTTGTTACTCAGTGTATGTAATTCAAATTTAAAAAAAATATTATTTCATCACAAAAAAAAGTTTTATATTAAAACAATTTGCGCCCCCGGGTGGGCTCGAACCACCAACCTTTCGGTTAACAGCCGAACGCGCTAGCCAATTGCGCCACGGAGGCTATGATAAACCCAGTACTACAAATTCATTTAAGCTAAGTATTTCTTAATTGGTAATTATTGATAATTAAACTAAAATATAAAGATGAAGATCAAGATATTTATGTGTTTTAGCGTTTGTTAGTTGATTATGTGCAATGACATATAAATCACATATTGACTAATTACATTTTAATTACAGTAACTGAGCATTAAATAAGCATTACAAAACCGAAAACACTTAGCCAGCGTCTAATGAAAACAATTTAATTGATCATCACCGTAACATTTTAAATTCCAGCATATGGGCGAGCCTTTAAAGGATGAATGCAAGTCAATTGATGTGGTTTATTAAATAAATAAATGCCTGCATTAGTGAAACAACACACCCTCCCCGTTGCTATTTAATGTGTTAAAATTTGTTGGTTTTAGTTTATCAAACAAGAAGAAAAAAGGCTGTTGTCTTAAATTACAACTAATGAGCAGCATTTTACAATAGAAATTTTATGTGGAAAAATAACACACAAACACTCTTTCCAATAAGTAATTCGTTATGCTTTTTTTGAGTTTATTTTTTGTTTGTTTGGTTTTTAAAGAAAATGCTTTTAAACACACCTTGATCTTAATTGCTGACAGATGAAAAAAATACTGACGAGGAATGGCATTTAAAGGATCAAAATTGTGTTTCCTCTCTTTTTACACACAACAAATTTATTTTAGTTTTTTGTTTCTTTGTTAATGTGCCTTTAACGGTTTTGCTAATAGGAACTTCTCATTTCATGGAGTCTGCATGTGTTGAATTTATTGTCATTTTAACACACTGTTGTGCCATATCACCATTGATCGATAAAGCACAAATTTGCTACCGATTTTGAGTCCATTTGTTTAGTAAACAATCTACCAACAGTCGTGCATTGAAGAAAATCAAGATCTTAAGAAAACAGCACCCCTATCCTATTCGTGAGAGTGAGCTGTAGCATCGAAGCAATTTGATTTCATTACGTTCTATCGCAGATCGCTGGATGGGCCCTAGAGCAGTTAGAAACTCACCCTAATGTTCAAAGAGAAATTATTTTTAATGATGAAGAAACAAAAAACAATTTTTTTAAAGTTGGAATGACAACCACAAGGTTTCAATGCAACTCAAAAACGTCACTTCATTTTGTTCCTGGTGGCATCATCAGTTCATATCTCTTTGAAACCGACGCTGCCTTGGTTTTCAACTGGAAGCGCTTTAGGTGGATGACTACCAAATTCTTTTAACATGAATTTGATGATGTGGATCATGACTACTTGTAATTTCAATAGCAAGGGGCTATAGCCCCTGGATATTGTATAGGAAAGATTTGAAAGCAGGAGTTTTGAATTAACTAACAAAATCGAGTGCTTTTATCTGTGCTAGATTTTTTCTTGTGATTCAGCCAGGTTTATAATCCAGAAGAAATTCAACATTTTGTGCCACCCGGACAAGCCAGTCAACACAAATACACTTTATATTACTTTAGGAAGCGCTTAATGAAAAACCCATTGTTTATTGCAAATAAGCAATCTCATGTGGTTGATTAAATTAAAGTTTAGATGCACTTTGGGTGGGTTCAATGTTTGGTTCATTGTACTCATTATTTTGTTAGTTGTAACGATATTTGTTGTACTTGCTTTTTATTTTATAGTAAAAGTTGTGGTTGTTGTTGTTATTGTAGGTGGTAGTTAAATTCTATAATAATTTATTTACACGCACAGGAAGTGAACAGATGTAGAATTCAAGTTTTATTCGTTTCGTTAAAATTTACACTTAAAAGGAAAAATTCGATCCAAGTGCAGATGGATGTTTTAAAAAATTTATTAATTTCATGTTTTTTCCAAAACAAATACTAAAACGGCATTAAACAACAACAATCAATCTCTTACAAAAAAAATAAAAGCTGGGGTGTGTGTGGACCAAACCGTTAGTAAACTAGTTTTCAGCTCTTTTTTTTTAAGTTTTATGTGTACGAGTACGTTGGTTTGCTCTGCTTGTTAGTTTGATGTTTAAAAACGTTTATTTACTTTCGTGACACAAAAATGCTCTATTTAATCATGAAATTCTTTTTTTATGTTGTAACTGCGATCTGAAATAAATGAAAATTGAAAATAGCATCCGGTTAAACCTTCATTCTCTTTTTTCTATGCCAAGTTAATGTGTTAATGAGTTTTGTTTGCTCTGTTTGTATATGCAACACACCTTAAGGGCTGTTAGTGACACTTCACAGGATCAATAAAAAGAATAATTTTGTTTTTGTTTTTACAGTTAGGCGTATTCCTTTGCTCTTTTCATTTGCTTTTCAAGCGACATGTTAAAGAAACACATGTCAAAATACTTTCAAGAATTATTAAACGTTCATCTGCATAACATAAAACTAAACACATTAAACGTTTGATTGTAGATTGAAAATATTAAAAAAGTGATTTAAAGCAAGCTAGAGACCTTGTGAAGTAGATAAGATTAAAATTTTCTGTTCATGTGGGGGTTCTCCTTGTGATACTTTTCAAAAGAGAAATAGAGAAGAAAAAAATAGGAAAAGCGTTGGCTTTAGAAACAAGTCAAAAAGAGAAAGAACTTGAGTAGTGAAGAGAATAGGAAAATAGAAGTCCATCCCAAGCTAAGCAAATTCCTGTTTCTCACAAAACTTTGTGTGTACCAAAACAACTCCAAAAATCCTTTTCTTTCAAATAAAAAACTTAAGCAAATGATTCACTTACAACTAACTGACTATTTCAGTTCATACAACCAATAGATTCTTTCGTACTATTATTGGTAATTAAAACAAAAATAAATATAAGAAAGAAAGCTATCGTTCGTATGAACTGGAACAAGCAAGAAAAGAAGAAGTATCTCAAATTAAAATTATTCTCGAATACCAAATTATTAGCGCTTTGTTCAGAATTTATTTTTATTAAAAAAATATGAAAACAACAATAAAGAACTCATTTTACAAAACAGTAAAGCAAACGTTTAAAATACATGTTAGTGTGTATGGCTCTGTGTGTTCACAACAAAGTTAATTATATCAAACATAAACAAACAAAATAATCGCATCATCTGCCTTTAAATTATATTAAATTACAAACAAAAAGAAAAATAAAAAATTTATGTCACGAGTTTCAATCCATGAAAAAAAGCAACTAAACCAAATTAGGAAATTTGATATCGAAGCATAAAACCAGCATAACTGCAGCAACTATCAAATGGAAAAAGATGTTGAAATTTAGCAAACTCTGAATTCAATAAATAAAATGAGTGCATGAAAGTATAGCTTGACAGACACATGCCATGCCATTCCAGCTTAAATACCAAAAGTCATTTGGCAGCCGCCGTAATCCTGCAGTGAAATTGAAAGGGCCTTTTTATTACTTTACTAGCTGTTTTTATCCGGTATCTCCCGGTCGTGCCATTCTTTCATCTATGTGAAGGGATTCTTATAAAGGGTGTCCGAACAAGAACGCATGATTTAAATTTGGCGCCATTCGAAGTGTCATTGTTTGACATTTGAACAATTGTTATTGTTTGCTAGTAGAAGTTACGAGGTTAGTAAAAATGAAAATGCTGATTTTGCCGATAAAATCATCTTCAGTGACTAGGCCCATTTCCATCTTGATGGCTTCGTCAATAGACAGAATTGTCGCATTTGGGGTGAGGAAAATCCTCGAGTGATTCACGAGAAGCAAATGCATCCTCAACGTGTCACTGTGTGGTGTGGTTTTTGGGCTGGAGGAATCATTGGATCTTTTTTTTATGAAAATGAGGCAGGTCAAGCGCAAACAGTCAATGGTGTTCGGTTACGTGAAATAATAACCAGTTTTTTCTTGCCTAGAATTGAAGAAATGAATGTGGAGGGCTTGTGGTTTCAACAAGACGGCGCCACATGTCATACAGCCAGAGAAACAATTCAATTGCTGCATCAGTCATTTAAATTAAAAATTTAAATTTTGCGTTCTTGTTGGGACACCCCTTACTAAGTAGATTGTGTAAAAGAATTCAGAACACTCTATAATCTGGTTTTTGATTAGTTGTTTTACCTGGTTTCGCTTGGCTAGTGCAAATTGGTAGTCGCTATTACTTACAGGGAAGCAGCAGAAATTTGTGAAATATTAAAGCTTAATATTGAATTCAACTCATGGCAGAGTGTGTTTGCACCCATAAGCAGCGCTTAAACCTTTTGCTTTTAATGTATTAAAAATACTTTATGAAAATTTCCTAAATCGAAAAAACTAATTCTTGTTGAAAATTAAATTAAAATTAAATTTTTTTTTTTATAAAACCTTTACTTTCTTTTTTTAATTAAATAATCTTTGTTTCAAAACACAATTCTTTATTTTTATCTGTGAGTGGGAATTCTTCTAAGGATTCAGACCAATCTGTTTAAAATTTGGTTTCTGGTTAACTGTTTACACCCGGTCTAGAGTGGTTAGTATAAGTTGGCGACCTTCCAGTTGATAAGCATAAAAGTAGGTGTGGCTAATTCAAGAGAATATAGTGACCATTTTTGGAATATTCTGATTTTATGTACCAAACTTCAAAGAAAACCCGTTGGAAAATAAAATTTTTACTTTTAAATAATGTAGTAATCGATGTAAAAGCGAGTCTGTCACTGATAATGAAGCTTTTTAAAAGAATTTTTACAATGGGTGTGGTAGCTTTAGAGTTTATCCACTATTAGTTTAGATTAATTGGGGACTTATTTGAAACTTCCTTTGCACAAAAAGCTTCAAGAAAGTGTTGGTTCTTCCTTTCAACTTCTTCATTTTTTAGGAAAGTAAACGGAAATCTGCAATTGGGATACATGAACTAGTGTGTTGCTTCTGTAACACAAGTGATCAACTTGCTTACATGTCTTGTAACACAGAAATGAATTAAGCTCTATTTCGGGGTCTGACTGTCCATTATAGGGGTCAGCATGCTAGATGGGTTCATTAGGAGCAGTAGCTGTTTTAAGTGAAAGACTTGTCTTCGTCTTCTTTTTGTTCTTTCCCCTAGTCTTTTCCTTTCACTTATCTATCTCTAATACTATCCGTCCTTCCTCTTTGAACCCTCTGTTTTCTCTATATTGGGGGCTCTCTTTGCAACCTAACTTAATCTAAACTAATACTTTTAAGCATCTGTTACTTTAAAAAGCAACAACGGCATAAATGCAACTGTACAAACGTTGATGAAGTATGACATTCCTAAAGGTTTTAGCAACAAAATGGCAATTAAAACTTTACCATGGTTTACGTGAGTGTCTGCCCGAAGGCCCTAACTCAGGACTCTCTTAACGCACTGGTGAATACAATGTGTCTAACAACGCCCCCATATGTAACACATATGAAGCCATATTATTTGGACATGATTTTGCCCTTGGGTAGGAGCGGAGCCTATCTAAAACTATTTCCCATCTATGGATCACGGCACCCGGTTGCAATATTGCGACAATGCGTTTAAATTTGAGTGCTACAAAGTCGTTACTGCTTCATTAAAAACCTGCCTTGAAATTACATACAAACGTTTAGGAAGGCAGCCATTCACTGTCCTTCTCGAAGAATTAAGAATTTTTAAAAAATTTTCGCTGGAAGGTTTTTTCACTCGAGCGATGGCAAAATAAAACCAGGTGATGTGAAGTATTCTCTGCAACAATTACTGCATTACAAAACAGCTTTTTCGTATGTGCCAAATGCATCTACTGAAAAAGGAGAAAATCAAAGTGTTTGCATTAATACACTTACACTTCTCTACACTAAAAAAATAATTCGTTAGTTTTCAGCCAAAGACAGCATTTGATTGATTGATTTCATTAAATTAAAATTTAAATAGACTGATGAAATGTTGCCATTGGTTGAAAAATAAAGTAATTTTGAGCATAAAAATAATAACTCACAATAAGTAAAGGAATTTTGGGAGATGTCAAAGAAAAAACGGAAAGAGCTAAAAACCATACAGCTGTGTAGCCTATTTTACCTTTTATTTTTTTGATATGAAAACAGCCTGCTGCTAAACTCATTCAAAAAAGCCCATTCTTTAAGCATCAAATGCCCTTCTCAAAAGGCCTGCTGTTGCCTTCTTTTACTCGTGTCTCTATGAATTTTTCTTAGTTGAAAGTAAAGGCACCCACACCCACATTGCATGAATGCATGCAATTCGATCAGTCATAAAGCTAAAACACAAACAAACATTTCTATTTCACCTTTTTCTTTTATTTGACTCTTAAATAATAAAATAAAATTCTGTGAATGAAATTCGTTAACTTCAAATACTAGTACAAGCACAGACACACATAAATTCCTTTGGTAGTGTAACATGTGCCCGCATTCTAATGAAAAAATAAAAACAAAATCAACAAAAAGTCTGTAAGCTACCTTTAACGCTAAAATTCCAAGCCAAAAGAAAACTAAAACTAAAAAAAGTGCGCAACATGTTGCCATCAAAAAGTATGCACGAGTGTAATGTGTAATATTTGGATGTGATTTGCTGCATTTCTTACATTTGTGCGGGTATCATTAACAAATTTCTGTAGCCACACAGCTGTTGTTAAAATACAACAAAATCATCTGCTATTATTTTGTTTTTGTTGATGAAACAAAATTCCCCTTTTATTGCAGACAACCATAAATTTTGTACTTGCAAAAGTATTTTGCTGTCTTTTTAAAAATTTAATGTTTATAACCATTAGCAGGGCTGGGATTTTTATGCCCTAAAACTTGCAATGACTATTAAAAAAAATCAAATCATTTGCAATGCACTTGGTGTTACAAAAGAGTAACTGCAAAACATCTTCACTTTTTATTTGTGTTTCAAATTTAAATTTTGGTAATCTCCAATTTTCAAGTAAACAAATTAGGGAAGTAAATCATTCTATTAATCTCTGCCCTCGCCTTATAGCGCGTGGTTGATACATGAATATTTTTAATCAGGTGTTAAATTGCTACTGAAAGATCTTTTCGATTCCAAAAATTACTATCATACCTGCAAAACGCAAAATTAGTCACATTATGCTTAAAGAATGCTGCTTATTTTGAACGTTACAGACACTTTATTCAGTTAGCGAATTAAGCTTGAACAAAATTATCATCATTTTCAACTGGGTTCTTACATCAAAATACACAAAATTGACTTTTCTGAAGATTGAAAACTTAGTGCGACTTTAAGATTCTTCACTTCTTTGGTTAAGTTTTTTAAATGCTGCTAGAAAATCCATTTCAAGCAATAATGAAATCCCTAGAGGACGTTTTATGGTCTGAATTATAAAATATCAACTTTGGGTTTTACATAAGGGCGCAACATCTTAGAATCTGTACGGAACTCTAGATACCTCCCCGTCTCTGAGTGGTCACCAGTGAACCTTCAGCTTGGAGGAAGGGTGAAACATTATGGGATCGAAATCAACAACTGCGATATACTGATGGGTCCAAAATGGAAAATGACAGTGCTGGTGCGGGACTTACATCACCACGTTTCCATAAGGCTTCAATTTTTCATTTGCAGGTCCACGACTTATAGTGTTTTTACACTACAGCACATCTCAGAGAAATGCGTGGAAGATGCTGAAAATGAAAAAAAGTTGTTTACACTCTCAACATCTAACATCTACCATCAACTAAACTGTAGAAAAATAAAAGAAAAGAAGACACATAATTTTTGAAAACAAAAAAATATATGAAAATGAATTTAGAAAAATCATTCATTATTGGACGAAATGTTGCTTTGCAAGATCAAATCCATTTGGCTTGAAAATTTTAATTTTTATTTTGTTTAATATGTGAAAATACTTATGGTATGTATGTAAAGGGTGTCCCAACAAGAACGCAAGATTTAAATTTTAAATAAATGACTGATGCAGCAATTGAATTGTTTCTCTGGCTGTATAACATGTGGCGCCGTCTTCATTCATTTCTTCAATTCTAGGCAAGAAAAAACTGGTTATTATTTCACGATATCGAACTCCATTGCATTTGCTTCTCGTGAATCACTCGAGGATTTTCCTCACCCCAAATGCGACAATTCTGCCTATTGACGAATCCATCAAGATGGAAATGGGACTCGTCACTGAAGATGATTTTATCGGCAAAATCAGCATTTTCATGTTGTCTCTCCAATACCCAATTAACGAACTCCCTTCGCTGTCCATGGTAATTTTTTACTAACCTCGTACCTCGTACAATAACAATTGTTCAAATGTCAAACAATGGCACTTCGAATGGCGCCAAATTTAAATCTTGCGTTCTTGTTCGGACACCCTTTTAAGCTATGTCTAGGAAATATCTACGAAGGGGCATTTGTGGTATCGTAATATATATTTTATCACACAGTTAAGTAGGTCTATGTGCGTTTACGATTGCTGCAAGCTTCTCAATGCTTTGGAGTAAAAAGATCACTGGTATCAAATTTCATTAAAATTCGCTGAAACACAAAAACGACCAAACAACAAGCAAAAAATATATTTTATTTATATAGATAATGGGAATTACTCGTACTTCATTTAATCATTTTAAAACTCATAAATTGTATGCAAACAAAAGTGAACTCTAAATTAGCCTTCTTCATTTACATTCATAGCTACATACGTAAGTATGTATGTATACGTATGCAAAGTAAACATGCTAATAATCCTTGAAAGTAACTTGAAATAATTCACTTCACTTACGTGTATTGAGATTATAATGAGTGTGCAAATCTATTATTAAATAATCACCGGTACCTGTATAAATTTCAAACGAGTAAAACCTTCCCAATGTGAACGTTTTGCAACATTCATGTGTTTTTTTTTTCTTTATCTAAAATCTTAATAATTATTTTTTATACTATTAAACCAACCCACTTTAAGCACCTTAAGAGCTCATTTCAACCCCATATTAAGATGAGTTTCTTTTGTTTTGGGTTTCCTCGATTCACACATCTTAGACATGGTTTCTTTTATTTCAAAGTATGCAGGCCCTTGAGTATTTGTTGTTCTTCTTATTCTTTGTTGCTGTTGTTGTTCTTGTAGGTTGATTGTTGCTCATTCATAAGGTAATTATGGTTGATATTATTTCGTCGTTCTTTTAAAAACAATTTAATTTCTACAATTGCCTGATTTTCTATGTGTGTGTTTATGCCTTAAGAAATTTATAAAAAAATGATGGTCTTAACAATAATGTGTGTAAATACCTTTAGGATCGTTACAATTTTCAAGTGTTTATTGTTAAGGAATTAGGTTTCTCGATCTTACGCATTCGAAAACAATTTAAGTTTATTTGACATAATAATAGCAGAACAAAACTGAAATTAAAGAAAAAATAAAACAAAAATATATGAGGGCAGCTAATAAATAATTTTTTTATACGAGTAAAAATATTCACAAGTAGTTCAGGCACATTCAATAAATTGTATTCATTTATTTTTATATTATTTTGCTGTTTGAATTTTCATAATTTAAGGCACAATTGTTAAGCATCAAGAAAAAAATGAAGATGCAAATATAATGAGGTGGAATTGTAGGCTACACGAACTAATTTTTCCAAAATAAAAATTTATCAAAGTCACAAAATTTTTGTATTTGAAAAAGTATCAACGATTTTGATACTTAACTCATTTATTAAGCGTCTAAATTCATTTCTATTTTAGGAAATAATTTTGAAGTGAATTAAAATTTCAAATTTTAATTTATAAAAAAAAAGAACAAACATTTTCGGGGAGTTTGTTCATTTAGATTTAATTTTTAATTAAGACTTGTTACATTTTCTTAAAAATAATATTTGCCAACCGTCGGCAGCCCCAAGATCTTTATTCACTTTATATTATACGAGTATAAGGGGTTTGCTTGGCACTACTGGTCTTTGGTCAAAGGCTTTATACATTACCATGACTGTTACTGGTCATGAGTGTCCTACGGCATTCCTGTTAGTCTCATGTTTGACATTATTTTTAAAAAAAGTTGAATAGAATTTTTTTAATGTACCGTTATAACCGTATTTTTTAAAATCATTTCATGTGCTTAGTGACTAATTAGCTTAGAAACTGTTGAACGTATAACACGTATAATGGGTTAATAATTTTAAGACAATCCTAAGCCCGAATATATAAACATTTCTTTCAAATTCAATAGGCGACATATCATCTTCTTCTAAATTATTAAAAACCCCGATTATGGTTCACAATACAAAACTGTTGTGTTGTCCTAGCTTACAACACAACATAAATTGAACATGCGATTATGGTTCACATCTAGCTGTTGGTTACGTCACACAGTTGTATGTTAATGTTAGTAGATTTTTTTCTTAAAAATAAGTTATAAGGAAATAGAGGCAATGATATGATGCAGTTTCTTAGCCAACTGTTTGTTGCATTTTAAATATAATAAAATAATAAAAATCTTAAAAACCCTTGAATATACATTCCTTACAATTTAATTAAAAATTGTTCTGAATTTTTATTTTTAAACCGTCAAAAAAAGTAATCGCAACAAGGAGACAACACCTAAAAACCAATTGTTTATTTTTATATGTTTTTACAACACATAAGACAACATGTTGTGAACGATAATCGCCGAAAATTTAGATACACAACTGAAAAGACAATACAACAGATAAGTGTTGTAAACGGTAATCGCAATTCATAGAACACAACACCAAAATAATTAAGTGTTGTGAACCATAATCGGGGGGATAATATTTTCGTAATCACCACAGTTTATGCTACAAATACAACTGTGACAAACTACGAAATTTTCTTTGCGAATATTCGTCCCACGCAAAAGATATTAAGTCGATATCTTGAAAACTGAGCAAGTTTTCACCAAAAAGGTAAGCAGTTCAACTTTCCGGCCACTTTTTAGTAGAACTGGTTACTTTTTTGGTCATAACTTAGTTTTCAAGTTATTGACTTGATTTCTTTTGCGTTGAATAGTTAAACGTGTTAGTTTTTTTTGCGGATAGGGAGAAAAAAAAATGGGTTTCGCCAAAAATTATAAAGATTTACTTTCTTTGCTTTTTTTTAACAAATGACGAAAAACTTTTTTTTGCACTATCTGCAAAAAAAATTCGAATTAAAGCCAATACGTTTAAAAATAAAACACATTTGTGTACATGAAAATGCTCACAACCAGTGCGTTGTACGAAAGTCGTCATGCGTAACCAACCATGGGATAGGTTTATTTCTTATTGTTACGTCGACAAATAAGTTGCCGTAGAGTGACCGTATTTTTTAAATCTTTATATAGCTAAAACTAAAATTAAATTGAAAGTAATTTATTTTTTCAAATTGTAAATTGAAAGAAATGGATGAAATTATTAAAAATCAAATCTGTAGAAGACAGCAGAAATTTTAGAAATGAGTTGGCAGGTCAATAAATTCAAGTGGTAAATGTAAATTAAAGAAATTAAATTAAATTTTGGTTCTAAGTAGTTATATTGACGTTCGCAACTCCTTTTTCATTTTTTGTCTATGAATTCGTCGTACTGTACGTAGTTCGTCATTATAGTATACGAAAATTTTTCAGTATTTACCAGAGTTATTTATTTTGGGATTAACCAAATAGTAGATATTTAATCAATACTTGCCATTTCATTCAAAATCTTTTTATATTTTTTTAATTTTAAATACTTTTTATTACGTTACTTTCAATATCAACAGCTTGAATTAAAAAAAAAAAAAGGTTTTTCTCTATGTTCCGCTAATTAAAATCATAATTTTTTTTTGTCTTATTCATTATTTATTTTCAATTTGTTAAGTTTGTTATTCGTTGGGTACAAAAAATATATTTAAATTAATATTACAAGTATTTATTTGCCTTTTTGTATAAAAATAACTTATTTAAATTAAATATTATTTTTTTATTATATTTATAAGATGATTATAAAACACTTTTTTGTTTTCACAACTTTTTGTGTTAACAAAATATTTTAATGTTGTAAAAATACAAAAGATTGTATTGCATTCTAAAAATATTTTTTTAATAATTAATTAATTGTATTTAAATTTTTTTTTTTTTTTATAAAATAATATCACAAGTGTATCTTACAGAATACATGAATTTTTTTTTAAGAAAAATATTGAATTGGATATTGGCCCTTAAATGCTAAATTAAATTAGTTTTTTTGCTTAATACAAGATATGAATGAGAGTCTTAGTGTTCAGTTAATAAATATTTTTATTTTATTAAAACTGAAACAAAATTAATATTTTAAGGAACAATAAAACATGTTGTGATATTTTCGTCTTTAGATTTCAAAAACGTTTTATTAATTTTTATTATTTTATTTGTGGTTAATTTAAAGGGTTTATCATTTTTTAATTAAAAAAACATGTTTAAGTACACAACCGCAGTTCGATTTGTTTTTGTTACTTTCATTTTTTTTTTTTTTTTTTTTGGTATAAAAATATTTTATTTTTTGTTTTTATTACTTCAAACGTTTTACCTTAAAACTTTGTTAAATTTTGTACTAGTTACATTATTAAGGTTCAGTTTATCCTTTTCTTCTTTTCTCAACTCCACTTTTCTTCTCTTTTTTATACTTAATTTTTTAACTTATAAAATATTGGTAGTGTGGTTTTAATTAGCTGATTGATTTGTTTTTTTTTTTCTTATTTTTATTATTCTTATTTTTAGCTTAAATACTAAAGTTTTCTAAATATAAGACCTGACTTATTCAAGAGAATTTTTAAGAGCAATAACTTTTCTAAATTACATCTCCTTTGTTGTTGTGGTTTAATTGCTGTAGCCGTGGCCTTAATTTATTTTTTGACTAGAGTTCACACTCGTTTTTTATTGCTTCAAGTTTCTTTTTACAAATTTTGAAGAAATTAAAAATTAAAACATTTCAAACTTAAACTACTAATACTGCACAAGATTTGCCTGAATGAAATTGAATTATAAATTTTAATTATAAAAACGAAAAAATTATAAATAAATTTATTCAGTTGAATTTTACAGTTTAAAAAACTAAAATGAGATCTTTAAAGAAGCTGATTTATTTTATTCAATTTATATTAAAAATGTATATTTAAAGGTATGAGCATAATAAATATAATTATTTTTACAATTCTTAAATTAATTTCAATAAAATATAAATTAAAAATTAAAAGTCGGTTTCGGTTTTTCAAATCAACTTGTTCTTAACAAAAATTAATTTGGTTTTAGGCAGCAGCGAGTATTACATTCCCAAATTATCATTTTTGTTTTAAAGAGTCTTATAATTGTACTTCAAGTCAAGCCTTTCGAATTATTTATTTCTAACCTAATAAAAAAAAAAAAAACTAAAATCAATGAGCCAGGAAAATATTTTACAAACAGCATGAAAAGCTAAAACTTATTTCTAACCTCTTAGCTTATGGCGTTTTCTTTTCTAACAAAAATGTTGAATATTATCTGCCAGCCAAGAATGTTTGCGTTCTATTGTAAAAAAAAAAAAATAATCAAAAACGCATTCTGTTCTCAACATTTTGCATGTAAAATAATCAAAAATGGTATGTACATGTTTTGCTCTCAATTTATAAGTGAGGGTGAGATACTGGCATTTTTTACAACCGTGTCAACTACTTGTTTGTACATGTAAGCAAATTATTTAATTTGTTTTATATGAAATAGAAGCTTTAACAAGATATTTTGCATAAAAATCTATTATTGGTCACTTCATTCTTAATTTATTTAAGGCGCAAAAGTTTTTTTTTTGTGACAATTGCTTACCATGTCAATTGTTTACGTTATTAGATTTCGCAAATCGCTTTGAAAGCGTTAAACATATAAAACGCTTAATACACATTAGCGTTAAATGTTACATTAAAATTAATTTTTATTCCATTGAAACTAAAGGGTCCGCAATCTAACGTTTTTTTTTTCAACTAGTGCTTATTTCGTGAATGGTAACACTTAGCTCATGTCTGATTTGACAAATAATTAGTTTTATCCTTCCGCTGAACGAATATGGTTGTATATACGCTTGAACAACGCTGGGAAATATTGCGACATTACTTTGAAAATCATGGTAATGTTGCAGAATGTGTGCGAAAATTGCGTACAGATTTTAGAAGAAGAGAAGCACCGTTAGCTCCATATGTTCGTTATCTTGTAAAAAAAGTGAAAGAAACTGGCATCCCCATCGATAAACCAAAGCGTGAAAAGCCAAAAACAGTGAGTACACCCGAGAATATTGTTGCTAAGGCAGAAAGTGTGCGTGAAGCGCCATCAACATCAATTCACCGTCGTTCTCAACAATTGAACATTTCGGAGACATCATTGAGGCGAATTTTGCATAAAGACCTTGGTATGACGCCATACAAAGTCCAATTGGTTCAGGAGTTGAAGCCAACTGGCCATCCAATGCATTTTCGCTTCGCTAAGTGGGCCTGCGATCGACTTACAGAAGATGCCGATTTTGCCAAAAAAATTATCTTTTCAGATGAAGCTTCATTTTGATCTTGGCGGGTATGTAAACAAGCAAAATTGTCGCATTTGGGGCACAGAAAACCCGCACGCATACATTAAAAAGCCGACGCATCCAAAACGAGTCACTGTTTGGTGCGGATTTTGGTCCAGAGGCATAATTGGGCCATTTTTCTTCGAAAATGAGCAAGGAGTGGCCGTTACAGTCAATGGCGATCGTTATCGGGCCATGTTGAACGAATTTTTGTTCACAAAAATTGAAGAGGAGGATATTGGCAACATTTGGTTTCAACAGGACGGCGCTACGTGCCACACAGCCGAAGCTACACTCGCTGTTTTGCGCCCTGTTTCAAAAAAAAAAGTTATTTGGCGGACCCTGTATAAAAAAGGCATAACTTTGTGCAGTTTTAGGCAACCTGTTTAAAATATTACGTTTTGTGAGAATAGAAAACACTATTAGAAAACTATACTAAAAGCAAATTACAAAAAACCCGTTTAACAAAATTATGTGCAATTAATTTTATCTTAAATAAACTAACTGAAGTAGTTAATTAAGTAGCAATGTAGGTAGGCGTGGCATATGCCGTTGCAATTATAAAACAAATCTAAACCCTTTCACATTTCTGTGTTAAACTCTTTTTGTTTTCTTCTATACCTGACAACATAGTCCAAGCTATGGCAACATATAAGAATATCTGGATCTCGATACGTAGAAAAACTTTGATGCACAACAGTACAGTACAGAGGACACTGATTAATGATTACATTGATTAAGCGTGAGAACGGAAGGAATACAATAACTAGACCTCGGGATGGTAAGGAATCTCCTTCCTAGAAGATGGGTTGTGGGTTTAAAACATAATCTGTCGGCCAGACAGGTATGCGTTATAGCAATTCCACTTTCTTAAGCTCAAACAAAAAAGAGAAAACATTACGCAAAAAGGAAAAGTCACTTTTCTTAATTTATTTTCAGTCTCCTCTAGTAGACTTATCCACGGAAGTTCTTAAAATCCACTGACGTGCAAGTTAGTTGCCAGAAACGTTTTTAGAAATACACTGGAAGCCTTAGTAAAGAAATTTTAGTGATGAAATTTTTAATTGAGGCAATTAAGCAAAAATTTTGTTTATACTTGTGTTTCTTTAGAACAATTAATTAGGCTGTTATATTTGAAGTGCTATAAGTTTATTTAAACAAAATTAATTAGCAGTAATTTTAGTGAGATATCTAACGTTATCTAATAAAATTTTTTTTAAGTAGACTTATACTACTTTCAAAAATAACAGCTCAATTATTGATGCTACTTAAATAATTAAAAATCATCAAATTAGACAGAGTAATTCCGGGTATTGTGAACTATGCGTCCAATGAGGAACCCCCCTTATTTCTTAAGCTAATGTTACTTAGCATCGGTAACCATCTCTAAATGTAGTTTGCAGAAACACATAAGCAGCACTCGATTGCCTATACGTATGGTCGTAGCATTAGTTTTCAGTTGGCGTGTAAATGAGAACGTGTGTAGTCGTCTTTATTTTGTTCTAAATATTAAGCATTTAATTAGGTTTTTCGATAAGATAATACAAATAGTGTACTAAATAACATCTTTAAACAGTAAGTATTTTATAAGGTTTGTTTAAAAAAAATTTACCAGGCGTCATTTCATATACGAATCGTGTTTAAATTCACAAGTATTTTAAGACGATGAAAATATTCTGAAAATTTTGTCGTATAAAAATATATGTTTCTTTTTTTCTCGTTATATACTCTAGATTTAGATTAAATTAAATCTAGGTAAAAATTTTTTCATTAAATTTTTGGAGGTTTCTTAAGTTTTTATTTAAAAATAATAAAAAATATTGAAGTTTTCTAAATTATTGTTTCGTTGCTGGTAATATTTAATACTATTCTACACTATGCACTGGCGGGGTTCTGCATTACCCTCCAATTTTCTAAATAAAGCTTTTTGAGATGATTCAAATTTTTCTTTTATAAAAAATTTAATTTTTTGTAAAAAAATCAGTTGGGCATTCGATTAGCAAACGTAGTGGCATTCTTCTTATGAAAATTTCATTGATATTTTTTTAAGGAATCTAAAAACAAAAATAGGGGTACCACAATACTCGAAGTTCCTGCAAATGTCTAAATAATATTGCAAATATAGTCGTATTAAACATAAACCAATTCTATTTTTATTTAGTTGGGTGCTCTTTCTCTCAAATATTTTAATCTTTAAAATAATAAAAATAAACTTTAATACTAAATTAATGAAATTTGTTGTTTTCCTGTTTTCTTTAACTAATGACTAGAGTTTACACTCTTTGAATTTTTATTTTAAGCCTTGAAGGCTAAAAGAATGACTAGAGAAGTGCAGACGTGACTAGATTTTTTAATTTTAGTAGTATTACGATATGTAAATACATATTGAATTTCTAAAGCTAAACTAAATATTTAAATTTAATTAATTTAAATGTTGCATAAACCCTATTTCTATGTTTTTGTTTTTTATTTCGTTAATTTCTAAAAAAAAATTATGACTAGTTTTAGTTAAATTTTAACACGCTTTAAATTATAGGCAAGGATTTTACTTTTTTTTTAAAAAGGGGACTAGTACAGATAAAATATCATTTAAAGAATCTAAAAATTATTATTATTTTTTATGAAATAAATTAGAAGTATTAATTGAGGCTGCTTAACATCAACCACAACAACTTTGCCAAAGCCTTGAAATTAGGAGCACTTTCAGAACAAATTTTTTATAAACTTTCTATTTCAAATCTGTTTAATTTATACCGAAATAAGAAAATATGTTTTTTTTTTCTTAATTACAACTCAGTGTTTTTATAATTGAAAAGCTTAACGACGAAGACTTACCCGGCCAGCGAAAGGGAAAAAAAGAAAAAGTTTTCATCATTTAAATCTTGAAATAGAGTAAAGTCTTTGGCTGCGTTCATAGACGTAACTGTTACGCAACTGTTGAGTGCTTGTCTTAGAAATGCATAGTGGAACAAGTTCGCTCAACTCAACAGCAAATTTTCCATCATAAAATATTTTAGCTTCCTAAAGTCAACATATCATGTGTTGTGTCCACTAAATTTAAAATAACTCACGAAGTATCAAATTAAAGTAGCACATGTTGACACGCATTAAGAAAAAATTAAAAAAAAGAAAATCATGTCGTGTATTGGTAACCTTAGTATGCACCATAACCAGTACTACCAGATGATAAAAATTTAAAAAATCTTACAATTTTAATTTTCTTTGGCATTACTTGCTTAATTGCACCTAAAGGTACTGACTCACTATCCTACTTAGTCGTACGATCTGTCTAAAAACCCATGTGTGCTCAAAAAGTATGATAGTGTGTATTGAACAAGCAGACTTTTTGACAGGTCTGTCCGATTTTTTAATGTTATGAAAATTTTCATAAAATAAATTTTATCTGTGCGATCAGAGTTGCATTTTCTATGTTCAAGGCAGAAAAATAGCAACAATACGAAGCTTGTGTTTTGTTTATACAAACATTTAAGTTAATTTTCATTATACATATTTGTAAAAAAGATATTTTGCGGCAAAGGAAAAAATGAATACTTTTAAAAGTATTAAGGTGAGTAAACATATGTTTTTGTATCTCTTTTTGTATAATAGTGTGGCATAAAGTTCGCCATTTTAAAGCGATTTCTTCAAGTAGTACAGAATTCTGTCACACATTATTTTGACATAATCGTACGATCGTATAGGATAGTGATATTTTGAAGCCAATGAAATAATATGATGCAAAAATGTCGATATTTCATTAATAAAGTCAAAAGTTTTGCAGGGACTTAAATAAGATATTTCTTATTTTTCTTTAAACTTATACGACTTATATGCTTACAGAAAAAAATCTTGATTTTCAATCATTTTTTCAAAATTACAAATTTCTAAATTTTAGACCAAAAATAGTTTTTTTTTTAGATTTCAAAGCAATGCAAGGCTGACTTAATTCAATGTGGAATTTCAGAAAATTACATTTGTCACTAATCCGACGATGTTCCAGTAAAATTTGTTTAATGAAATTAATATTGTACAAGTTTGTTGGTACGTTAGGTGGCGCCAATCACTTGATTGCGCATGCATGCTGTTCCCGTGTATGAACCGCTTTAGGTTGGTAAAAATTCGACTACAAATTAACACTGACTACCAAAATACTAGTTACAAATTTATGGCTTCATGATTCACAGTTTCCCTAAAAAGGACACATTTCTTACTTACTTAATTAGAAAAAAACTTAAATTTTTTTTTCAGAAACTGTTTTGCTGTGCTATTAATCTGCTCTGTAATTATTAAGAAAGATAATACTATGGAAAATACTTTAACTGAAAAGTTTTGAACAAAAATTTCAGATTTGCAGAATTAAAAATTATTTTTAACAAAAAAAAAAAAAAACAATTTAAATAATTTTAAATATTTTAAAAATTAACTGCAATGGAAAACAAAAAATAATTACAACAAAAAAGAAAACAAAGTGTTAATTTCGCTAAAATTAATACGTTCAATTAACGAAAATAAAATAATAAAAAAAGTAAATTCGTAATAAGACCTATATAAAATTATACTGTTTTAACTTTAGAAACTTGCCATTTAATGGCATGTTTTCTTTACTTGCAAGACTATTCCAAACTTTAATCCTCTTTTACATGTTTTGCTCTATTCATAAGGCAACAGAAGTTCTCAACAAAATTCTGAAGAAACAAGAAAAATAGCAAAACTTAAATGAAATTTCTAATAATTCTTTACCTACAATTAATTTCTTTTTTTCACTTTCTACTAAAAAAAAATTTAAAACAACTAGTTTTGTTTAAGCTTGAAATCGGGTTATAATTACACTATGCTACACATAAAATATAAACTCTTTCTCGTGTGGAATTTCTTGAAGTACTTCCTTACCGAAACTACCAAAAACCCTATAAAGCTTTTGCTAGTTTAGCAGAGGTTCGTATTATTTCCGAAAAACATAAAATATTCTTACTACAATATTTTGGAAACCAATTGGAATAAAGTGTAAAACAAACTAAACTAAAAAACTGCATGAATTGGCTCAAAAATGCTAAAAAGCCAAAACAATTTAATTTTTTCTGTTTTCATGAAACAAATGAAACTTAAAATTAAAAAACAACAACCACAAGTAATTAAACTTTGTTCTAGATGAAGTTTTTTCATTTTAATTTGTTCATCAGAAACGATTATATTTTTTAGTTTTCCCTATAAATTTAACGCGTATGGTTGGATTCTTATGACTTTGTGAACAGCTTGCAAATTAAATGGGTCAGGAAAAATCTGCGTCTGAAAACTAAATGTTCAAAATTAAATGTTAGGCTAAATAAGTATTTATTTTTTAAGCACAGACAATTTTAAATTGTTTCCAGACCTGAGTAACGCCTTCCTAAAAAATTACTTTTACGTCATTGGCAATATTTGTGTCGCTACTAACATGGGACAAATTTACTTATAAATTTCACAGTAATAAAGCAGATTGAATACTTGAAGAAGCTACAAAAAATTCAAGTGAAATACCGATATAAAAATAAAGAATTACCCGCTTATTCAAATAAATTAAAGTCAACGTCATCTTAGAATTTCTACATCAATTTTTTTGAATCTGCAGCTTAAAAAACTTTAAAACAAAATCCTAAATAAACTTACAAACTAGTGAATAAAAAGAAATTTTTTTAAATAAATTTAATTGTCTGGAATTTCGTTTGTGAACAAGTTGATTTGATATTTTTAAGGTCAGTATGTGCACTTGCCTATTTATTCGTAACTATTAAGGACTGATTCAAAAGGACAAGTAACGTTTTCTATGAAATTTATTAAACAAAATATTAAACTATGACTCGTTTTGTTTGAAGCTTATGAAACGGTATGAGTATAGAAAAAATTGCCGATTTTTTAAAAATTAAAAATTTTTAAATTTTGTAAAAAAAAACTATTGATCAGCTTTAAAAGCATTACAGGAGAAACTTAAAGGAATTTTTTTTTGCATAATTTAGAATTTTTTTCAAACGTAAAGGCTGCTGTAACCATAATGCTTAATGTTAATTGTGAGTCACACCTTAACGTCTAATTCGAATATGAAATGCATGGATGCTTTCTAAAAATGTTGCCTTTTGCATCAGTCGCTTTAAGCTTAATTTTAAGAAATTTTTACCTTAAAAAGGAAAATTGTTTAAATCAAATACTCTTTGGTTTTCTAAGATTAGCTGTAGTTCTTCCAATATAAATTTGTGGTTAAAATAAATTAAAAAAAAATTACTAATTGAAAGTTAAAGTAAGTATTTTGAACAACCCTAAATATTAACACTTACACACACATACACATTACACACTGCACACTCGCACTCACACTCGTATATACAATTTGTACATTTAAAAATATTCACCTGCTTCTGATGACACCCCTCATTTTTTTTTTTTTTTTGTTAATTCTTTATGTTTTTGTTCAACAAATTTAAAATTTTACCTCATCAGTTACAAGAGTTAGTGAGCCAAAGTGGTGTGTTGAATAACAGAAGCACAATTACGCAAATTGGTTAAAGCGGCCGCTGCTATATTCTCTTCTTCGGTTAAGCCGGTTTCAATGATTTGCAAACGTCCATAGCCTTGAGAGGACGATGAAGAACTATAATCGGACATGGTTTCATCTTGGTCTTGGCAAGTGTGTTGAATTCTATGTGTAAACACTTCATGTTGTGATGATGCTGGTATTGTTGAATTTGTTGAAATGACAGTTGGGCACTGAGTTATTACCGGCCTTTGTGGCTGCAGCTGAAGAAGTGTTGTTGAACTAATTGTAGCTGTTGCATTTTGTAAATCTGGCTGTTGATGTGTCGCTTGATGCTTTTTAAGATAAGCTTGACGCTTGAATTTCTTGCCACACTCTGCACAACTATAAATAGTTTCCGAGTCTTCAGATTTTTTATTTAATTTGGGCTCTTTATTATCTTTTTTATTTGGTAATGCCGCCGAGGCTATATTTACTACTGAACCATCTTTGCGTGGCTTATGCCAACGACGATGTGACGCCAAATTAGCTGGACAATTAAATTGTTTGCCACATTCCGGGCAACGATACTCAAGTAACACTATGCAGGCACAACGATGTTGTGCCAAACCGAAAGCATCATCAAATTTTAAGCGACACAACCTGCACACATAATCACCTATTATGTTTTTAATGGCAGCCAATTCGGCTTTAGTTTCTTCAGTAATTTCCACAATATTGTATTTAGGATCTATGTCACCATTGCTATACTGCATGCTACCGTCTGTTATATCTTCCAGGGGTCGTATGATTGTACCCGATACCGGTGATGAAGTTTCTTCATCGAATTTTAACTTTCTTGTAGCCTTATTGTTGCGATTGGTTTTATGGCTGCTGCCAGCAGTTGATGTTGAATTTTTGCTAGTTTTAGGTGCAGTTTCTAATATTTTAATGGGCTTAGTGGGTGTACTTTCTAGGCAATGCTTTTTAGCCACATCATTCTCTTTTATTTTGAATATTTTAGTTTGAGTTTTTTCTTTAGTGTCGCTTTCACCTTCTGAACTAGTTTCAGAGAATTTTCTCTTTTTAGTGGGTGTCAAGGGTGGAGTAATGGGTTTGATATGTTGTTGTAATTGTACCTGTTCTTGTTTCTGTTCATGCTCTTGCTGCTGCTGTAGTTGCTTTGTTATTGTTATAGTTGCTGTAGCGGTGATGCTGGTGGTATTGTTGCCTTTGTTGTTGTTTTTAATTATTGTGGATTTATTTTTGTCGTTTATTATTTGACACTGTTTCACTAGCTCATCTATAATTTCTTCACTTCCCTGAGAGGCTGTATCACTGCAAGTCGGCTCAGTGTAGACTTCAGTAAAATTTGCCGCCATGGGCACTTCATTTTCCAGTTGAGGTGACATAGATTTTCTGGATAAATCCAGAGGTATTTCACTTTTTGTTTTTATATTTAAATAGCGGCTGCGATATTTGGGTGGCAGAGAGGCCACTGTTGTTAGTAAACCCAAGCCATGGGGCATGCCCGCAATTGAATGAGCGTATGTTGAATTATTTAGCATTTGTACACTGTGCTGGGTAGCTGTAGCCATTTTTATTTTTATAAATTTGCACTTTATTGTACCGGCTTTTCTTTTCGCTAGTTTTTATTTTAATGTTCCAAACAAACACAATTTTTTTCTTTTTCAAACACTTTTTTGGTTGCATTCAGTTAATAACACAATTTAAAGTAAATAAAAAGAATTTTAGAAATAATTCAGTTTTAAATATTGCAAACAGTAAGCGATTCTATATGTTGTTGGTGACAGATTGTTTTTTTTTGTTTTGAAGGGGCGGGAGAATGGGGGCTTGTGGAAGTAAGGAAAACTAAAACTTAACAAAAATATATTATTAACAAAACGTTGTAGAAACAAAAAAAGATTTATTTAATTTGTGCTCGTTCGTTGTGCTCTATGCGACGTTTGTATTGAGAATGGCCAGAATTTTATCCTGTCTGGCAATTTATATCAGAATGTTAGTGAACCCTTAGTTAGAAAAATAACAAACAATAATCAACCCGAAAGGGAAAAAATCCTACCAAAACCAACTAACACCACAACGACCTTCCAACCAGACAAAAAAAAATCACACAAACACACTCATGTACTCATGCTAAACAAAACACACACAAAAAAATAAAAATTCAACCCCCATTTGAGACGTTGATGTCCTTTTAGCCAGACAATCATTTAGTAGTAAAACTCAGTTATTAGTCACCCTTTTTTATTTTCAATTTAAATACATGTAACACTCGTACGTTCACACACACACACACACACACACACACTTGATCTTAATTATCATTATGTTTATCAGTAACATCATTATTATTATGTTGCATTTACATGGTGTAAAAGCGTCTTTGCCGGCGTCAGTGAAAGTCCTTTGCACTCTCTTGTTCACTCTATGCAGTGCTTTTTCTTTATTTTTTGTTTGTGAGAAAGCCCAAAGTACAAAATGATATAAAGCAGAGAATAAAACAAAAGCATACAAACAAACAAAAGAAAACAAAAAACACACAAAAATATTTTGAAATATTTTATTTGGTGGGGTAGGTATCCCTAGAAATTGTAAGGATTTCCTCAGCAGCGACATACAACTACGACTGCCACTATTTATTGTTGCAGCTACATGTTTGCATATCTCGTTGTATGTAAGTAAACGCGAGTGTATTGAGTACGTATGTGCTTATAATGCTCATGACTTTAGCAACAAATTCAAATTTTACTACGAATTGTTTGGTAGTAAAATTGTAAATTGTAAAACGGCACATGCCACTGGTGGCTTTTAATCATGCAAGTACACATTTGTTGCCGGAAATGCTTGTTAGTGTGTGTTAGCGCTGTTGTTTATTGTTGTTGTTGACATTCCTAGCCCAACAAACGTATTAATTCCAGTTGAAAAAAAGAGATTAACTAAAGGTTTGGAAAATAAATTTACAGCACAATGAATGAAATTTCCTCCAGGAATTTATTTTCTTTTGAATTTTTGCGCTAAAGGCAAAAATATCATCATCGCCCAACCATAATGGCTAAGGCTACGGACTTGAAATTTGGGGAGTAGGTTCTCTCACAATAACTAGAATGAATAAAAATAGAATTTTAAAAGTTCGAATGTTAAGAGTATAAAAAATTCTAAAAAGGGGAAAAATCGAAATATTTATATCTCCGCAACTACTAAAGATAGAGCCAAAATGCAAACTACAAAATATTTTACTTCAAAAATTAGCAGAGGGGTATTTGGTACTTTTTTGATATTTGAAATTTTGTGGGATAAAAATGGTAAATTACTAATTTTGGTACACTTTTTAATTCCATTCATTTATCTGTCAAAATAGAAATAGAAGCAATAAAAACTAAAAATTTGTCACATAGTTTCAATATATATTGACACTTTTTTTAAATTAAAACAAATAAGGAGAAATTTTCTACCCCATTTTGCTACCTTTTCCATAAATGTATCTTTCATTAAATAAATGCAGCGTTTAGACATATTATTATTAATTCGTAACATCTAATCTTCTTCTTCTTAATATATAAAATTCGACTGTACGTGTATTTGACATTGTACTCCTCCTAAACGTCTTAACCGACTAAATTGAATTTCTGTGTATGTCTTTATTATTATTATTATCGCTATGGGCTATAATCGCACCGCAAGCTTTAAGATCTCTTGTGCAGCCCAGTTCCTAATTACTCCTTACGAATCTCGTAATTGTTGTAGGACTAATCTTGCCTAGATCTCCTGGAACCAATGCCCTACTACCCAAGCAACTTATTCTGCGTCTTGCCAACGCTGGGCAGTCGCAGATATTGTGTTCCGATGTTTCCTTTGCTTCGCGACAGAAACGTCTTGTACCACACCGATTTTACTCATGTGATAGTTAAGTCTACAATGGCCTGTAAGTAGCTCAACGTAGAGTTTAATGTCATTTCTGCTGAGGTGCAAAACAACATCTGCCCTAAAGCGCTCGCGGTTGATGAGTCTCTTTGACTGCCGCATGCCCTTTTCGGCCCTCCAGCAGCCTTGTAGAATTCATTTCTCCTCCTTGCGTAGAAGTTGTTGGTTACCCCGCAGAATGGCTCTGGACTTATGAATGGGGTAGCCAGATAGTCTGCCATTTCATTGCCCACATGCCCTTCATGACCCGTCACCCACAATAAGGTAACCTTGTTTCTCTCTGCCAAAGTATTGAGAAGTTTGTAGCAGCCCCAAACCAATCTTGATCGAAATTAATAGCCCACTAATGCTACTCGACTGTTTGAGAGAATATATATTCCGGTGCCACATGTGCCCCTTCGTAAACATTTCCTAGCACATGTATGTCTTTAACTTACGCTTTGGAAGGTTTAGCGTCACAAATCCGACCGGCATGTGGCGCTGCAGTCAGTATCTGGCTTATATATCTACTAAATGTTTTAATCCGATTTTGCACGGTACTTTACCTTATCATTACGATTTCTTAGAGTAAAGAGATCGAATATACAAAAGTTTTACATTTTAATCAGAACCCAGGCCCATTACCACCCCTACTTTTTAAATTTTTCTCAAATTGGAGAATTTTTATTATATTTATGTTCAGAACAACCCAACTAAAATTTTTATGAAAGAAAAATTTACCACGCTCCTGTCAACGCTCACTTTTCAAATTTATTTTATATTGAAGAGCGGCTAGACCGATTTGGCTAATATTTTTCATATATGTTCAGAACAACCCAATTAAGTTTTTATGTCAAGATCAAAAATAAGTTATTTTCTTCTTTTTTTAATTAAATAAAATTTGAAGGCAAAACAATGTTTGCCGGGTCAGTTAGTAAAAGTATAGATTTTCTGAGCAAAGTAAAAAAAATCATTAAGAATAAAAATGGTACTTTTTGATATTTTAGTACTTTTTGATTAGTAGAATGAGATTAAGCTCAAACTGTCTATAGAAAAGTGGAAATCATAAATAAATAGAACAAAATGGAATTTTTTATTGATCTTAATGATAACTTTTGGTTTTTTAAATTAACGAACCTACAGCTACGGTAAAAAAAGCACTGAAATCAAGGCTTCCTTTTTACTTATTTTACCTTTGTTTACTTGTGATACATTCTTTCAACTATAGTTCAAATAAGTATACAAAAAAAAAAAGTTGTAAAATTTATTAGCTAAAATGTCAAAGTAGAGACTTAGTCAATTAGTGGTTAATGTAATGAGTTGGCACCACTTCACAGTGTGAAAAACCTGCCGACACTATTATGCTTGAAACTATATGATTTATACTTTTTTGGATGGTACTCCACGCTTTGAGATCGTCTAATATAAGAAGAACCTTTGCTGCCATGCAAAACAAATATACTCTCATATGCCATTAGCAGCGTTCATAACAAAATTTTGGACGTTCGCTGATATGCTTTGCAATCAGGAATTACAAACTTCTATATTGGGATCTCGTAAATGCTTCTGTACTGTTTGGGCACATACTTTTATCTTGAATTCTTTTTGTTTAGCTCTGTAGCTGGCTTAAAGTGATCCCTCTTAATATGGCTAGTCAATAGGCTTAACAAAAAATGGGACATTGTCTATTATGCTATAATTTTCAGCTTTTTTCGAGTACGTTATTAAATTACGTATAATTTTATTTTAAAAATAGTACAACTGTCCTATTTCTTTAAAACGTTTGGCTTCTAAAATCATTCTTTGAGTAATAATACTTCTTTGCTCTTTGCAATGCATATCTGCCATTTAAAAAAAATAATTTTTTTAAATAAATTTATAAAATTCTTTTACGTACACTTATTCTACAATAAGCATAACTAGAAAATTAGGAAATTTTTTAGTAAAAGTAGCTAGTGTTACTTTTATTGCCGACAGATTTTACATGTCGGTAAATAAATATGAGAAGAACCTTTAACTTTAGGAAAATAAAATGAACTCCTTTAGAAAGGCTTCATATCAATTATAGATATGAAGCGAAAGAAAAATTTTCCGGAAAGACATATCGATTGATATGAAAATTGCTATTCATTAATTCCTGTTTAATTATCTTATTATTTTGAATTGTTGATATTTCAGTTGTTGGTCATAGGATAAAACTCGCATTTCTTAACATCAAAATAATTTTTAAGTAAACAAAAAAGGAATTAATTTTCAATAAATAAATCAAAATTATTTTCTAGAAATAAATTAAATGAAGCTAAAACACATTTAATTTTTGCAAAATTTTGTATTTTTTCTTACACTTCTGATCCTTTCGTTTGCTTTCTGTGAGAAAATTTAAGCGTAAACAAAATGTAGAAACTTATCTATATTTCGGAATCAATAATATGGAAATACCAATGCTACTGCAAATGCGGAATAATAACGCAGCAACGGAATGCACAATTAAAAACTTTGCTTCCGCACAAAAAATGCTTTCTGCAATCGCGGAACGGAATGAATAATTAGACCCAATATGAATTTATTAAAGTAGTCAATAAAATAACTGCAGTGAGTTCTATTATTTTTACCAGCACTGCAAAACAATCAGACTGCAGGCATAGAAAAAATATAACTGAGATCAATAATATTCTGGTGGAAACCTAGTAGTATGGTTACATTGCCAAATATATTAAGAATGTCTCTTAACTGCAGATGTCAGTGTAGAAGCCCCGGTCAGGGCCAAAAAAAATTTTTTTTTTAAATTTTATAAAAAATCCTGGAAATACGTTGATGATTCTAAACTCTAACAAACTCGTTTTTCACTAAATTTACCCTTTACTTTACGAAGTGATCTAAAAAAAACTAAAAATATTTTCATTCTCTATGATTGCACGAGAACCCCTGCATAATTTTGTTCTCAACTTTTGTATCATAACGTTATTAAAGCAAAGCTACTTTTTTTCTTCAAATCAGTAGCTTTTATCCAATGGGAGTAAATAAAAATTTTTTTAATTAAAAAATATATGAAGAGTTTTTTTTACAAGAACCACTTTTTTTTGTGAGCACAAGAAGGACGCAGTTTTTTTTTTTAATATCTACGGGCAAAAGCTTGTGTAATTTTTGTTCTTTATTAGTCAGTACATTTTCTAAGCTCTGATGAATTTTGTTTGCTGGGTTAATAAAATCACTTTATTCCTGGCACGTTGCTTGTGAACATAAAAATAAGTTCTTCTATTTCGTAGTTAAGGGTTATTTAAAACAGTTAGTATTTATTTATTTAATTTTTTTTTTGTTCTGTATTTGGAATAACACTGCATCCATTATACTTTTCGTTTTTAGTTAAATCTTATGCATCCATGCACTTTTAAATGTTGTTGCTGGGGCAGTGTTACTTTTAAGAGATTTTTGTAGTCGTGCTTAAGTTTACACAAAATAATAATTTTATTTTTTCTTTTAAGGGTACTTTAATTTCATTTTCTGTGCCACAGAAAATTCTTTAAATAATTTAAAGTGAATGAATGAATAAGCGTTGACTAACATTTTGCAGAGTTTTCTTCTTTAATTTCAATTTCCAAGTTAATTCATTTTTATTTACGACTATTTTATATGATTAATAAATTTAAGATGTTGTTAAATATTTATTAGTTAAAATTAAGCCAAAAAGCTGGTGGGACAATTCATTTTATACTCAGCATTAATGTCAATCATTTATTAAGTTATTTTGAAGCCTGAATTCACCAGTTTGGCCCATACTTACCCCAGAGCTAGCGATTAAATTAAAATTGAAAATTAATGTTGCCTTAGACTAGTACCACGCACGGCAAGTTTATTTGGGCAATTCTTTCTCAATTCTCTTTTAAAATTGCCGTTGCGTCCCCACTCAGCAATTTTGTTTTGGCAATTTTAGCATTCTTATTCAGTCATTCATTCAGCCTTCAAGATAACTGGCTTCTTTTTTTACATCTTTATAAAAGATACGAAGAGAACAAAAGGGAATTGCTGAGTACGAGCAAGCTTGTACCCCTTTCCAATCTTCTTTCCTCTCTCTCCTACAAAATCAAGAATTGCCCCAACTAAAATTGCTGTGTGTGGTCCTGGTCTTAGTGATAGAAAATAATAGAAAATATTTTTTTCGATTTTTTTTATTGGATTTTTCTCTCGGTAATTTACAAACGTATTCAAGTTTTAAAATTAATGACAAACAACTATTTTTGTATTCAAATTTTATTTATTACAGAAAAAAAATTATAATTAAATAGTTAACTCGCTAGATGTAAGGTGTCCTGAGACCCTGATGTCCTTCGAACTGTAGCAAGCTAAAGAATTAGGATAGACCAATAGCTTTTCTACATATATTTTGCATAATAACTTGATCTCTTTCTTGATTGTCCTGGTTTATGGTTTAATGATGGTTTTATAAAGCAAAACTTTTAATTCTAGACCCAAGGATGAGCTGAGTTCAATTCGAATGTCTTAAGCTGTTACTTTTGGTTCAAGTAAGACATCTTTCTAAATGTATTTTACCTTGTTTTCTATTGGAACTGGAACGTTATTTAATTTTATTACTGGGCAGGTTATATTTTAGTAGAGTAAAATTACATTAACACATTTTGCTGGGTTTACCCTTATTTTCCATTTTTCCATCCATTTTTCGGTAGTTGCTCATAAACAGCATTGGTATCAGAATTAACACTTAAAAATGTGTGGATACGTACTAGCAGCTGTCGGCATATCTGCTGAGCGGCCCTAAAAATAGAAATTTTGAAGTAAACGTTTTAAAATAATACTTTGAAAACAATTTTCAGTTGCTCTATTGAGTTGAGCTGCCACCGAAACCGTGGCGATAATTTGGCCACGTCATAGATTCTTCTATGACAACAGAAAATATTAAGATAATTATTTGAAAACTTTTTGTTTTACATACAATTCACATCTGCGTTTTAGTTCTAAATATATAAGGCTGAGCTTTTTAACATAATAAAATATTATAAAGGGATAATAAGGTACTTCTCTAAATAAGCAGTGAATTCCATACTACAGTGAAACTTTGATATAACGAATCTGAAGTAGATGGAAAAATAATTCGTTACACATAAAAAAAATTCATATTATACCTACAGTTTTTTTTTATTTAAATTCTATTTGACACCAAAATGCTATGAAATAAAAATTCACTATTCAAGAGGGAAATGAAGAATTAAATACTTTGTTGTATTGAGACTATAGAATCAGCACTTCGTTATCTAAAGGCTTTTGATAACATGACTTACACATTTAAAAGTATGACTTCGTTGTATAGAAGCTTTTGAAGGAATACTTCGTTATATAGAGGCTTTATAGCTCAGAATTTTTTCGTTATAGCTGTAGTGCATGTTTTATATGAAAAACTTTGCAATGAAGAGATTTTTTCAAAAGACTCAGCAAAATATACGTTATTTTTAGTTTGTTTTTATAACAAAGTTCGTTATATCGATATTATAGTTTAATTAAATTTTATTTTACGCAAAATATGTTTTAGTTTCATGTCTGCTTTCTCTTAAGAAAAAGTTTTTAGAACTTTCTGTGAATTATATTTTTCGATTAATTTTTTTTTCTTTTGTACAAATTGACCCACCCTAATAAAAACATAAAACCTTTTTTTAGTTACAAAATATATTTTATATTTTCCATGATTTTTTCTTTTCTCCTATATATTTTTTTTTTTTTTTGCTATTTTTTATGAATTTATGTTTTTGTTTAATGTTGATTGTACTACGTTGTGGCACGTGCAAAAATAACAGCAACATACTCGTACAACGACGGCATGTCAACCCCCAAAATGTAAAAAAAAAAACATTACATTAGACATTCACACAAACATACATAAACTGCCATGTTTATGTGTGAGTGTGAATGCATGCATGTGCACACAACTAAAAATTACAGTTTGCATTTTGATATACAAAATTATTTCCCAAATTCAAAATGCGATTGGCATTAAACACATACACAACAGCAAGCTACCGGCTGCATGACCTTAAATGCTGTTAGTTGCTTTCGTAGCCAAGTCACTTGATTCCATTTATGGACCGCAAAATTGTGTTTTTGGTTAATAGAATTTTTTCTACTGGGGCAAAGTCGCTTAAAGAGCGTTTTGTTAGAGAAATACACATTTCAGTGGTGTTATCTCAAAATATTTGTCCATTTTCACTAACTGAAATTCCTTATGGAGCAGTAAAATGTAAAATTATTCAATTACTTACCAAAATCTTAATTATCAATTTACCCATTTGTGTTTAATCCTAAAATTTTATTTCATTTTAATTATAAATTTTAAACTCTTAACAGCCATAAGCACAAACATTTTATAAATTGTGTTTCAGGAAGAGAACACTTTTTAAATTTAATTACTAAAAATAGAACGTCAGCTTAAAAATTTAGATTAATCAACAGCATTCAATGCCAATTTTTTGAAAAAATTCATCATCTTCGATTAAGCGTATTTCCATCTCAATGGCTTCCTTAATACACAAAATTCTCATATTTTTGTCACATGAAATTCTAATGCAATTCATAAGAAGCAAATGCGCCCACAAAGAGCAACTGTTTATTACTGATTTTAGCAAGCCTTAAAAACACCACAACAATATTTTTTCTTTTCCAAAGATTCTCTTATATATGTTACAATACGATGACATTGTTCAGGAGTACCATGATGGTTCCTAAAACCAAATTGACGTTCAGAAATTATGTTAAATTTATCTAATACTGGTAACAATCTATTTAATAATATTCTCTCAAATATTTTGGAGAACGTAACCAGCAAACTTATGGGTCTATATGATTTAACATTGTTTTCTGGCTTATTTGGTTTGATAACCATAATTATCTGTGCACACTTTTACTCAAATCATATTTAAATGAGAGACAGTTTTTCATTAAAATTGGTGAAATTAATTCGCAAATATATCAAATTAATGCAGGAGTAACACAGGGAAGTGTTCTTGGGCCTGTTTTATACACAATTTTTACATCTGACAGCCTGTTCCTGACAATGTTTTAATTTTAACTTATACAAATGATACAGCGGTTTTAGCCTCTAGTTCTTGTCCTGTAGAAGCCTCTTATTTTAATCAAAATGCTTTAAGACAAATTGAAAACTGGTTAAATAAGTGGAATATTAAAATTAATAGTGAAAAATCAGTTCATGTTGTATTTACATTATGTAAAGGAGTATGTCCACCTTTAGTCATTAATAATACTCAGATTCCTCAGAAAGAAGGTCTTCATATTGATAAAAGATTAACATGGAAAAATCATATTAAAGCTAAAAAGGAACAACTGAAAATTAAAACAAACCGTTTATATTGGTTATTAGGTCGCAATTCTCAGTTAAAATTAGAAACCAAACTTATTTTGTATAAAGTTATACTTAAGGCTGTGTGGACCTTTGGCATTCAACTTTGGGAAACTGCAAGCAACTCTAATATTGAAATTCTACAAAGATATCAAAATAAAACTTTAAGATTAATTGTTAATGCTCCTCAATTTGTTTCGAATAGGACTATACACAATGATTTATTTATACCGAAGATTAAGAATGAAACCAACAAATTTAGTGGAAATTATCTCAACAGATTAAGTGAACGATATCTTTACTAGACGATACTGAAGAAGTTCTAAGGCTAAAACGATACCATATTCTTGATTTGCCATTTCGGTAATCATTATTTACAAATTTTAAATTTTTTTTCTTGTTATGTAATTAATTATCAAATATTTTAAATATCTATACTTATTATCAAAATGTATTATTTTTTTTTTTTTTTTTGGTTATCAGTGGAATACAATAATTTGAATTATTAATTTATGTTCATCTAATTTGCTTATTATCCTTCATAAGGATAGATTGTAAATAAAAATTATGAAAAAAAAAATACTTAAACGGAACATCATCATCATCCTTAAAAAAAAATACGTGCTTTTAGCTTAGGCTGAAAAAGGGCAATGAGTGAAATGAGTTTTAAGCGAAAAATGTTCATGGAATATTTGATTAAAGAAAAAAAAATTAATATCGATTTAATTTTTATGACAACGGCAGTAAGTCCTTATTTCACATTTTTATTATTACATTGACAGCACTAAATCTAGGTGCAAGCCGGGTTAATTGTTATCGATCGAAATTTCTTTTTAAATTATTTTTAATTACTGCACAGTAGCACATTTTTCAACTTCAAAATCTTGAACCAATTGAGACCCCCGAAATCTGAAAGCTTATGAGATTAATTAAGAAATACATAACCGGCAAAATTATTAGTTCTAATTAAGACGTAAAAATTTGCAGAAGAGAGACAAGCAATATTTCAAATAGTTCACGAGTTATAAACTTAAGAATCAGTACATGTTTTTTGAAAAATCTACTAAAATCCTCCTCCCAGTCGAAAATTTCAAAAATGAATTATAAAAAAACCTTTGCTAATAATTCAAAACCCAGCTAGGGTTCTTCTTCTGCCATCATAAGCTTTCAGATTTCGGGCGTCTCAATCGGTTAAAGATTTTAGTGCTGCACTGTATTATTAATTTCCATCGTTTCCAACTAAAATATAAACTAATTTATGTTGGCTTCAAGGGTGATGGTAGTAGTAGATGTCGAGTGCATCGATTTAGAGAATGTAGTTCACAACAGAGTTAATTAATTGTTTTGTTATAAAAGCTGTTGCCCACAATGTTTGTCTACACAGGAAAACGCGAAAAGGAACGTGGCTACCTCGAGGTAGCCCCGAGACAGAATTAGAAAGACCATAAGTTTCGCGCGAAATCGGCAACAATTGGCACTCACAGTACGACAAGAAAATTATCAAAATGTAAAAAATCGCATTTCTTCTCAAGAAGTAAATAGTCCCAACAGGAGGATAACAAAATCTCCAGATTGTCACCCAAATATTGCGTGTTTTTTATGTTTCAGTTTATTTTTTTTTTGTTGTTTTTTATTTAATGTTATTGTGCTCACAGTGTCGCTATTCGAGGATTGGAATCTACCCTAAAGGGTAAGCCGAGCTGGAAGCCAAGAACATCAGACAGAGATAAGTGACGTACACAATAGATGCCCATGTGGATGTGAATGTGATGCTATAAATTTAGTCGTCTTCACAAAAAATTTGAGTATATAAAATTGGACAGATTATAGTTGGTAGCTGGACAGTTTAGCTCTGAAAAAGTGACTTAAAACATTAAAAGATATTTCACGTTGAATTCCTGCACATAAATACACAGATTTTTATTAAAATATTGAAAATACACGTGTGTTGCGTTAATTAAAAAATAAAGTTTGGCACAGGCTAGTAAGCGAATTTTGCTGCACTATACTCGAATAACTTTTTTAATTAAACAAATTCTTTATTTTTTTATTTATTCATTGATTAATACTCGTAATCATTTCGAACCTTTTTGTTTATTACAATTTTCCCGTATAATACAATGTTTTAAAATTGTATCTTCAGAAGTATTATTGTCTGCAAATACTTCAGATTATAGCTGAGTCACAGCACGTAAATGAAAACAAGTCGTTCGTTGTGGAGAAATCGTGTTACGCTTTAAACTAGCATAGCTAAAAATACCTACTCGTACACTTGCTCAAACTGATATTTTTTTATCAAAGCATTGCTCACAATAAAGTCTTGTAATTTTGGGTGATTTTTTTGTTTTGTTTCTGGTGAAATACTCCCGGGGGAGGGGGTTAGTTGTTTGGTTGCTAAGAAGTTGCACATACTGTCAGTAAATTTGTGTACGAATACCATAAGTATACCTCTCATACAAATAACACACTCATACATGTGTGTGTACATGAATGTACAAACACATATGCGAGTACACTTGGTATAATGAACCACATTGGAAGACCATTATTAAGGATATACGAGTATGTGCTTACTCGTTTATACGCACATAACAATAAAATTGTAAATTTTTTTTTTTAATGTTGCATACAAATCTGTCGGTGGGTGTGCATATGTTTGTGTTTGTGTGTGTGTGTGTAAGAGTTTGCAAGTTTATTTACTTTACTTAATTCTTCCTTCATTCTATTTTTATTGTACTCGTATGCTGTTGTAGGTTTTAATGTGATTCTATGTTTTTTTTTTGTTTTTTCAATCATCATCGACTTGTTTTTGATTGTATTTGTAACACAATTCCTCAGTTTTTAATTCAGTTGCATAGAAAATGAAATTTTTATTTCAGGTTTCCATTTCATGATGATGGAAATAAAAAAACAACTAGCAGGCTACTATACACAGACATATTCAAAAGAGAGAGTGAGAGAGAGAGAGAGAGAGAGAGATAGAAAGAGAGAGGAGCGAGCACAGTAACTAGAAGAAGTTATACCGTGCCAGCCACCCCTTTATATTATTCCTTTAGTCGGCTGTTTTACATTTTTTTTTTTGCTTTTTATTCTACAACTTATGGGTGGGTGAGTTTGCGTAGCAAAATCATGTCATAAAGTAGAGTTTGGGCAAACAGTGCATTTATGATTATTTTTGTTTTGCTTTGTGTGCAAGGTTAACCCACCCCTCTCCGCTCTATGATCTTTTCTTTTTGTCTTCTTGCCATTAGATTTGTATTGCTTTTATTTTTTGTAAGATTCATTTTTCTTTTAAAAACACAACCAAAATTGAAACTGTGAGAAACAACCTTTTTAACTCTCCTAAGAATGTAACAGCAATTTTCAATACCTGAATCATCCATTAAATAGACTAACAATCATTTCAATTCGATTGACTATTAAAAATTTTCTTTCCAAGTATTCTCTGAAAAATGCCATGCATATCATACAGTGAGCTCCCCAATATCTAACTGCTGTTAGAGATTACAGTGGGAAAGATAAATTAAATGAGTATAATCTTCGTAATTACCAGTTGCTTGCTATCCAACTGGATGATATTTAGTACATCGTACTAAATATTTTTTAATATTTGACAAGCTTCATTAGATTAACGGAGCAAGTTTCAATGAAATCATTTTAATGGAAACTTTCACAATTTCGGCCTAATTATGGCAACAATGAACTGGAGCGATGCTCTAAGGACAAAGAGCAAACCTAAAGTGGCAGAGACGACACAGCTTGCAGAGGCACTAAGCGTTGTCTCAACCTGCCTTAAATTTTGGACTTGAAGGAACTTAAAGGAACGTGAAAAGAGTTTTAGTCTTAGAGATCTGAGATCCAAGCCTTCCAAAGTTAGCAAAACAGGTAGAATGCGAAAATAAATGACAAATGGACTGGATTCAAAGAAAATTCGGGGAAGTTAAGTACTTCCTTAGCCAACTACTTTCGGGTTACGGATACTTTCGAAAATATCTGTATCGCATGAATAAAGTAAGATATCCAGGCTGCATGTATTACGAAACAACGAACGACGATGTTGAGCAAATTTTTTTGGACTACAATATATGGCACCCGGAATGATAGAGTACGAGATTAATTGGCATGCTGTGAGGAAATACACCGAACACATCCTACATAGAAAAGAAAGACCTCTATGATTTGCACCAAGTGGTTGCAGAAGTAGGAGCTTCTTGAGAAGAAATACCAGCATTACGCTGACTATAAGTAAGGCAAAACCAAGACATGGGTAAATTATGAATAATTTTCTATAGGACGAGGCTTCTATACTTCCCGAAGTAATATGAAAAGCCGTGACGGGAAGAATTCCCGTGGTGTTACCGTTTTTTTAGTAACGCCACATAACGCAGTAACGACAGTCACTGTAAGTGACAAGTTATTTTCAACTATACTTCACCCATCTAAAAAAAAACATAACATAATTCTGTCCTAATTTAAAAAATTAAAAGCAAATGGCTACACATATTAAAGACTTTTATGCAAAAAGGATGCAGAGCAACACAATGTTGATTGTTCCTCATCAACCACCAAAAACACGACTCTGATCGCACAGAAAATATTATTTTATGAATTTTTTTTTTTAAACAAGAAAAAATATGTTATAGATATTTGCAATAGGTACTTACTAAAGGGCTGCACAAGCATACTTGAAATCCACACATTACTACAAACATATGTAATATTTTATAATAAAAAGTGCTTGTAAGCCATTTCAAGTATGCTTATGCAGCCCTTTAGTATTTACTATCCTGCTCTTTGAACATATAAATTTGCTGTTTTTGACAGATCGAGCAACCAAACTAAAAAAACTAGTTTTGATTTGTGATAATTCTAGACATATTTTTATTTTTCTCATCCTTTCCGAGTCAGCTGCTATACGACTATAACAATTAGAAACGTTTATTTAATTGCTTGGCAAAAACAAGTAATTCAAAGCTTTCCCATTTCTGTATTTACACACACACTGAAATATATACACCAACACATGAAATTCCATTTTATTATGAAAGATACTTTCGCTTGTGTTCCATTTTCATCTCATACATAGGCGAACTCAAACTGCTGCTCTTGCTCGTACTTACTCTCGTATATCCTATCGATGCATAATGCGTAGGCAAGTATTTAATGCGTTGTAATTTATTTAAACGTGGTTGATGTGTAAAAGCGTTTCTTTCATTTCTTTTGTGTTAATTTCTTTTTTTATTTTGTTTCTTACGCTGTTCGTTTTCATTTTAGGGCTCTACTATGAGAGATGGATGCCCTCAAGCTGTGATGCAGCAAATTTTGCCACTTTGACAGCTAACCCCTGAGAATGCATCAATGCGCCCGTCTAACAGTCAAATCCATACAAGTTTCTCATATAATTTTTATTTGTTTTCTTTAAATAAAAAAAAAAAAAAAAAAAACTCGTGCAAACAACCACTCCACTTTCGGTTTTACTTGTCCTTAATGGCTGCTGCATTTATCAAGTGTTTGAACGTTCATCATAATTTTTTATATGACTGCAGGGTTTTACTTAATACTCGTACGTTAAAGTTTCGTTTTCATTTTTCTATTTGCTTTTTGCTTGTTGAGCTTTCATTTATTGAATGGTACCCTATACGAGATAATGAAAATTATTTTTTATTATCACTCGTGGACAAATTTTTAAGATTCTAGTAAAGTTGATATAATTCTTCTTCAACGTCTGAAATACAGTCCAAGTTGCTGGAGGTACTGCTCTTGTCTCAAATTTTCTAGCCCAAAATGCTATTGGAATAAGAAATTGACGAGTTGGTTGTGTTGTTAAATAGAAAAAAAAATACGTCTGTCTAATACTCAATGCCACAACTATGATATTCTGAAAATCATGAATATTTCCCGGGAATTTTTTCTTGAGGAAAATTTTCTCTAAGCCAGATAATTTTCTTTGTTGAAAAAGGAAAAAGTGAAAAAAACCCGCGACTATTTTTTATTCATAACTGGGCTATGTTTTTTATAGACGTATAGAACTTTAAGTTGGTATTACTTTTCAAGATGGCGACCAATTTAACAGCTGTCAAGTGATTTCATCATCAATAGCCAAACGATCATCAAGTAAAGTGTAGATTCGTCGAATGGGCCCAAAACGAGATTGCCGTTGTTCCCGATTTTCACAAGCGAATTTTGTTTAGCGATGAAGCGCACTTCTGGTTGAATGGCTACGTCAACAAACAAGTGAAGTGAAGCTAATCCTCAAGTGTATGTCGAAACACTGTTACATCCAAAAAAAACTGACTGTTTGGTGTGCTTTATGGGCTGGTGGAATCATTGGTCCGTACTTCTTCAAAAACGATGATGGCCAGAACGTTACAGTCAATGGTGATCGGTATAGAGCCATGATTACTATCTTTTTCATTCCTGAATTGAACAACCATGATGTCCAGGAGCTGTGGTTCCAACAAGACGGCGCAACATGTCACACAGCTCGTGCCACAATTTCGCGTTTTGGACCTGTGAATTGGCCTCCAAGATCTTGTGATTTAACACCGCTAGACTACTTTCTGTGAGGCTATGTAAAGTCATTGGTCTATGCGGATAAGCCACAAACGCTTGACCACTTGGAAGACAACATTCGCCGTGTTATTGCAGAAAAATTGGACGTCCAGATTGGACTACATCCGAGCCAGCCATGGCGGTCATATGCCAGAAATCATATTTAAAATGTAATGCCACAAGATTATCTTTCGGATAAATAAAATTCATGTCAATCGAATAATCCATCGTTGTTTTATTGCAATTTAAAGTTCTATATGTCTATAAAAAACACCCTTTACAAGGTGGGCCAAATCACCTAATTGGAAGATGCTCTTATTTTTGCAAATGGCTGCCAATGTCAAACCTGTGTTGACGTTTGTGAACTAGGCAGATGTAGAATACAAGTGAACAAGGTATGGAGCGATACACTCCCCAAGAACGCGGAATAATCGTGTCTATTTTTTTAGCGTAATAACTCGTCTGTGGTGTTGGCGCAGCGCGAAGAGTATGGGACCACACGAAATGTTTCCAAGAGTGGCTAGCCCAGGAGCGCCCGTTCTACCCAGAATATCACCGCTGTTGCCGAGGATATCCAGCTGTCGCCAGAAACATCGGTCAGCCGGTCATCCCAAACCCGAATTTTGGTCAAGGACCTGCGCAGGTCGACCGCCAAACGCGTGTAACCTACGCCCAAGCCATCTTCAATCTCGAGGACGAAGTTGACGATTTTTCGACCAAAATCATAATGAGCGACTCATTTCCACCTCAGCGGGTATGTGAACAAGCAAAACAATCGCTTCTGGGGCACCGAAAATCCACGAGTGATGCACGAGGAGCCATTACACCCGCTCAAAGTAACAGCATGGTGCGCTGTTCACGTTGGAGGAGTCATCGGGCTATTCAAACGACAACAGTGGACGGTGCGCGCTATAGGGCCTTATTAACCGAGTTTTTTCTACCGCAATTGAACGAATTAGGACTGGAGGATATGTGGTTCCAAGAGGACGGAGCAACGGGACACACTGTTTCTAGTTATTTTTAACCATATTATGTTTAGCGTCTTACATCAACCATATAATTATCATATTATTTTTGATAAAATTTTAACTGAAACCATAAATATGTTCATAGCAAACATAATAATGAGAAAAATATGGTTGAATGTAAATTGTTTTCTATTTAGTCTCTTCCGCAACCATATAAACAAAATGAGTAAAAATCAAAAAATTAATCGTTCAAATTCAACTGAGCTTCGTGGCTGAAGTGGTTGAGTGGCGAGTTAATGCCTCTTCACTAAATATTCCAAAGTTCGAATCTTCGTAGAGTCAAATAAAATTAAAAAAAAAGAAATTCAAGCCCGCTGTATTATGTAATAAATAAATATAAACGAAAAAGTAAGTGGAATAAAATAAATTTTATTTGTACAAAAAATTTATATAAATTTTTTTTTAAATCATATTAAAAATATCTATATAAAATATGTATTAAAAGAAAAGATTTTTAGCCCTGACCAGGGGTTGAACCGCATTACCTATGTTTCAACCAGAATATGGTTGCATCAACCATATTTTTTTTTGCGTGTAATGTTATGAAATAAGTACCGATTGTTCAGTTATTTTTAATCCCAGCTACATAAAAAAATATCCTTCCCATTGCTGTTCGAACTGCTTTTGATCATACTAAGGCCAAATTTTATGCATAATTTTTCCCATATCGAACCTCTGTCTTATAGCTCTACACCTCCATAAATACTAGTCGAAGATTTTGCAACTGATACTGAAATGTTAGAACCGACGCTGTCTACTTCATTCGTCTATCATGGTTAGAATTATTTAGTAAAATAGCAGACTTTTTAAACATACACAGCTGTATTTTGATATGAACATTGTCAACTGTGTCTAGATAAAAAAAAAAAACAAACATACACAAAATTTGTTATGATATGATACAACAAATACAGAATACAGATACTTATGTTGCTGTTGCCAACACACGAGTATGTGCATGGTAAAATTGCTACACCATAAACAATTCCTTGCTTCTGTGTTTCTACTTTATGTGTTAACCAAAACGGATAAATATCTTACATCTGATTTTAATTTGAATTTATTTTGCTGTTCATCACATTTTACTACTACAGAATCAAATCAAATGTACGATAGTCCAACTTGGCCTTACCTGTTTCATCTTGCAAGACTTTGTTGGATGTAAAAAAATTATCATTTTGCTAGAAATCTAACCTGTTGGCTAAAATGAATTAAGACTTTAAGAATTTAACAAAAATTACTGAATAATTTTTAGATAAAAATTCCTGTTATTTACTCACTGATTGCTTAAAGGGAATTACAAAGAGCTTTTTTTTTCTTTAATTTTTTTTGTAAATTTTTATATTAAGCAAGCAAAAAGGTTGCAAATCAATCCTACTACTACCATCGCCTGTTTCTCAAAATGCAAATAATTTGCAACAGACGTTTTCCAAAGACAATACAATTTTCATTTTCTATAGAAATCTTCTACACAAATTGAAATGTAATTAATGTATGTGTGAGAGTGTTTATGTGTACTCGTATTCGTATTGATTGTATTGTGTCTGGCTGTATGTTTATAATGAGTTTCGTATGTCCTTATGTTCTCATTATCATTGTAACGTTTATGTAACAACTGCATACACTTACACACGCACACATGCGTTTAATTTATTTCTATGTAAGTATTTGTGTGTTTGTAAATATGTATTTTACCGAAGCAAAGGATGTATTAGGAGCTGCTGTTCGTTGCTGTTTTATTAACAAAATCATTTCAATAACAGTGCTGCCAAAGGGAAGCTTCCGAAAAATTTATAAATTAAAATTAGAAGAAATTAATATTAGAATTAAATTTAATTTGAATACATTAATCACCTCAAGCTAAATTAATTTATTTCTTTGTTTGTTTGGGCACTTTACTACTTTTATCTTTTTCAAGAAAGTTTTTTATACACGATCGATACAAAGTACCTACGGTTGTCACATGCCTTTTAACCGGCCACATCAATACTGTTTGACTTTTCAATTTTCAAAGAACATGCCGAGAAAGGCCGGATTTTTCAGTGATAAAAATTCTGTTTACCAATAAATTTCTCTAGAATTTGTTACATACGATTTCCACACTTTAAGAAAGAAACCCATGCCCATTTTTATGTCTACTTCTTTACTCTTGATTAATGGCAAAAATTCTGTTTTCCAACGAATTTCTTAAGCATTTGTTACATATGATCTGCATTCTTTAATACAGGAAGCCTCAAATATTTTAATTGACCATGCCCATTTATAAGCCTTGCCTTTTACGCTAGCAAAAGGGTTTATTATCACAGCGGAAGCCGTGATTTTAAATAATATCAATTCTGCTTTCAGACGAATTTTTCTAAGATTTGCTACAAACGACTTCTATTTTACAAGTAAAGTTTCATATGCTTTCCAATCAGTCAAGCCAAAATTTTTACTTTCAACTCTCAAAGGATTTTGTATGTAATAAAATTTTGTTTTTCAAGTGATTGTTTAAAAAAATCTTATATGCGATCTCTATACTACAAAGAAGGTCGCTATATACTGTAATACCAGCCACATCCACTTATTTTCTTATATAACATTTTTCAACGAATTTTTTTGAAAGTGCACAAGCTCCTATTAAATGTTTTGGAAACAACTAAACTAACTAAAACAAGAACTGCGGTACATGGTTGGTTTGCATGGTTGCCTGTCGGCCTTCAAGTAGAATTGCAACATTCCATTTGGACAACGAAGTGATAAGTGACCTAAGGCTATCCTTTGACATTACTCCTGGTACAACTTGCATTTGCTATGACAATTAACACAGCACAAAGAGACTCTTTTGGATCTGAATTCAAAATTAAAGAAAAAAAACCAATGCGGTAATAAATCTGTGGCACTATGGAAAAACCGTTTTTATCTTATTAAGTTATTTTAAACGACTTCAACTTTAAAAGCCCTAAAAGTTTTTCTTATAAAATTATTTCGATTCCAACAGACGGTATTGTTTTCATTGTGAATAAAAAAGTTATTTAATTAATTGCGACAACAAGCTAATTTTTTCTGAAATCGATTTTTCCTTATTAGCACAGAATTAAGTAAATAATTTGTTTTCTTTTTCGCAATTGCAATCTTGTATGCCAGCCAAATGCACTAGATAATGATTTTAATTTCAATACATCTTAAAAACAAATTTTGAAAGATATTGAGTGCTGCGATTCGAACCCTGATCAGCGTGCAATTTTTCTTTATTTTCACAGAAATATAAAATTTTTTTTAACTACTGGACAGATTTGAATAAAACAAATTGCCGTTGGTAGTAGAGAACTCACAATTTCAGGTCATTATTATAGCGGCTTTCACTCTTAAATGCAAACTACCCGTGCAAACCTTGCAGATATTGCAAGTGTGGCAAAAAATTTAAAATTTTGCACCTCACAACAACAAAATATATGAAACTAAGATTTGCACTGGTTTATAAAATTCGCAGGGCTGAAAATCATTGCAAAAAACAAACTCAAAAAATTTGCACCATCAAAACAGCTGAAGGAAATAAAGAACTAAAGTTCAGAGTTATCAAATTGTATGCCGGTAGTAGGCGACATGCAAATTAAGAACAAAAATTGAAGAGGAGGATATTGGCAACATTTGTTTTCAACGTACCACACAGCCGAAGCTACACTCGATGTTTTTTTTTTTTTTTTTTTTTAAAAAAAAGTTATTTGGCGGACCCATGAGTAAAAACAAAATTACAAAAAATTTCATACAAAAATTGAAGTTTATTTAGCATTGTAAATTTTAACGACGGTGCGGCGCATCGGCTTAGCTAATGTCGTACTCTGTTCTCCATACGCGTGCTATGTAAAAGAAAAAAAAAAGAATAAACAAAAAAAAAATTATGAAATTGAATTTCATTGAGAGCATTTTAAACCAGAAAATTAATTTTTTTTTAACTTTGGCATTGCCTTTGGTTCAAGAACTTACTTAATACGCAAATTTACTTTAAGGGAAAAAATATACATGAGTGTTCTGCTTATGTTTATTCTCTATGGAATCAGCTGTGATGATTTTTTAGCTACAGTCGTAGAAAAGGGGCAAATTTGATTTAATTGCATACTCGTATATGCTAGCAAGAGTGAATTCCGCTTATATTATATTTATAACCACCCTGGGCTAATCCAACTTCAGTCTTGAAAAACATTTAGTGGCTTGTAACTTTTACATATAAAAACAGATTTTGAAAGATATTTTGTTTATGATGGCTGCCTTCCTAAGCGTCTGTTGCTTTGCAGTGAATCAACAAATTAAAATGGCAGTGCAATGATTGCTAATGCATTTGATTTTCAGTATTGCAAAGTCATATTACTGCTTTACATTGCAAACAAAGGCTGGTTCCTAAGCCATAATCTTTCTTTTAAAATATTGCTTAAAGCAAAATACACATAATCCGTTAAGTTTCTTGGCGCTCTTTCACACAAAAAAAATTTTTTAAGTTTTTTCTCGTACTTTTTTTTAGTTTTAAATGTTTATCGAAAATATTTTTTAAATCTGGTTTAAAAAGACTACTAAATGACAAATCAAATATTAATTTTTTTTAATTCCTTCATATGTTTAGCGTAGAAAAATTTTTTAATTTAAAATGTAAAAACAAAAAATTTTAATTTTAAATTTTGCAAGAAAATATTCCTCTTTAATTCAATATTTCTTAAAATTTTGATTTAGCAAGGTCAAGTCAATGAAAAATATATTGAGCGCATTTCCATCTGAATGGCTTTGGGAATACACAAAATTGTCGAATTGGGGGCTCTGAAAATCCTCATGTTATCCATGAGCAACAAATGCATTCACAATGAGCAACTCTCTGGTACAGATTTCAGTCAAGCCTTATTTTTTTTTTGAAGATGAGACCGAAATTACGGTGACTGTATACCGTTCACAGTCACAAGATAACAGAGTTTTTGTAGTCTCAACTGAACAGAATGGATATGGACACCCTTTATAAAAAAATTTAAAAATTGTTGGCGTTAGTGATAATTATTTTAGCAATAAGCTTTTTAATTGTCCTTCTTGCATGTGGTTATTTGATCTGTAAAATAGCATGTGGGTTGAAAGAGTGAATATTTGCAACATATTTTTTACAGACTTGTACAGATTTTTTGATTTTATAAAAAATTTCATAAAATAATATTTTCTGTGTGATCAGATTTTTTTTGTTAAAAGTGGTTGATGAGAAAAATACAACAATAAGGAGTCCAAATTATGCAACTTTTTTGCATATGTAGCCAATTGATATGTGATTTTTTAAAGTAAAAGAAAATTCTGCGATATTTTCTGGCCAAAAAATCTGATTTCTGTGTAAAATAGTGAATCACTGCCTTAAAATGCATTGTTGAAAGCCATCGCATACAAGAGTCTTTTGTTTTACAAAGGCTGCAAATGAAAAAGAACAGTAAAACGACGTTACCGTAGACTCAAATAATATTAAAAAATTTAAGTTTTCGGAAAAAGAGAATATATAGAAATAGAAACTAATAAAAAAATGTTTTCCTTATTTTTTAAGATTATACTAGATTAAAAGCCAGGTTCTCTATATCAAAAGCGTTACAAAACCAGTCACTCTTTTTCAACTTAAAAAGCGACCCACTAACTTTTGATTTATAGTTCGTCTGCCTTTACTTTTTTTAACGTAAGCCATCTCAATACAGAGAGAAAACATATTTCATAGTTTGCCGTAATATTGTTATAAAATTTCTACGTTATCGCTCGATTTTCTTTTACTTAAAATTATCGTGTAAAATTTTTTTAGTGGACCCTAAATAAGCCTTTTGTTGCTTAGAGCAAAAGAGTTCGTGATAGAGAATCTTGCTATTGTTCCATAAAAATTTCAAAGTGCACACTATACACATCATTGTTGAAAATTTTCCAATTTCAAAAAAAACAGTTTTCGATTCTAAGATTCTGTTTTACTTATAAGTAAAATTTTATTGACATCCTGCGTAAAAATGAGTCCTTGAAAATCGATTTTTCTATAACTATTTTGAACAATAAAATAAAATAGTTTTGGTAATGTAATTTTGAATTCTTTAGCACTATTTTCAATCTATAAAATGAAAAAACAAATCTGAAATTAATTTTTTTAAATATCAAAATCTTCTATTAAATTTAAAAAAAAAATTGCAATAACTTGAGAGCTAGCTGTCTGATTAAACTTACTAAAACACGTAAGAGTCCGGACTAAAGTAGATAGCCTTTAAATTATGTTAAATTCCATTTTTTACCAATCTTTCTGAGATATTTAAAAAGTCTTGTCAAAATAACATATTTTTCCAAGAAAATTAAAAAAAATTCTCTAGTTAAAAATTTCCTATAAACCAATCTTAAATTATGTTTTTAATGCTGATACCTGCATATGTCATAAATAAAATGGGCCACATTTCATAAAAATCCATTCATAAGTTCTGAATTTATTTACTATTTAGTGGTAGCATGTAAAAAACTGCATGGGGCAGGGTCTCAGGTGCTACCTTTGAATGGATTTTCATGAAATAAAATGTGTTTTTTATAGACGTATAGAACTTTAAATTGCAATTAAGCAACGATGGATTATTTGATTGACATGAATTTTATTTATCCGAAAGATAATCTTGTGGCATTACATTTTAAATATGATTTCTGTTATATGACCGCCATGGCTGGCTCGGATGTAGTCCAATCTGGACGTCCAATTTTCGATGACTTTTTCCAACATTTGTGACCGTATATCGGCAATAATACGGCGAATGTTGTCTTCCAAATGGTCAAGCGTTTGTGGCTTATCCGCATAGACCAATGACTTTACATAGCCCCACAGAAAGTAGTCTAGCGGTGTTAAATCACAAGATCTTGGAGGCCAATTCACAGGTCCAAAACGTGATATTAGGCGGTCACCAAACGTCTCTTTCAATAAATCGATTGTGGCACGAGCCGTATTGTTGGAACCACAGCTCCTGGACATCATGATTGTTCAATTCAGGAATGAAAAAGTTAGTAATCATGGCTCTATACCGATCACTATTGACTGTAACGTTCTGGCCATCATCGTTTTTGAAGAAGTACTGACCAATGATTCTACCAGCCCATAAAGCTCACCAAACAGTCAGTTTTTCTAGATGTAACGGTGTTTCGACATACACTTGAGGATTAGCTTCACTCTAAATGCGGCAGTTTTGTTTGTTGACGTAGCCATTCAACCAGAAGTGCGCTTCATCGCTAAACAAAATTCGCTTATGAAAATCGGGAACAACGGCAATCTCGTTTTGGGCCCATTCGACGAATCTACGCCTTACTTGATGATCGTTTGGCTTCAATTCTTTCACGAGTTGGATTTTGTAAGCACGCAAACCAAGATCCTTCCGCAAAATCTTCCATAAAGTGGATGGACACAGACCAATTCCTGCGCTCGATGGCGGATAGACTCATTAGGGTCTTCCTCAATGCTACGCTCTACAGCAACAATATCTTCTTCTGTACGCACCGTACGGCATCTCTGGGGATGCGAGCTATCAATAAGAGTAAGCGTAATGTGAAAACATTCCATGGTTAATCGAATTAACTACTCTGATGGATGATTTTGTCGACGATAAAATGGACGTAGTGCGCGATGAATCATTAAAAACAAGTTTTGAAATTTTACTTACATATATAAAATTTTAGAAAATTTTTTTTTGAAAATTGGTCCAACTTAATAGTCGAGCCAAATAAAACATTTATTTTAGACACATTAAAATCTATTAGTTAGTTTTATTTGACCTTTTTCTTTTTAATTAAAATGGCTATTTTGTTAAGCTTGAGGTCTTATTTTTCAAAAATTTATTTTTATATCGATATTTCGCTCCAATTTTTGTAGCTTCTTCAGGATATCTCAACATTAAAATCTTTAGTTAAACGTGAAAAGAAGAAAAAATCAAAAAAAATTCTTGAGGAAACTTTGTGAATATCTTCTACTTAGCCAATAAGACTGGTTAAAAATTGATAATAACGTTATTTAAAGGTTATTTTATTCCGAACCCTTAAGTATTTTAGTAAGTTTAATCAAAGAGCTGGTTCTCGAGTTAATGCAAATTATATGCACCGCCACCCTAAATGCTGCTAGAAAAAAAAACAGTGTTATTTTTGTAATCAGCACACTTTAATTAATCGAAAATGAATACAAACACAAACACAAAATATACCCAAATATTACAAATTTTACAAAATTAAACAAAAAGCTGATTTGGTTTATGTATGTGAGTATTTCACAGACGCTAAAAGCCTAAAACATTTTATTGTAAAACAAATTATTGTAAAACAACAAGAAGACACCAACCTAAGCAAAGAAGTCAAACGGCAACACTGATCAGCAGAGTTACATTTGTTGAAGAGTGTGTAAGTATGCGTGTGTGTTTATCCCATTCCTTCGGATACTTTGTTTTGTGGATCCTCTGCAACATATTTGTTTGCTAAATTGTCCCCATTTTATTTATTTCAAGTTAAGTACATGAATGTTTCTTCACTTTTTTTTTTCTTTTTCTGTTTGTTTCGGTTTCTGTTGCTGTTGTTTCCCTAAGGCCACATTAGTATGCAATTAAATTGTTTTATTTGTGGTGACAAGAATTGTAGGTTGTTCATCATCTTTATCATAAATAAATAATAATAAAAGTGAAAGCATTTTTCGTATATTCAAATAAATTTTTTTATACTCTCACTCGTACGTACAGTTCTTTTTTTTGTGAAATTTATTTTAAGTACTTTTCATTTTAATTTGAAAAAGAAATGCATCTGCACTTGTGTGAAATTTAAATAAATTGTACATTTGGATGGTAGAACAAATTAATTCGAAATTATTTAAAAAATAAAAATAAAATATTTTAAAGATTGTGAAGCTGATGAGCATTAAAAAAATTTATATCGTCATAATAGTCAGTCTTCTCCTGGCATTTCAATCGAAAGTTGTTTCTTTATACTTTAGTTGGCCAATACAGTGCTGTGTTATATAATTTAAGACATCAAATTGTTGTATTTTTGGTATGGAATTTAGCACACAGTGGATTTTTTGGTAATCAGCAGAGGAACGACTTAGATAAGGCCGGCACTAACATGCAGGCTTCTATGTCAGTGAAGATTATACGGCATAGTATCATCAGAAATAGCACTCCTGAATATTTCCAAAAGAAGGCGGATACAAGACAGGTAAAGTTGAGCATCAAATATGGTCTCCGTATGATAGTAAATGCTACGCTCAGCTGTTAAATAGAAATAGGAAGGATATTTTAAGACTGTTGGGTATTATAACGAACGCCATCAGGCTGGGACTGCCCTTAAAAGAAAACTGGCGCAGCTGCCTTACAAACTCAGAGAAAGGAGGCATTTTTTCACCTTCTCTGCAAATGCCCGCTCTTTTGGCTTCAAGACTCAAATTTCTTAATGTACATTTTATGACCGGCCTATCTGGAATCTTCTCAGATATCTTAATGCCACAGGCTGGGTTTAGATCACTTTATTATTTAGTTTTCTTATTTTATGTTACCGCAATGTTGGTTGCCAGGACATCAAATTGCATCTTCTTCCAGATTTTCCTTCACAGCTGCGATATTATCATCAGTACACACATACGAGTACATACGTCATTTAGTCTGTTTTATGAAGTATATTAGCATTTTTCAAGTTTAAATCTGTTCACCATGATTTTCAGATTATATTGATTATAAAAGTCAAAAAGATAGCTTGATATGACTATATTTTTTTTTTACAATGAACAATAATTCGGACATAAACTCAATGTTATTTTACTATTCGTGTATGACATATCTAAGCTATCAAAGCAATCAAATTATAATTTTTTTATAATTTGATTGCCCAGCTCTTGTTTTTATTTCTTTCTGGCGACCTGTTAACCTAACCTAACCTATTGTTCTTCAACTTTGAAAATAATTGAACAAACATTGAGAAATGATGAACCAAATGTTCCCAAAGCACACAAATCAAAAATATATTGGTGATAAAAGCAATAAATATACCGTGATTTGTGAAAATTTATCACGGAAGAAATACAAATTAGTTAGGAAATATTTAACAAATTAAATTCGGCTGAGTCTTCTATACTCTTCAATGTAGCAGCCAAATATTCATATTTTTCTCATTCTTCTGAAATATTTACAAAAAGTTAAGAATTTAAAAAAGAAATGGCAGATATTAATTAAAATAATTGTTTTTAAATACTAATAATTTTGTTAATTCTAAATTAATAATTCATTTCAGTTCAAGAAATTAAAATTAACGAGTTCTAAGAAAAAATCCTTTCTGAGATCCTTTTTTTAAAAACAATAAAATGTCTGTAGGTACTAAATTCTTATATTAAGTCCTTGCACAAGTTTTAGCTATTTCTGCTACTATTATGCAGTGCCCCGTTCGTGGACTTTCGCATGGTAATACACACGCACGGCAATAGTGTATCTAATCTTAAATATCAGTGTATGGTAGTTAACTTTAGTGTAAAGAAAGCAATTTTTTCTTAGTTCTAAAAATGTCTACTTTTATACTAAATAAACGTTTTTCCAGTAATATACCGAGATATTTAATCTTCAAATGGGGGGAAGTTGCGAGGTTATTGAGGGTTATAAGTTCACACGCGAGTCTCTCTATTCAAAGCTAAGCAGTATACCTAAATTTTTGAAAAATTAATAACGGATCAGTTATATTATAAAATCTCAAATCTTATATCTCCTTATCAAGACGGATTTCAAAAGAGTTGTTCTATAACAACTAATCTTCTTCAACTGACAACTGTAATTAATCCTGGATTTTTAAAAAAGAATCAGACTGATGTCATATATACTGACTTTAGGAAAGGCCTTTGATAAGGTTGATCATATACTTCTGATTCATAAATTACGTAAGTTGGGTTTTACCGATGGTGCAGTCAATTGGGTTCAGTCATATATATCAAATAGAACACAGAAGGTTTGCTTTAAAAACGTGTTTTCAAAAAGTATTAAGGTAACATCTGGAGTTCCACAAGGTAGCCACCTGGGTCCTTTATTATTTTCATTTTTTATTAATGACCTACCTCAGATAATAAAGTTTTCAAATATTTTAATGTATGCTGATGATGTAAAAATTTTCATTTCACATGACAATCAAATTGAACAACAGCGTCTTCAAATTGACTTGAATTCTTTTTACGAATGGTGCAATGTAAATTTAGTAGAACTCAATGTAAAAAAATGTAAGCTCATGCGATTTGCAAGATATAACGCAAAAGCCGTAAATTATGTGCTTGGTAGTTTTCAAGTGGTTGCTGTGAACACTTTCCAGGATCTTGGAATATTATTTGACAGAAAACTGACTTTCACCCCGCATATTACAAGTAATGTTAACAGGGCTAGGGTCACGGTGGGATTTATAAAGCGCTGGTCTATAGAATTTGATGATCCATATATTATTAAATCTTTGTATACTGCTTTAGTACGCCCAATTTTGGAATTTGGGTCTCTTATCTGGGATCCCATGTACAAAGTGCATTCCAATTCAATCGAGTTGGTGCAAAAACAGTTTCTGTTGTTTTGTCTAAGAAGTCTACATTTTGATCCTCTCAACCTGCCATCATATTCTGCACGACTTGCTCTTATTAAACTTCCAACTTTAAACAGCCGTAGAACGATGCTGAATGTGTCATTTATTTTGGATGTTATTAAAGGTGATATAAGTGCTGGATTTTTAATAAATGAAATTTCTTTAACGTACCACAGCAACTATCTCGTTATTATGTACCGCTATCAGTTTCGTTTTATAGAGCTAATTTTGCCGATGCCGATCCGCTCAGAACAATGTGCAACACATTTAAGCAAATGTATAGATTTATTAATTTTTCCACAAGTCGTAATGTTATTAAAAAATTAATAATTGATTTTCCAAATTCATAATATACCTGGTAAAAAATGGGCTTGATATGGTGGGACAGGCTATTTAAAATTTTCCGTGCTCTCCAGTTCTATCAAAATCACCTGTGTTGAAATCATACATGTGTGTTGTAAGTCAAGCCAATTTCATTGTTTTTAATGGAGAGCCCTTTTTGCGTGGAAATGCAATCAAGAACTTAATAAGAAAATCAGCCCAAAATTTTGTCTTGATGCAGCATTTTTAACATGACCAACAACTTTAAGCAAAGTAGCTGAAAGAAAAAAATGCCTAATAAATTTTCCCTGATCTAATATTTTATTTCCTTTTGTTTGATTCTACGAGTATCTTATAAATAATAAGCGAACGTAACGAGTATGAGTTCATTTTATGGCAACAATATGCTCAATCTACATGTACAAGTATTTACTTTAGTATGAGTTGGTACATGCATTTGTTTGTGTAGCTGTTTGTTCTTCTATACGTTTTATTTATTTACTTATTTTTTTCTCTGGTTAAAAGTGTTTTGTTGCATATTTGAAGTATCATAATTTTTGTTGTAGATTCCAAATGCTCTTGTGCAATACTTCAGGCATGATTGTCTTTTGAACATCAAATGCATTTTTCTTATTATTTTACTTCAGTTTATCATAATGACAACAAAGTCTACCACTTATTTTACAATTATTAAATCGTTAAATTAAAAATTTTCTGTTTATTATTTAAGCAAAAAAGTAGAAAAAAAAAAACAAAAAAAATTTTGTTGTATAAAAATATTATATTTAGAAAATTAAATTTTTGAGGTTCTTTACTTAACAAATTTTGAGTAATTTTAGGAGTAGACATAACCCATTTTGCCACTTCTTTGGTTCTGGTGACATTTTCAGTAGTTCATACTTACGTTTTTCAATGTTTTATTTGAAAATTATCTTACTAAAGTTACGACGGCTTGCGTTTTTCAACGTTACTTACCACAGAGTCACACAAAAATTTTTACTGTGTACTCGTACTTTGTTTTAGTTTTTTATTTTCTTTTTTGAATTTGTTGAAACTTTTTTGTTTACCTATTGACTCAATTCTCATTTAGTCAATTGGTCCAACAGTATAAGAGTTAAGGTGTTTGACGGAGTTCTTGACAAAACTAGGCAGAAATCCACTGAATATGAGAGAAGTTTCCGTGAAGTCGTCCATAGGGATATGATATTCTCCTTTATTCTTATTGCACTAAGTACAATACTCCAAATTAAACGTCTCTTTCCAGTTGACGTTGGATTGCACTGTATGCTTCCGCCATGTCTAAAATATTATGAAGGATCATCCGTTAGCTTAGTTAATTGAAGCCCAACTTCTAGATCTGTATCTAAATACTATCATGGCTTAAGCAGTGATAATAAAATCATTAGTAAATTTAAAATGGCGACTTTGAGTTTTAGTAAGTCTCGTCTTTGATGAAAATACTTGCGCCTTGGTAATGTAGTGGTTAGTTGTTTTGTATAACAAAAATTTTTTATTTTGATTGTTCGCTTATGTAGTACGAAATTTTTTTAATTTTTTTCTACAAAATGCTGAAAATAAATATAAAAAAACATCATATTTCAAATAATTTGTAAACTACTGAATGTATTTTTTTAATTACTGCTTATGTGACGCTCATTAATTATCTTAGAAGAAGAAATTACTAAAGCTGAACGAATGCTTTAAAGGAGATCAATAGTATATTCCACATATTCCATTTGTGATGCCTGTAAAAGAAAGAAAAAAATCAAGAAAAGGCTTAAAAGAAGATAAAAAGTGTACTTTCTCATAAAAAAGTTAAACACACAATTTTAAAAACTATTCATTTATGCAGGGTAGCACAAAATTAATAACATGTTCTTATATTTACATGAATTAAGAAAAAGGCTCTGCAAGTAATAAAATTATCGGCAACAATAAATAACAACAAAATGTTAGCCAAATTTAAATTATGACATTATTTTACACCACCCGTTTTAAATGCAAAGAAAAAATTTTATTAAAAAGATGTAATGCTGTGAATTGACTGTGCACAGAACACCCAGGCTCTAGTCAAGACTCGAACCTGTGACCCTCAGATTAACAGGTTAATACACTACCCACCAACGCAACTAGTCACATTGCAAAAAAGTAAATTTTTTAAAGTAATTGCTCCAGCAAATCAATTTCTGAAATTAAATTAAATTTTTTGTTTTTTAAAAAATAATAAAAATTTAATTGTTTTCAGAATATGTTTGACCTTGAGCATAAATAATCATGAAAAAGAGATGCATTTTGTAAAATCGAAAAAGAGCTGTTATTTTTGCTAGTGGTATAAGTTCATTTTGAAAAAAGTAGCCAGCGGTAATTTTAGTAGGATGGTGTCTTTATAATATTACCGTTAACTCTTTTTTTAAGTGGACTTATACCCCTTTAAAAAATAATTGCTCAAATTAAAAAAAAAATTAAAATTTCCGACAAAATTAAAAAAAATGTTTGTAGTAGCGCATAAAATTTATATAAAACTTTCAAATGCAATTAAAGAGTTTTTATTGAATCAAGGAATAGCAAATAGCCCAAAGCTATTATTTTTCCCTACCAGTACCCTATAAAGGTACTGACTCACTATCCTACTTAGTCGTACGATCTGTCTAAAAACGCATGTGTGTTAAAAATGTATGATAGTGTGTATTGAACAAGCAGACTTTTTTACAGGTCTGTCCGATTTTGTAATGTTATGAAAATTTTCATAAAATAAATTTTATCTGTGCGATCAGAGCTGCATTTTCTATGTTCAAGGCAGAAAAATAGCAACAATACCAAGCTTGTGTTTTGTTTATACAAGCATTTAAGTTAATTTTCATTGTACATATTTGTAAAAAAAAATATTTTGCGGCAAAGAAAATGAATACTTTTAAAAGTATTAAGCTGAGTAAACATATGTTTTTGCATCTTTTTTTGTATAATTTTAAAGCGATTTCTTCAAGTAGGACAGAATTCTGTAACACATTATTTTGACATAATCGTACGATCGTGTAGGGTAGTGAGTCAGTACCTTAACTAACATTAATAGGTCAATTATGGATAGCAACTAAGCTTCAGTTGCCATTCGTCAACGATTTTTAGTTGCCAAGAAGTTATCGAATATGCTATTTTCACATATACAAAAATAAACAATAAACAAAATAAGAAACAAACTTTTTTATTAGGTAAAAGAAAAAACTTAAAATTAATAAAAACTATTGGAAATGTGGTCTTCCGTTGCATTTTATTTTAAAGATGAGCAAGAAATATTGGATGTGGCTGCTATTCTTCTAAAGCCACCGCCTGCACTTTCTTATAAAGGTTTTTTTGTTATTTTTTTTTTAATGAACAAAGATGGTCTCTTTGCAAAACATATTGACTGACTCGTCTTTCCTCAATTTTTCTTTTTTTAGTAGGTTTTATCTGCTTTGATTTTGCTGCTCATTTTCCGCTAGAAATTTTTTTTCAGTTTGGCCTTAAAATGGATCCAAACTCTCTGCCATTTGTCGTTTGGTTGGTCAAAGTTTTTTTTTTTTAAATTTTGCTCTACAACTCTTCAGTTGTGGCTTTCGTTTAGCCAAAACACCATGAGCAACATTTGGGTTAGTATCCACATTCTGTATTTAGGCCTGAAATTGCTATTTGATAGTAAAGAGTGATTTTTTTGCTATTATCTTTTTGGCAACACTAGTTTTGACAGCTCACGCACGTTTTGTATCTTGTGTCACTGTCAAACATCTTCAGTTTGGTCTATAATTTAATCATGAATCGTCTTACAAACGAACAACGCTTGCAAATTATTGAATTTTATTACCAAAATGCGTGCTCTGTTAAGAAAGTTCATCGCGCGCTTCTTCCATTTTATGGTCAGTTTAATCGACCTACTGAGGCTTCTATTCGGGCTATTGTAACAAAATTTCGCACCAAATTTACATTGTTGGACATTAAACCACCAACACGCTTAAGTAGAGTGCGAACTGAAGAAAATATCGCAGCCGTATCGGCCAGTGTTGGTGATGACCGTGAATTATCGATTCGGCGCCGTTCGCAGCAATTGAGCCTCTGTTACTCACTACGTGGAAAATTTTGCGGAAGGATTTGGGTGTGAAGCCTTATAAGATACAACTGGTGCAAGAATTGAAGCCAAACGACCTACCACAACGCCAAATTTTTGGTGAATGGGCTCTTGAAAAGTTAGATGAAGATCCACTTTTTTATCGAAGAATTGTGTTCAGCGACGAGGCTCATTTCTGGTTGAATGGATACGTGAACAAGCAAAACTGCCGTATTTGGAGTGAAGAGCAGCCAGAAGCATTGCAAGAGCTACCAATGCATCCACAAAAAACAACCGTTTGGTGCGGATTATGGGCTGGCGGCATCATTGGGCCGTATTTCTTCAAAGATGATGCGAATCACAACGTTACTGTGAATGGTGAGCGCTACCGTGCGGTGATAACAAACTTTTTTTTGCCCAAAATGGAAGAGCTTGACTTGCATGACATGTGGTTTCAACAAGACGGTGCCACATGCCACACAGCATGCGAAACAATGGACCAATTGAGAGGCGAGTTCAGTGAACAGTTTATTTCACGCTTGGGACCAGTCAATTGGCCGCCCAGATCGTGCGATTTAACGCCTCTAGACTATTTTTTGTGGGGCTATGTTAAGGGTAATGTCTATAGGGACAAGCCCGCTTCGATTGACGCACTGGAAGCCAACATTGCCAACATTATTCGTGAGATACCGGCCGAAATGTTGGAAAGAGTATGCCAAAATTGGACTAAGCGGATGGACCATTTGAGGCGCAGCCGCGGCCAACATTTGCATGAAATAATCTTCAAACATTAAATTATATCGACCCAACTATCGATCCAAATAAATATTTCATGCATTTTTCTGAATTTTATGTGTTTTTTTTTTAAATTTCCGATAGTTCTTATAAAATCACCTTTTATTTTTAACCATTATTTAGCCTAAAAAAATATAAAAATGTGTTTATGTATAAAATGTTTAATATGCTATAAATAAAATACATACTTTTCACTTTTTATTTCCACTACACAAATAACAGAAATCACAAAAAATTGGTTGCCGAAAATATTTCAAATAGCAACTGAAATTTATCGTTTTTAGTTGCCAGTTGCTGTCTGTAATAAAAATTTGGTAATTTTATTTTAGTTGCAATCCATAATTGACACAGAATATTGATATTGATGACGCTGTTTACTCAAGGGGAAAAAATTAATGTGTACATATTGAAGCATTTTTGCACTCATTTGCACTATTTCCAAGCATTGTCAAAACTTTATTGAAGCTTTGTTGTCTATATAATTTAAAATGTTTTCAGTTAATAATTTGCCATTGAAATTACATTAAGTGGCTAAACACATGCTTGTGTATGAATTTTTCTCTTTTTCTCTCTAGTAAGTCCAATGATTACGCACCTACTCGACACATAACATGCGAGAGTATAACATTTTAATTGCTTTTAATAGCTCTTGTTCATGCATGACAGACTTTAAAATCTTTAAATTATTAAACAGCTGCAAAATTGTTCAATAGTCTTAATAAAGTTTTTGTTTTTTTTTTATTAATACAAGCAATTACCAACAACACTTGGAAACTCAATTCAATTATTTTCAATTTCTTTGTATAGAATTCACAATAAAGTTATCGCTTACCAATTCTAAATATCTATCGTTAGAAAATTAAGTTGTAAAAACAACTTGTACTCGTACGTATTTATTATTGTGAGTGTATTATTTCCATTACATGTACTCGCACAAAAGTGAGTATAAATTTAATTGGTTACATGCCTCGACAAGTAGTAAAACAATTAAAAATAAAAGTTTTTCGTTTCCTTTAATTCCTCACCGTTCAGATAACCTTGTGAGTAATGAAGCTTAAAACAGGAAACACTAAAAAGTATGCCCATTTTATTCGTAAAAAAATTGTTTTTTTTTTATAATATAAAACGAGTTAGAACACAAAAAGGGTTTGTTGAAATGAAAACAAAAATAACATGAAATCACATGGAAAACTTAATAATAAATGTTAAAATCGAAAATATACAAACGCACATACACATGCATTCAAATGAATGAAATAATCCGGAGGTAAAAAGAAGAAGGTAGTAAAATCAAGCGCTTAAAAGGCCTCATTTTCCACAGATGGTTTCGCTGTCAATCAAGGGCTTCAATTAATACTCCTTTGCAGTTGCCAGCTTTGTTTGCGAAGTGTAACGGAAGTCCCATTGCAACACAACTACTTGATTTGTTTTTGATGCTCTCATTACGCGTACTTGCTTTAACAGTTTAGGCATGTAACAAACCGTATAAATTATTAAGTTGAATTATTTTCCTTAATTTTAAATAACTATAGCAAGTTTTTTTAGGTCAGATAGAACCTACGAAAGGTGAAGTTGCGGCACATGTTTGTCAATTTTATTGACATTTAAGAAGACACAACTCCTTTTGTGAGAACTAATTTTGTCCCCAGTCAAAACTTCGGCTGTGATATTCTAATTTTTTCTTTTCAAAAATCGAAATTCGATAATACAAGGTGGCGCAAAAATAACCTTCCGATGTTTTTTGGCTGTAATTTAAAAAAAAAATTAAAAACTTTGATTCTTCTTGTGGATTATTTTTATTTGGTCTTTTAATTTTTTTACATCAAGTCGAGAATATGATGTCATGTGGCGGCGTTGATTGTCATTTGAGCCCTTTTTATGGCATTTTCCATCACTTTGGCCAAAACTTCCGGCGATAGGTCCTCACATTCTTGACGGATATTGTCTTTAAGAGCTGCAAGAATCTGAGACTTGTTGTCATAAACCCGCGACTTCAAAAAGCCCCACAAAAAGAAGTCTGCAGCGGTCAAATCAGGCGATCTTGCTGGCCAGTGCAAATCGCCAAAACGGGAGATTAGTCACCCGGGGAATGCATCCTTCAGCATATCGGTTGTGACACTTGCAGTGTGTGCCGTTGCACCGTCCTGTTGGAACCACATGTTTTCCAATCCCAATTCATCAAGTTGCGGCAAAAAGAACTCGTTAATCATTGCTCTGTAGCGCTCACCATTCACAGTAATCGTTTGGCCCGCCACGTCTTCGAATAAAAAAGGTCCGATGACTACTCCAGCGAAAACAGCACACCATACAGTGACTTTGAGCGGGTGTACACGCGGATTTTCAGTGCCCCAGAATCGTAAATTTTGCTTATTTACGTACCCACTAAGATGGAAATGAGCCTCATCACTCATGATTATTTTTGATGAAAAATCATCTTCCTCTTGGTGGTGATTAAGGATGGCTTGAGCGTATGTTAGACGCGATTGGCGGTCAGCAGCTAACAGCTGATGCACCGTCTGGACTTTGTACGAAAACATCTTCAAATCTTGTACCAAAATTCGCTGCAAAGACCGTCGACTGATACCCATTTGCGTGGCACGTCGTCTGGTCGATGTCGACGGCGCTTCCATGACATCCTCGGCTACAGCAGCAATATTCTCTGCAGAACGGCTACTCCGGGATCTGCCACGCCTGGCAGCATCTCGCGTTGTGCCAGTCTCTTCGAGGCGAGCGGCTAAACGTCGCAGTGTTTCACCAGTAGGCGCTGGACGGCCAGGAAATCTGCGACGAAATTCACGTTGTACCAAAGTCACCGACCGATTATTGGTCAAATAAATAGTCACCAATATTCCGCGTTCTGGAGCAGTGTAGCGTAACATTGTTTATTAACGTGTATTTCACATGTGTTTACTACACAAATGTCAAAACAGAACTGACATTAGGGGCCAATCGCAAAATTTATAGCATTTTCTGATAGGAGGATTACTTTTGCGCCACCTTGTAGAATCCTAAATTTGTACTACCGAAATTTTATTTAAATCAGCTATCACAACTCGATTTTTGAATGATGACAAATGCAGTTCTCACAACCGAAGTTGTTTTGTCTGTGTAGGTATATACAACAAACAGCTTTGGCAAAAAATAGTAAAATTCTTTTATGTTCTTGGGGGTAGTAAGTTTTGCCCTAACCTATCAATCTAAGAGCCGCTAATTCCATACTTGTTTAGACTCTGGGTGTCTTCTGCAGACACGCAAAGAAACTGCTCGAATTTGTGTTTCTTAAGGGAGTAAAAGGGCTTGTTAAAAGTTGAAATCTAATGTAGTGTGAAAACAATACATCAAAAAATACGTATAGAGATTTGACTGTCGTATAGCTGTCACCATTTTTAGAAAATTTTCTAAGCGTTTATACTTTTCATTGTATCAGTGCTTTTTGCATACACACAAAGATATAATCAAAACTGCTAATGAAATCCAATGACAATCTTAACGCTTGTATTAAAGTGTAAAACCCCTTAAGATTTTTCCACAGTCGTAACATATTTCATTTGATTTTGCTCTTTCAATATCCAAATAAAATCATAACTCTTGTATTAACCTCAATTTTATTTCAAACTTTCATACTTCTGCTAAAATATAATTTTTAAAGGAAGACAAATTGAAAAGCATATCGCAGTCCATAAAAGATCTCAGAAGGCCTGGTTATGAAAGGCCCCTTTATGTTAACCGCTTAAAACGCTTGACTTTTTCAATTACTTGGATTTTGTAGATTTTTGCATGTACAAATACAAAGACAACTAACAAACGCATTTATAGAGAGAAATCCTTTAAGGAAAAAATAATTATGAAATGCCGGTTTCGAAACTGAACATAACCGCACATTAAATATGCTCGTATGTATAATATGAGCCTCAAGTAATAGAAAATAAGTATAGAGAGTCTTTATATTGGGTGTTAAAGTACTTTCGGCACGCGACCTTTTTGTTGTTTTCTTTCATGCCCTGTTTCTTTTTTTTTATTTCTTTTCTACTAAAATGCATTTTAATGTTAAAAGATTTTTGTGTTTTGTGTTTTATGTGTGTTATAAAGAGTTTATGTTTAGATATGTCTGTGTGTAAGCCAGTGTTCATGGGTTTGCAGTTTGCAGTGCATAAAAAAATTTTATGACTGACTTTTTAACTAAATAAGGGTTTATTAAATTTTTGTAAATTCTATAATAGAGAGGTTGTATTACTTGCAGATGAATAGACAACCAAAGGGGTTTTTTTTGTAAAGAAAATTAACTTGTGAAAAGATATTTTCGGATTTGCTATTTGGATAAAAAAAAATAAAGTGAGTTTGCAAAACATTTAGAAATATATTTAATTTAAATTTAACTGAAACGTATTTTTATATTTTTTTAGAAAAAGTCATGAATATATTATTAAATGAAGGACCCATAAAAAATAAAATGTTATCGTCTTAGAACTCAGTGTCCTCAATAGGGTTAGTGGTTGTCTTTAAGCTTATTCCTTCCAAGCAATCTGAAGCTAATAATGCCTCCACTAGAGATCTGATTATTGAACGCATAACCTGAAAAGTTTTTTTCTTCAAACGCTTGCTGTCATTATTTTAATTTCATTAATTTCTCAGAGATTAAGCCAAACAAAAAATCGTCAATTTTTTAATCTCCAGCAATCAAGATTTTGGTTAAATTTATATCAAAGTTACCCTAATGATTTTAACACCAAATCAAAGACTTAAAATTTAGCTACTATTAGTGAAATTGTCAAAATATTTAATATTTAAATCATTGGTTACGTTTTTACTCTTTTATAAAAACGTTTAATGTATTAAGGTTCGGTATTGTAAAATAAAACAAACAAGAAGTTCAGTTGCTAAGCACTTATTATAGACACACACTTTTATTATAAACGTCTCAAAGACATCCTGTCTACTGATCATGTCTGGCGTTTTGCAGCTCAGTCAAGAACCTTCTACAACGAGCCAGACGTTACTAGATTTATCAAGTAATAGAATCAAAGCTATATTCTTGCTAAATGTAGAACACTTAAAACTAACATGAAGCCTGTACACTAATACAGCTATAAATACTACACATTTATAACTCACACGCAATCATTACATATCCAAATTCTAGGTATTAACTTAAACAATAAATTCCTACATGTATATACATAAATATGGTTTCTTACAAAAAATAATAACAGTGGGACAACAGCTTGATTTGGCCTGTCATTTTCAGTTTTGCTTTGAGGCTTATGTGAAAATTTGGTTCAATTTTAAAGTTTTTAAAAGGCTTAATGTTCACCATATTTTAATTGTTTTTCTGCACAATCCTCTTAATAATTCTGACTTTTATACTTTCACAATAATTTTTGCTGTAATTAAGGATTGGATTTTCTCTTAGATATGAATATATTTAATTCCTAAGATGTCAATGAATCGAAAAGATGGAGAAAGATTTTATGTCATCCAGTTTTAATCTACTACTGGATTTTCTTTTACCTATTAGCATCATTATTAGACTATCCCTTGAGGTAAAGAATTTTTTTTTTGCTTTACTTTGCCAGCCCTCCAGTAGAGACATGCATTTTTTAGTGTTCTAAAAGTAGGAGTTATTTGTCAAGCAGAACTATAAAATTAATGCATAAATATGCTTCATATAAAGCAGGACATTCAAATTTATTTAATAACAAACTAGTGTTAGAGTATGAGGCTGTAATAAATGTAGGCTGGCACAAACATACACACACGTGAAAGAAATTCAATGAAAATATTGCCAGGTGCATTTTTGTTTATGACACAACGAGGGGTAGCAGCAACTTGATTTTTGGTCGCATGGCAAAAATATGACAACAACAATAACTATTTTAAATTACAAGCTATATGAATGAATAACAAAACACATTCAGTCGAAAAATGCCAGGGAGAAAAGAATACTCAAGCGTAGCAATTTTGTTTGTATATGTTTTACGATCGAGCGCTGATTCATATTCAAACATATAAAATCGTTAAAATACACAATCGAACACACACACACACACACACACACACACACATTTGACAATCCATAACAGGATTTTACTTTTAATAAATGAAAGATTCAGATACCGTTACTGCATGCACAGTCTGTATGGCAATCAAGAGGGGCTGAATGAAACCCTAAACAGCACGAGTTGTGTTTTGTTTTATTGTTTTACATTCATAATATCTGCCTGTGTGTGTATGTATATGAGTACTTTAAGAGTTTTTAATCAAAGTGCGCGAATTCACAACAATTACAGCTTAGAATTTTATAAAAACAAAACAAAGTCCAAAACAGTATTCAGTATCAGCCAGCCACCCTTAAATGTTTGCCTACCCCTGCTGCCAGCCTGCTTTCAAACAACATTAAGGGTTTTTCATTTATTTTAGAAAATTATGGTTTAAGCATTAAATATTATAAAGAATTTCTTCGTTTTTGTTTTGTATTTTTATCTGTATTTCTAAATTCCAACTTGAATTTTACCCATAGAAAAATATTGAGAGAAAGTAAGAAAAAAATAACAAACTCACATTTACTACATTATAATGCATGCAGTTTTACATTCTAGAAGGTTTTCAATTGTATTTTTTTCTTTTTTGTTATCTTTTGTTTAATGAAGAAAAAAATGTCTAGAAAAAGGGTTTCAGAAAAGTGAATGATACTTCAGTTTCAAGAAAAATTAAAATAAGTTCTAGCGTATTCTAAAAACTAAACGACCTAATTTGTCAGCATTGCAAACTTTTAAATTTTAGAAGATAATAACTGGTATTTCTAAAATTTTAACAAGCTCGAATCCAAAATTTTATGTCTCTGCATATATTTATTTGTAACTAGAATTAAAATAATCACTTAAAAAATTTCAAATTACTTGAAGGAAGAATTTGCTTGTTGTCCTCTCTCTTTGCTGGGCTAAAAAAAAATTCAAAAGAAAGCACTAAACTAAAAAAGCACTAAGTCAACAAGTTTCCGCGTAGAAAATGTTAAAAAGCACTAAGTAAACAACGCGGTAGCTTGTAGATTTTTCATTTTATTTTTAATGTAGAAAAAGAAGCATTTTTAAATGAGTTAAAGGGTGTTTTTTTACAGTTACACAAGTATAATAATAAAACAAACAAGTATATTGTTAATATTAATGAAATGGGTCTTATAGGATAGAAAACTTTATGATGTGAATGTTTAAAAATGCCCACTACGGCTGATGTGTACAATGGGCAATCTGGAATACCAATGCGACCGTATTTTGTCAATATTTCTGTAAATGTTAATATAAATCTTGATTATTTGACCTTTTTTATCTGTAAGTAAATAAAGAAATATTTTTTTAAACTTTTAGGTCTTTTTATATATTTTTATTTATTATTAAATTAGTTTCCAATAATTCGACACGCCTTCGTGTGTCATTCTCAAGAAAAATAATTTTATATTTAAATTTTAATTTTCAAGTGTTCAATTCTCTCTGGTTTATCCCCCCGGGGTGTATCTTCTCGGTGAATTGCCCCACCTTGATGTATCACTATCCGGGGTAAATATTTCCGCCAGCACCTGAAACTGCTATGGGTTTGAATATGGCAGAAGCATACCCTTCGGGGTCCGACTAGTGACTCTCAACACTGGTACCATGGGAACCGGTAGCCTCACAGAGAAAACTCAAAGTTCGAACAATGGGTTAAGAGCTGATGCTCACGAATGGTTGAACAATGAGTGCTCGGAATCTGTGGACCGAATTTCGTTCCAAGCCACGGGGCTTAATGGATGATGTTCTGGGGACATCATCCCTGGTTCGTTGTTCGGTCTGTGGACTTTGTGCACACCCAAATTCGAGAGCGAGTGAAATCTGTGACCGGTTATTGGTGAGGTCCCCTTTGGGGGGTACACGTGGTGGCTGTGGTTGACACCAAAAAGTTACGCTGGCAATGGGGTTCATGTCACCTTTCGCAGGTGGCATGTTCCTCGATGTGCTGTTTCATTGAAACAGAAAGTTAATTTAATTTGACACGGGTTTTCAGATCGGCCCAACTCCCTTAACAAGGGAGGTGTGTGTGCCATAGCTTTAGCACACATAATTTGCTACGGATACCACTCGTGGCTTCACGACAGTCGGATTGCGACTCAAATCATCCACACTCATGTCCTTGTTTATAGAAGAAGACAAGTAACTTTACATAAGCCCAAAGAAACAATCCAATGGGGTTAAATTACGTAAAATTCTTCTTTCATCAAAAGTTTCTTTTAGTAAATCAATTCTGGCTCAAGCCGTGTGAATAAGTTTGATGAACAGAGCCATTATTTTGATAAGAATCTTTGCAAGCGTTGCTCTGGTGTAAGTCTATTCATAATGAAATGTCACACCAAGCTAAACAAAGAATAGAATCAGGAGTGCCAACTCGAAAGTTGTGAGGCCATAAAAAATATTTAAGTTTTATTTTTATTTAAACTTTATTTACTTGGTGGAATAAAGTTCCCTTTTCTGGGTCAATCGATTCGAAAGATTTTTTCTTTGGGGTAATTTTCTAAATATTTAAAAATAAAGAGAAAATTCAGTACATTTTGTCTTATCTATTACAGTTTTTGAAAAAAAAGCTATTTTTTTTGTTTTTTTTTTCTCATTGTATAGTCCATGCTTTTTTTAAATGTTGTAGAAAATATTTTAAAAATTAAATGGTAAGTAAAATGTTATTTACAGTTGGCTTCAACTCCTGAAACAATTGGACTTTGTATGGCGTCATACCAAGGTCTTTATGCAAAATTCGTTTCAATGATGTCTCTGATGCCAGTTTCTTTCACTTTTTTCACAAGATAACGAACATACAGAGCTGACGGTGCTTCTCTTCTTCCAAAATCTGTACGCACTTTTCGCACACATTCTGCAACATTACCATGATTTTCAAAGTAATGTCGCAATATTTCCCAGCGTTGTTCAAGCGTATACACAACCATATTCGTTCAGCGGAAGGATAAAACTAATTATCTGTCAAATCAGACATGAGCTAAGTGTTACCATTCACGAAATAAGCACTAGTTGAAAAAAACGTTAGGTGGCGGACCCTTTATATTACTTTGTGAATCTACCCTAAAAAAACATTTTAATTTTAAGTTTTAAAAAAATTAAAAAAAAAAATAAATTTTTTCCCAAAAAAAAATAATTGTCTTCTGGGGGTATTTCGATTCGATTTGAAATGGCTTTCGAAAAATCTGAATGTAGAACTTTCGAAAAAGTTAATATTTTTACGAATGTTCTATATAATTAGTTTCATTTTCACAGTGAAAATTCTCTTCGAAAGCCTTTTCGATTCGAATCGAAATGCACAGTTAGTTAGAAACATATGGAGGTTTTCTTATATAATTTGAGATTAGACTCGGAAGAGTCTTTTAAAATTAAATTTTATGGAAAGTTAAAATTGCAGTCTTCCCCCCAGCCTTGCTTAAAACAAACAATTTAGAAAAAAAAAAACAAGTCAAGTCGATACTTTAGTTTTGATACCAACATTTTGCTTTATATTTTGCGGAAAAGTATTCAAAATTGGAAAATTTCGCTGTTGACCTCACTCCATACATGCCTCCATCGTTAGTCTTAATTTTTAAGCAATTAGGTACATAATTTAGAAACTTCAAAAATGTATAGCGAAAACTAAAAAAATTAATCATCAACTTATTCTGATGAACAAACCAAAACGAAAAAACTGCATCTAGAAGTTAAAAAATGCTAGTGTCGAAAAAGTTTTGGTTGTTCTTAATTTTTTTTTTTAATTGCTTATTTTATGTACTTCATGGACATAGACATTTTAACATTGAGCCATTTCATAGATGGAGTTTTTTCGGTTTAGTTTGTTTCATATTTTTTCTCTTAATGTTGTAGAATTCTATAAATAAATTATTTATTAAATTTATAAATACTTCTAGAAACTTAACACGAGAAATAGTTTGCCAATAATATTGTTAGTTTGACTAATAGCGCTTGGAGTTCAGAAATAGAGATTATAAAAAATTTAGGCACACAAACGCTCTTCAACATGTTGCTTTCTTCATCAGATCCACTTATTTTATTAAAAAGATATGTCAGATCACAGCAATATTTAAAAGAAAATAATTATACTTGTAGTTCGGAAATGCTCTCAGTGTGGGAAGAATTAACTAGTAGAATAACGAAAATATTTTACTGCCATCAAAAGATTAAAAAATATCCAGTTTTATATAAAAAACTAAAAAAATATTTATATTTATATTATTCATATTTCAAAAATATGAATCTCTGATACAAATAAAAAATCTCATATAAGTTAAACATATAAAATATAAAGCAAAATTATTTTTAAATTTGACTGCGATTTTTTGAACGTCCTGACGCTTTGGGAACATACCTGATACACTGTTTTAAAGTCAAAAATGTTTTCTTTTAATACCTTGTCAAATTTTTAAAATATCTTCATTAGTTCAAAAGTTATGGTTTTTGCAACGAAAAAAAGTCAAAACATTTTGTCAAATTCAAAAAAAAAAATTTTATATTTTGTCTAGTTTGAAAATTTTTTACTTCAAAATATTTTGTATGTATTTACTTTTAAAACTTAGCTCTTCAAAATTCTCATGTAAATATTGGAAACATCGCCTTTTGTAGCACCTTGTTATTAAAAGTAAAATAAAGGAAGTTATTTCAAATGCCCCTTAGTTTTATTTTCATAATAAGCACTCGCACATACTGCCGTGAATAGAAATTCATTCTTATAGAAAAAGTTTTTTGATGGTTTCAATTTTACTCACAACATCAAAACAAAGATCCTGTCAATATTTTTTTTTTTTAATTTTTCCCTATTTTTATTTTTGTCGTGTGTATCATGATTCAACAACACAAGCAACTTGCCATTGTTGTGGTTGTCATGTTGATGAATGACTACGTACGAATCTTAATTTTCGTACATACTGTACATGACACCGTCCGTACCAAATGACTAGTGGTGAATCAATGCGAAAATAAATATTTATCATGCGAAGGCATTAAGATTTGTCTGTACTCGTACAACTACTTTGCTTTTATGAGCGTATTTAAACCGAGTATTAATTTTAAGTAGAAAAAAAACGAATGTAGAAAAATAACATAAAAAAACCCCTTTTGTTCGTGCATTGCACCCACCCTTTCTTTTTAAGTTTGAAATTTGTTTCACTTGATTAAATACTTAAAATGAGCTAAATTATTTTACATTTTATTCACGCCTTTTTCTTTTTTGGTCCCCCTTCTAAATCATTCCTATGCAAACTTTTGAGCTCATCTGTTGAAATAAATTGAAATTTGCATAAATCGCAGGCAAGTAGGTAAGCCTTTGATAAATATAATCAAATCTTTGTGACAGTGTAAATCTTAATGTCGATTCCGTGTAAAGGCCATTTGGCGCTTTATTCTAAATCTTATCCGTTACAACGTCTTACGCCTTACAGGTATGTGCTAGAAATTACTTTCATGGTACCAGAGTACAAATTAATTTGCATATTAACAGTGAAATGGCAAACTGTGGGGATAAACGATCATGGACACCCTTTTTATAGACCAGAACGAGGCAACCAATAACTTCATTTGTGGCTTACTGTGCTAAAGGGAAGACCAATGCTTTTAAACACAAAAAATTGGCGTTGACTTTAAAGTAAAATTAATTTTTTTTTTGATAAGGTGGCCAGTCTAAAGTATTACTAGAGAGCCCAAATAGCTATACTGTGGTCAACATACAGTAAATACAACGTCAAAGACTAACTTAACAGCAAACAGGACATTGTAGACTCAATTACAATATGAGTAAAATTGGTGTGATACAAAGTTTATGCCAACAGGCTCTGCGAGTTTGTCCAGTGCAAAAAAACGCAGTGGGATCCAAAAAATTAAGAAAATTTCTGAAAAGTTTAGGATTGTTCTGGTTGCGCATTAAAGATTGCGGTGCTATCTTCTATCATGACCCATAATTAAAAAATATACTCAAAAAAGTTGTTTGTAAAAGGTTTCCGTTAAGTTAAAAATAATAAAATAATAATTATAATTTAGCTAAAAACAAAAAAGGCGTAACTTACAAAGAATTAATTTCGTAGGAGAAGCAAAACACTTTGTAAAATAAAAACTTTAAAAATGTTAACGAAGTTTTTTCTAATTTTTCTTTAAACACACCGACAAATCTATTCAAAAATAAATTTTTTTATTATTTTAAGAGTTAGGCCTTTTGGTTTATGTTTTTCTGAAACACAAAAGACGTGTCTACAACAAAAGAGGTTAAACATATAATTGAAGTATTTGAAAAAAATACTAAAGAGTGATTTTTTTGCTATTATCTTTTTGGCAACACTAGTTTTGACAGCTCACGCACGTTTTGTATCTTGTGTCACTGTCAAACATCTTCAGTTTGGTCTATAATTTAATCATGAATCGTCTTACAAACGAACAACGTTTGCAAATTATTGAATTTTATTACCAAAATGCGTGCTGTGTTAAGAAAGTTCATCGCGCGCTTCTTCCATTTTATGGTCAGTTTAATCGACCTACTGAGGCTTCTATTCGGGCTATTGTAACAAAATTTCGCACCAAATTTACATTGTTGGACATTAAACCACCAACACGCTTACGTAGAGTGCGAACTGAAGAAAATATCGCAGCCGTATCGGCCAGTGTTGGTGATGACCGTGAATTATCGATTCGGCGCCGTTCGCAGCAATTGGGCCTCTGTTACTCCACTACGTGGAAAATTTTGCGGAAGGATTTAGGTGTGAAGCCTTATAAGATACAACTGGTGCAAGAATTGAAGCCAAACGACCTACCACAACGCCAAATTTTTGGTGAATGGGCTCTTGAAAAGTTAGATGAAGATCCACTTTTTTATCGAAGAATTGTGTTCAGCGACGAGGCTCATTTCTGGTTGAATGGATACGTGAACAAGCAAAACTGCCGTATTTGGAGTGAAGAGCAGCCAGAAGCATTGCAAGAGCTACCAATGCATCCACAAAAAACAACCGTTTGGTGCGGATTATGGGCTGGCGGCATCATTGGGCCGTATTTCTTCAAAGATGATGCGAATCACAACGTTACTGTGAATGGTGAGCGCTACCGTGCGATGATAACAAACTTTTTTTTGCCCAAAATGGAAGAGCTTGACTTGCATGACATGTGGTTTCAACAAGACGGTGCCACATGCCACACAGCACGCGAAACAATGGACCAATTGAGAGGCGAGTTCGGTGAACAGTTTATTTCACGCTTGGGACCAGTCAATTGGCCGCCCAGATCGTGCGATTTAACGCCTCTAGACTATTTTTTGTGGGGCTATGTTAAGGCTAATGTCTATAGGGACAAGCCCGCTTCGATTGACGCACTGGAAGCCAACAGTGCCAAGCAGTGAAAATCATGCAAAAGTGGGTGTGAAAATAGGCGTGACCAGTTCAAAAGTACATATTGACCTTTCTTGGAGTATAGAAATTATACTTTGTACTAAATTTTAAACAAATCCGTTGGAAACAGAAATTTTAATAGCAAAACAAAAAAAAAAAAAAAACAAACAAACAGAAAATGAATTTTTTTTATATAGATAAAATGCCTATTTTCGGCTTCAAGAAGGTATACAAATTAACAATTGATTTTGAAAAATATTCCGTTTTTTGATTAACATAAAATAATCTTTCGTTCACATTTAACTGAACAGGCCCTAGAACTTATCAGTTATTGCAATTATTAAAATTTTGGCGCTTTACTAAAAAACAACGAGATGGAGCAAAGTGAATGCATGAGAAACGAAGGATTTTTGTCCGGCTCTAGGAAGATGAGACCAAAATTGTTGTGATTGTGAAAGTCTTTCGTTACAGAAACATGATAACGGCGTTCTTGTGGCCTTAACTGAACGACATGTGGTTTCAGCACGAAACACACAGCGAGTGAAACAGTTGATTTATTGCAGCAACAAAAATCCAGAACAACTTATCTCAAAGAATTCTGAAATGTCATGTCATACTCATGCGGCTTAATGCCTTGCAATTTGTTTCTCGGACTTATGCGAATAAATCACAAACAATTCATGAGTCCGAAAAAGAAAACGTCATCGGTCAAAGTCACTGAAAATTTTTAAAAAGAGTAATGGTCTGTCATCAAAGCCGTGGGATTCATTTGACGGATATTTTATTAAATATGTATTTAATCGTAACATGTTTGGTAACATGAGGCCCACCTAGAGATGTCAAAGACACAAAGAGAAAGGAGATATATCTGCTTCATTCTACAGGAGAGCTCAATTTGTAATTTTGTTTCGATTCTCATTTTCTGGTGCTGCGAAAATTCAACGGGTTCTGTAAACAAACAAAGAGTAAATAAGAAAATTTTTCTAAAACAATTTTTTTTTGTTTTCATCCTTTGATTCTCCATTTACGTTTGGTTTCCTTCACAAGAGCCCCTCTTAAAAAACCAGATTTTTTAAAAATTAGCTGTTAAATGTGGCATTTCTATGTACCTTGTGCCCTAAACTTTGTTCTAGAGCTACAGATTAATATTTTAGCACGCAATTTTAAAAATAAAGATGACATGAATTTTCTAACAACTGCTGATACTGCAGCTTTAAACTAGAGTTCAAAATTGAAAAGCAAATATACTTTTGGTTGTATAAAAATATTTTCAAATCTTCAAAATAAAGTAACTAAAATTTCTAATAAATCGCACATTTTCATGCCATTGAACACAATTTACTACGAAAAAAAAAAAACAAATTAATAATTAGAAGCTTGTAAATAAAATTTAGAACAATTACAATTTTACAATGTGTTGCGGTTGCTTGAAAACATGCCCGCAAAATATATAATAATAAAATTGATAACTATAGAATTCATTTACATTTTCGAACAAACAAGACTTCTTTCTAAATTATATTTAATGATGAAAAGCTGCAATTTTTATTAATATTCTAACGATATCAAATACGAATAAATACAGTGCATACACAAACAGTGAATTGAAAAAGTTTTCGTTAACCCTGAATATGTAATAAAATAAAATTGTAGAAGAAAAGGTTTTTGTCTGCAGATACCATACAGGTTCCCCTTTTATAGCTTTTTTTTATGCTTAGTAGCCTACAGAGCTCCCAAGTGGATTCATAGAGCAGATACATTTACTTTCTCTATGATTTAAAACTTGCTTTCTCATTATTATTATTTAACTGAAGTAAATTAAAATATTGAAAGCTAGAGCATCCCTACCTAATTATTGAAATTTACTTTAAAAATCAGTTACTAATTTTCATACATCTGTCCATATTAGGTTAGGTTAGGCTGCACAGGGAGCCCCAATTAGAAAAACAGAAGGGAACTCACTTGGGTCCTGTAATATGGTCGCTTTGTGATACCTGTATAAGGAAAATGAAGAAAGACAGCAATAGATATAGAAGAGGGATAGTAAGAAAAGAATAAAGAGATGAGCCCGTCACCTAAGCCAATTGCTACTTCTAATGAAGCCACAAACCATGTCGACCAATTTTGTTTACATCGCAGTGCTACCTTAGAGGTAACATTCCTCGAAGTAGAGCTTGCACCGCTCCTCCAGGGCAAGGCAATTTTAGCGAAGATGTTCCACAGTTTCTTCCCCTTATCTTGACAACTTCTACAGTAGTCATTTGATGGTAACCCTATTTTCTTAGAATGGTTGCCAAAACTGCAGTGGCTTGTTACTACTGCCACCGTATTTCTGAACTGTGCTGACTAGATTCGCAGTAAATCTCTGCTACGATTACTATCCAGCCTAAACGAAATCATCCTAGCCATACTGTTCGTTCGTTCGTACTTCTATCTGGACTGTGAACTTCGCAAAATTATACTCTAGCTCTGCTGTTTACAGAGAGAAAGACAGAGACAGATGCCGCAGAGGGCGTATCGCTATTCTGCTCCATCAGATTAGACACTTCCCTTGCCAGGTAGTGCCATATCCACGCACAGAGATGAGAATGACAACTGAATATGCCTCCATCATATTTAAGAATGTTCGGTATTCTCGCACCAAATACGGTGTCCACTAATTACCTAATTGCAGATCGTCTCTCGGTATAAACGCTAATATTTCTGCAAAATATTCCATGGTACCACAGCGAGTCTGGTCATATGTAATAACAACAAAATATTCGTCTAAGGAATGGAGAGTATATGGCCACTTAGAACGAATTTGTGGAGCAAGCTGGTGGCGTTTTCTTTTCTAAAAAAAATGGTAGAACATTTTCGGCCTTGACTTAAAATAAAAATAGTTAAATATTTTTAAGGGTGGTGCTAATGGTTTTTCTTTAAAAATAAAAAAAACAATTTTATATCCTGAAGAAGCTTCAAAAATTGGAGCGAAATATCGATATCAAAATAAATTTTTGAAAAATAAGACCTCAAGCTTAACAAAATAACCATTTTAATAAAAAAACAATTTTTTTTTCAATTAAAAAATGTGAATTTTTCTTGAAGAATAAAAAGTGTGAGGCTGGGTGTGCATTGTGTTGCTATTTTAAGCAATCGTACTTGATATCTTATCTTCATGATCAAATTACTCAAAAAAAAAAAAAAAAAAAAAATTGTAATCACATGGCTTCTTTAGACCGAAAACCTATCCATATGTGCAACTAGTTGTTCATGACTTTTTTGACAAACATAAAACTTTACAAATAAGTGTTACAGGTAAAAGGTAGGAGGTATGAAAATTTTATTATCACCAACTGTATTGCTCCTTAACTAGCAAAATGTGGCTGTAAAATAATTTGAACAGGGGGTTGTTGCCCTTCTTATCTGCTTTTCAAACATACCGGCGAAAGGTGGTTGTATGCTGCAGCATAACTATAGTAAATTGTATCCAAGTAATGAACAGTAATGCACAGGCAAGCACACGCGAAATAAAAATGTACACACAAATACCAATGATCCTTAAAAATTGAAATTCGACAAACCAAACAAAGAACCAACACCAATAACACAAACAAAAAATCATAAATAACTCATTTTATAGCAGCAGCTGCATCAATATGAAAATTCTATCTACTAATACAGATGCGAACGAAAACACACTCACCCGTTCATACATACATATACATGCATGTGTATATCCTATCGCTTTAGTTTTTTGTGTTATTTTCTACTACTTGCTTTGGCTATTGACTAGATTTTTACTTTTTTGTAGGAAATACTCGCTTTACTGACTCACTGACTCACTGTATTTTACAAGATACTGCTTGTATGTTGTTGTTAATGTATGTTTGCTTATTTAAGGATTTAATTTTTTTTTTTGGTTTGCTTTGTTTACAAAGCAACTAAACGCTTACACACACACACGCATGTACGCATGTACGAGTACATTTTACAGCACATGCCACAATTTTTGTATTTGATTTTATTACAATTCGAACGATGAAGTTGAAGGTAGCAAATGCTCAAACTAAACAAAGAGCATTAACATCTAGATAAAGTTCAATCAAAGTTGGTGCGTGTACCTTCAATTGTAACGTATTTTTGTGTTTATTTGTATAAATCGGTAAACTCATACACACACATACATACACTCTCACGCGAGTAGAAATAAATATATTGTGCAAATTTAAACAGCATAGGAATTTTGACAATAAAATTAAAATTATGCCGGCTTATTTTACTTTTGTACGATTTAAAAAAATTTACGTTTTCAGTAAATCCAAATAATTTTTTTTTTTAATTTAGCACAGATAGATAAATAAAATACAGTCTTGTTCATAACAAAAAAGTTGGCAGCTCGGCAGGCATTTTTTCTAATGAGCCGCTAACTAAAATAGCTTATCAGCTCGTTGGCATAGAATTTATTCATAACATATTTTTTGCAATATGCCAACTTCTATTCCATTCTCTATTTCTCTATAATCGGACGCATACATACATGCACTCGTATGTATATATATTTTTAAAATTAAATTTAATTCAATTGAACTCTTTTTTAATTTACTTTTTTTATATTCACTTTTGTGAAACAAAAATAGAGTCTCAAGACTCTATTTTGAACTCTATATATAATTTTTTTTTAAATTTTCTTAAACTTTTGGTCTGTTTTCAAAATCGTTTTTGTTGTATTTGAATATTTTGAATTTATTATCCTTGCTAAGCAAATAAAGTGCGTCTCCCAGTTTTTTATAAGCCGTACCTCTGATCCAACCTTGAAAAATTATGGAAGCAAACATTCTCGTTAGTTTCAAAATTTCTTTTACTAATTTCTACCTTAAACTATTTAGATTATAGTTGTCTTCCATGTAATAATTTAAAGCAGACTTGGGATTCTTTCTAGCAGTGGTCCTAAAAGAAAAAAGGTGTGTCAAGACAGTCTTATCTATTTTTTGAAAGATGTTTTACACGTTCTTATAAGGCGCAGCAGTTAAATGCTGTATTTAAAAATATAATTTGAATTCGTCCTTTGGGGTCCCTTGTGAGACACTATGCCGTCTATAAAACTATTCGATAGCAAAATTTTTTTCTAAAACTGTAATTGTGGAAGTTGTTGTTATTGAATTAACTTTAATAACGTATGGAAAATTCGAATAAAAACGCAAATAAACCAAAACACTGAGCCAAAAATTTGCTTTCCGAAATCAACAACGTATGTGCCCATTTTGACACAATCTGTTGTCTATATTATTGACAACGAGAGTTTTCAATTTTTTAACAAGCGTGTTCAAACCGACAAAGGTTGGATGTCAACTTAGAAAAAAACTATGATTTTACTTTTTTGACAACGCACGTTGTCAACATTGTGAAATTGATAAAAATATGTTCGTCAAATTTCCAACTTATTAACAATCGTTAATACGTTTGGGAATATCTTCTTAAAAAATCGATAAGAATTTAATTTAAAAGTTATTTTATTCGGGATCATTAGGTGTTTTTGCAAGTTTAATTAGAGAGCTAATACACGAGTTATTGCAAAATCTCCAAACTAGAGCTGCTAGAGTAAAAAACCAATTACATCTTCGTAATCAGTACACTTTAATTGATCAAAAACGAGTACAAACACTCTGGAAAATTTTATAAAAAGTAAACTTTTGTTCTGCTGTGTTCTAAACTTTTCTATTTAAATTATCTTTCCCATTTCACAAAAAGAACTATGACTGCCAATGGGATATTTTTTATCTGTCAGAAATTCTCAGATACGCACAAAATGTATGAAACAATTGGAAAGTAAGATTTTGAAAACGCTTTATGTTCAATATAGCATACAATAGCGCTATGCTTGGCGTACCGATCAGTCTTTGAGTTTCAGTTTAATAGCCTCGTTTCGGTTCTGAATTTTTTGGACCTGAAACTTTAGTTAACTAACTGATAGTTCAAGCAAAGCTAATAACGTTGGCTGAGCCACATTCAGCACACAAAAAAGAAAAATATGGTCACCGCAAACATAGTTCGTTCTTCGCTAAAATATTGTTGGTGATTTGAAGCATCTAAACATTATTATGATTACGATAAACATGTTTTTGGTAATTTTTAACTATATATACTATGTTTACCTCAATAAATATGGTTTGATAACCATAAACTTAATAAGATTAATTAAATGAGAAAAATATGGCTGAAGATGAATTGTTTTCTTTTTTAACACTTCCGAAACCATGCTTGTATATAAAGTAAGTATAAAACAAAAACTTAATCATACAAATTCTTTGTGGCTGAAGTAGTTGAGTGGCAAGTTAATCCTCCTAATAAGAAGCCAAGTAGAGTTAAAAAATATTTTAAAAAAAACTCATGCTAGCTGTATAATGTAATAAATAAATATAAAATATAGAAACAAAAAAGATTACAAAAATTTTTATTCATACAAAAAATTTATATAAAAAAAATTAATTTAAAAAATTTATATAAAAAATTGTATATAAAAAATTTAAAAAAATCTTTGGACCTGGCCGGGATTGAACCTGGAGTCTGCAGTTGAAAAACATTTTTAATATATAACGTTTGCCTCAACCACATTTTTTCTTTGCGTGTAGGTAACTGGAGATTGTGAATAAGGCCCAAACCATTTTATTCCTAAATTAAGGCTTTTGGTGAAAAAATGAACCACAATTCATTTAAGATTTGAATTTTTGTCTAAAATTTTTCATTCTTTAAATTCAAAATAGTAAAACAAAAATTTCAATCGAATTTACAAACTTGCCTACAAGACTAATATTCTGTTTAAGGGGGTTTTACTCGTACTCGGTTTTACTGAGTAAAATGAGATGTCAAAAATTTAAATCAAATTAAAAAAATAATAGTGGTAAAACAATACATCAAAAAATACGTATAGAGATTTGACTGTCGTATAGCTCTCACCATTTTTAGAAAATTTTCAAATCATTTATACTTTTCAGTGTTTCAGTGCTGCATTTTTGCATACCAACAAAGAAATAAAAAAACAGAAAAATAAAAAACCAATGAAATTCTTAATTTGTATTATAGTGTAAAGCCTGAATTACAGAACACAAACTTTTAGATCGTCTGTGAACTGAAACTTACAAAAATACTTAAAAAAAAATGCCAATTTTGCTAGACGATCCGATAGCTTCTTTTACATAAACAGCACATACATACATAAGTTTGATCTAGTTTATAAAAAATTTTCTTTGCTTTCTCCTTTATAAAAAGATACAATAAAATTGTAAATTATAGCCAAGGGTATTCGATTTTGTTTAATTTAAATGGAAATTTCGTTAGATATGGAAAGTTATAATTTACCCACAGTTTGAGTTTATTTTTCAATTTAAAATTAAAAAAAAAAAAGAAATTGCAGCAACAAATATATTCAAGCAAAAGAAATATTTTCAAGCAAATTAGCTTAATTAATTTTCTTTTAGGGTGCCCTGTAAATTGATGGGTAGCAGGTTCGATTCATAGGAGCCGAGGATCAAAGTTACCAATGCTAGTTACCAAATTTAATCTTAAAATTAATTTCTAATATTCAATATTAATAAAAAATGGCTCATAACCATACTCACACTAAAGTGGGTTTCTGTTTAAAAACGATGTTAAACCCATAGAATTTCTACGAATAAAAATAAGCTTTTAATAAAAGTCTTCTTTCCTGTGACTATGATTATGGCCTTATAATAATAATAATAAGTTTCCTTTATGCGATTTAAGTTTGAGTTTATTTTTGGTACCAGTAAAATTTTTCCTGCTAGAAGTGAGCCTTTCTTACTAGAACCATGAAAAAAACTTTAATATCCAGAATATACTTAAGTGTGCGTAATACGCATTTATGTTTAAATTTTTTTCACATTATTAATTAATTTTTAAAAATTTTTTTTCAACGGGGAGTGAATTTATAAAAAAGAAATTCAGCAACCACTAGAATCTCATTTTTATGGTTCGTTGCGTCATAATGTTTTAAAATTAACATCCCGTCATAGTTTTTTCTCCTTTTTTTTTTTTTTTGTTATATTTAGTTCATTTTCAATAAACAGAAAAATTGTTCCTTTATAAACTCATTTTAAAAAACACATATTAAATGGCCATGCAAAACATCACATTTTCGATAGTTCACGCCAGTAAAACGAATTATTCCTCCATGAAGGCTCTAAAAAATGTACACAGATGTGAGCGAGCAGCATCTCTTTAACACGTTACGCTTACAAAACTCCACGAAATTAATAAAATTTTAACAAATGTTACATTTTAGTTTATAAAGAATTATACCATCAAACCAGTCAAGGTAATTATAAATTTTGAAAGCGTTTTCATTTAAATTTAGCAAATACTTAAGAAGCGTTTTGAAAGAATTTTTTTCTAAAGCTGTTATCGTTACAGCTGTCTTTTGCTTACTGATCTTTGACTTTACTTGAGTAAAACGATCATGTCTTAAGGAATTTTTTTACTCATTTTAATGAACTCATGCTCTCTTAATACAGAATTGAAATTCTACAGGTAAACGGCAGCATGAGATTGAGATTCTTCTTTAATATTTTCTTTTTTACTTGTTGGTTTTCATATTGAAGTTTTTCTTAAGGTTTCTCTCAATTACTTTACGAAATTATTTGTTTTTTCTTATTTTTTGTGTTCCAAACAACCCTTAAAGTGTGTTAAAATAAAAATGCAATGCAACAGAGGATTTCATGGTCTGTTTCGTTTTAGCATTGGGTATAAGAAAATGTAATTTCTGGTTTAATGTTGTAAAGCCGTCACTGTGCTCAGGACCGTTTGAGCTTAATCGGAAAAATTAATATGAAGAAAAATTTTAATTTTAGTCTCTATAATACTTCACTTTGCTCAGTAATGTTTCATAGTTTGAGGTGCGTTAATACTAAAAAATTCAAAAGTATACATTAACAATTTTATGATTTCTTATTTCATTTAACTGTCACAGTACTAGTCTTCGGAATAACACAAAAAGTGTACTACTCATATTTGTTCAGCTCGGTATCTTTCTCACCTTGAAAATTTTTTTTAGATTGATCTTTGTTGGATGTTAAAAATTGATAATTAAATATAGATATGCTGCATCAATTTATTTATAGGTACATATACGGCAAACTAAATAAAAAGCATACAAATTGTACCTCCTTCTTGTTCAAATTTAAAAAAACTGCCAAAATGCATCTATATAAATAAAATTAATATTTTTTTTATTTGTTTTTTGTTCGCTATATAAATTTTTGTTTTATAATGGATGTTACTGAAATTTGGTATATATAGCCTCTATACGCCGATTTTTACGCTCACTTTTTACGATTTTCACTGTTCTTAATATAAGCGTGATATTATGCTTTCAAATATTTTATTTAGTACTTTCTTTGGCGCCTCTGATAATAATGTTAGCAAAAACATGAGCAACTTTATAGAGTAGTGCTTGGCTTGGATGGGTTTTCTAACACTTAAAATTGTATTTTCAACAGATTTTTATTAAGTTTGATATATATGATCTTTAAGGATACCGACTCACGTAATAAAGGGCTGGGGCTGAGCGAGACCAAGCAGAAAACATCTAGTTGAAAATAGTTTTAAGAAGAGAAGAATTCAATTTCAATTTTACAGCTGTAGTTGTTACTCTACAATATAATAGAGGCTAAAAAAATTTACCAAAAATTTGTGTTTTACCCCACAAATGTATAAATAAAATGTTTCTTCTTAGCTGCAGGAGAACTATCGATATAGCTGTTGATAGACAGCTGAGAAACTCAAATTATGTTCACATTTCTGTTAATAAAGGTGTGATAAGCCATCGTGAATTGTTTAAAGATAGAATAGCAGCTCCAAATTTATTAAAAAAATAAATCTGTTTTCGAAGTACTTCATCAAAGAATTGTGTTTAGTGATGACAATCATTTCTTAACAAGCCATTAAAGTGTCATCATTAAATTAAAACTAGCTCTTTGGTGCGGTTTAGAAGCTAGCGGCATCATCGGTCATTATTTCTTTCAAAATGAGCAAAAAGCTGTCGTTACGGTGAATGGTAACTGAATTTTTGTTTCAAAAATTAATCCATGATATTTGATTCCAACAATATGCCGCAACGCGCAAAAGTGATTGGGGTCACTGCCCTCATGTCCTTCCTATTTAGACTACTTTTTATGGGGCTATATTAAGTCATTGGTTAATGCCGACAACCAGTAACTCTTGAAGAATAAGAAGCCAATATTCAAGTTACCATTGATTTATTGGAAAAAGACGTCATCATAGTCGGTTGAAGTGGATATAAGCAATTATATTTTGGCAACAAAATGCGCAGTCGATTATGTGACATTTATCTTCCAGGATTGTTAAAAAAATAATAAATTACACATGATGTGTCCAAAAGGGAACTAAGAAATGGCATAATTGACTAATTGAGTGAAAAATGTAACTCATAGCCGCGGCGGACATATGCCTCCGGTATACTAAATTATCTGCGAGATTATAAAAACTTCATTCTCACAATATTTCTCTCTTGTATTTATTATCATTTTAAGTTATCATACAGCTAAAAAAACACCGAAACATCATACGCAAAATTTGTTTTCTAGAGTAGTTTGTAGTTTGAATATCGCCTTTTTCTGTATTAATTCCAGAGAAGAACTCCGTTTTTTACATTTTTTTATCCTTTTCAGTTCTTACTTGTCTTGCCTGTTGTAAGAGGAACTCATCCACCAAATTTCAAGTCTGTAGCTTTAGTCATTTGTAAAGGGTGTTTTTTTTATATACGTATAGAACTTTCAGTTGGCATTACTGTTCAAGATGGCGACCGATTTAACAACTGTCTAGGGATTTATTCTCAGTTTGGTTTGGCAATTCATCGTGAATAAACTCACGCGTGAACAACGCTTGCAAATGGACACAAAACGAGATTGCCGTTGTTCCCGATTTTCATAAATGAATTTTGTTTAGCGATGAAGCGCACTTCTGCTTGAATGGCTACGTCAACAAACAAAACTGCCGCATTTGGAGTGAAGCTAATCCTCAAGTGTATGTCGAAACACCGTTACATCCAGAAAAACTGACTGTTTGGTGTGCTTTATGGGCTGGTGGAATCATTGGTCCGTACTTCTTCAAAAACGACCAATGGTGATCGGTAAAGAGCCATGATTAGTAAATTTTTCATTCCTGAATTGAACAACCATGATGTCCAGCAGCTGTGGTTCCAACATGTCACACAGCTCGTGCCACAATCAATTTATTGAAAGACACGGTTGGTTAATTGGCCTTCAAGATCTTGTGATTTAACACCGCTAGACTACTTTCTGTGTGGCTATGTAAAGTCATTGGTCTATGCGGATAAGCCACAAACGCTTAACCATTTGGAAGACAACATTCGCCGTGTTATTGCCGATATACGGTCACAAATGTTGTAAAAAGTCATCGAAAATTGGACGTCCAGATTGGACTACATCCGAGCCAGCCATGGCGGTCATATGCCAGAAATCATATTTAAAATGTAATGACACAAGATTATCTTTCGGATAAATAAAATTCATGTCAATCAAATAATCCATCGTTGTTTTATTGCAATTTAAAGTTCTATACGTCTATAAAAAACACCCTTTATTTAGAGACGCTAACAGTTTTATACTAGTTTCCATAAATTTTAGCTCTTGCTATATACATGCCACTCATATACTAGCTACATAAATATAAATATATAACAGGTGTTTGAATTATTTTTTTTAATTAAATAAAATAACGGAAATTATAACAAATATTTTTCACGTTCCTGCAACAGGCTTTTCACTAGTGATTCATAAAGTTTATCTCTTTGAAATCAAATAATATTTATTATAATAATAAAGGTTGGTTATTGGTAAAAAAATATATATCAATTTTCCGTTTTATTTATACATATTACGAACGGAATAAAAAAATAATTTTTTTTATTTCGCCTCTTTGTTTAACCCAAAATAAAACGAAAAATAATTTTTAAAAAATCTGCAAATGAAATACAGAGTAGTTGTCAGATTCTCAATTTTTCAATGCCGAATAAAATATGCGGACTCTGTATAATTCTGTGAAGAGGACAGCATTGTATATATAAAATAAGATTTTTAATGTAATTTTTCTCTCACCTAGTATTTACTCACAATGTCACGTTTCATATCTATGAAAAAAAATCTTTTATTTACCGGCTTTTTCATTTCACATAAGGGGTTGTTTGTTTTGTTATTCTGGTTGTTTATTTGTTTCATTTTATAAATATATTTACTTTCTTATAACCAAAAGCACTCAATATTATTTTCTTCATATTTCTCAAAATAAAACTTGTGTTTGTATTTGTCTTGAGGGGTACGTGGCCGTACTAAAACATGCATATTCACTTAGTTAAACATACATACAACCAATTTCTTATAAGAAATTCCTGAAGAAGGTCCTTAAAAAGAAAACTCAACATGCATTCATGTATGTATTTGTATAAGCACATTCGTATTTGTATTTACTTGCACATAATTTTTGGACAAACAAAATAGAATTTCATGTATAAATATTTGTTCCTGATGGAATGACAAACTAGTTGTTGTTGTTGCTAATTTTCAAGCAATTTTACTTCAAGACATTACGTTTTGGAATTTGCCAAAATGAAATCAAATACGAGTAACATTACGTTATGTAATGTACGTAGTTGTGTGCACGTATTTTAAGAAATCTACAATATAAATCCAATTCAATGAGGGTGGCAAAGTAAATTAATAATTTACAAAAAGCTTAATAGACTTTCATTTAGTATGACATTTGAAGACTTGTTTTTGCCTCAATTAAATAAAATATCGAAATTCGTGTTACTACTCGTAAGCAAAAGATTTTAAAAGAAAAAGGTGCAGTTCTCTTTCATACTTTTGATTTTAATCTTATAAAAACACATATACACACATAAAAACATGAGTGATCAAATCGTCTAGATGCTTTGAAATTATTTTTAAAAGCGATTAGTTTCATTACATTCTCAAAAATTTTTTTTAAATCAATTCAAATAAACTGTTATACTTTTTCATAGTTTGTAAAAATAAATGGTCTGAAGGGCCTAATCTAAAAAAAATTATTTTCCGTTTGTGTATTTCTTTGCTGCTTTCCAACGGATTTTCCTGAAATTCGGTACACATGCACTCTCATCATGAATATCAATTCCCTCGAATTTTATTTACTTTCACTGGAATAGCAATCACGAATGAATTCCCTGCATATTCCCTCTATCGTAAATAATTTTTTTTTGGACTTGTTTTGTTCACTTTTATCTGTTCTTACTATTTGCTGGCGAACCAATAAGAAAACACAAGTATTTTTGTTTGCTTTTTATCTAAAATTTAATTTTTTTAATTTATGTTTCAGGGCTTAATCAGTAACTAAGATGCAAAGCGAGATTTTAATTGAAAAAATGCAAAACAATAGCTTAATTGACTGTCTGTTAAGCTGCCTAGATAGACTGTCGCAGAATTTAGTAATTTTTTAACAAATTAATAATATCGGTTATGAGTAACAGTTGACACTTTTACCACTAGAAGCATTTCTCTAATACAAAAATTTATTGTTTTGCTCTTGAATTTTCAATTTGGCGCTGCTTTTGCTAAGAGAGTACTAAACGGGAACGAGTAAAAACGGCTAGAAAATATTTTATTAAGTAAGTTAATCGATTTTTTTTTGTTCATTGACTTTTTCACCCCCGGGGTGTGTCTTCTCGGTGAAATTCCACCTTGATATATCACTACCGGGGAATATAGGTGCGCTAGTACCTGGAACTGCCATGGGTTTGAATCTGACAGAAGGAAACCTGAGTTTTTACCTAAAGGATACCTTCGGGGTCCGACCAGTGACTCTCAACACTGGTACCACGGGAGCCGGTAGCCCCACAGAGGAAGCACTAATGTCCGAGCAATGGGTTAACAACTGATGCTCACGAATGGTTGAACAATGAGTGCTCGGAGTCTGTGGACCGAACTTCGTTCCAACCTCACGGGGTTTAATGGATGATGTTCTGGGGACAACATCCCTGGTTCGTTGTTCGGTCAGTGGACTTCGTGCACACCCAAATGCTCGGACGGCGGAATCTGTGACCGGTAAGGTCCCCTTCGGGGGTTCACGTGGTGGCTGTGGTTGAAACCAAAAGGTACGGTGGAAACGGAGTTCATGTCACCGTTGGCTTGGTGGCATGTTCTTCGATGTGCTGTTTCATAGAAACAGATGTCACTTGACACGGGTTTTGGATAGGCCCAACTCCATTAACAAGGGTGGTGTATGTGACATGGCAGAAACACACACAATTTGCTACCTGTGTCCTTTATTGGTCACAGGGGCTATAGTGGTAGGCATGAATAAAACTCGTGGTTTGACCACGGTGAGATTAGGCCCTAGCGGGAGGTGCTCACCTAAATCATCCACATGCATTGTTCATTGACTGTTTACCCTTCAGTATACAAATTTATATTTTTCTAAATTTTTTTGTTAAACAAAAATTACTTTTTTCTATAAATAAAATTATTAAAAAGTTTTTTTAGTATATTTTTATGTAACGAAAACAGCACATTAATACTCTCTTTTAAAAGTATTTATTCGGTTGGTAAAAAGCACTACGATTTACTAAAATTTTGAATTTCTGCTATATTTTGAATGAGGTAACCGAATACTTACTATTGTTTAGTTGGTCACCGAAGAGTGGTTCATCGTCTAAATGCCAAGATGCTTCAACGAAGTGCTTCACATTGTGATAATGAAATGTTCTTGCAAACGAAAAATATTAGATGAAAGTGCGTTCAGCGGCCACAGATAATTTATAAAAAAAATGCGCTTACAAAATTTAAAAAGTTTAAATAAAAATAAAAATTCTTTCTTTCAAAAGCAAATGTTTTAAGACCCATAGTGCTGTAATACAAAAGCACTTAAGGAACAAATATCAATAATAAGAAGACAAAAAATGTGTCGTAAAGCAACACCAATAATAATCGAAAGACTTAAGAGGTGAACATAGGTTAATGAAACAGAACTTGCTTGTTCAGCTAAATGCAAACGAAACCTGTTTTGGTACAATTGTATTGAAAACAAAATGAAAATGTGTTCGAAAATAAATAAAAAAAAAAGAACTCTAATAACTGCTTAAAAAATATTAATTAAAACATATAAACTGTTATATTTGATGGTGGTATAATCCTTATTTTTCATGCTATGAGATATTTAAGGGATTGCGTTTGAGTTAATTTAAAAATATTGGCAAACGTTTGTCTATTCAAATGATGTTTTTTCCAAAAAAATAAGCAGTTCTACTACTGTCTCTTTCCGGCCACTTTTTAGTACAACTGGTTACCTTTTTGGTCCTAACTTGCTAAGTTTTCACTATATCGACTTGATTTCTTTTGCAATTGATAGCTAAGCGTATTGGCTTTAATTAAATATTTTTTTCTTGTGGATAGGGCAAGAAAATATTTTTTTTAATTTTTCAAAAAAAAGCAAAGGGGGTAGTCCATGGTTTTTTTTTTTTTGGCGAAAAATATTTTTTTCCCACTATCTGCAAACAACTATATTCGAATGAAAGCTAATTCGGTTCTATATCCAACGCAATTGAAATCATGTCGATATCTAGAAAAGTGAGCAAGCTATGACCAAAAAGGTAAGCAGTTCTACTACTGTCTCTTTCCAGCCACTTTTTAGTACAACTGGTTACCTTTTTGGTATTAATTTGCTAAGTTTTCACTATATCGACTTTGTTTTTTTCGATTGTATAGCCAAGCGTATTGGCTTTAATTAAATAAAATGTGATTTTATAAGAACTATCGGAAATTTAAAAAAAAAAAAACACATAAAATTCAGAAAAATGCATGAAATATTTATTTGGATCGATAGTTGGGTCGATATAATTTAATGTTTGAAGATTATTTCATGCAAATGTTGGCCGCGGCTGCGCCTCAAATGGTCCATCCGCTTAGTCCAATTTTGGCATACTCTTTCCAACATTTCGGCCGGTATCTCACGAATAATGTTGGCAATGTTGGCTTCCAGTGCGTCAATCGAAGCGGGCTTGTCCTTATAGACATTAGCCTTAACATAGCCCCACAAAAAATAGTCTAGAGGCGTTAAATCGCACGATCTGGGCGGCCAATTGACTGGTCCCAAGCGTGAAATAAACTGTTCACCGAACTCGCCTCTCAATTGGTCCATTGCTTCGCGTGCTGTGTGACATGTGGCACCGTCTTGTTGAAACCACATGTCATGCAAGTCAAGCTCTTCCATTTTGGGCAAAAAAAAGTTTGTTATCATCGCACGGTAGCGCTCACCATTCACAGTAACGTTGTGATTCGCATCATCTTTGAAGAAATACGGCCCAATGATGCCGCCAGCCCATAATCCGCACCAAACGGTTGTTTTTTGTGGATGCATTGGTAGCTCTTGCAATGCTTCTGGCTGCTCTTCACTCCAAATACGGCAGTTTTGCTTGTTCACGTATCCATTCAACCTCGTCGCTGAACACAATTCTTCGATAAAAAAGTGGATCTTCATCTAACTTTTCAAGAGCCCATTCACCAAAAATTTGGCGTTGTGGTAGGTCGTTTGGCTTCAATTCTTGCACCAGTTGTATCTTATAAGGCTTCACACCTAAATCCTTCCGCAAAATTTTCCACGTAGTGGAGTAACGGTCATCACCAACACTGGCCGATACGGCTGCGATATTTTCTTCAGTTCGCACTCTACGTAAGCGTGTTGGTGGTTTAATGTCCAACAATGTAAATTTGGTGCGAAATTTTGTTACAATAGCCCGAATAAAAGCCTCAGTAGGTCGATTAAACTGACCATAAAATGGAAGAAGCGCGCGATGAACTTTCTTAACAGAGCACGCATTTTGGTAATAAAATTCAATAATTTGCAAGCGTTGTTCGTTTGTAAGACGATTCATGATTAAATTATAGACCAAACTGAAGATGTTTGACAGTGACACAAGATACAAAACGTGCGTGAGCTGTCAAAACTAGTGTTGCCAAAAAGATAATAGCAAAAAAATCACTCTTTATTTGTTTCTTGTGGATAGGGCAAGAAAATATTTTTTTTAAATTTTTCAAAAAAAAGCAAAGGGGGTAGTCCATGGTTTTTTTTGGCGAAAAATATTTTATTCTCACTATCTGCAAAAAACTATAGTCGAATGAAAGCTAGTTCGGTTCTCTATTCAACGCAATAGAAATCATGTCGATATCTAGAAAAGTGAGCAAGCTATGACCAAAAAGGTAAGCAGTTCTACTACTGTCTCTTTCCGGCCACTTTTTAGTACAACTGGTTACCTTTTTGGTCCTAACTTGCTAAGTTTTCACTATATCGACTTGGTTTTTTTTGATTGTATAGCGAAGCGTATTGGCTTTAATTAAATATTTGTTTTTTGTGGATAGGGTAAGAAAATATTTTTTTTAAATTTTTAAAAAAAAAGCAAAGGGGGTAGTCCATGGTTTTTTTTGGCGAAAAATATTTTTTTCCCACTATCTGCAAAAAACTATAGTCGAATGAAAGCTAATTCGGTTCTCTATCCAACGCAATAGAAATCATGTCGATATCTAGAAAAGTGAGCAAGCTATGACCAAAAAGGTAAGCAGTTCTACTACTGTCTCTTTCCGGCCACTTTTTAGTACAACTGGTTACCTTTTTGGTCCTAACTTGCTAAGTTTTCACTATATCGACTTGGTTTTTTTTGATTGTATAGCGAAGCGTATTGGCTTTAATTAAATATTTGTTTTTTGTAGATAGGGTAAGAAAATATTTTTTTTAAATTTTTCAAAAAAAAGCAAAGGGGGTAGTCCATGGTTTTTTTTGGCGAAAAATATTTTTTTCCCACTATCTGCAAAAAACTATAGTCGAATGAAAGCTAATTCGGTTCTCTATCCAACGCAATAGAAATCATGTCGATATCTAGAAAAGTGAGCAAGCTATGACCAAAAAGGTAAGCAGTTCTACTACTGTCTCTTTCCAGCCACTTTTTAGTACAACTGGTTACCTTTTTGGTCCTAACTTGCTAAGTTTTCACTATATCGACTTGGTTTTTTTTGATTGTATAGCGAAGCGTATTGGCTTTAATTAAATATTTGTTTTTTGTGGATAGGGTAAGAAAATATTTTTTTTAAATTTTTCAAAAAAAAGCAAAGGGGGTAGTCCATGGTTTTTTTTGGCGAAAAATATTTTTTTCCCACTATCTGCAAAAAACTATAGTCGAATGAAAGCTAATTCAGTTCTCTATCCAACGCAATAGAAATCATGTCGATATCTAGAAAAGTGAGCAAGCTATGACCAAAAAGGTAAGCAGTTCTACTACTGTCTCTTTCCAGCCACTTTTTAGTACAACTGGTTACCTTTTTGGTCCTAACTTGCTAAGTTTTCACTATATCGACTTGGTTTTTTTTTTTGATTGTATAGCGAAGCGTATTGGCTTTAATTAAATATTTGTTTTTTGTGGATAGGGTAAGAAAATATTTTTTTTTAAATTTTTCAAAAAAAAGCAAAGGGGGTAGTCCATGGTTTTTTTTGGCGAAAAATATTTTTTTCCCACTATCTGCAAAAAACTTTAGTCGAATGAAAACTAATTCGGTTCTCTATCCAACACATTAGAAATCATGTCGATATCTAGAAAAGTGAGCAAGCTATGACCAAAAAGGTAAGCAGTTCTACTACTGTCTCTTTCCAGCCACTTTTTAGTACAACTGGTTACCTTTTTGGTCCTAACTTGCTAAGTTTTCACTATATCGACTTGGTTTTTTTTGATTGTATAGCGAAGCGTATTGGCTTTAATTAAATATTTGTTTTTTGTAGATAGGGTAAGAAAATATTTTTTTTAAATTTTTCAAAAAAAGCAAAGGGGGTAGTCCATGGTTTTTTTTGGCGAAAAATATTTTTTTCCCACTATCTGCAAAAAACTATAGTCGAATGAAAGCTAATTCGGTTCTCTATCCAACGCAATAGAAATCATGTCGATATCTAGAAAAGTGAGCAAGCTATGACCAAAAAGGTAAGCAGTTCTACTACTGTCTCTTTCCAGCCACTTTTTAGCACAACTGGTTACCTTTTTGGTCCTAACTTGCTAAGTTTTCACTATATCGACTTGGTTTTTTTTGATTGTACAGCGAAGCGTATTGGCTTTAATTAAATATTTGTTTTGTGTGGATAGGGCAAGAAAATATGTTTTTTTAATTTTTCAAAAAAAAGCAAAGGGGGTAGTCCATGGTTTTTTTTGGCGAAAAATATTTTTTTCCCACTATCTGCAAAAAACTATAGTCGAATGAAAACTTATTCGGTTCTCTATCCAACGCATTAGAAATCATGTCGATATCTAGAAAAGTGAGCAAGCTATGACCAAAAAGGTAAGCAGTTCTACTACTGTCTCTTTCCAGCCACTTTTTAGTACAACTGGTTACCTTTTTGGTCCTAACTTGCTAAGTTTTCACTATATCGACTTGGTTTTTTTTGATTGTACAGCGAAGCGTATTGGCTTTAATTAAATATTTGTTTTGTGTGGATAGGGCAAGAAAATATGTTTTTTTAATTTTTCAAAAAAAAGCAAAGGGGGTAGTCCATGGTTTTTTTTGGCGAAAAATATTTTTTTCCCACTATCTGCAAAAAACTATAGTCGAATGAAAGCTAATTCGGTTCTCTATCCAACGCAATAGAAATCATGTCGATATCTAGAAAAGTGAGCAAGCTATGACCAAAAAGGTAAGCAGTTCTACTACTGTCTCTTTCCAGCCACTTTTTAGTACAACTGGTTACCTTTTTGGTCCTAACTTGCTAAGTTTTCACTATATCGACTTGGTTTTTTTTGATTGTATAGCGAAGCGTATTGGCTTTAATTAAATATTTGTTTTTTGTGGATAGGGCAAGAAAATATTTTTTTTAAATTTTTCAAAAAAAAAGCAAAGGGGGTAGTTCATGGTTTTTTTGGCGAAAAATATTTTTTTCCCACTATCTGCAAAAAACTATAGTCGAATGAAAGCTAATTCGGTTCTCTATCCAACGCAATAGAAATCATGTCGATATCTAGAAAAGTGAGCAAGCTATGACCAAAAAGGTAAGCAGTTCTACTACTGTCTCTTTCCAGCCACTTTTTAGTACAACTGGTTACCTTTTTGGTCCTAACTTGCTAAGTTTTCACTATATCGACTTGGTTTTTTTTGATTGTATAGCGAAGCGTATTGGCTTTAATTAAATATTTGTTTTGTGTGGATAAGGCAAGAAAATATTTTTTTTTTAATTTTTCAAAAAAAAGCAAAGGGGGTAGTCCATGGTTTTTTTTGGCGAAAAATATTTTTTTCCCACAATCTGCAAAAAACTATAGTCGAATGAAAGCTAATTCGGTTCTCTATCCAACGCAATAGAAATCATGTCGATATCTAGAAAAGTGAGCAAGCTATGACCAAAAAGGTAAGCAGTTCTACTACTGTCTCTTTCCAGCCACTTTTTAGTACAACTGGTTACCTTTTTGGTCCTAACTTGCTAAGTTTTCACTATATCGACTTGGTTTTTTTTGATTGTATAGCGAAGCGTATTGGCTTTAATTAAATATTTGTTTTGTGTGGATAGGGCAAGAAAATATTTTTTTTTTAATTTTTCAAAAAAAAGCAAAGGGGGTAGTCCATGGTTTTTTTTTGGCGAAAAATATTTTTTTCCCACTATCTGCAAAAAACTATAGTCGAATGAAAACTAATTCGGTTCTCTATCCAACGCAATAGAAATCATGTCGATGTCTAGAAAAGTGAGCAAGCTATGACCAAAAAGGTAAGCAGTTCTACTACTGTCTCTTTCCGGCCACTTTTTAGTACAACTGGTTACCTTTTTGGTCCTAACTTGCTAAGTTTTCACTATATCGACTTGGTTTTTTTTGATTGTATAGCGAAGCGTATTGGCTTTAATTAAATATTTGTTTTTTGTGGATAGGGTAAGAAAATATTTTTTTTTAATTTTTCAAAAAAAAGAAAAGGGGGTAGTCCATGGTTTTTTTTGGCGAAAAATATTTTTTTCCCACTATCTGCAAAAAACTATAGTCGAATGAAAGCTAATTCGGTTCTCTATCCAACGCAATAGAAATCATGTCGATATCTAGAAAAGTGAGCAAGCTATGACCAAAAAGGTAAGCAGTTCTACTACTGTCTCTTTCCAGCCACTTTTTAGCACAACTGGTTACCTTTTTGGTCCTAACTTGCTAAGTTTTCACTATATCGACTTGGTTTTTTTTAATTGTATAGCGAAGTGTATTGGCTTTAATTAAATATTTGTTTTTTGTGGATAGGGTAAGAAAATATTTTTTTTTAAATTTTTCAAAAAAAAGCAAGTTTTTTTTGGCGAAAAATATTTTTTTCCCACTATCTGCAAAAAACTATAGTCGAATGAAAGCTAATTCGGTTCTCTATCCAACGCAATAGAAATCATGTCGATATCTAGAAAAGTGAGCAAGCTATGACCAAAAAGGTAAGCAGTTCTACTACTGTCTCTTTCCAGCCACTTTTTAGTACAACTGGTTACCTTTTTGGTCCTAACTTGCTAAGTTTTCACTATATCGACTTGGTTTTTTTTGATTGTATAGCGAAGCGTATTGGCTTTAATTAAATATTTGTTTTTTGTGGATAGGGTAAGAAAATATTTTTTTTAAATTTTTCAAAAAAAAGCAAAGGGGGTAGTCCATGGTTTTTTTTGGCGAAAAATATTTTTTTCCCACTATCTGCAAAAAACTATAGTCGAATGAAAACTTATTCGGTTCTCTATCCAACGCATTAGAAATCATGTCGATATCTAGAAAAGTGAGCAAGCTATGACCAAAAAGGTAAGCAGTTCTACTACTGTCTCTTTCCAGCCACTTTTTAGTACAACTGGTTACCTTTTTGGTCCTAACTTGCTAAGTTTTCACTATATCGACTTGGTTTTTTTTGATTGTATAGCGAAGCGTATTGGCTTTAATTAAATATTTGTTTTTTGTGGATAGGGCAAGAAAATATTTTTTTTAAATTTTTCAAAAAAAAAGCAAAGGGGGTAGTCCATGGTTTTTTTGGCGAAAAATATTTTTTTCCCACTATCTGCAAAAAACTATAGTCGAATGAAAGCTAATTCGGTTCTCTATCCAACGCAATAGAAATCATGTCGATATCTAGAAAAGTGAGCAAGCTATGACCAAAAAGGTAAGCAGTTCTACTACTGTCTCTTTCCAGCCACTTTTTAGTACAACTGATTACCTTTTTGGTCCTAACTTGCTAAGTTTTCACTATATCGACTTGGTTTTTTTTGATTGTATAGCGAAGCGTATTGGCTTTAATTAAATATTTGTTTTGTGTGGATAGGGCAAGAAAATATTTTTTTTTTAATTTTTCAAAAAAAAGCAAAGGGGGTAGTCCATGGTTTTTTTTGGCGAAAAATATTTTTTTCCCACTATCTGCAAAAAACTATAGTCGAATGAAAGCTAATTCGGTTCTCTATCCAACGCAATAGAAATCATGTCGATATCTAGAAAAGTGAGCAAGCTATGACCAAAAAGGTAAGCAGTTCTACTACTGTCTCTTTCCAGCCACTTTTTAGTACAACTGGTTACCTTTTTGGTCCTAACTTGCTAAGTTTTCACTATATCGACTTGGTTTTTTTTGATTGTATAGCGAAGCGTATTGGCTTTAATTAAATATTTGTTTTTTGTGGATAGGGTAAGAAAATATTTTTTTTAAATTTTTCAAAAAAAAGAAAAGGGGGTAGTCCATGGTTTTTTTTGGCGAAAAATATTTTTTTCCCACTATCTGCAAAAAACTATAGTCGAATGAAAGCTAATTCGGTTCTCTATCCAACGCAATAGAAATCATGTCGATATCTAGAAAAGTGAGCAAGCTATGACCAAAAAGGTAAGCAGTTCTACTACTGTCTCTTTCCAGCCACTTTTTAGCACAACTGGTTACCTTTTTGGTCCTAACTTGCTAAGTTTTCACTATATCGACTTGGTTTTTTTTAATTGTATAGCGAAGTGTATTGGCTTTAATTAAATATTTGTTTTTTGTGGATAGGGTAAGAAAATATTTTTTTTTAAATTTTTCAAAAAAAAGCAAAGGGGGTAGTCCATGGTTTTTTTTGGCGAAAAATATTTTTTTCCCACTATCTGCAAAAAACTATAGTCGAATGAAAGCTAATTCGGTTCTCTATCCAACGCAATAGAAATCATGTCGATATCTAGAAAAGTGAGCAAGCTATGACCAAAAAGGTAAGCAGTTCTACTACTGTCTCTTTCCAGCCACTCTTTAGTACAACTGGTTACCTTTTTGGTCCTAACTTGCTAAGTTTTCACTATATATACTTGGTTTTTTTTGATTGTATAGCGAAGCGTATTGGCTTTAATTAAATATTTGTTTTGTGTGGATAGGGCAAGAAAATATTTTTTTTTTAATTTTTCAAAAAAAAGCAAAGGGGGTAGTCCATGGTTTTTTTTTGGCGAAAAATATTTTTTCCCACTATCTGCAAAAAACTATAGTCGAATGAAAACTAATTCGGTTCTCTATCCAACGCAATAGAAATCATGTCGATGTCTAGAAAAGTGAGCAAGCTATGACCAAAAAGGTAAGCAGTTCTACTACTGTCTCTTTCCAGCCACTTTTTAGTACAACTGGTTACCTTTTTGGTCCTAACTTGCTAAGTTTTCACTATATCGACTTGGTTTTTTTTGATTGTATAGCGAAGCGTATTGGCTTTAATTAAATATTTGTTTTTTGTGGATAGGGCAAGAAAATATTTTTTTTTAATTTTTCAAAAAAAAGCAAAGGGGGTAGTCCATGGTTTTTTTTGGCGAAAAATATTTTTTTCCCACTATCTGCAAAAAACTATAGTCGAATGAAAACTAATTCGGTTCTCTATCCAACGCAATAGAAATCATGTCGATATCTAGAAAAGTGAGCAAGCTATGACCAAAAAGGTAAGCAGTTCTACTACTGTCTCTTTCCAGCCACTTTTTAGTACAACTGGTTACCTTTTTGGTCCTAACTTGCTAAGTTTTCACTATATCGACTTGGTTTTTTTTGATTGTAAAGCGAAGCGTATTGGCTTTAATTAAATATTTGTTTTTTGTGGATAGGGTGAGAAAATATTTTTTTTAAATTTTTCAAAAAAAAGCAAAGGGGGTAGTCCATGGTTTTTTTTGGCGAAAAATATTTTTTTCCCACTATCTGCAAAAAACTATAGTCGAATGAAAGCTAATTCGGTTCTCTATCCAACGCAATAGAAATCATGTCGATATCTAGAAAAGTGAGCAAGCTATGACCAAAAAGGTAAGCAGTTCTACTACTGTCTCTTTCCAGCCACTTTTTAGCACAACTGGTTACCTTTTTGGTCCTAACTTGCTAAGTTTTCACTATATCGACTTGGTTTTTTTTGATTGTATAGCGAAGTGTATTGGCTTTAATTAAATATTTGTTTTTTGTGGATAGGGTAAGAAAATATTTTTTTTTAAATTTTTCAAAAAAAAGCAAAGGGGGTAGTCCATGGTTTTTTTTGGCGAAAAATATTTTTTTCCCACTATCTGCAAAAAACTATAGTCGAATGAAAGCTAATTCGGTTCTCTATCCAACGCAATAGAAATCATGTCGATATCTAGAAAAGTGAGCAAGCTATGACCAAAAAGGTAAGCAGTTCTACTACTGTCTCTTTCCAGCCACTTTTTAGTACAACTGGTTACCTTTTTGGTCCTAACTTGCTAAGTTTTCACTATATATACTTGGTTTTTTTTGATTGTATAGCGAAGCGTATTGGCTTTAATTAAATATTTGTTTTGTGTGGATAGGGCAAGAAAATATTTTTTTTTTAATTTTTCAAAAAAAAGCAAAGGGGGTAGTCCATGGTTTTTTTGGCGAAAAATATTTTTTTCTCACTATCTGCAAAAAACTATAGTCGAATGAAAACTAATTCGGTTCTCTATCCAACGCAATAGAAATCATGTCGATATCTAGAAAAGTGAGCAAGCTATGACCAAAAAGGTAAGCAGTTCTACTACTGTCTCTTTCCAGCCACTTTTTAGTACAACTGGTTACCTTTTTGGTCCTAACTTGCTAAGTTTTCACTATATCGACTTGGTTTTTTTTTGATTGTATAGCGAAGCGTATTGGCTTTAATTAAATATTTGTTTTTTGTGGATAGGGTAAGAAAATATTTTTTTTAAATTTTTCAAAAAAAAGCAAAGGGGGTAGTCCATGGTTTTTTTTGGCGATAAATATTTTTTTCCCACTATCTGCAAAAAACTATAGTCGAATGAAAACTAATTCGGTTCTCTATCCAACGCAATAAAAATCATGTCGATATCTAGAAAAGTGAGCAAGCTATGACCAAAAAGGTAAGCAGTTCTACTACTGTCTCTTTCCAGCCACTTTTTAGTACAACTGGTTACCTTTTTGGTCCTAACTTGCTAAGTTTTCACTATATCGACTTGGTTTTTTTTGATTGTATAGCGAAGCGTATTGGCTTTAATTAAATATTTGTTTTGTGTGGATAGGGCAAGAAAATATTTTTTTTTTAATTTTTCAAAAAAAAGCAAAGGGGGTAGTCCATGGTTTTTTTGGCGAAAAATATTTTTTTCTCACTATCTGCAAAAAACTATAGTCGAATGAAAACTAATTCGGTTCTCTATCCAACGCAATAGAAATCATGTCGATATCTAGAAAAGTGAGCAAGCTATGACCAAAAAGGTAAGCAGTTCTACTACTGTCTCTTTCCGGCCACTTTTTAGTACAACTGGTTACCTTTTTGGTCCTAACTTGCTAAGTTTTCACTATATCGACTTGGTTTTTTTTGATTGTATAGCGAAGCGTATTGGCTTTAATTAAATATTTGTTTTTTGTGGATAGGGCAAGAAAATATTTTTTTTTAATTTTTCAAAAAAAAGCAAAGGGGGTAGTCCATGGTTTTTTTTGGCGAAAAATATTTTTTTCCCACTATCTGCAAAAAACTATAGTCGAATGAAAACTAATTCGGTTCTCTATCCAACGCAATAGAAATCATGTCGATATCTAGAAAAGTGAGCAAGCTATGACCAAAAAGGTAAGCAGTTCTACTACTGTCTCTTTCCAGCCACTTTTTAGTACAACTGGTTACCTTTTTGGTCCTAACTTGCTAAGTTTTCACTATATCGACTTGGTTTTTTTTGATTGTAAAGCGAAGCGTATTGGCTTTAATTAAATATTTGTTTTTTGTGGATAGGGTGAGAAAATATTTTTTTTTAAATTTTTCAAAAAAAAGCAAAGGGGGTAGTCCATGGTTTTTTTTGGCGAAAAATATTTTTTTCCCACTATCTGCAAAAAACTATAGTCGAATGAAAACTAATTCGGTTCTCTATCCAACGCAATAGAAATCATGTCGATATCTAGAAAAGTGAGCAAGCTATGACCAAAAAGGTAAGCAGTTCTACTACTGTCTCTTTCCAGCCACTTTTTAGTACAACTGGTTACCTTTTTGGTCCTAACTTGCTAAGTTTTCACTATATCGACTTGGTTTTTTTTTGATTGTATAGCGAAGCGTATTGGCTTTAATTAAATATTTGTTTTTTGTGGATAGGGTAAGAAAATATTTTTTTTAAATTTTTCAAAAAAAAGCAAAGGGGGTAGTCCATGGTTTTTTTTGGCGATAAATATTTTTTTCCCACTATCTGCAAAAAACTATAGTCGAATGAAAACTAATTCGGTTCTCTATCCAACGCAATAAAAATCATGTCGATATCTAGAAAAGTGAGCAAGCTATGACCAAAAAGGTAAGCAGTTCTACTACTGTCTCTTTCCAGCCACTTTTTAGTACAACTGGTTACCTTTTTGGTCCTAACTTGCTAAGTTTTCACTATATCGACTTGGTTTTTTTTGATTGTATAGCGAAGCGTATTGGCTTTAATTAAATATTTGTTTTGTGTGGATAGGGCAAGAAAATATTTTTTTTTTAATTTTTCAAAAAAAAGCAAAGGGGGTAGTCCATGGTTTTTTTGGCGAAAAATATTTTTTTCTCACTATCTGCAAAAAACTATAGTCGAATGAAAACTAATTCGGTTCTCTATCCAACGCAATAGAAATCATGTCGATATCTAGAAAAGTGAGCAAGCTATGACCAAAAAGGTAAGCAGTTCTACTACTGTCTCTTTCCGGCCACTTTTTAGTACAACTGGTTACCTTTTTGGTCCTAACTTGCTAAGTTTTCACTATATCGACTTGGTTTTTTTTGATTGTATAGCGAAGCGTATTGGCTTTAATTAAATATTTGTTTTTTGTGGATAGGGCAAGAAAATATTTTTTTTTAATTTTTCAAAAAAAAGCAAAGGGGGTAGTCCATGGTTTTTTTTGGCGAAAAATATTTTTTTCCCACTATCTGCAAAAAACTATAGTCGAATGAAAACTAATTCGGTTCTCTATCCAACGCAATAGAAATCATGTCGATATCTAGAAAAGTGAGCAAGCTATGACCAAAAAGGTAAGCAGTTCTACTACTGTCTCTTTCCAGCCACTTTTTAGTACAACTGGTTACCTTTTTGGTCCTAACTTGCTAAGTTTTCACTATATCGACTTGGTTTTTTTTGATTGTATAGCGAAGTGTATTGGCTTTAATTAAATATTTGTTTTTTGTGGATAGGGTAAGAAAATATTTTTTTTTAAATTTTTCAAAAAAAAGCAAAGGGGGTAGTCCATGGTTTTTTTTGGCGAAAAATATTTTTTTCCCACTATCTGCAAAAAACTATAGTCGAATGAAAGCTAATTCGGTTCTCTATCCAACGCAATAGAAATCATGTCGATATCTAGAAAAGTGAGCAAGCTATGACCAAAAAGGTAAGCAGTTCTACTACTGTCTCTTTCCAGCCACTTTTTAGTACAACTGGTTACCTTTTTGGTCCTAACTTGCTAAGTTTTCACTATATATACTTGGTTTTTTTTGATTGTATAGCGAAGCGTATTGGCTTTAATTAAATATTTGTTTTGTGTGGATAGGGCAAGAAAATATTTTTTTTTTAATTTTTCAAAAAAAAGCAAAGGGGGTAGTCCATGTTTTTTTTTTGGCGAAAAATATTTTTTCCCACTATCTGCAAAAAACTATAGTCGAATGAAAACTAATTCGGTTCTCTATCCAACGCAATAGAAATCATGTCGATATCTAGAAAAGTGAGCAAGCTATGACCAAAAAGGTAAGCAGTTCTACTACTGTCTCTTTCCAGCCACTTTTTAGTACAACTGGTTACCTTTTTGGTCCTAACTTGCTAAGTTTTCACTATATCGACTTGGTTTTTTTTGATTGTATAGCGAAGCGTATTGGCTTTAATTAAATATTTGTTTTTTGTGGATAGGGTAAGAAAATATTTTTTTTAAATTTTTCAAAAAAAAGCAAAGGGGGTAGTCCATGGTTTTTTTTGGCGATAAATATTTTTTTCCCACTATCTGCAAAAAACTATAGTCGAATGAAAACTAATTCGGTTCTCTATCCAACGCAATAAAAATCATGTCGATATCTAGAAAAGTGAGCAAGCTATGACCAAAAAGGTAAGCAGTTCTACTACTGTCTCTTTCCAGCCACTTTTTAGTACAACTGGTTACCTTTTTGGTCCTAACTTGCTAAGTTTTCACTATATCGACTTGGTTTTTTTTGATTGTATAGCGAAGCGTATTGGCTTTAATTAAATATTTGTTTTGTGTGGATAGGGCAAGAAAATATTTTTTTTTTAATTTTTCAAAAAAAAGCAAAGGGGGTAGTCCATGGTTTTTTTGGCGAAAAATATTTTTTTCTCACTATCTGCAAAAAACTATAGTCGAATGAAAACTAATTCGGTTCTCTATCCAACGCAATAGAAATCATGTCGATATCTAGAAAAGTGAGCAACCTATGACCAAAAAGGTAAGCAGTTCTACTACTGTCTCTTTCCGGCCACTTTTTAGTACAACTGGTTACCTTTTTGGTCCTAACTTGCTAAGTTTTCACTATATCGACTTGGTTTTTTTTGATTGTATAGCGAAGCGTATTGGCTTTAATTAAATATTTGTTTTTTGTGGATAGGGCAAGAAAATATTTTTTTTTAATTTTTCAAAAAAAAGCAAAGGGGGTAGTCCATGGTTTTTTTGGCGAAAAATATTTTTTTCCCACTATCTGCAAAAAACTATAGTCGAATGAAAACTAATTCGGTTCTCTATCCAACGCAATAGAAATCATGTCGATATCTAGAAAAGTGAGCAAGCTATGACCAAAAAGGTAAGCAGTTCTACTTCTGTCTCTTTCCAGCCACTTTTTAGTACAACTGGTTACCTTTTTGGTCCTAACTTGCTAAGTTTTCACTATATCGACTTGGTTTTTTTTGATTGTATAGCGAAGCGTATTGGCTTTAATTAAATATTTGTTTTGTGTGGATAGGGCAAGAAAATATTTTTTTTTTAATTTTTCAAAAAAAAGCAAAGGGGGTAGTCCATGGTTTTTTTTGGCGAAAAATATTTTTTTCCCACTATCTGCAAAAAACTATAGTCGAATGAAAACTAATTCGGTTCTCTATCCAACGCAATAGAAATCATGTCGATATCTAGAAAAGTGAGCAAGCTATGACCAAAAAGGTAAGCAGTTCTACTACTGTCTCTTTCCGGCCACTTTTTAGTACAACTGGTTACCTTTTTGGTCCTAACTTGCTAAGTTTTCACTATATCGACTTGGTTTTTTTTGATTGTATAGCGAAGCGTATTGGCTTTAATTAAATATTTGTTTTTTGTGGATAGGGCAAGAAAATATTTTTTTTTAATTTTTCAAAAAAAAAGCAAAGGGGGTAGTCCATGGTTTTTTTGGCGAAAAATATTTTTTTCCCACTATCTGCAAAAAACTATAGTCGAATGAAAACTAATTCGGTTCTCTATCCAACGCAATAGAAATCATGTCGATATCTAGAAAAGTGAGCAAGCTATGACCAAAAAGGTAAGCAGTTCTACTTCTGTCTCTTTCCAGCCACTTTTTAGTACAACTGGTTACCTTTTTGGTCCTAACTTGCTAAGTTTTCACTATATCGACTTGGTTTTTTTTGATTGTATAGCGAAGCGTATTGGCTTTAATTAAATATTTGTTTTTTGTAGATAGGGTAAGAAAATATTTTTTTTAAATTTTTCAAAAAAAAGCAAAGGGGGTAGTCCATGGTTTTTTTTGGCGAAAAATATTTTTTTCCCACTATCTGCAAAAAACTATAGTCGAATGAAAGCTAATTCGGTTCTCTATCCAACGCAATAGAAATCATGTCGATATCTAGAAAAGTGAGCAAGCTATGACCAAAAAGGTAAGCAGTTCTACTACTGTCTCTTTCCAGCCACTTTTTAGTACAACTGGTTACCTTTTTGGTCCTAACTTGCTAAGTTTTCACTATATCGACTTGGTTTTTTTTGATTGTATAGCGAAGCGTATTGGCTTTAATTAAATATTTGTTTTGTGTGGATAGGGCAAGAAAATATTTTTTTTTTAATTTTTCAAAAAAAAGCAAAGGGGGTAGTCCATGGTTTTTTTTGGCGAAAAATATTTTTTTCCCACTATCTGCAAAAAACTATAGTCGAATGAAAGCTAATTCGGTTCTCTATCCAACGCAATAGAAATCATGTCGATATCTAGAAAAGTGAGCAAGCTATGACCAAAAAGGTAAGCAGTTCTACTACTGTCTCTTTCCAGCCACTTTTTAGTACAACTGGTTACCTTTTTGGTCCTAACTTGCTAAGTTTTCAGTATATCGACTTGGTTTTTTTTGATTGTATAGCGAAGCGTATTGGCTTTAATTAAATATTTGTTTTTTGTGGATAGGGTAAGAAAATATTTTTTTTAAATTTTTCAAAAAAAAGCAAAGGGGGTACTCCATGGTTTTTTTTGGCGAAAAATATTTTTTTCCCACTATCTGCAAAAAACTATAGTCGAATGAAAGCTAATTCGGTTCTCTATCCAACGCAATAGAAATCATGTCGATGTCTAGAAAAGTGAGCAAGCTATGACCAAAAAGGTAAGCAGTTCTACTACTGTCTCTTTCCGGCCACTTTTTAGTACAACTGGTTACCTTTTTGGTCCTAACTTGCTAAGTTTTCACTATATCGACTTGGGTTTTTTTGATTGTATAGCGAAGCGTATTGGCTTTAATTAAATATTTGTTTTTTGTGGATAGGGTAAGAAAATATTTTTTTTAAATTTTTCAAAAAAAAGCAAAGGGGGTAGTCCATGGTTTTTTTTGGCGAAAAATATTTTTTTCCCACTATCTGCAAAAAACTATAGTCGAATGAAAGCTAATTCGGTTCTCTATCCAACGCAATAGAAATCATGTCGATATCTAGAAAAGTGAGCAAGCTATGACCAAAAAGGTAAGCAGTTCTACTACTGTCTCTTTCCAGCCACTTTTTAGTACAACTGGTTACCTTTTTGGTCCTAACTTGCTAAGTTTTCACTATATCGACTTGGTTTTTTTTGATTGTATAGCGAAGCGTATTGGCTTTAATTAAATATTTGTTTTGTATGGATAGGGCAAGAAAATATTTTTTTTTAATTTTTCAAAAAAAAGCAAAGGGGGAAGTCCATGGTTTTTTTTGGCGAAAAATATTTTTTTCCCACTATCTGCAAAAAACTATAGTAAATGAAAGCTAATTCGGTTCTCTATCCAACGCAATAGAAATCATGTCGATATCTAGAAAAGTGAGCAAGCTATGACCAAAAAGGTAAGCAGTTCTACTACTGTCTCTTTCCAGCCACTTTTTAGCACAACTGGTTACCTTTTTGGTCCTAACTTGCTAAGTTTTCACTATATCGACTTGGTTTTTTTTGATTGTATAGCGAAGTGTATTGGCTTTAATTAAATATTTGTTTTTTGTGGATAGGGTAAGAAAATATTTTTTTTTAAATTTTTCAAAAAAAAGCAAAGGGGGTAGTCCATGGTTTTTTTTGGCGAAAAATATTTTTTTCCCACTATCTGCAAAAAACTATAGTCGAATGAAAGCTAATTCGGTTCTCTATCCAACGCAATAGAAATCATGTCGATATCTAGAAAAGTGAGCAAGCTATGACCAAAAAGGTAAGCAGTTCTACTACTGTCTCTTTCCAGCCACTTTTTAGTACAACTGGTTACCTTTTTGGTCCTAACTTGCTAAGTTTTCACTATATCGACTTGGTTTTTTTTGATTGTATAGCGAAGCGTATTGGCTTTAATTAAATATTTGTTTTTTTTGTGGATAGGGTAAGAAAATATTTTTTTTAAATTTTTCAAAAAAAAGCAAAGGGGGTAGTCCATGGTTTTTTTTGGCGAAAAATATTTTTTTCCCACTATCTGCAAAAAACTATAGTCGAATGAAAGCTAATTCGGTTCTCTATCCAACGCAATAGAAATCATGTCGATATCTAGAAAAGTGAGCAAGCTATGAGCAAAAAGGTAAGCAGTTCTACTACTGTCTCTTTCCAGCCACTTTTTAGTACAACTGGTTACCTTTTTGGTCCTAACTTGCTAAGTTTTCACTATATCGACTTGGTTTTTTTGATTGTTTAGCGAAGCGTATTGGTTTTAATTAAATATTTGTTTTTTGTGGATAGGGCAAGAAAATATTTTTTTTTAATTTTTCAAAAAAAAGCAAAGGGGGTAGTCCATGGTTTTTTTTGGCGAAAAATATTTTTTTCCCACTATCTGCAAAAAACTATAGTCGAATGAAAGCTAATTCGGTTCTCTATCCAACGCAATAGAAATCATGTCGATATCTAGAAAAGTGAGCAAGCTATGACCAAAAAGGTAAGCAGTTCTACTTCTGTCTCTTTCCAGCCACTTTTTAGTACAACTGGTTACCTTTTTGGTCCTAACTTGCTAAGTTTTCACTATATCGACTTGGTATTTTTTGATTGTATAGCGAAGCGTATTGGCTTTAATTAAATATTTGTTTTTTGTAGATAGGGTAAAAAAATATTTTTTTTAAATTTTTCAAAAAAAAGCAAAGGGGGTAGTCCATGGTTTTTTTTGGCGAAAAATATTTTTTTCCCACTATCTGCAAAAAACTATAGTCGAATGAAAGCTAATTCGGTTCTCTATCCAACGCAATAGAAATCATGTCGATATCTAGAAAAGTGAGCAAGCTATGACCAAAAAGGTAAGCAGTTCTACTACTGTCTCTTTCCAGCCACTTTTTAGTACAACTGGTTACCTTTTTGGTCCTAACTTGCTAAGTTTTCACTATATCGACTTGGTTTTTTTTGATTGTATAGCGAAGCGTATTGGCTTTAATTAAATATTTGTTTTTTGTGGATAGGGTAAGAAAATATTTTTTTTAAATTTTTCAAAAAAAAGCAAAGGGGGTAGTCCATGGTTTTTTTTGGCGAAAAATATTTTTTTCCCACTATCTGCAAAAAACTATAGTCGAATGAAAGCTAATTCGGTTCTCTATCCAACGCAATAGAAATCATGTCGATATCTAGAAAAGTGAGCAAGCTATGACCAAAAAGGTAAGCAGTTCTACTACTGTCTCTTTCCAGCCACTTTTTAGTACAACTGGTTACCTTTTTGGTCCTAACTTGCTAAGTTTTCACTATATCGACTTGGTTCTTTTGATTGTTTAGCGAAGCGTATTGGTTTTAATTAAATATTTGTTTTTTGTGGATAGGGCAAGAAAATATTTTTTTTTAATTTTTCAAAAAAAAGCAAAGGGGGTAGTCCATGGTTTTTTTTGGCAAAAAATATTTTTTTCCCACTATCTGCAAAAAACTATAGTCGAATGAAAGTTAATTCGGTTCTCTATCCAACGCAATAGAAATCATGTCGATATCTAGAAAAGTGAGCAAGCTATGACCAAAAAGGTAAGCAGTTGTACTACTGTCTCTTTCCAGCCACTTTTTAGTACAACTGGTTACCTTTTTGGTCCTAACTTGCTAAGTTTTCACTATATCGACTTGGTTTTTTTTGATTGTATAGCGAAGCGTATTGGCTTTAATTAAATATTTGTTTTGTGTGGATAGGGCAAGAAAATATTTTTTTTTTAATTTTTTCAAAAAAAAGCAAAGGGGGTAGTCCATGGTTTTTTTGGCGAAAAATATTTTTTTCCCACTATCTGCAAAAAACTATAGTCGAATGAAAACTAATTCGGTTCTCTATCCAACGCAATAGAAATCATGTCGATATCTAGAAAAGTGAGCAAGCTATGACCAAAAAGGTAAGCAGTTCTACTACTGTCTCTTTCCAGCCACTTTTTAGTACAACTGGTTACCTTTTTGGTCCTAACTTGCTAAGTTTTCACTATATCGACTTGGTTTTTTTTGATTGTATAGCGAAGCGTATTGGCTTTAATTAAATATTTGTTTTTTGTGGATAGGGCAAGAAAATATTTTTTTTTTTTAATTTTTCAAAAAAAAGCAAAGGGGGTAGTCCATGGTTTTTTTTGGCGAAAAATATTTTTTTCCCACTATCTGCAAAAAACTATAGTCGAATGAAAGCTAATTCGGTTCTCTATCCAACGCAATAGAAATCATGTCGATATCTAGAAAAGTGAGCAAGCTATGACCAAAAAGGTAAGCAGTTCTACTACTGTCTCTTTCCAGCCACTTTTTAGTACAACTGGTTACCTTTTTGGTCCTAACTTGCTAAGTTTTCACTATATCGACTTGGTTTTTTTTGATTGTATAGCGAAGCGTATTGGCTTTAATTAAATATTTGTTTTGTGTGGATAGGGCAAGAAAATATTTTTTTTTTAATTTTTCAAAAAAAACCAAAGGGGGTAGTCCATGGTTTTTTTGGCGAAAAATATTTTTTTTCCACTATCTGCAAAAAACTATAGTCGAATGAAAACTAATTCGGTTCTCTATCCAACGCAATAGAAATCATGTCGATATCTAGAAAAGTGAGCAAGCTATGACCAAAAAGGTAAGCAGTTCTACTACTGTCTCTTTCCAGCCACTTTTTAGTACAACTGGTTACCTTTTTGGTCCTAACTTGCTAAGTTTTCACTATATCGACTTGGTTTTTTTTGATTGCTTAGCGAAGCGTATTGGTTTCAATTAAATATTTGTTTTTTGTGGATAGGGCAAGAAAATATTTTTTTTTAATTTTTCAAAAAAAAGCAAAGGGGGTAGTCCATGGTTTTTTTTGGCGAAAAATATTTTTTTTCCCACTATCTGCAAAAAACTATAGTCGAATGAAAGCTAATTCGGTTCTCTATCCAACGCAATAGAAATCATGTCGATATCTAGAAAAGTGAGCAAGCTATGACCAAAAAGGTAAGCAGTTCTACTACTGTCTCTTTCCAGCCACTTTTTAGTACAACTGGTTACCTTTTTGGTCCTAACTTGCTAAGTTTTCACTATATCGACTTGGTTTTTTTTGATTGTTTAGCGAAGCGTATTGGTTTTAATTAAATATTTGTTTTTTGTGGATAGGGCAAGAAAATATTTTTTTTTAATTTTTCAAAAAAAAGCAAAGGGGGTAGTCCATGGTTTTTTTTGGCGAAAAATATTTTTTTCCCACTATCTGCAAAAAACTATAGTCGAATGAAAGCTAATTCGGTTCTCTATCCAACGCAATAGAAATCATGTCGATATCTAGAAAAGTGAGCAAGCTATGACCAAAAAGGTAAGCAGTTCTACTACTGTCTCTTTCCGGCCACTTTTTAGTACAACTGGTTACCTTTTTGGTCCTAACTTGCTAAGTTTTCACTATATCGACTTGGTTTTTTTTGATTGTATAGCGAAGCGTATTGGCTTTAATTAAATATTTGTTTTTTGTGGATAGGGTAAGAAAATATTTTTTTTAAATTTTTCAAAAAAAAGCAAAGGGGGTAGTCCATGGTTTTTTTTGGCGAAAAATATTTTTTTCCCACTATCTGCAAAAAACTATAGTCGAATGAAAGCTAATTCGGTTCTCTATCCAACGCAATAGAAATCATGTCGATATCTAGAAAAGTGAGCAAGCTATGACCAAAAAGGTAAGCAGTTCTACTACTGTCTCTTTCCAGCCACTTTTTAGTACAACTGGTTACCTTTTTGGTCCTAACTTGCTAAGTTTTCACTATATCGACTTGATTTTTTTGATTGTTTAGCGAAGCGTATTGGTTTTAATTAAATATTTGTTTTTTGTGGATAGGGCAAGAAAATATTTTTTTTTCAATTTTTCAAAAAAAAGCAAAGGGGGTAGTCGATGGTTTTTTTATGGCGAAAAATATTTTTTTCTCACTATCTGCAAAAAACTATATTCGAATGAAAGCTAATTTGGTTCTCTATCCAACGCAATAGAAATCATGTCGATATCTAGAAAAGTGAGCAAGCTATGACCAAAAAGGTAAGCAGTTCTACTTCTGTCTCTTTCCAGCCACTTTTTAGTACAACTGGTTACCTTTTTGGTCCTAACTTGCTAAGTTTTCACTATATCGACTTGGTATTTTTTGATTGTATAGCGAAGCGTATTGGCTTTAATTAAATATTTGTTTTTTGTAGATAGGGTAAGAAAATATTTTTTTTAAATTTTTCAAAAAAAAGCAAAGGGGGTAGTCCATGGTTTTTTTTGGCGAAAAATATTTTTTTCCCACTATCTGCAAAAAACTATAGTCGAATGAAAGCTAATTCGGTTCTCTATCCAACGCAATAGAAATCATGTCGATATCTAGAAAAGTGAGCAAGCTATGACCAAAAAGGTAAGCAGTTCTACTACTGTCTCTTTCCAGCCACTTTTTAGTACAACTGGTTACCTTTTTGGTCCTAACTTGCTAAGTTTTCACTATATCGACTTGGTTTTTTTTGATTGTATAGCGAAGCGTATTGGCTTTAATTAAATATTTGTTTTTTGTGGATAGGGTAAGAAAATATTTTTTTTAAATTTTTCAAAAAAAAGCAAAGGGGGTAGTCCATGGTTTTTTTTGGCGAAAAATATTTTTTTTCCCACTATCTGCAAAAAACTATAGTCGAATGAAAGCTAATTCGGTTCTCTATCCAACGCAATAGAAATCATGTCGATATCTAGAAAAGTGAGCAAGCTATGACCAAAAAGGTAAGCAGTTCTACTACTGTCTCTTTCCAGCCACTTTTTAGTACAACTGGTTACCTTTTTGGTCCTAACTTGCTAAGTTTTCACTATATCGACTTGGTTTTTTTTGATTGTATAGCGAAGCGTATTGGCTTTAATTAAATATTTGTTTTTTGTGGATAGGGTAAGAAAATATTTTTTTTAAATTTTTCAAAAAAAAGCAAAGGGGGTAGTCCATGGTTTTTTTTGGCGAAAAATATTTTTTTCCCACTATCTGCAAAAAACTATAGTCGAATGAAAGCTAATTCGGTTCTCTATCCAACGCAATAGAAATCATGTCGATATCTAGAAAAGTGAGCAAGCTATGACCAAAAAGGTAAGCAGTTCTACTACTGTCTCTTTCCAGCCACTTTTTAGTACAACTGGTTACCTTTTTGGTCCTAACTTGCTAAGTTTTCACTATATCGACTTGGTTCTTTTGATTGTTTAGCGAAGCGTATTGGTTTTAATTAAATATTTGTTTTTTGTGGATAGGGCAAGAAAATATTTTTTTTAAATTTTTCAAAAAAAAGCAAAGGGGGTAGTCCATGGTTTTTTTTGGCAAAAAATATTTTTTTCCCACTATCTGCAAAAAACTATAGTCGAATGAAAGCTAATTCGGTTCTCTATCCAACGCAATAGAAATCATGTCGATATCTAGAAAAGTGAGCAAGCTATGACCAAAAAGGTAAGCAGTTCTACTACTGTCTCTTTCCAGCCACTTTTTAGTACAACTGGTTACCTTTTTGGTCCTAACTTGCTAAGTTTTCACTATATCGACTTGGTTTTTTTTGATTGTATAGCGAAGCGTATTGGCTTTAATTAAATATTTGTTTTGTGTGGATAGGGCAAGAAAATATTTTTTTTTTAATTTTTTCAAAAAAAAGCAAAGGGGGTAGTCCATGGTTTTTTTGGCGAAAAATATTTTTTTCCCACTATCTGCAAAAAACTATAGTCGAATGAAAACTAATTCGGTTCTCTATCCAACGCAATAGAAATCATGTCGATATCTAGAAAAGTGAGCAAGCTATGACCAAAAAGGTAAGCAGTTCTACTACTGTCTCTTTCCAGCCACTTTTTAGTACAACTGGTTACCTTTTTGGTCCTAACTTGCTAAGTTTTCACTATATCGACTTGGTTTTTTTGATTGTATAGCGAAGCGTATTGGCTTTAATTAAATATTTGTTTTGTGTGGATAGGGCAAGAAAATATTTTTTTTTAATTTTTCAAAAAAAAGCAAAGGGGGTAGTCCATGGTTTTTTTTGGCGAAAAATATTGTTTTCCCACTATCTGCAAAAAACTATAGTCGAATGAAAGCTAATTCGGTTCTCTATCCAACGCAATAGAAATCATGTCGATATCTAGAAAAGTGAGCAAGCTATGACCAAAAAGGTAAGCAGTTCTACTACTGTCTCTTTCCAGCCACTTTTTAGTACAACTGGTTACCTTTTTGGTCCTAACTTGCTAAGTTTTCACTATATCGACTTGGTTTTTTTGATTGTTTAGCGAAGCGTATTGGTTTTAATTAAATATTTGTTTTTTGTGGATAGGGCAAGAAAATATTTTTTTTTAATTTTTCAAAAAAAAGCAAAGGGGGTAGTCCATGGTTTTTTTTGGCGAAAAATATTTTTTTCCCACTATCTGCAAAAAACTATAGTCGAATGAAAGCTAATTCATTTCTCTATCCAACGCAATAGAAATCATGTCGATATCTAGAAAAGTGAGCAAGCTATGACCAAAAAGGTAAGCAGTTCTACTTCTGTCTCTTTCCAGCCACTTTTTAGTACAACTGGTTACCTTTTTGGTCCTAACTTGCTAAGTTTTCACTATATCGACTTGGTATTTTTTGATTGTATAGCGAAGCGTATTGGCTTTAATTAAATATTTGTTTTTTGTAGATAGGGTAAGAAAATATTTTTTTTAAATTTTTCAAAAAAAAGCAAAGGGGGTAGTCCATGGTTTTTTTTGGCGAAAAATATTTTTTTCCCACTATCTGCAAAAAACTATAGTCGAATGAAAGCTAATTCGGTTCTCTATCCAACGCAATAGAAATCATGTCGATATCTAGAAAAGTGAGCAAGCTATGACCAAAAAGGTAAGCAGTTCTACTACTGTCTCTTTCCAGCCACTTTTTAGTACAACTGGTTACCTTTTTGGTCCTAACTTGCTAAGTTTTCACTATATCGACTTGGTTCTTTTGATTGTTTAGCGAAGCGTATTGGTTTTAATTAAATATTTGTTTTTTGTGGATAGGGCAAGAAAATATTTTTTTTAAATTTTTCAAAAAAAAGCAAAGGGGGTAGTCCATGGTTTTTTTTGGCGAAAAATATTTTTTTCCCACTATCTGCAAAAAACTATAGTAAATGAAAGCTAATTCGGTTCTCTATCCAACGCAATAGAAATCATGTCGATATCTAGAAAAGTGAGCAAGCTATGACCAAAAAGGTAAGCAGTTCTACTACTGTCTCTTTCCAGCCACTTTTTAGTACAACTGGTTACCTTTTTGGTCCTAACTTGCTAAGTTTTCACTATATCGACTTGGTTTTTTTTGATTGTATAGCGAAGCGTATTGGCTTTAATTAAATATTTGTTTTGTGTGGATAGGGCAAGAAAATATTTTTTTTTTAATTTTTTCAAAAAAAAGCAAAGGGGGTAGTCCATGGTTTTTTTGGCGAAAAATATTTTTTTCCCACTATCTGCAAAAAACTATAGTCGAATGAAAACTAATTCGGTTCTCTATCCAACGCAATAGAAATCATGTCGATATCTAGAAAAGTGAGCAAGCTATGACCAAAAAGGTAAGCAGTTCTACTACTGTCTCTTTCCAGCCACTTTTTAGTACAACTGGTTACCTTTTTGGTCCTAACTTGCTAAGTTTTCACTATATCGACTTGGTTTTTTTGATTGTATAGCGAAGCGTATTGGCTTTAATTAAATATTTGTTTTGTGTGGATAGGGCAAGAAAATATTTTTTTTTAATTTTTCAAAAAAAAGCAAAGGGGGTAGTCCATGGTTTTTTTTGGCGAAAAATATTGTTTTCCCACTATCTGCAAAAAACTATAGTCGAATGAAAGCTAATTCGGTTCTCTATCCAACGCAATAGAAATCATGTCGATATCTAGAAAAGTGAGCAAGCTATGACCAAAAAGGTAAGCAGTTCTACTACTGTCTCTTTCCAGCCACTTTTTAGTACAACTGGTTACCTTTTTGGTCCTAACTTGCTAAGTTTTCACTATATCGACTTGGTTTTTTTGATTGTTTAGCGAAGCGTATTGGTTTTAATTAAATATTTGTTTTTTGTGGATAGGGCAAGAAAATATTTTTTTTTAATTTTTCAAAAAAAAGCAAAGGGGGTAGTCCATGGTTTTTTTTGGCGAAAAATATTTTTTTCCCACTATCTGCAAAAAACTATAGTCGAATGAAAGCTAATTCATTTCTCTATCCAACGCAATAGAAATCATGTCGATATCTAGAAAAGTGAGCAAGCTATGACCAAAAAGGTAAGCAGTTCTACTTCTGTCTCTTTCCAGCCACTTTTTAGTACAACTGGTTACCTTTTTGGTCCTAACTTGCTAAGTTTTCACTATATCGACTTGGTATTTTTTGATTGTATAGCGAAGCGTATTGGCTTTAATTAAATATTTGTTTTTTGTAGATAGGGTAAGAAAATATTTTTTTTAAATTTTTCAAAAAAAAGCAAAGGGGGTAGTCCATGGTTTTTTTTGGCGAAAAATATTTTTTTCCCACTATCTGCAAAAAACTATAGTCGAATGAAAGCTAATTCGGTTCTCTATCCAACGCAATAGAAATCATGTCGATATCTAGAAAAGTGAGCAAGCTATGACCAAAAAGGTAAGCAGTTCTACTACTGTCTCTTTCCAGCCACTTTTTAGTACAACTGGTTACCTTTTTGGTCCTAACTTGCTAAGTTTTCACTATATCGACTTGGTTTTTTTTGATTGTATAGCGAAGCGTATTGGCTTTAATTAAATATTTGTTTTTTGTGGATAGGGTAAGAAAATATTTTTTTTAAATTTTTCAAAAAAAAGCAAAGGGGGTAGTCCATGGTTTTTTTTGGCGAAAAATATTTTTTTTCCCACTATCTGCAAAAAACTATAGTCGAATGAAAGCTAATTGGGTTCTCTATCCAACGCAATAGAAATCATGTCGATATCTAGAAAAGTGAGCAAGCTATGACCAAAAAGGTAAGCAGTTCTACTACTGTCTCTTTCCAGCCACTTTTTAGTACAACTGGTTACCTTTTTGGTCCTAACTTGCTAAGTTTTCACTATATCGACTTGGTTTTTTTTGATTGTATAGCGAAGCGTATTGGCTTTAATTAAATATTTGTTTTTTGTGGATAGGGTAAGAAAATATTTTTTTTAAATTTTTCAAAAAAAAGCAAAGGGGGTAGTCCATGGTTTTTTTTGGCGAAAAATATTTTTTTTCCCACTATCTGCAAAAAACTATAGTCGAATGAAAGCTAATTCGGTTCTCTATCCAACGCAATAGAAATCATGTCGATATCTAGAAAAGTGAGCAAGCTATGACCAAAAAGGTAAGCAGTTGTACTACTGTCTCTTTCCAGCCACTTTTTAGTACAACTGGTTACCTTTTTGGTCCTAACTTGCTAAGTTTTCACTATATCGACTTGGTTTTTTTGATTGTATAGCGAAGCGTATTGGCTTTAATTAAATATTTGTTTTTTGTGGATAGGGCAAGAAAATATTTTTTTTTAATTTTTCAAAAAAAAGCAAAGGGGGTAGTCCATGGTTTTTTTTGGCGAAAAATATTTTTTTCCCACTATCTGCAAAAAACTATAGTAAATGAAAGCTAATTCGGTTCTCTATCCAACGCAATAGAAATCATGTCGATATCTAGAAAAGTGAGCAAGCTATGACCAAAAAGGTAAGCAGTTCTACTACTGTCTCTTTCCAGCCACTTTTTAGTACAACTGGTTACCTTTTTGGTCCTAACTTGCTAAGTTTTCACTATATCGACTTGGTTTTTTTTGATTGTATAGCGAAGCGTATTGGCTTTAATTAAATATTTGTTTTGTGTGGATAGGGCAAGAAAATATTTTTTTTTTAATTTTTTCAAAAAAAAGCAAAGGGGGTAGTCCATGGTTTTTTTGGCGAAAAATATTTTTTTCCCACTATCTGCAAAAAACTATAGTCGAATGAAAACTAATTCGGTTCTCTATCCAACGCAATAGAAATCATGTCGATATCTAGAAAAGTGAGCAAGCTATGACCAAAAAGGTAAGCAGTTCTACTACTGTCTCTTTCCAGCCACTTTTTAGTACAACTGGTTACCTTTTTGGTCCTAACTTGCTAAGTTTTCACTATATCGACTTGGTTTTTTTTGATTGTTTAGCGAAGCGTATTGGTTTCAATTAAATATTTGTTTTTTGTGGATAGGGCAAGAAAATATTTTTTTTTAATTTTTCAAAAAAAAGCAAAGGGGGTAGTCCATGGTTTTTTTTGGCGAAAAATATTGTTTTCCCACTATCTGCAAAAAACTATAGTCGAATGAAAGCTAATTCGGTTCTCTATCCAACGCAATAGAAATCATGTCGATATCTAGAAAAGTGAGCAAGCTATGACCAAAAAGGTAAGCAGTTCTACTACTGTCTCTTTCCAGCCACTTTTTAGTACAACTGGTTACCTTTTTGGTCCTAACTTGCTAAGTTTTCACTATATCGACTTGGTTTTTTTGATTGTTTAGCGAAGCGTATTGGTTTTAATTAAATATTTGTTTTTTGTGGATAGGGCAAGAAAATATTTTTTTTTAATTTTTCAAAAAAAAGCAAAGGGGGTAGTCCATGGTTTTTTTTGGCGAAAAATATTTTTTTCCCACTATCTGCAAAAAACTATAGTCGAATGAAAGCTAATTCATTTCTCTATCCAACGCAATAGAAATCATGTCGATATCTAGAAAAGTGAGCCAGCTATGACCGAAAAGGTAAGCAGTTCTACTTCTGTCTCTTTCCAGCCACTTTTTAGTACAACTGGTTACCTTTTTGGTCCTAACTTGCTAAGTTTTCACTATATCGACTTGGTATTTTTTGATTGTATAGCGAAGCGTATTGGCTTTAATTAAATATTTGTTTTTTGTAGATAGGGTAAGAAAATATTTTTTTTAAATTTTTCAAAAAAAAGCAAAGGGGGTAGTCCATGGTTTTTTTTGGCGAAAAATATTTTTTTCCCACTATCTGCAAAAAACTATAGTCGAATGAAAGCTAATTCGGTTCTCTATCCAACGCAATAGAAATCATGTCGATATCTAGAAAAGTGAGCAAGCTATGACCAAAAAGGTAAGCAGTTCTACTACTGTCTCTTTCCAGCCACTTTTTAGTACAACTGGTTACCTTTTTGGTCCTAACTTGCTAAGTTTTCACTATATCGACTTGGTTTTTTTTGATTGTATAGCGAAGCGTATTGGCTTTAATTAAATATTTGTTTTTTGTGGATAGGGTAAGAAAATATTTTTTTTAAATTTTTCAAAAAAAAGCAAAGGGGGTAGTCCATGGTTTTTTTTGGCGAAAAATATTTTTTTTCCCACTATCTGCAAAAAACTATAGTCGAATGAAAGCTAATTGGGTTCTCTATCCAACGCAATAGAAATCATGTCGATATCTAGAAAAGTGAGCAAGCTATGACCAAAAAGGTAAGCAGTTCTACTACTGTCTCTTTCCAGCCACTTTTTAGTACAACTGGTTACCTTTTTGGTCCTAACTTGCTAAGTTTTCACTATATCGACTTGGTTTTTTTTGATTGTATAGCGAAGCGTATTGGCTTTAATTAAATATTTGTTTTTTGTGGATAGGGCAAGAAAATATTTTTTTTTTAATTTTTCAAAAAAAACCAAAGGGGGTAGTCCATGGTTTTTTTGGCGAAAAATATTTTTTTTCCACTATCTGCAAAAAACTATAGTCGAATGAAAACTAATTCGGTTCTCTATCCAACGCAATAGAAATCATGTCGATATCTAGAAAAGTGAGCAAGCTATGACCAAAAAGGTAAGCAGTTCTACTACTGTCTCTTTCCAGCCACTTTTTAGTACAACTGGTTATCTTTTTGGTCCTAACTTGCTAAGTTTTCACTATATCGACTTGGTTTTTTTTGATTGTTTAGCGAAGCGTATTGGTTTTAATTAAATATTTGTTTTTTGTGGATAGGGCAAGAAAATATTTTTTTTTAATTTTTCAAAAAAAAGCAAAGGGGGTAGTCCATGGTTTTTTTTGGCGAAAAATATTTTTTTCCCACTATCTGCAAAAAACTATAGTAAATGAAAGCTAATTCGGTTCTCTATCCAACGCAATAGAAATCATGTCGATATCTAGAAAAGTGAGCAAGCTATGACCAAAAAGGTAAGCAGTTCTACTACTGTTTCTTTCCAGCCACTTTTTAGTACAACTGGTTACCTTTTTGGTCCTAACTTGCTAAGTTTTCACTATATCGACTTGGTTTTTTTTGATTGTTTAGCGAAGCGTATTGGTTTCAATTAAATATTTGTTTTTTGTGGATAGGGCAAGAAAATATTTTTTTTTAATTTTTCAAAAAAAAGCAAAGGGGGTAGTCCATGGTTTTTTTGGCGAAAAATATTTTTTTCCCACTATCTGCAAAAAACTATAGTCGAATGAAAACTAATTCGGTTCTCTATCCAACGCAATAGAAATCATGTCGATATCTAGAAAAGTGAGCAAGCTATGACCAAAAAGGTAAGCAGTTCTACTACTGTCTCTTTCCAGCCACTTTTTAGTACAACTGGTTACCTTTTTGGTCCTAACTTGCTAAGTTTTCACTATATCGACTTGGTTTTTTTTGATTGTTTAGCGAAGCGTATTGGTTTTAATTAAATATTTGTTTTTTGTGGATAGGGCAAGAAAATATTTTTTTTTAATTTTTCAAAAAAAAGCAAAGGGGGTAGTCCATGGTTTTTTTTGGCGAAAAATATTTTTTCCCACTATCTGCAAAAAACTATAGTCGAATGAAAGCTAATTCGGTTCTCTATCCAACGCAATAGAAATCATGTCGATATCTAGAAAAGTGAGCAAGCTATGACCAAAAAGGTAAGCAGTTCTACTACTGTCTCTTTCCAGCCACTTTTTAGTACAACTGGTTACCTTTTTGGTCCTAACTTGCTAAGTTTTCACTATATCGACTTGGTTTTTTTGATTGTTTAGCGAAGCGTATTGGTTTTAATTAAATATTTGTTTTTTGTGGATAGGGCAAGAAAATATTTTTTTTTAATTTTTCAAAAAAAAGCAAAGGGGGTAGTCCATGGTTTTTTTTGGCGAAAAATATTTTTTCCCACTATCTGCAAAAAACTATAGTCGAATGAAAGCTAATTCGGTTCTCTATCCAACGCAATAGAAATCATGTCGATATCTAGAAAAGTGAGCAAGCTATGACCAAAAAGGTAAGCAGTTCTACTACTGTCTCTTTCCAGCCACTTTTTAGTACAACTGGTTACCTTTTTGGTCCTAACTTGCTAAGTTTTCACTATATCGACTTGGTTTTTTTGATTGTTTAGCGAAGCGTATTGGTTTTAATTAAATATTTGTTTTTTGTGGATAGGGCAAGAAAATATTTTTTTTTAATTTTTCAAAAAAAAGCAAAGGGGGTAGTCCATGGTTTTTTTTGGCGAAAAATATTTTTTTCCCACTATCTGCAAAAAACTATAGTCGAATGAAAGCTAATTCATTTCTCTATCCAACGCAATAGAAATCATGTCGATATCTAGAAAAGTGAGCAAGCTATGACCAAAAAGGTAAGCAGTTCTACTTCTGTCTCTTTCCAGCCACTTTTTAGTACAACTGGTTATCTTTTTGGTCCTAACTTGCTAAGTTTTCACTATATCGACTTGGTTTTTTTTGATTGTTTAGCGAAGCGTATTGGTTTTAATTAAATATTTGTTTTTTGTGGATAGGCAAGAAAATATTTTTTTTTAATTTTTCAAAAAAAAGCAAAGGGGGTAGTCCATGGTTTTTTTTGGCGAAAAATATTTTTTTCCCACTATCTGCAAAAAACTATAGTAAATGAAAGCTAATTCGGTTCTCTATCCAACGCAATAGAAATCATGTCGATATCTAGAAAAGTGAGCAAGCTATGACCAAAAAGGTAAGCAGTTCTACTACTGTTTCTTTCCAGCCACTTTTTAGTACAACTGGTTACCTTTTTGGTCCTAACTTGCTAAGTTTTCACTATATCGACTTGGTTTTTTTTGATTGTTTAGCGAAGCGTATTGGTTTCAATTAAATATTTGTTTTTTGTGGATAGGGCAAGAAAATATTTTTTTTTAATTTTTCAAAAAAAAGCAAAGGGGGTAGTCCATGGTTTTTTTGGCGAAAAATATTTTTTTCCCACTATCTGCAAAAAACTATAGTCGAATGAAAGCTAATTCGGTTCTCTATCCAACGCAATAGAAATCATGTCGATATCTAGAAAAGTGAGCAAGCTATGACCAAAAAGGTAAGCAGTTCTACTACTGTCTCTTTCCAGCCACTTTTTAGTACAACTGGTTACCTTTTTGGTCCTAACTTGCTAAGTTTTCACTATATCGACTTGGTTTTTTTTGATTGTTTAGCGAAGCGTATTGGTTTTAATTAAATATTTGTTTTTTGTGGATAGGGCAAGAAAATATTTTTTTTTAATTTTTCAAAAAAAAGCAAAGGGGGTAGTCCATGGTTTTTTTTGGCGAAAAATATTTTTTCCCACTATCTGCAAAAAACTATAGTCGAATGAAAGCTAATTCGGTTCTCTATCCAACGCAATAGAAATCATGTCGATATCTAGAAAAGTGAGCAAGCTATGACCAAAAAGGTAAGCAGTTCTACTACTGTCTCTTTCCAGCCACTTTTTAGTACAACTGGTTACCTTTTTGGTCCTAACTTGCTAAGTTTTCACTATATCGACTTGGTTTTTTTGATTGTTTAGCGAAGCGTATTGGTTTTAATTAAATATTTGTTTTTTGTGGATAGGGCAAGAAAATATTTTTTTTTAATTTTTCAAAAAAAAGCAAAGGGGGTAGTCCATGGTTTTTTTTGGCGAAAAATATTTTTTCCCACTATCTGCAAAAAACTATAGTCGAATGAAAGCTAATTCGGTTCTCTATCCAACGCAATAGAAATCATGTCGATATCTAGAAAAGTGAGCAAGCTATGACCAAAAAGGTAAGCAGTTCTACTACTGTCTCTTTCCAGCCACTTTTTAGTACAACTGGTTACCTTTTTGGTCCTAACTTGCTAAGTTTTCACTATATCGACTTGGTTTTTTTGATTGTTTAGCGAAGCGTATTGGTTTTAATTAAATATTTGTTTTTTGTGGATAGGGCAAGAAAATATTTTTTTTTAATTTTTCAAAAAAAAGCAAAGGGGGTAGTCCATGGTTTTTTTTGGCGAAAAATATTTTTTTCCCACTATCTGCAAAAAACTATAGTCGAATGAAAGCTAATTCATTTCTCTATCCAACGCAATAGAAATCATGTCGATATCTAGAAAAGTGAGCAAGCTATGACCAAAAAGGTAAGCAGTTCTACTTCTGTCTCTTTCCAGCCACTTTTTAGTACAACTGGTTATCTTTTTGGTCCTAACTTGCTAAGTTTTCACTATATCGACTTGGTTTTTTTTGATTGTTTAGCGAAGCGTATTGGTTTTAATTAAATATTTGTTTTTTGTGGATAGGCAAGAAAATATTTTTTTTTAATTTTTCAAAAAAAAGCAAAGGGGGTAGTCCATGGTTTTTTTTGGCGAAAAATATTTTTTTCCCACTATCTGCAAAAAACTATAGTAAATGAAAGCTAATTCGGTTCTCTATCCAACGCAATAGAAATCATGTCGATATCTAGAAAAGTGAGCAAGCTATGACCAAAAAGGTAAGCAGTTCTACTACTGTTTCTTTCCAGCCACTTTTTAGTACAACTGGTTACCTTTTTGGTCCTAACTTGCTAAGTTTTCACTATATCGACTTGGTTTTTTTTGATTGTTTAGCGAAGCGTATTGGTTTCAATTAAATATTTGTTTTTTGTGGATAGGGCAAGAAAATATTTTTTTTTAATTTTTCAAAAAAAAGCAAAGGGGGTAGTCCATGGTTTTTTTTGGCGAAAAATATTTTTTTTCCCACTATCTGCAAAAAACTATAGTCGAATGAAAGCTAATTCGGTTCTCTATCCAACGCAATAGAAATCATGTCGATATCTAGAAAAGTGAGCAAGCTATGACCAAAAAGGTAAGCAGTTCTACTACTGTCTCTTTCCAGCCACTTTTTAGTACAACTGGTTACCTTTTTGGTCCTAACTTGCTAAGTTTTCACTATATCGACTTGGTTTTTTTTGATTGTTTAGCGAAGCGTATTGGTTTTAATTAAATATTTGTTTTTTGTGGATAGGGCAAGAAAATATTTTTTTTTAATTTTCCAAAAAAAAGCAAAGGGGGTAGTCCATGGTTTTTTTTGGCGAAAAATATTTTTTCCCACTATCTGCAAAAAACTATAGTCGAATGAAAGCTAATTCGGTTCTCTATCCAACGCAATAGAAATCATGTCGATATCTAGAAAAGTGAGCAAGCTATGACCAAAAAGGTAAGCAGTTCTACTACTGTCTCTTTCCAGCCACTTTTTAGTACAACTGGTTACCTTTTTGGTCCTAACTTGCTAAGTTTTCACTATATCGACTTGGTTTTTTTTGATTGTATAGCGAAGCGTATTGGCTTTAATTAAATATTTGTTTTGTGTGGATAGGGCAAGAAAATATTTTTTTTTTTATTTTTTTCAAAAAAAAGCAAAGGGGGTAGTCCATGGTTTTTTTGGCGAAAAATATTTTTTTCCCACTATCTGCAAAAAACTATAGTCGAATGAAAGCTAATTCGGTTCTCTATCCAACGCAATAGAAATCATGTCGATATCTAGAAAAGTGAGCAAGCTATGACCAAAAAGGTAAGCAGTTCTACTACTGTCTCTTTCCAGCCACTTTTTAGTACAACTGGTTACCTTTTTGGTCCTAACTTGCTAAGTTTTCACTATATCGACTTGGTTTTTTTTGATTGTTTAGCGAAGCGTATTGGTTTTAATTAAATATTTGTTTTTTGTGGATAGGGCAAGAAAATATTTTTTTTTAATTTTTCAAAAAAAAGCAAAGGGGGTAGTCCATGGTTTTTTTTGGCGAAAAATATTTTTTCCCACTATCTGCAAAAAACTATAGTCGAATGAAAGCTAATTCGGTTCTCTATCCAACGCAATAGAAATCATGTCGATATCTAGAAAAGTGAGCAAGCTATGACCAAAAAGGTAAGCAGTTCTACTACTGTCTCTTTCCAGCCACTTTTTAGTACAACTGGTTACCTTTTTGGTCCTAACTTGCTAAGTTTTCACTATATCGACTTGGTTTTTTTGATTGTTTAGCGAAGCGTATTGGTTTTAATTAAATATTTGTTTTTTGTGGATAGGGCAAGAAAATATTTTTTTTTAATTTTTCAAAAAAAAGCAAAGGGGGTAGTCCATGGTTTTTTTTGGCGAAAAATATTTTTTTCCCACTATCTGCAAAAAACTATAGTCGAATGAAAGCTAATTCATTTCTCTATCCAACGCAATAGAAATCATGTCGATATCTAGAAAAGTGAGCAAGCTATGACCAAAAAGGTAAGCAGTTCTACTTCTGTCTCTTTCCAGCCACTTTTTAGTACAACTGGTTATCTTTTTGGTCCTAACTTGCTAAGTTTTCACTATATCGACTTGGTTTTTTTTGATTTTTTAGCGAAGCGTATTGGTTTTAATTAAATATTTGTTTTTTGTGGATAGGCAAGAAAATATTTTTTTTTAATTTTTCAAAAAAAAGCAAAGGGGGTAGTCCATGGTTTTTTTTGGCGAAAAATATTTTTTTCCCACTATCTGCAAAAAACTATAGTAAATGAAAGCTAATTCGGTTCTCTATCCAACGCAATAGAAATCATGTCGATATCTAGAAAAGTGAGCAAGCTATGACCAAAAAGGTAAGCAGTTCTACTACTGTTTCTTTCCAGCCACTTTTTAGTACAACTGGTTACCTTTTTGGTCCTAACTTGCTAAGTTTTCACTATATCGACTTGGTTTTTTTTGATTGTTTAGCGAAGCGTATTGGTTTCAATTAAATATTTGTTTTTTGTGGATAGGGCAAGAAAATATTTTTTTTTAATTTTTCAAAAAAAAGCAAAGGGGGTAGTCCATGGTTTTTTTTGGCGAAAAATATTTTTTTCCCACTATCTGCAAAAAACTATAGTCGAATGAAAGCTAATTCGGTTCTCTATCCAACGCAATAGAAATCATGTCGATATCTAGAAAAGTGAGCAAGCTATGACCAAAAAGGTAAGCAGTTCTACTACTGTCTCTTTCCAGCCACTTTTTAGTACAACTGGTTACCTTTTTGGTCCTAACTTGCTAAGTTTTCACTATATCGACTTGGTTTTTTTTGATTGTATAGCGAAGCGTATTGGCTTTAATTAAATATTTGTTTTGTGTGGATAGGGCAAGAAAATATTTTTTTTTTATTTTTTTCAAAAAAAAGCAAAGGGGGTAGTCCATGGTTTTTTTGGCGAAAAATATTTTTTTCCCACTATCTGCAAAAAACTATAGTCGAATGAAAGCTAATTCGGTTCTCTATCCAACGCAATAGAAATCATGTCGATATCTAGAAAAGTGAGCAAGCTATGACCAAAAAGGTAAGCAGTTCTACTACTGTCTCTTTCCAGCCACTTTTTAGTACAACTGGTTACCTTTTTGGTCCTAACTTGCTAAGTTTTCACTATATCGACTTGGTTTTTTTGATTGTTTAGCGAAGCGTATTGGTTTTAATTAAATATTTGTTTTTTGTGGATAGGGCAAGAAAATATTTTTTTTTAATTTTTCAAAAAAAAGCAAAGGGGGTAGTCCATGGTTTTTTTTGGCGAAAAATATTTTTTTCCCACTATCTGCAAAAAACTATAGTCGAATGAAAGCTAATTCGGTTCTCTATCCAACGCAATAGAAATCATGTCGATATCTAGAAAAGTGAGCAAGCTATGACCAAAAAGGTAAGCAGTTCTACTACTGTCTCTTTCCAGCCACTTTTTAGTACAACTGGTTACCTTTTTGGTCCTAACTTGCTAAGTTTTTACTATATCGACTTGGTTTTTTTTGATTGTATAGCGAAGCGTATTGGCTTTAATTAAATATTTGTTTTGTGTGGATAGGGCAAGAAAATATTTTTTTTTTAATTTTTCAAAAAAAAGCAAAGGGGGTAGTCCATGGTTTTTTTTGGCGAAAAATATTTTTTTCCCACTATCTGCAAAAAACTTTAGTCGAATGAAAACTAATTCGGTTCTCTATCCAACGCATTAGAAATCATGTCGATATCTAGAAAAGTGAGCAAGCTATGACCAAAAAGGTAAGCAGTTCTACTACTGTCTCTTTCCAGCCACTTTTTAGTACAACTGGTTACCTTTTTGGTCCTAACTTGCTAAGTTTTCACTATATCGACTTGGTTTTTTTTGATTGTATAGCGAAGCGTATTGGCTTTAATTAAATATTTGTTTTTTGTGGATAGGGTAAGAAAATATTTTTTTTAAATTTTTCAAAAAAAAGCAAAGGGGGTAGTCCATGGTTTTTTTTGGCGAAAAATATTTTTTTCCCACTATCTGCAAAAAACTATAGTCGAATGAAAGCTAATTCGGTTCTCTATCCAACGCAATAGAAATCATGTCGATATCTAGAAAAGTGAGCAAGCTATGACCAAAAAGGTAAGCAGTTCTACTACTGTCTCTTTCCAGCCACTTTTTAGTACAACTGGTTACCTTTTTGGTCCTAACTTGCTAAGTTTTCACTATATCGACTTGGTTTTTTTGATTGTTTAGCGAAGCGTATTGGTTTTAATTAAATATTTGTTTTTTGTGGATAGGGCAAGAAAATATTTTTTTTTAATTTTTCAAAAAAAAGCAAAGGGGGTAGTCCATGGTTTTTTTTGGCGAAAAATATTTTTTTCCCACTATCTGCGAAAAACTATAGTCGAATGAAAGCTAATTCGGTTCTCTATCCAACGCAATAGAAATCATGTCGATATCTAGAAAAGTGAGCAAGCTATGACCAAAAAGGTAAGCAGTTCTACTACTGTCTCTTTCCAGCCACTTTTTAGTACAACTGGTTACCTTTTTGGTCCTAACTTGCTAAGTTTTTACTATATCGACTTGGTTTTTTTTGATTGTATAGCGAAGCGTATTGGCTTTAATTAAATATTTGTTTTGTGTGGATAGGGTAAGAAAATATTTTTTTTTTAATTTTTCAAAAAAAAGCAAAGGGGGTAGTCCATGGTTTTTTTTGGCGAAAAATATTTTTTTCCCACTATCTGCAAAAAACTTTAGTCGAATGAAAACTAATTCGGTTCTCTATCCAACGCATTAGAAATCATGTCGATATCTAGAAAAGTGAGCAAGCTATGACCAAAAAGGTAAGCAGTTCTACTACTGTCTCTTTCCAGCCACTTTTTAGTACAACTGGTTACCTTTTTGGTCCTAACTTGCTAAGTTTTCACTATATCGACTTGGTTTTTTTTGATTGTATAGCGAAGCGTATTGGCTTTAATTAAATATTTGTTTTTTGTGGATAGGGTAAGAAAATATTTTTTTTAAATTTTTCAAAAAAAAGCAAAGGGGGTAGTCCATGGTTTTTTTTGGCGAAAAATATTTTTTTCCCACTATCTGCAAAAAACTATAGTCGAATGAAAACTAATTCGGTTCTCTATCCAACGCAATAGAAATCATGTCGATGTCTAGAAAAGTGAGCAAGCTATGACCAAAAAGGTAAGCAGTTCTACTACTGTCTCTTTCCGGCCACTTTTTAGTACAACTGGTTACCTTTTTGGTCCTAACTTGCTAAGTTTTCACTATATCGACTTGGTTTTTTTTGATTGTATAGCGAAGCGTATTGGCTTTAATTAAATATTTGTTTTTTGTGGATAGGGTAAGAAAATATTTTTTTTAAATTTTTCAAAAAAAAGCAAAGGGGGTAGTCCATGGTTTTTTTTGGCGAAAAATATTTTTTTCCCACTATCTGCAAAAAACTATAGTCGAATGAAAACTAATTCGGTTCTCTATCCAACGCAATAGAAATCATGTCGATATCTAGAAAAGTGAGCAAGCTATGACCAAAAAGGTAAGCAGTTCTACTACTGTCTCTTTCCGGCCACTTTTTAGTACAACTGGTTACCTTTTTGGTCCTAACTTGCTAAGTTTTCACTATATCGACTTGGTTTTTTTTGATTGTATAGCGAAGCGTATTGGCTTTAATTAAATATTTGTTTTTTGTGGATAGGGTAAGAAAATATTTTTTTTAAATTTTTCAAAAAAAAGCAAAGGGGGTAGTCCATGGTTTTTTTTGGCGAAAAATATTTTTTTCCCACTATCTGCAAAAAACTATAGTCGAATGAAAGCTAATTCGGTTCTCTATCCAACGCAATAGAAATCATGTCGATATCTAGAAAAGTGAGCAAGCTATGACCAAAAAGGTAAGCAGTTCTACTACTGTCTCTTTCCAGCCACTTTTTAGTACAACTGGTTACCTTTTTGGTCCTAACTTGCTAAGTTTTCACTATATCGACTTGGTTTTTTTTGATTGTATAGCGAAGCGTATTGGCTTTAATTAAATATTTGTTTTTTGTGGATAGGGTAAGAAAATATTTTTTTTAAATTTTTCAAAAAAAAGCAAAGGGGGTAGTCCATGGTTTTTTTTGGCGAAAAATATTTTTTTCCCACTATCTGCAAAAAACTATAGTCGAATGAAAGCTAATTCGGTTCTCTATCCAACGCAATAGAAATCATGTCGATATCTAGAAAAGTGAGCAAGCTATGACCAAAAAGGTAAGCAGTTCTACTACTGTCTCTTTCCAGCCACTTTTTAGTACAACTGGTTACCTTTTTGGTCCTAACTTGCTAAGTTTTCACTATATCGACTTGGTTTTTTTTGATTGTATAGCGAAGCGTATTGGCTTTAATTAAATATTTGTTTTGTGTGGATAGGGCAAGAAAATATTTTTTTTTTATTTTTTTCAAAAAAAAGCAAAGGGGGTAGTCCATGGTTTTTTTGGCGAAAAATATTTTTTTCCCACTATCTGCAAAAAACTATAGTCGAATGAAAGCTAATTCGGTTCTCTATCCAACGCAATAGAAATCATGTCGATATCTAGAAAAGTGAGCAAGCTATGACCAAAAAGGTAAGCAGTTCTACTACTGTCTCTTTCCAGCCACTTTTTAGTACAACTGGTTACCTTTTTGGTCCTAACTTGCTAAGTTTTCACTATATCGACTTGGTTTTTTTTGATTGTATAGCGAAGCGTATTGGCTTTAATTAAATATTTGTTTTTTGTGGATAGGGTAAGAAAATATTTTTTTTAAATTTTTCAAAAAAAAGGAAAGGGGGTAGTCCATGGTTTTTTTTGGCGAAAAATATTTTTTTCCCACTATCTGCAAAAAACTATAGTCGAATGAAAGCTAATTCGGTTCTCTATCCAACGCAATAGAAATCATGTCGATATCTAGAAAAGTGAGCAAGCTATGACCAAAAAGGTAAGCAGTTCTACTACTGTCTCTTTCCAGCCACTTTTTAGTACAACTGGTTACCTTTTTGGTCCTAGCTTGCTAAGTTTTCACTATATCGACTTGGTTTTTTTTGATTGTATAGCGAAGTGTATTGGCTTTAATTAAATATTTGTTTTTTGTGGATAGGGTAAGAAAATATTTTTTTTTAAATTTTTCAAAAAAAAGCAAAGGGGGTAGTCCATGGTTTTTTTTGGCGAAAAATATTTTTTTCCCACTATCTGCAAAAAACTTTAGTCGAATGAAAACTAATTCGGTTCTCTATCCAACGCATTAGAAATCATGTCGATATCTAGAAAAGTGAGCAAGCTATGACCAAAAAGGTAAGCAGTTCTACTACTGTCTCTTTCCAGCCACTTTTTAGTACAACTGGTTACCTTTTTGGTCCTAACTTGCTAAGTTTTCACTATATCGACTTGGTTTTTTTTGATTGTATAGCGAAGCGTATTGGCTTTAATTAAATATTTGTTTTTTGTGGATAGGGTAAGAAAATATTTTTTTTAAATTTTTCAAAAAAAAGCAAAGGGGGTAGTCCATGGTTTTTTTTGGCGAAAAATATTTTTTTCCCACTATCTGCAAAAAACTATAGTCGAATGAAAGCTAATTCGGTTCTCTATCCAACGCAATAGAAATCATGTCGATATCTAGAAAAGTGAGCAAGCTATGACCAAAAAGGTAAGCAGTTCTACTACTGTCTCTTTCCAGCCACTTTTTAGTACAACTGGTTACCTTTTTGGTCCTAACTTGCTAAGTTTTCACTATATCGACTTGGTTTTTTTTGATTGTATAGCGAAGCGTATTGGCTTTAATTAAATATTTGTTTTTTGTGGATAGGGTAAGAAAATATTTTTTTTAAATTTTTCAAAAAAAAGGAAAGGGGGTAGTCCATGGTTTTTTTTGGCGAAAAATATTTTTTTCCCACTATCTGCAAAAAACTATAGTCGAATGAAAGCTAATTCGGTTCTCTATCCAACGCAATAGAAATCATGTCGATATCTAGAAAAGTGAGCAAGCTATGACCAAAAAGGTAAGCAGTTCTACTACTGTCTCTTTCCAGCCACTTTTTAGTACAACTGGTTACCTTTTTGGTCCTAGCTTGCTAAGTTTTCACTATATCGACTTGGTTTTTTTTGATTGTATAGCGAAGTGTATTGGCTTTAATTAAATATTTGTTTTTTGTGGATAGGGTAAGAAAATATTTTTTTTTAAATTTTTCAAAAAAAAGCAAAGGGGGTAGTCCATGGTTTTTTTTGGCGAAAAATATTTTTTTCCCACTATCTGCAAAAAACTATAGTCGAATGAAAGCTAATTCGGTTCTCTATCCAACGCAATAGAAATCATGTCGATATCTAGAAAAGTGAGCAAGCTATGACCAAAAAGGTAAGCAGTTCTACTACTGTCTCTTTCCAGCCACTTTTTAGTACAACTGGTTACCTTTTTGGTCCTAGCTTGCTAAGTTTTCACTATATCGACTTGGTTTTTTTTGATTGTATAGCGAAGTGTATTGGCTTTAATTAAATATTTGTTTTTTGTGGATAGGGTAAGAAAATATTTTTTTTAAATTTTTCAAAAAAAAGCAAAGGGGGTAGTCCATGGTTTTTTTTGGCGAAAAATATTTTTTCCCACTATCTGCAAAAAACTATAGTCGAATGAAAGCTAATTCGGTTCTCTATCCAACGCAATAGAAATCATGTCGATATCTAGAAAAGTGAGCAAGCTATGACCAAAAAGGTAAGCAGTTCTACTACTGTCTCTTTCCAGCCACTTTTTAGTACAACTGGTTACCTTTTTGGTCCTAACTTGCTAAGTTTTCACTATATCGACTTGGTTTTTTTTGATTGTATAGCGAAGCGTATTGGCTTTAATTAAATATTTGTTTTTTGTGGATAGGGTAAGAAAATATTTTTTTTAAATTTTTCAAAAAAAAGGAAAGGGGGTAGTCCATGGTTTTTTTTGGCGAAAAATATTTTTTTCCCACTATCTGCAAAAAACTATAGTCGAATGAAAGCTAATTCGGTTCTCTATCCAACGCAATAGAAATCATGTCGATATCTAGAAAAGTGAGCAAGCTATGACCAAAAAGGTAAGCAGTTCTACTACTGTCTCTTTCCAGCCACTTTTTAGTACAACTGGTTACCTTTTTGGTCCTAACTTGCTAAGTTTTCACTATATCGACTTGGTTTTTTTTGATTGTATAGCGAAGCGTATTGGCTTTAATTAAATATTTGTTTTTTGTGGATAGGGTAAGAAAATATTTTTTTTAAATTTTTCAAAAAAAAGGAAAGGGGGTAGTCCATGGTTTTTTTTGGCGAAAAATATTTTTTTCCCACTATCTGCAAAAAACTATAGTCGAATGAAAGCTAATTCGGTTCTCTATCCAACGCAATAGAAATCATGTCGATATCTAGAAAAGTGAGCAAGCTATGACCAAAAAGGTAAGCAGTTCTACTACTGTCTCTTTCCAGCCACTTTTTAGTACAACTGGTTACCTTTTTGGTCCTAACTTGCTAAGTTTTCACTATATCGACTTGGTTTTTTTTGATTGTATAGCGAAGCGTATTGGCTTTAATTAAATATTTGTTTTTTGTGGATAGGGTAAGAAAATATTTTTTTTAAATTTTTCAAAAAAAAGCAAAGAGGGTAGTCCATGGTTTTTTTGGGCGAAAAATATTTTTTTCCCACTATCTGCAAAAAACTATAGTCGAATGAAAGCTAATTCGGTTCTCTATCCAACGCAATAGAAATCATGTCGATATCTAGAAAAGTGAGCAAGCTATGACCAAAAAGGTAAGCAGTTCTACTACTGTCTCTTTCCAGCCACTTTTTAGTACAACTGGTTACCTTTTTGGTCCTAACTTGCTAAGTTTTCACTATATCGACTTGGTTTTTTTTGATTGTATAGCGAAGATTATTGGCTTTAATTAAATATTTGTTTTTTGTGGATAGGGTAAGAAAATATTTTTTTTAAATTTTTCAAAAAAAAGCAAAGAGGGTAGTCCATGGTTTTTTTGGGCGAAAAATATTTTTTTCCCACTATCTGCAAAAAACTATAGTCGAATGAAAGCTAATTCGGTTCTCTATCCAACGCAATAGAAATCATGTCGATATCTAGAAAAGTGAGCAAGCTATGACCAAAAAGGTAAGCAGTTCTACTACTGTCTCTTTCCAGCCACTTTTTAGTACAACTGGTTACCTTTTTGGTCCTAACTTGCTAAGTTTTCACTATATCGACTTGGTTTTTTTTGATTGTATAGCGAAGCGTATTGGCTTTAATTAAATATTTGTTTTTTGTGGATAGGGTAAGAAAATATTTTTTTTAAATTTTTCAAAAAAAAGCAAAGAGGGTAGTCCATGGTTTTTTTGGGCGAAAAATATTTTTTTCCCACTATCTGCAAAAAACTATAGTCGAATGAAAGCTAATTCGGTTCTCTATCCAACGCAATAGAAATCATGTCGATATCTAGAAAAGTGAGCAAGCTATGACCAAAAAGGTAAGCAGTTCTACTACTGTCTCTTTCCAGCCACTTTTTAGTACAACTGGTTACCTTTTTGGTCCTAACTTGCTAAGTTTTCACTATATCGACTTGGTTTTTTTTGATTGTATAGCGAAGCGTATTGGCTTTAATTAAATATTTGTTTTTTGTGGATAGGGTAAGAAAATATTTTTTTTAAATTTTTCAAAAAAAAGCAAAGAGGGTAGTCCATGGTTTTTTTGGGCGAAAAATATTTTTTTCCCACTATCTGCAAAAAACTATAGTCGAATGAAAGCTAATTCGGTTCTCTATCCAACGCAATAGAAATCATGTCGATATCTAGAAAAGTGAGCAAGCTATGACCAAAAAGGTAAGCAGTTCTACTACTGTCTCTTTCCAGCCACTTTTTAGTACAACTGGTTACCTTTTTGGTCCTAACTTCCTAAGTTTTCACTATATCGACTTGGTTTTTTTTGATTGTATAGCGAAGCGTATTGGCTTTAATTAAATATTTGTTTTTTGTGGATAGGGTAAGAAAATATTTTTTTTAAATTTTTCAAAAAAAAGGAAAGGGGGTAGTCCATGGTTTTTTTGGCGAAAAATATTTTTTTCCCACTATCTGCAAAAAACTATAGTCGAATGAAAGCTAATTCGGTTCTCTATCCAACGCAATAGAAATCATGTCGATATCTAGAAAAGTGAGCAAGCTATGACCAAAAAGGTAAGCAGTTCTACTACTGTCTCTTTCCAGCCACTTTTTAGTACAACTGGTTACCTTTTTGGTCCTAGCTTGCTAAGTTTTCACTATATCGACTTGGTTTTTTTTGATTGTATAGCGAAGTGTATTGGCTTTAATTAAATATTTGTTTTTTGTGGATAGGGTAAGAAAATATTTTTTTTTAAATTTTTCAAAAAAAAGCAAAGGGGGTAGTCCATGGTTTTTTTTGGCGAAAAATATTTTTTTCCCACTATCTGCAAAAAACTATAGTCGAATGAAAGCTAATTCGGTTCTCTATCCAACGCAATAGAAATCATGTCGATATCTAGAAAAGTGAGCAAGCTATGACCAAAAAGGTAAGCAGTTCTACTACTGTCTCTTTCCAGCCACTTTTTAGTACAACTGGTTACCTTTTTGGTCCTAACTTGCTAAGTTTTCACTATATCGACTTGGTTTTTTTTGATTGTATAGCGAAGCGTATTGGCTTTAATTAAATATTTGTTTTTTGTGGATAGGGTAAGAAAATATTTTTTTTAAATTTTTCAAAAAAAAGGAAAGGGGGTAGTCCATGGTTTTTTTTGGCGAAAAATATTTTTTTCCCACTATCTGCAAAAAACTATAGTCGAATGAAAGCTAATTCGGTTCTCTATCCAACGCAATAGAAATCATGTCGATATCTAGAAAAGTGAGCAAGCTATGACCAAAAAGGTAAGCAGTTCTACTACTGTCTCTTTCCAGCCACTTTTTAGTACAACTGGTTACCTTTTTGGTCCTAACTTGCTAAGTTTTCACTATATCGACTTGGTTTTTTTTGATTGTATAGCGAAGCGTATTGGCTTTAATTAAATATTTGTTTTTTGTGGATAGGGTAAGAAAATATTTTTTTTAAATTTTTCAAAAAAAAGCAAAGAGGGTAGTCCATGGTTTTTTTGGGCGAAAAATATTTTTTTCCCACTATCTGCAAAAAACTATAGTCGAATGAAAGCTAATTCGGTTCTCTATCCAACGCAATAGAAATCATGTCGATATCTAGAAAAGTGAGCAAGCTATGACCAAAAAGGTAAGCAGTTCTACTACTGTCTCTTTCCAGCCACTTTTTAGTACAACTGGTTACCTTTTTGGTCCTAACTTGCTAAGTTTTCACTATATCGACTTGGTTTTTTTTGATTGTATAGCGAAGCGTATTGGCTTTAATTAAATATTTGTTTTTTGTGGATAGGGTAAGAAAATATTTTTTTTAAATTTTTCAAAAAAAAGGAAAGGGGGTAGTCCATGGTTTTTTTTGGCGAAAAATATTTTTTTCCCACTATCTGCAAAAAACTATAGTCGAATGAAAGCTAATTCGGTTCTCTATCCAACGCAATAGAAATCATGTCGATATCTAGAAAAGTGAGCAAGCTATGACCAAAAAGGTAAGCAGTTCTACTACTGTCTCTTTCCAGCCACTTTTTAGTACAACTGGTTACCTTTTTGGTCCTAACTTGCTAAGTTTTCACTATATCGACTTGGTTTTTTTTGATTGTATAGCGAAGCGTATTGGCTTTAATTAAATATTTGTTTTTTGTGGATAGGGTAAGAAAATATTTTTTTTAAATTTTTCAAAAAAAAGCAAAGAGGGTAGTCCATGGTTTTTTTGGGCGAAAAATATTTTTTTCCCACTATCTGCAAAAAACTATAGTCGAATGAAAGCTAATTCGGTTCTCTATCCAACGCAATAGAAATCATGTCGATATCTAGAAAAGTGAGCAAGCTATGACCAAAAAGGTAAGCAGTTCTACTACTGTCTCTTTCCAGCCACTTTTTAGTACAACTGGTTACCTTTTTGGTCCTAACTTGCTAAGTTTTCACTATATCGACTTGGTTTTTTTTGATTGTTTAGCGAAGCGTATTGGCTTTAATTAAATATTTGTTTTTTGTGGATAGGGTAAGAAAATATTTTTTTTAAATTTTTCAAAAAAAAGCAAAGGGGGTAGTCCATGGTTTTTTTTGGCGAAAAATATTTTTTTCCCACTATCTGCAAAAAACTATAGTCGAATGAAAACTAATTCGGTTCTCTATCCAACGCAATAGAAATCATGTCGATATCTAGAAAAGTGAGCAAGCTATGACCAAAAAGGTAAGCAGTTCTACTACTGTCTCTTTCCAGCCACTTTTTAGTACAACTGGTTACCTTTTTGGTCCTAACTTGCTAAGTTTTCACTATATCGACTTGGTTTTTTTTGATTGTATAGCGAAGCGTATTGGCTTTAATTAAATATTTGTTTTTTGTGGATAGGGCAAGAAAATATTTTTTTTTCAATTTTTTCAAAAAAAAGCAAAGGGGGTAGTCCATGGTTTTTTTGGCGAAAAATATTTTTTTCCCACTATCTGCAAAAAACTATAGTCGAATGAAAACTAATTCGGTTCTCTATCCAACGCAATAGAAATCATGTCGATATCTAGAAAAGTGAGCAAGCTATGACCAAAAAGGTAAGCAGTTCTACTACTGTCTCTTTCCAGCCACTTTTTAGTACAACTGGTTACCTTTTTGGTCCTAACTTGCTAAGTTTTCACTATATCGACTTGGTTTTTTTTGATTGTATAGCGAAGCGTATTGGCTTTAATTAAATATTTGTTTTGTGTGGATAGGGCAAGAAAATATGTTTTTTTAATTTTTCAAAAAAAAGCAAAGGGGGTAGTCTATGGTTTTTTTTGGCGAAAAATATTTTTTTGCCACTATCTGCAAAAAACTTTAGTCGAATGAAAACTTATTCGGTTCTCTATCCAACGCATTAGAAATCATGTCGATATCTAGAAAAGTGAGCAAGCTATGACCAAAAAGGTAAGCAGTTCTACTACTGTCTCTTTCCAGCCACTTTTTAGTACAACTGGTTACCTTTTTGGTCCTAACTTGCTAAGTTTTCACTATATCGACTTGGTTTTTTTTGATTGTATAGCGAAGCGTATTGGCTTTAATTAAATATTTGGTTTTTGTGGATAGGGTAAGAAAATATTTTTTTTAAATTTTTCAAAAAAAAGCAAAGGGGGTAGTCTATGGTTTTTTTTGGCGAAAAATATTTTTTTCCCACTATCTGCAAAAAACTATAGTCGAATGAAAGCTAATTCGGTTCTCTATCCAACGCAATAGAAATCATGTCGATATCTAGAAAAGTGAGCAAGCTATGACCAAAAAGGTAAGCAGTTCTACTACTGTCTCTTTCCAGCCACTTTTTAGTACAACTGGTTACCTTTTTGGTCCTAACTTGCTAAGTTTTCACTATATCGACTTGGTTTTTTTTGATTGTATAGCGAAGCGTATTGGCTTTAATTAAATATTTGTTTTTTGTGGATAGGGTAAGAAAATATTTTTTTTAAATTTTTCAAAAAAAAGCAAAGGGGGTAGTCCATGGTTTTTTTTGGCGAAAAATATTTTTTTCCCACTATCTGCAAAAAACTATAGTCGAATGAAAGCTAATTTGGTTCTCTATCCAACGCAATAGAAATCATGTCGATATCTAGAAAAGTGAGCAAGCTATGACCAAAAAGGTAAGCAGTTCTACTACTGTCTCTTTCCAGCCACTTTTTAGTACAACTGGTTACCTTTTTGGTCCTAACTTGCTAAGTTTTCACTATATCGACTTGGTTTTTTTTGATTGTATAGCGAAGCGTATTGGCTTTAATTAAATATTTGTTTTGTGTGGATAGGGCAAGAAAATATTTTTTTTTTAATTTTTCAAAAAAAAGCAAAGGGGTAGTCCATGGTTTTTTTGGCGAAAAATATTTTTTTCCCACTATCTGCAAAAAACTATAGTCGAATGAAAACTAATTCGGTTCTCTATCCAACGCAATAGAAATCATGTCGATATCTAGAAAAGTGAGCAAGCTATGACCAAAAAGGTAAGCAGTTCTACTACTGTCTCTTTCCAGCCACTTTTTAGTACAACTGGTTACCTTTTTGGTCCTAACTTGCTAAGTTTTCACTATATCGACTTGGTTTTTTTTGATTGTATAGCGAAGCGTATTGGCTTTAATTAAATATTTGTTTTGTGTGGATAGGGCAAGAAAATATTTTTTTTTTAATTTTTTCAAAAAAAAGCAAAGGGGGTAGTCCATGGTTTTTTTGGCGAAAAATATTTTTTTCCCACTATCTGCAAAAAACTATAGTCGAATGAAAGCTAATTCGGTTCTCTATCCAACGCAATAGAAATCATGTCGATATCTAGAAAAGTGAGCAAGCTATGACCAAAAAGGTAAGCAGTTCTACTACTGTCTCTTTCCAGCCACTTTTTAGTACAACTGGTTACCTTTTTGGTCCTAACTTGCTAAGTTTTCACTATATCGACTTGGTTTTTTTTGATTGTATAGCGAAGCGTATTGGCTTTAATTAAATATTTGTTTTGTGTGGATAGGGCAAGAAAATATTTTTTTTTTAATTTTTCAAAAAAAAGCAAAGGGGTAGTCCATGGTTTTTTTGGCGAAAAATATTTTTTTCCCACTATCTGCAAAAAACTATAGTCGAATGAAAGCTAATTCGGTTCTCTATCCAACGCAATAGAAATCATGTCGATATCTAGAAAAGTGAGCAAGCTATGACCAAAAAGGTAAGCAGTTCTACTACTGTCTCTTTCCAGCCACTTTTTAGTACAACTGGTTACCTTTTTGGTCCTAACTTGCTAAGTTTTCACTATATCGAAATGGTTTTTTTTTTATTGTATAGCGAAGCGTATTGGCTTTAATTAAATATTTGTTTTTTGTGGATAGGGTAAGAAAATATTTTTTTTAAATTTTTCAAAAAAAAGCAAAGGGGGTAGTCCATGGTTTTTTTTGGCGAAAAATATTTTTTTCCCACTATCTGCAAAAAACTATAGTCGAATGAAAGCTAATTCGGTTCTCTATCCAACGCAATAGAAATCATGTCGATATCTAGAAAAGTGAGCAAGCTATGACCAAAAAGGTAAGCAGTTCTACTACTGTCTCTTTCCAGCCACTTTTTAGTACAACTGGTTACCTTTTTGGTCCTAACTTGCTAAGTTTTCACTATATCAACTTGGTTTTTTTTTGATTGTATAGCGAAGCGTATTGGCTTTAATTAAATATTTGTTTTGTGTGGATAGGGCAAGAAAATATTTTTTTTTTAATTTTTTCAAAAAAAAGCAAAGGGGGTAGTCCATGGTTTTTTTGGCGAAAAATATTTTTTTCCCACTATCTGCAAAAAACTATAGTCGAATGAAAGCTAATTCGGTTCTCTATCCAACGCAATAGAAATCATGTCGATATCTAGAAAAGTGAGCAAGCTATGACCAAAAAGGTAAGCAGTTCTACTACTGTCTCTTTCCAGCCACTTTTTAGTACAACTGGTTACCTTTTTGGTCCTAACTTGCTAAGTTTTCACTATATCGACTTGGTTTTTTTTGATTGTATAGCGAAGCGTATTGGCTTTAATTAAATATTTGTTTTGTGTGGATAGGGCAAGAAAATATTTTTTTTTTAATTTTTCAAAAAAAAGCAAAGGGGTAGTCCATGGTTTTTTTGGCGAAAAATATTTTTTTCCCACTATCTGCAAAAAACTATAGTCGAATGAAAGCTAATTCGGTTCTCTATCCAACGCAATAGAAATCATGTCGATATCTAGAAAAGTGAGCAAGCTATGACCAAAAAGGTAAGCAGTTCTACTACTGTCTCTTTCCAGCCACTTTTTAGTACAACTGGTTACCTTTTTGGTCCTAACTTGCTAAGTTTTCACTATATCGAAATGGTTTTTTTTTTATTGTATAGCGAAGCGTATTGGCTTTAATTAAATATTTGTTTTTTGTGGATAGGGTAAGAAAATATTTTTTTTAAATTTTTCAAAAAAAAGCAAAGGGGGTAGTCCATGGTTTTTTTTGGCGAAAAATATTTTTTTCCCACTATCTGCAAAAAACTATAGTCGAATGAAAGCTAATTCGGTTCTCTATCCAACGCAATAGAAATCATGTCGATATCTAGAAAAGTGAGCAAGCTATGACCAAAAAGGTAAGCAGTTCTCCTACTGTCTCTTTCCAGCCACTTTTTAGTACAACTGGTTACCTTTTTGGTCCTAACTTGCTAAGTTTTCACTATATCAACTTGGTTTTTTTTTGATTGTATAGCGAAGCGTATTGGCTTTAATTAAATATTTGTTTTGTGTGGATAGGGCAAGAAAATATTTTTTTTAAATTTTTCACAAAAAAGCAAAGGGGGTAGTCCATGGTTTTTTTTGGCGAAAAATATTTTTTTCCCACTATCTGCAAAAAACTATAGTAAATGAAAGCTAATTCGGTTCTCTATCCAACGCAATAGAAATCATGTCGATATCTAGAAAAGTGAGCAAGCTATGACCAAAAAGGTAAGCAGTTCTACTACTGTCTCTTTCCAGCCACTTTTTAGTACAACTGGTTACCTTATTGGTCCTAACTTGCTAAGTTTTCACTATATCAACTTGGTTTTTTTTGATTGTATAGCGAAGCGTATTGGCTTTAATTAAATATTTGTTTTTTGTGGATAGGGTAAGAAAATATTTTTTTTTAATTTTTCACAAAAAAGCAAAGGGGGTAGTCCATGGTTTTTTTTGGCGAAAAATATTTTTTTCCCACTATCTGCAAAAAACTATAGTCGAATGAAAGCTAATTCGGTTCTCTATCCAACGCAATAGAAATCATGTCGATATCTAGAAAAGTGAGCAAGCTATGACCAAAAAGGTAAGCAGTTCTACTACTGTCTCTTTCCAGCCACTTTTTAGTACAACTGGTTACCTTTTTGGTCCTAACTTGCTAAGTTTTCACTATATCAACTTGGTTTTTTTTTATTGTATAGCGAAGCGTATTGGCTTTAATTAAATATTTGTTTTTTGTGGATAGGGTAAGAAAATATTTTTTTTAAATTTTTCACAAAAAAGCAAAGGGGGTAGTCCATGGTTTTTTTTGGCGAAAAATATTTTTTTCCCACTATCTGCAAAAAACTATAGTCGAATGAAAGCTAATTCGGTTCTCTATCCAACGCAATAGAAATCATGTCGATATCTAGAAAAGTGAGCAAGCTATGACCAAAAAGGTAAGCAGTTCTACTACTGTCTCTTTCCAGCCACTTTTTAGTACAACTGGTTACCTTTTTGGTCCTAACTTGCTAAGTTTTCACTATATCGAAATGGTTTTTTTTTTATTGTATAGCGAAGCGTATTGGCTTTAATTAAATATTTGTTTTTTGTGGATAGGGTAAGAAAATATTTTTTTTAAATTTTTCAAAAAAAAGCAAAGGGGGTAGTCCATGGTTTTTTTTGGCGAAAAATATTTTTTTCCCACTATCTGCAAAAAACTATAGTCGAATGAAAGCTAATTCGGTTCTCTATCCAACGCAATAGAAATCATGTCGATATCTAGAAAAGTGAGCAAGCTATGACCAAAAAGGTAAGCAGTTCTACTACTGTCTCTTTCCAGCCACTTTTTAGTACAACTGGTTACCTTTTTGGTCCTAACTTGCTAAGTTTTCACTATATCGACTTGGTTTTTTTTTGATTGTATAGCGAAGCGTATTGGCTTTAATTAAATATTTGTTTTTTGTGGATAGGGTAAGAAAATATTTTTTTTAAATTTTTCAAAAAAAAGCAAAGGGGGTAGTCCATGGTTTTTTTTGGCGAAAAATATTTTTTTCCCACTATCTGCAAAAAACTATAGTCGAATGAAAGCTAATTCGGTTCTCTATCCAACGCAATAGAAATCATGTCGATATCTAGAAAAGTGAGCAAGCTATGACCAAAAAGGTAAGCAGTTCTACTACTGTCTCTTTCCAGCCACTTTTTAGTACAACTTTTGGTCCTAACTTGCTAAGTTTTCACTATATCGACTTAGTTTTTTTTGATTGTATAGCGAAGCGTATTGGCTTTAATTAAATATTTGTTTTTTGTGGATAGGGTAAGAAAATATTTTTTTTAAATTTTTCACAAAAAAGCAAAGGGGGTAGTCCATGGTTTTTTTTGGCGAAAAATATTTTTTTCCCACTATCTGCAAAAAACTATAGTCGAATGAAAGCTAATTCGGTTCTCTATCCAACGCAATAGAAATCATGTCGATATCTAGAAAAGTGAGCAAGCTATGACCAAAAAGGTAAGCAGTTCTACTACTGTCTCTTTCCAGCCACTTTTTAGTACAACTGGTTACCTTTTTGGTCCTAACTTGCTAAGTTTTCACTATATCGACTTGGTTTTTTTTGATTGTATAGCGAAGCGTATTGGCTTTAATTAAATATTTGTTTTGTGTGGATAGGGCAAGAAAATATTTTTTTTTAATTTTTCACAAAAAAGCAAAGGGGGTAGTCCATGGTTTTTTTTGGCGAAAAATATTTTTTTCCCACTATCTGCAAAAAACTATAGTCGAATGAAAGCTAATTCGGTTCTCTATCCAACGTAATAGAAATCATGTCGATATCTAGAAAAGTGAGCAAGCTATGACCAAAAAGGTAAGCAGTTCTACTACTGTCTCTTTCCAGCCACTTTTTAGTACAACTTTTGGTCCTAACTTGCTAAGTTTTCACTATATCGACTTGGTTTTTTTTGATTGTTTAGCGAAGCGTATTGGTTTTAATTAAATATTTGTTTTTTGTGGATAGGGTTAGAAAATATTTTTTTTAAATTTTTCAAAAAAAAGCAAAGGGGGTAGTCCATGGTTTTTTTTGGCGAAAAATATTTTTTTCCCACTATCTGCAAAAAACTATAGTCGAATGAAAGCTAATTCGGTTCTCTATCCAACGCAATAGAAATCATGTCGATATCTAGAAAAGTGAGCAAGCTATGACCAAAAAGGTAAGCAGTTCTCCTACTGTCTCTTTCCAGCCACTTTTTAGTACAACTGGTTACCTTTTTGGTCCTAACTTGCTAAGTTTTCACTATATCAACTTGGTTTTTTTTTGATTGTATAGCGAAGCGTATTGGCTTAAATTAAATATTTGTTTTGTGTGGATAGGGCAAGAAAATATTTTTTTTAAATTTTTCACAAAAAAGCAAAGGGGGTAGTCCATGGTTTTTTTTGGCGAAAAATATTTTTTTCCCACTATCTGCAAAAAACTATAGTAAATGAAAGCTAATTCGGTTCGCTATCCAACGCAATAGAAATCATGTCGATATCTAGAAAAGTGAGCAAGCTATGACCAAAAAGGTAAGCAGTTCTACTACTGTCTCTTTCCAGCCACTTTTTAGTACAACTGGTTACCTTATTGGTCCTAACTTGCTAAGTTTTCACTATATCAACTTGGTTTTTTTTGATTGTATAGCGAAGCGTATTGGCTTTAATTAAATATTTGTTTTGTGTGGATAGGGTAAGAAAATATTTTTTTTTAATTTTTCAAAAAAAAGCAAAGGGGGTAGTCCATGGTTTTTTTTGGCGAAAAATATTTTTTTCCCACTATCTGCAAAAAACTATAGTCGAATGAAAGCTAATTCGGTTCTCTATCCAACGCAATAGAAATCATGTCGATATCTAGAAAAGTGAGCAAGCTATGACCAAAAAGGTAAGCAGTTCTACTACTGTCTCTTTCCAGCCACTTTTTAGTACAACTGGTTACCTTTTTGGTCCTAACTTGCTAAGTTTTCACTATATCGACTTGGTTTTTTTTGATTGTATAGCGAAGCGTATTGGCTTTAATTAAATATTTGTTTTGTGTGGATAGGGTAAGAAAATATTTTTTTTTAATTTTTCAAAAAAAAGCAAAGGGGGTAGTCCATGGTTTTTTTTGGCGAAAAATATTTTTTTCCCACTATCTGCAAAAAACTATAGTCGAATGAAAGCTAATTCGGTTCTCTATCCAACGTAATAGAAATCATGTCGATATCTAGAAAAGTGAGCAAGCTATGACCAAAAAGGTAAGCAGTTCTACTACTGTCTCTTTCCGGCCACTTTTTAGTACAACTGGTTACCTTTTTGGTCCTAACTTGCTAAGTTTTCACTATATCGACTTGGTTTTTTTTGATTGTATAGCGAAGCGTATTGGCTTTAATTAAATATTTGTTTTGTGTGGATAGGGCAAGAAAATATTTTTTTTTAATTTTTCAAAAAAAAGCAAAGGGGGTAGTCCATGGTTTTTTTTGGCGAAAAATATTTTTTTCCCACTATCTGCAAAAAACTATAGTCGAATGAAAGCTAATTCGGTTCTCTATCCAACGCAATAGAAATCATGTCGATATCTAGAAAAGTGAGCAAGCTATGACCAAAAAGGTAAGCAGTTCTACTACTGTCTCTTTCCAGCCACTTTTTAGTACAACTGGTTACATTTTTGGTCCTAACTTGCTAAGTTTTCACTATATCGACTTGGTTTTTTTTGATTGTATAGCGAAGCGTATTGGCTTTAATTAAATATTTGTTTTTTGTGGATAGGGTAAGAAAATATTTTTTTTAATTTTTCAAAAAAAAGCAAAGGGGGTAGTCCATGGTTTTTTTTGGCGAAAAATATTTTTTTCCCACTATCTGCAAAAAACTATAGTCGAATGAAAGCTAATTCGGTTCTCTATCCAACGTAATAGAAATCATGTCGATATCTAGAAAAGTGAGCAAGCTATGACCAAAAAGGTAAGCAGTTCTACTACTGTCTCTTTCCAGCCACTTTTTAGTACAACTGGTTACCTTTTTGGTCCTAACTTGCTAAGTTTTCACTATATCGACTTGGTTTTTTTTTATTGTATAGCGAAGCGTATTGGCTTTAATTAAATATTTGTTTTTTGTGGATAGGGTAAGAAAATATTTTTTTTAATTTTTCAAAAAAAAGCAAAGGGGGTAGTCCATGGTTTTTTTTGGCGAAAAATATTTTTTTCCCACTATCTGCAAAAAACTATAGTCGAATGAAAGCTAATTCGGTTCTCTATCCAACGTAATAGAAATCATGTCGATATCTAGAAAAGTGAGCAAGCTATGACCAAAAAGGTAAGCAGTTCTACTACTGTCTCTTTCCAGCCACTTTTTAGTACAACTGGTTACATTTTTGGTCCTAACTTGCTAAGTTTTCACTATATCGACTTGGTTTTTTTTGATTGTATAGCGAAGCGTATTGGCTTTAATTAAATATTTGTTTTTTGTGGATAGGGTAAGAAAATATTTTTTTTAATTTTTCAAAAAAAAGCAAAGGGGGTAGTCCATGGTTTTTTTTGGCGAAAAATATTTTTTTCCCACTATCTGCAAAAAACTATAGTCGAATGAAAGCTAATTCGGTTCTCTATCCAACGTAATAGAAATCATGTCGATATCTAGAAAAGTGAGCAAGCTATGACCAAAAAGGTAAGCAGTTCTACTACTGTCTCTTTCCAGCCACTTTTTAGTACAACTGGTTACCTTTTTGGTCCTAACTTGCTAAGTTTTCACTATATCGACTTGGTTTTTTTTTATTGTATAGCGAAGCGTATTGGCTTTAATTAAATATTTGTTTTGTGTGGATAGGGCAAGAAAATATTTTTTTTTAATTTTTCAAAAAAAAGCAAAGGGGGTAGTCCATGGTTTTTTTTGGCGAAAAATATTTTTTTCCCACTATCTGCAAAAAACTATAGTCGAATGAAAGCTAATTCGGTTCTCTATCCAACGTAATAGAAATCATGTCGATATCTAGAAAAGTGAGCAAGCTATGACCAAAAAGGTAAGCAGTTCTACTACTGTTTCTTTCCAGCCACTTTTTAGTACAACTGGTTATCTTTTTGGTCCTAACTTGCTAAGTTTTCACTATATCGACTTGGTTTTTTTTGATTGTTTAGCGAAGCGTATTGGTTTTAATTAAATATTTGTTTTTTGTGGATAGGGCAAGAAAATATTTTTTTTTAATTTTTCAAAAAAAAGCAAAGGGGGTAGTCCATGGTTTTTTTTGGCGAAAAATATTTTTTTTCCCACTATCTGCAAAAAACTATAGTCGAATGAAAGCTAATTCGGTTCTCTATCCAACGCAATAGAAATCATGTCGATATCTAGAAAAGTGAGCAAGCTATGACCAAAAAGGTAAGCAGTTCTACTACTGTCTCTTTCCAGCCACTTTTTAGTACAACTTTTGGTCCTAACTTGCTAAGTTTTCACTATATCGACTTGTTTTTTTTTGATTGTATAGCGAAGCGTATTGGCTTTAATTAAATATTTGTTTTTTGTGGATAGGGTAAGAAAATATTTTTTTTAAATTTTTCAAAAAAAAGCAAAGGGGGTAGTCCATGGTTTTTTTTGGCGAAAAATATTTTTTTCCCACTATCTGCAAAAAACTATAGTCGAATGAAAGCTAATTTGGTTCTCTATCCAACGCAATAGAAATCATGTCGATATCTAGAAAAGTGAGCAAGCTATGACCAAAAAGGTAAGCAGTTCTACTACTGTCTCTTTCCAGCCACTTTTTAGTACAACTGGTTACCTTTTTGGTCCTAACTTGCTAAGTTTTCACTATATCGACTTGGTTTTTTTTGATTGTATAGCGAAGCGTATTGGCTTTAATTAAATATTTGTTTTGTGTGGATAGGGCAAGAAAATATTTTTTTTTTAATTTTTCAAAAAAAAGCAAAGGGGTAGTCCATGGTTTTTTTGGCGAAAAATATTTTTTTCCCACTATCTGCAAAAAACTATAGTCGAATGAAAACTAATTCGGTTCTCTATCCAACGCAATAGAAATCATGTCGATATCTAGAAAAGTGAGCAAGCTATGACCAAAAAGGTAAGCAGTTCTACTACTGTCTCTTTCCAGCCACTTTTTAGTACAACTGGTTACCTTTTTGGTCCTAACTTGCTAAGTTTTCACTATATCGACTTGGTTTTTTTTGATTGTATAGCGAAGCGTATTGGCTTTAATTAAATATTTGTTTTGTGTGGATAGGGCAAGAAAATATTTTTTTTTTAATTTTTTCAAAAAAAAGCAAAGGGGGTAGTCCATGGTTTTTTTGGCGAAAAATATTTTTTTCCCACTATCTGCAAAAAACTATAGTCGAATGAAAGCTAATTCGGTTCTCTATCCAACGCAATAGAAATCATGTCGATATCTAGAAAAGTGAGCAAGCTATGACCAAAAAGGTAAGCAGTTCTACTACTGTCTCTTTCCAGCCACTTTTTAGTACAACTGGTTACCTTTTTGGTCCTAACTTGCTAAGTTTTCACTATATCGACTTGGTTTTTTTTGATTGTATAGCGAAGCGTATTGGCTTTAATTAAATATTTGTTTTGTGTGGATAGGGCAAGAAAATATTTTTTTTTTAATTTTTCAAAAAAAAGCAAAGGGGTAGTCCATGGTTTTTTTGGCGAAAAATATTTTTTTCCCACTATCTGCAAAAAACTATAGTCGAATGAAAGCTAATTCGGTTCTCTATCCAACGCAATAGAAATCATGTCGATATCTAGAAAAGTGAGCAAGCTATGACCAAAAAGGTAAGCAGTTCTACTACTGTCTCTTTCCAGCCACTTTTTAGTACAACTGGTTACCTTTTTGGTCCTAACTTGCTAAGTTTTCACTATATCGAAATGGTTTTTTTTTTATTGTATAGCGAAGCGTATTGGCTTTAATTAAATATTTGTTTTTTGTGGATAGGGTAAGAAAATATTTTTTTTAAATTTTTCAAAAAAAAGCAAAGGGGGTAGTCCATGGTTTTTTTTGGCGAAAAATATTTTTTTCCCACTATCTGCAAAAAACTATAGTCGAATGAAAGCTAATTCGGTTCTCTATCCAACGCAATAGAAATCATGTCGATATCTAGAAAAGTGAGCAAGCTATGACCAAAAAGGTAAGCAGTTCTACTACTGTCTCTTTCCAGCCACTTTTTAGTACAACTGGTTACCTTTTTGGTCCTAACTTGCTAAGTTTTCACTATATCGACTTGGTTTTTTTTTGATTGTATAGCGAAGCGTATTGGCTTTAATTAAATATTTGTTTTTTGTGGATAGGGTAAGAAAATATTTTTTTTAAATTTTTCAAAAAAAAGCAAAGGGGGTAGTCCATGGTTTTTTTTGGCGAAAAATATTTTTTTCCCACTATCTGCAAAAAACTATAGTCGAATGAAAGCTAATTCGGTTCTCTATCCAACGCAATAGAAATCATGTCGATATCTAGAAAAGTGAGCAAGCTATGACCAAAAAGGTAAGCAGTTCTACTACTGTCTCTTTCCAGCCACTTTTTAGTACAACTTTTGGTCCTAACTTGCTAAGTTTTCACTATATCGACTTAGTTTTTTTTGATTGTATAGCGAAGCGTATTGGCTTTAATTAAATATTTGTTTTTTGTGGATAGGGTAAGAAAATATTTTTTTTAAATTTTTCACAAAAAAGCAAAGGGGGTAGTCCATGGTTTTTTTTGGCGAAAAATATTTTTTTCCCACTATCTGCAAAAAACTATAGTCGAATGAAAGCTAATTCGGTTCTCTATCCAACGCAATAGAAATCATGTCGATATCTAGAAAAGTGAGCAAGCTATGACCAAAAAGGTAAGCAGTTCTACTACTGTCTCTTTCCAGCCACTTTTTAGTACAACTGGTTACCTTTTTGGTCCTAACTTGCTAAGTTTTCACTATATCGACTTGGTTTTTTTTGATTGTATAGCGAAGCGTATTGGCTTTAATTAAATATTTGTTTTGTGTGGATAGGGTAAGAAAATATTTTTTTTTAATTTTTCAAAAAAAAGCAAAGGGGGTAGTCCATGGTTTTTTTTGGCGAAAAATATTTTTTTCCCACTATCTGCAAAAAACTATAGTCGAATGAAAGCTAATTCGGTTCTCTATCCAACGTAATAGAAATCATGTCGATATCTAGAAAAGTGAGCAAGCTATGACCAAAAAGGTAAGCAGTTCTACTACTGTCTCTTTCCGGCCACTTTTTAGTACAACTGGTTACCTTTTTGGTCCTAACTTGCTAAGTTTTCACTATATCGACTTGGTTTTTTTTGATTGTATAGCGAAGCGTATTGGCTTTAATTAAATATTTGTTTTGTGTGGATAGGGCAAGAAAATATTTTTTTTTAATTTTTCAAAAAAAAGCAAAGGGGGTAGTCCATGGTTTTTTTTGGCGAAAAATATTTTTTTCCCACTATCTGCAAAAAACTATAGTCGAATGAAAGCTAATTCGGTTCTCTATCCAACGCAATAGAAATCATGTCGATATCTAGAAAAGTGAGCAAGCTATGACCAAAAAGGTAAGCAGTTCTACTACTGTCTCTTTCCAGCCACTTTTTAGTACAACTGGTTACATTTTTGGTCCTAACTTGCTAAGTTTTCACTATATCGACTTGGTTTTTTTTGATTGTATAGCGAAGCGTATTGGCTTTAATTAAATATTTGTTTTTTGTGGATAGGGTAAGAAAATATTTTTTTTAATTTTTCAAAAAAAAGCAAAGGGGGTAGTCCATGGTTTTTTTTGGCGAAAAATATTTTTTTCCCACTATCTGCAAAAAACTATAGTCGAATGAAAGCTAATTCGGTTCTCTATCCAACGTAATAGAAATCATGTCGATATCTAGAAAAGTGAGCAAGCTATGACCAAAAAGGTAAGCAGTTCTACTACTGTCTCTTTCCAGCCACTTTTTAGTACAACTGGTTACCTTTTTGGTCCTAACTTGCTAAGTTTTCACTATATCGACTTGGTTTTTTTTTATTGTATAGCGAAGCGTATTGGCTTTAATTAAATATTTGTTTTGTGTGGATAGGGCAAGAAAATATTTTTTTTTAATTTTTCAAAAAAAAGCAAAGGGGGTAGTCCATGGTTTTTTTTGGCGAAAAATATTTTTTTCCCACTATCTGCAAAAAACTATAGTCGAATGAAAGCTAATTCGGTTCTCTATCCAACGTAATAGAAATCATGTCGATATCTAGAAAAGTGAGCAAGCTATGACCAAAAAGGTAAGCAGTTCTACTACTGTTTCTTTCCAGCCACTTTTTAGTACAACTGGTTATCTTTTTGGTCCTAACTTGCTAAGTTTTCACTATATCGACTTGGTTTTTTTTGATTGTTTAGCGAAGCGTATTGGTTTTAATTAAATATTTGTTTTTTGTGGATAGGGCAAGAAAATATTTTTTTTTAATTTTTCAAAAAAAAGCAAAGGGGGTAGTCCATGGTTTTTTTTGGCGAAAAATATTTTTTTCCCAATATCTGCAAAAAACTATAGTCGAATGAAAGCTAATTCGGTTCTCTATCCAACGCAATAGAAATCATGTCGATATCTAGAAAAGTGAGCAAGCTATGACCAAAAAGGTAAGCAGTTCTACTACTGTCTCTTTCCGGCCACTTTTTAGTACAACTGGTTACCTTTTTGGTCCTAACTTGCTAAGTTTTCACTATATCGACTTGGTTTTTTTTGATTGTATAGCGAAGCGTATTGGCTTTAATTAAATTTTTGTTTTTTGTGGATAGGGTAAGAAAATATTTTTTTTAAATTTTTCAAAAAAAAGCAAAGGGGGTAGTCCATGGTTTTTTTTGGCGAAAAATATTTTTTTCCCACTATCTGCAAAAAACTATAGTCGAATGAAAGCTAATTCGGTTCTCTATCCAACGCAATAGAAATCATGTCGATGTCTAGAAAAGTGAGCAAGCTATGACCAAAAAGATAAGCAGTTCTACTACTGTCTCTTTCCAGCCACTTTTTAGTACAACTGGTTACCTTTTTGGTCCTAACTTGCTAAGTTTTCACTATATCGACTTGGTTTTTTTTGATTGTATAGCGAAGCGTATTGGCTTTAATTAAATATTTGTTTTTTGTGGATAGGGTAAGAAAATATTTTTTTTAAATTTTTCAAAAAAAAGCAAAGGGGGTAGTCCATGGTTTTTTTTGGCGAAAAATATTTTTTTCCCACTATCTGCAAAAAACTATAGTCGAATGAAAGCTAATTCGGTTCTCTATCCAACGCAATAGAAATCATGTCGATGTCTAGAAAAGTGAGCAAGCTATGACCAAAAAGATAAGCAGTTCTACTACTGTCTCTTTCCAGCCACTTTTTAGTACAACTGGTTACCTTTTTGGTCCTAACTTGCTAAGTTTTCACTATATCGACTTGGTTTTTTTTGATTGTATAGCGAAGCGTATTGGCTTTAATTAAATATTTGTTTTTTGTGGATAGGGTAAGAAAATATTTTTTTTAAATTTTTCAAAAAAAAGCAAAGGGGGTAGTCCATGGTTTTTTTTTGGCGAAAAATATTTTTTTCCCACTATCTGCAAAAAACTATATTCGAATGAAAGCTAATTCGGTTCTCTATCCAACGCAATAGAAATCATGTCGATATCTAGAAAAGTGAGCAAGCTATGACCAAAAAGGTAAGCAGTTCTACTACTGTCTCTTTCCAGCCACTTTTTAGTACAACTGGTTACCTTTTTGGTCCTAACTTGCTAAGTTTTCACTATATCGACTTGGTTTTTTTTGATTGTATAGAGAAGCGTATTGGCTTTAATTAAACATTTGTTTTTTGTGGATAGGGTAAGAAAATATTTTTTTTAAATTTTTCAAAAAAAAGCAAAGGGGGTAGTCCATGGTTTTTTTTGGCGAAAAATATTTTTTTCCCACTATCTGCATAAAACTATAGTCGAATGAAAGCTAATTCGGTTCTCTATCCAACGCAATAGAAATCATGTCGATATCTAGAAAAGTGAGCAAGCTATGACCAAAAAGATAAGCAGTTCTACTACTGTCTCTTTCCAGCCACTTTTTAGTACAACTGGTTACCTTTTTGGTCCTAATTTGCTAAGTTTTCAATATATCGACTTGGTTTTTTTTGATTGTATAGCGAAGCGTATTGGCTTTAATTAAATATTTGTTTTTTGTGGATAGGGTAAGAAAATATTTTTTTTAAATTTTTCAAAAAAAAGCAAAGGGGGTAGTCCATGGTTTTTTTTGTCGAAAAATATTTTTTTCCCACTATCTGCAAAAAACTATAGTCGAATGAAAGCTAATTCGGTTCTCTATCCAACGCAATAGAAATCATGTCGATGTCCAGAAAAGTGAGCAAGCTATGACCAAAAAGATAAGCAGTTCTACTACTGTCTCTTTCCAGCCACTTTTTAGTACAACTGGTTACCTTTTTGGTCCTAACTTGCTAAGTTTTCACTATATCGACTTGGTTTTTTTTGATTGTATAGCGAAGCGTATTGGCTTTAATTAAATATTTGTTTTTTGTGGATAGGGTAAGAAAATATTTTTTTTAAATTTTTCAAAAAAAAGCAAAGGGGGTAGTCCATGGTTTTTTTTGGCGAAAAATATTTTTTTCCCACTATCTGCAAAAAACTATAGTCGAATGAAAGCTAATTCGGTTCTCTATCCAACGCAATAGAAATCATGTCGATGTCTAGAAAAGTGAGCAAGCTATGACCAAAAAGATAAGCAGTTCTACTACTGTCTCTTTCCAGCCACTTTTTAGTACAACTGGTTACCTTTTTGGTCCTAACTTGCTAAGTTTTCACTATATCGACTTGGTTTTTTTTGATTGTATAGCGAAGCGTATTGGTTTTAATTAAATATTTGTTTTTTGTGGATAGGGTAAGAAAATATTTTTTTTAAATTTTTCAAAAAAAAGCAAAGGGGGTAGTCCATGGTTTTTTTTGGCGAAAAATATTTTTTTCCCACTATCTGCAAAAAACTATAGTCGAATGAAAGCTAATTCGGTTCTCTATCCAACGCAATAGAAATCATGTCGATATCTAGAAAAGTGAGCAAGCTATGACCAAAAAGGTAAGCAGTTCTACTACTGTCTCTTTCCAGCCACTTTTTAGTACAACTGGTTACCTTTTTGGTCCTAACTTGCTAAGTTTTCACTATATCGACTTGGTTTTTTTTGATTGTATAGCGAAGCGTATTGGCTTTAATTAAATATTTGTTTTTTGTGGATAGGGTAAGAAAATATTTTTTTTAAATTTTTCAAAAAAAAGCAAAGGGGGTAGTCCATGGTTTTTTTTGGCGAAAAATATTTTTTTCCCACTATCTGCAAAAAACTATAGTCGAATGAAAGCTAATTCGGTTCTCTATCCAACGCAATAGAAATCATGTCGATGTCTAGAAAAGTGAGCAAGCTATGACCAAAAAGATAAGCAGTTCTACTACTGTCTCTTTCCAGCCACTTTTTAGTACAACTGGTTACCTTTTTGGTCCTAACTTGCTAAGTTTTCACTATATCGACTTGGTTTTTTTTGATTGTATAGCGAAGCGTATTGGCTTTAATTAAATATTTGTTTTTTGTGGATAGGGTAAGAAAATATTTTTTTTTAATTTTTCAAAAAAAAGCAAAGGGGGTAGTCCATGGTTTTTTTTGGCGAAAAATATTTTTTTCCCACTATCTGCAAAAAACTATAGTCGAATGAAAGCTAATTCGGTTCTCTATCCAACGCAATAGAAATCATGTCGATGTCTAGAAAAGTGAGCAAGCTATGACCAAAAAGATAAGCAGTTCTACTACTGTCTCTTTCCAGCCACTTTTTAGTACAACTGGTTACCTTTTTGGTCCTAACTTGCTAAGTTTTCACTATATCGACTTGGTTTTTTTTGATTGTATAGCGAAGCGTATTGGCTTTAATTAAATATTTGTTTTTTGTGGATAGGGTAAGAAAATATTTTTTTTTAATTTTTCAAAAAAAAGCAAAGGGGGTAGTCCATGGTTTTTTTTTGGCGAAAAATATTTTTTTCCCACTATCTGCAAAAAACTATAGTCGAATGAAAGCTAATTCGGTTCTCTATCCAACGCAATAGAAATCATGTCGATGTCTAGAAAAGTGAGCAAGCTATGACCAAAAAGATAAGCAGTTCTACTACTGTCTCTTTCCAGCCACTTTTTAGTACAACTGGTTACCTTTTTGGTCCTAACTTGCTAAGTTTTCACTATATCGACTTGGTTTTTTTTGATTGTATAGCGAAGCGTATTGGCTTTAATTAAATATTTGTTTTTTGTGGATAGGGTAAGAAAATATTTTTTTTTAATTTTTCAAAAAAAAGCAAAGGGGGTAGTCCATGGTTTTTTTTGGCGAAAAATATTTTTTTCCCACTATCTGCAAAAAACTATAGTCGAATGAAAGCTAATTCGGTTCTCTATCCAACGCAATAGAAATCATGTCGATGTCTAGAAAAGTGAGCAAGCTATGACCAAAAAGATAAGCAGTTCTACTACTGTCTCTTTCCAGCCACTTTTTAGTACAACTGGTTACCTTTTTGGTCCGAACTTGCTAAGTTTTCACTATATCGACTTGGTTTTTTTTGATTGTATAGCGAAGCGTATTGGCTTTAATTAAATATTTGTTTTTTGTGGATAGGGTAAGAAAATATTTTTTTTAAATTTTTCAAAAAAAAGCAAAGGGGGTAGTCCATGGTTTTTTTTGGCGAAAAATATTTTTTTCCCACTATCTGCAAAAAACTATAGTCGAATGAAAGCTAATTCGGTTCTCTATCCAACGCAATAGAAATCATGTCGATATCTAGAAAAGTGAGCAAGCTATGACCAAAAAGGTAAGCAGTTCTACTACTGTCTCTTTCCAGCCACTTTTTAGTACAACTGGTTACCTTTTTGGTCCTAACTTGCTAAGTTTTCACTATATCGACTTGATTTTTTTTGATTGTCTAGCGAAGCGTATTGGCTTTAATTAAATATTTGTTTTTTGTGGATAGGGTAAGAAAATATTTTTTTTAAATTTTTCAAAAAAAAGCAAAGGGGGTAGTCCATGGTTTTTTTTGGCGAAAAATATTTTTTTCCCACTATCTGCAAAAAACTATAGTCGAATGAAAGCTAATTCGGTTCTCTATCCAACGCAATAGAAATCATGTCGATGTCTAGAAAAGTGAGCAAGCTATGACCAAAAAGATAAGCAGTTCTACTACTGTCTCTTTCCAGCCACTTTTTAGTACAACTGGTTACCTTTTTGGTCCTAACTTGCTAAGTTTTCACTATATCGACTTGGTTTTTTTTGATTGTATAGCGAAGCGTATTGGCTTTAATTAAATATTTGTTTTTTGTGGATAGGGTAAGAAAATATTTTTTTTTAATTTTTCAAAAAAAAGCAAAAGGGGTAGTCCATGGTTTTTTTTGGCAAAAAATATTTTTTTCCCACTATCTGCAAAAAACTATAGTCGAATGAAAGCTAATTCGGTTCTCTATCCAACGCAATAGAAATCATGTCGATGTCTAGAAAAGTGAGCAAGCTATGACCAAAAAGGTAAGCAGTTCTACTACTGTCTCTTTCCAGCCACTTTTTAGTACAACTGGTTACCTTTTTGGTCCTAACTTGCTAAGTTTTCACTATATCGACTTGGTTTTTTTTGATTGTATAGCGAAGCGTATTGGCTTTAATTAAATATTTGTTTTTTGTGGATAGGGTAAGAAAATATTTTTTTTTAATTTTTCAAAAAAAAGCAAAGGGGGTAGTCCATGGTTTTTTTTGGCGAAAAATATTTTTTTCCCACTATCTGCAAAAAACTATAGTCGAATGAAAGCTAATTCGGTTCTCTATCCAACGCAATAGAAATCATGTCGATATCTAGAAAAGTGAGCAAGCTATGACCAAAAAGGTAAGCAGTTCTACTACTGTCTCTTTCCGGCCACTTTTTAGTACAACTGGTTACCTTTTTGGTCCTAACTTGCTAAGTTTTCACTATATCGACTTGGTTTTTTTTGATTGTATAGCGAAGCGTATTGGCTTTAATTAAATATTTGTTTTTTGTGGATAGGGTAAGAAAATATTTTTTTTAAATTTTTCAAGAAAAAGCAAAGGGGGTAGTCCATGGTTTTTTTTGGCGAAAAATATTTTTTCCCACTATCTGCAAAAAACTATAGTCGAATGAAAGCTAATTCGGTTCTCTATCCAACGCAATAGAAATCATGTCGATGTCTAGAAAAGTGAGCAAGCTATGACCAAAAAGATAAGCAGTTCTACTACTGTCTCTTTCCAGCCACTTTTTAGTACAACTGGTTACCTTTTTGGTCCTAACTTGCTAAGTTTTCACTATATCGACTTGGTTTTTTTTGATTGTATAGCGAAGCGTATTGGCTTTAATTAAATATTTGTTTTTTGTGGATAGGGTAAGAAAATATTTTTTTTAAATTTTTCAAAAAAAAGCAAAGGGGGTAGTCCATGGTTTTTTTTGGCGAAAAATATTTTTTTCCCACTATCGGCAAAAAACTATAGTCGAATGAAAGCTAATTCGGTTCTCTATCCAACGCAATAGAAATCATGTCAATATCTAGAAAAGTGAGCAAGCTATGACCAGAAAGGTAAGCAGTTCTACTACTGTCTCTTTCCAGCCACTTTTTAGTACAACTGGTTACCTTTTTGGTCCTAACTTGCTAAGTTTTCACTATATCGACTTGGTTTTTTTTGATTGTATAGCGAAGCGTATTGGCTTTAATTAAATATTTGTTTTTTGTGGATAGGGTAAGAAAATATTTTTTTTAAGTTTTTCAAAAAAAAGCAAAGGGGGTAGTCCATGGTTTTTTTTGGCGAAAAATATTTTTTTCCCACTATCTGCAAAAAACTATATTCGAATGAAAGCTAATTCGGTTCTCTATCCAACGCAATAGAAATCATGTCGATATCTAGAAAAGTGAGCAAGCTATGACCAAAAAGGTAAGCAGTTCTACTACTGTCTCTTTCCAGCCACTTTTTAGTACAACTGGCTACCTTTTTGGTCCTAACTTGCTAAGTTTTCACTATATCGACTTGGTTTTTTTTGATTGTATAGCGAAGCGTACTGGCTTTAATTAAATATTTGTTTTTTGTGGATAGGGTAAGAAAATATTTTTTTTAAATTTTTCAAAAAAAAGCAAAGGGGGTAGTCCATGGTTTTTTTTGGCGAAAAATATTTTTTTCCCACTATCGGCAAAAAACTATAGTCGAATGAAAGCTAATTCGGTTCTCTATCCAACGCAATAGAAATCATGTCGATATCTAGAAAAGTGAGCAAGCTATGACCAAAAAGGTAAGCAGTTCTACTACTGTCTCTTTCCAGCCACTTTTTAGTACAACTGGTTACCTTTTTGGTCCTAACTTGCTAAGTTTTCACTATATCGACTTGGTTTTTTTTGATTGTATAGCGAAGAGTATTGGCTTTAATTAAATATTTGTTTTTTGTGGATAGGGTAAGAAAATATTTTTTTTTAATTTTTCAAAAAAAAGCAAAGGGGGTAGTCCATGGTTTTTTTTGGCGAAAAATATTTTTTTCCCACTATCTGCAAAAAACTATAGTCGAATGAAAGCTAATTCGGTTCTCTATCCAACGCAATAGAAATCATGTCGATATCTAGAAAAGTGAGCAAGCTATGACCAAAAAGGTAAGCAGTTCTACTACTGTCTCTTTCCAGCCACTTTTTAGTACAACTGGTTACCTTTTTGGTCCTAACTTGCTAAGTTTTCACTATATCGACTTGGTTTTTTTTGATTGTATAGCGAAGCGTATTGGCTTTAATTAAATATTTGTTTTTTGTGGATAGGGTAAGAAAATATTTTTTTTAAATTTTTCAAAAAAAAGCAAAGGGGGTAGTCCATGGTTTTTTTTGGCGAAAAATATTTTTTTCCCACTATCTGCAAAAAACTATAGTCGAATGAAAGCTAATTCGGTTCTCTATCCAACGCAATAGAAATCATGTCGATATCTAGAAAAGTGAGCAAGCTATGACCAAAAAGGTAAGCAGTTCTACTACTGTCTCTTTCCAGCCACTTTTTAGTACAACTGGTTACCTTTTTGGTCCTAACTTGCTAAGTTTTCACTATATCGACTTGGTTTTTTTTGATTGTATAGCGAAGCGTATTGGCTTTAATTAAATATTTGTTTTTTGTGGATAGGGTAAGAAAATATTTTTTTTAAATTTTTCAAAAAAAAGCAAAGGGGGTAGTCCATGGTTTTTTTTGGCGAAAAATATTTTTTTCCCACTATCGGCAAAAAACTATAGTCGAATGAAAGCTAATTCGGTTCTCTATCCAACGCAATAGAAATCATGTCGATATCTAGAAAAGTGAGCAAGCTATGACCAAAAAGGTAAGCAGTTCTACTACTGTCTCTTTCCAGCCACTTTTTAGTACAACTGGTTACCTTTTTGGTCCTAACTTGCTAAGTTTTCACTATATCGACTTGGTTTTTTTTGATTGTATAGCGAAGCGTATTGGCTTTAATTAAATATTTGTTTTTTGTGGATAGGGTAAGAAAATATTTTTTTTAAATTTTTCAAAAAAAAGCAAAGGGGGTAGTCCATGGTTTTTTTTGGCGAAAAATATTTTTTTCCCACTATCTGCAAAAAACTATAGTCGAATGAAAGCTAATTCGGTTCTCTATCCAACGCAATAGAAATCATGTCGATATCTAGAAAAGTGAGCAAGCTATGACCAAAAAGGTAAGCAGTTCTACTACTGTCTCTTTCCAGCCACTTTTTAGTACAACTGGTTACCTTTTTGGTCCTAACTTGCTAAGTTTTCACTATATCGACTTGGTTTTTTTTGATTGTATAGCGAAGCGTATTGGCTTTAATTAAATATTTGTTTTTTGTGGATAGGGTAAGAAAATATTTTTTTTAAATTTTTCAAAAAAAAGCAAAGGGGGTAGTCCATGGTTTTTTTTGGCGAAAAATATTTTTTTCCCACTATCTGCAAAAAACTATAGTCGAATGAAAGCTAATTCGGTTCTCTATCCAACGCAATAGAAATCATGTCGATATCTAGAAAAGTGAGCAAGCTATGACCAAAAAGGTAAGCAGTTCTACTACTGTCTCTTTCCAGCCACTTTTTAGTACAACTGGTTACCTTTTTGGTCCTAACTTGCTAAGTTTTCACTATATCGACTTGGTTTTTTTTGATTGTATAGCGAAGCGTATTGGCTTTAATTAAATATTTGTTTTTTGTGGATAGGGTAAGAAAATATTTTTTTTTAATTTTTCAAAAAAAAGCAAAGGGGGTAGTCCATGGTTTTTTTTGGCGAAAAATATTTTTTTCCCACTATCTGCAAAAAACTATAGTCGAATGAAAGCTAATTCGGTTCTCTATCCAACGCAATAGAAATCATGTCGATATCTAGAAAAGTGAGCAAGCTATGACCAAAAAGGTAAGCAGTTCTACTACTGTCTCTTTCCAGCCACTTTTTAGTACAACTGGTTACCTTTTTGGTCCTAACTTGCTAAGTTTTCACTATATCGACTTGGTTTTTTTTGATTGTATAGCGAAGCGTATTGGCTTTAATTAAATATTTGTTTTTTGTGGATAGGGTAAGAAAATATTTTTTTTAAATTTTTCAAAAAAAAGCAAAGGGGGTAGTCCATGGTTTTTTTTGGCGAAAAATATTTTTTTCCCACTATCGGCAAAAAACTATAGTCGAATGAAAGCTAATTCGGTTCTCTATCCAACGCAATAGAAATCATGTCGATATCTAGAAAAGTGAGCAAGCTATGACCAAAAAGGTAAGCAGTTCTACTACTGTCTCTTTCCAGCCACTTTTTAGTACAACTGGTTACCTTTTTGGTCCTAACTTGCTAAGTTTTCACTATATCGACTTGGTTTTTTTTTGATTGTATAGCGAAGCGTATTGGCTTTAATTAAATATTTGTTTTTTGTGGATAGGGTAAGAAAATATTTTTTTTAAATTTTTCAAAAAAAAGCAAAGGGGGTAGTCCATGGTTTTTTTTGGCGAAAAATATTTTTTTCCCACTATCTGCAAAAAACTATAGTCGAATGAAAGCTAATTCGGTTCTCTATCCAACGCAATAGAAATCATGTCGATATCTAGAAAAGTGAGCAAGCTATGACCAAAAAGGTAAGCAGTTCTACTACTGTCTCTTTCCAGCCACTTTTTAGTACAACTGGTTACCTTTTTGGTCCTAACTTGCTAAGTTTTCACTATATCGACTTGGTTTTTTTGGATTGTATAGCGAAGCGTATTGGCTTTAATTAAATATTTGTTTTTTGTGGATAGGGTAAGAAAATATTTTTTTTAAATTTTTCAAAAAAAAGCAAAGGGGGTAGTCCATGGTTTTTTTTGGCGAAAAATATTTTTTTCCCACTATCGGCAAAAAACTGTAGTCGAATGAAAGCTAATTCGGTTCTCTATCCAACGCAATAGAAATCATGTCGATATCTAGAAAAGTGAGCAAGCTATGACCAAAAAGGTAAGCAGTTCTACTACTGTCTCTTTCCAGCCACTTTTTAGTACAACTGGTTACCTTTTTGGTCCCAACTTGCTAAGTTTTCACTATATCGACTTGGTTTTTTTTGATTGTATAGCGAAGCGTATTGGCTTTAATTAAATATTTGTTTTTTGTGGATAGGGCAAGAAAATATTTTTTTTTAATTTTTCAAAAAAAAGCAAAGGGGGTAGTCCATGGTTTTTTTTGGCGAAAAATATTTTTTTCCCACTATCGGCAAAAAACTATAGTCGAATGAAAGCTAATTCGGTTCTCTATCCAACGCAATAGAAATCATGTCGATATCTAGAAAAATGAGCAAGCTATGACCAAAAAGGTAAGCAGTTCTACTACTGTCTCTTTCCAGCCACTTTTTAGTACAACTGGTTACCTTTTTGGTCCTAACTTGCTAAGTTTTCACTATATCGACTTGGTTTTTTTTGATTGTATAGCGAAGCGTATTAGCTTTAATTAAATATTTGTTTTTTGTGGATAGGGTAAGAAAATATTTTTTTTTTAATTTTTCAAAAAAAAGCAAAGGGGGTAGTCCATGGTTTTTTTTGGCGAAAAATATTTTTTTCCCACTATCTGCAAAAAACTATAGTCGAATGAAAGCTAATTCGGTTCTCTATCCAACGCAATAGAAATCATGTCGATATCTAGAAAAGTGAGCAAGCTATGACCAAAAAGGTAAGCAGTTCTACTACTGTCTCTTTCCAGCCACTTTTTAGTACAACTGGTTACCTTTTTGGTCCTAACTTGCTAAGTTTTCACTATATCGACTTGATTTTTTTTGATTGTATAGCGAAGCGTATTGGCTTTAATTAAATATTTGTTTTTTGTGGATAGGGTAAGAAAATATTTTTTTTATATTTTTCAAAAAAAAGCAAAGGGGGTAGTCCATGGTTTTTTTTGGCGAAAAATATTTTTTTCCCACTATCTGCAAAAAACTATAGTCGAATGAAAGCTAATTCGGTTCTCTATCCAACGCAATAGAAATCATGTCGATGTCTAGAAAAGTGAGCAAGCTATGACCAAAAAGGTAAGCAGTTCTACTACTGTCTCTTTCCAGCCACTTTTTAGTACAACTGGTTACCTTTTTGGTCCTAACTTGCTAAGTTTTCACTATATCGACTTGGTTTTTTTTTGATTGTATAGCGAAGCGTATTGGCTTTAATTAAATATTTGTTTTTTGTGGATAGGGTAAGAAAATATTTTTTTTATATTTTTCAAAAAAAAGCAAAGGGGGTAGTCCATGGTTTTTTTTGGCGAAAAATATTTTTTTCCCACTATCGGCAAAAAACTATAGTCGAATGAAAGCTAATTCGGTTCTCTATCCAACGCAATAGAAATCATGTCGATATCTAGAAAAGTGAGCAAGCTATGACCAAAAAGGTAAGCAGTTCTACTACTGTCTCTTTCCAGCCACTTTTTAGTACAACTGGTTACCTTTTTGGTCCTAACTTGCTAAGTTTTCACTATATCGACTTGGTTTTTTTTGATTGTATAGCGAAGCGTATTGGCTTTAATTAAATATTTGTTTTTTGTGGATAGGGTAAGAAAATATTTTTTTTTAATTTTTCAAAAAAAAGCAAAGGGGGTAGTCCATGGTTTTTTTTGGCGAAAAATATTTTTTTCCCACTATCTGCAAAAAAACTATAGTCGAATGAAAGCTAATTCGGTTCTCTATCCAACGCAATAGAAATCATGTCGATATCTAGAAAAGTGAGCAAGCTATGACCAAAAAGGTAAGCAGTTCTACTACTGTCTCTTTCCAGCTACTTTTTAGTACAACTGGTTACCTTTTTGGTCCTAACTTGCTAAGTTTTCACTATATCGACTTGATTTTTTTTGATTGTATAGCGAAGCGTATTGGCTTTAATTAAATATTTGTTTTTTGTGGATAGGGTAAGAAAATATTTTTTTTATATTTTTCAAAAAAAAGCAAAGGGGGTAGTCCATGTTTTTTTTTGGCGAAAAATATTTTTTTCCCACTATCTGCAAAAAACTATAGTCGAATGAAAGCTAATTCGGTTCTCTATCCAACGCAATAGAAATCATGTCGATGTCTAGAAAAGTGAGCAAGCTATGACCAAAAAGGTAAGCAGTTGTACTACTGTCTCTTTCCAGCCACTTTTTAGTACAACTGGTTACCTTTTTGGTCCTAACTTGCTAAGTTTTCACTATATCGACTTGGTTTTTTTTTGATTGTATAGCGAAGCGTATTGGCTTTAATTAAATATTTGTTTTTTGTGGATAGGGTAAGAAAATATTTTTTTTATATTTTTCAAAAAAAAGCAAAGGGGGTAGTCCATGGTTTTTTTTGGCGAAAAATATTTTTTTCCCACTATCGGCAAAAAACTATAGTCGAATGAAAGCTAATTCGGTTCTCTATCCAACGCAATAGAAATCATGTCGATATCTAGAAAAGTGAGCAAGCTATGACCAAAAAGGTAAGCAGTTCTACTACTGTCTCTTTCCAGCCACTTTTTAGTACAACTGGTTACCTTTTTGGTCCTAACTTGCTAAGTTTTCACTATATCGACTTGGTTTTTTTTTGATTGTATAGCGAAGCGTATTGGCTTTAATTAAATATTTGTTTTTTGTGGATAGGGTAAGAAAATATTTTTTTTTAATTTTTCAAAAAAAAGCAAAGGGGGTAGTCCATGGTTTTTTTTGGCGAAAAATATTTTTTTCCCACTATCTGCAAAAAACTATAGTCGAATGAAAGCTAATTCGGTTCTCTATCCAACGCAATAGAAATCATGTCGATGTCTAGAAAAGTGAGCAAGCTATGACCAAAAAGGTAAGCAGTTCTACTACTGTCTCTTTCCAGCCACTTTTTAGTACAACTGGTTACCTTTTTGGTCCTAACTTGCTAAGTTTTCACTATATCGACTTGGTTTTTTTTTTATTGTATAGCGAAGCGTATTGGCTTTAATTAAATTTTTGTTTTTTGTGGATAGGGTAAGAAAATATTTTTTTTTAATTTTTCAAAAAAAAGCAAAGGGGGTAGTCCATGGTTTTTTTTGGCGAAAAATATTTTTTTCCCACTATCTGCAAAAAACTATAGTCGAATGAAAGCTAATTCGGTTCTCTATCCAACGCAATAGAAATCATGTCGATGTCTAGAAAAGTGAGCAAGCTATGACCAAAAAGGTAAGCAGTTCTACTACTGTCTCTTTCCAGCCACTTTTTAGTACAACTGGTTACCTTTTTGGTCCTAACTTGCTAAGTTTTCACTATATCGACTTGGTTTTTTTTGATTGTATAGCGAAGCGTATTGGCTTTAATTAAATATTTGTTTTTTGTGGATAGGGTAAGAAAATATTTTTTTTTAATTTTTCAAAAAAAAGCAAAGGGGGTAGTCCATGGTTTTTTTTGGCGAAAAATATTTTTTTCCCACTATCGGCAAAAAACTATAGTCGAATGAAAGCTAATTCGGTTCTCTATCCAACGCAATAGAAATCATGTCGATATCTAGAAAAGTGAGCAAGCTATGACCAAAAAGGTAAGCAGTTCTACTACTGTCTCTTTCCAGCCACTTTTTAGTACAACTGGTTACCTTTTTGGTCCTAACTTGCTAAGTTTTCACTATATCGACTTGGTTTTTTTTGATTGTATAGCGAAGCGTATTGGCTTTAATTAAATATTTGTTTTTTGTGGATAGGGTAAGAAAATATTTTTTTTTAATTTTTCAAAAAAAAGCAAAGGGGGTAGTCCATGGTTTTTTTTGGCGAAAAATATTTTTTTCCCACTATCTGCAAAAAACTATAGTCGAATGAAAGCTAATTCGGTTCTCTATCCAACGCAATAGAAATCATGTCGATATCTAGAAAAGTGAGCAAGCTATGACCAAAAAGGTAAGCAGTTCTACTACTGTCTCTTTCCGGCCACTTTTTAGTACAACTGGTTACCTTTTTGGTCCTAACTTGCTAAGTTTTCACTATATCGACTTGGTTTTTTTTGATTGTATAGCGAAGCGTATTGGCTTTAATTAAATATTTGTTTTTTGTGGATAGGGTAAGAAAATATTTTTTTTTAATTTTTCAAAAAAAAGCAAAGGGGGTAGTCCATGGTTTTTTTTGGCGAAAAATATTTTTTTCCCACTATCTGCAAAAAACTATAGTCTAATGAAAGCTAATTCGGTTCTCTATCCAACGCAATAGAAATCATGTCGATATCTAGAAAAGTGAGCAAGCTATGACCAAAAAGGTTAGCAATTCTACTACTGTCTCTTTCCAGCCACTTTTTAGTACAACTGGTTACCTTTTTGGTCCTAACTTGCTAAGTTTTCACTATATCGACTTGGTTTTTTTTGATTGTATAGCGAAGCGTATTGGCTTTAATTAAATATTTGTTTTTTGTGGATAGGGTAAGAAAATATTTTTTTTAAATTTTTCAAAAAAAAGCAAAGGGGGTAGTCCATGGTTTTTTTTGGCGAAAAATATTTTTTTCCCACTATCTGAAAAAAACTATAGTCGAATGAAAGCTAATTCGGTTCTCTATCCAACGCAATAGAAATCATGTCGATATCTAGAAAAGTGAGCAAGCTATGACCAAAAAGGTAAGCAGTTCTACTACTGTCTCTTTCCAGCCACTTTTTAGTACAACTGGTTACCTTTTTGGTCCTAACTTGCTAAGTTTTCACTATATCGACTTGGTTTTTTTTGATTGTATAGCGAAGCGTATTGGCTTTAATTAAATATTTGTTTTTTGTGGATAGGGTAAGAAAATATTTTTTTTTAATTTTTCAAAAAAAAGCAAAGGGGGTAGTCCATGGTTTTTTTTGGCGAAAAATATTTTTTTCCCACTATCGGCAAAAAACTATAGTCGAATGAAAGCTAATTCGGTTCTCTATCCAACGCAATAGAAATCATGTCGATATCTAGAAAAGTGAGCAAGCTATGACCAAAAAGGTAAGCAGTTCTACTACTGTCTCTTTCCAGCCACTTTTTAGTACAACTGGTTACCTTTTTGGTCCTAACTTGCTAAGTTTTCACTATATCGACTTGGTTTTTTTTGATTGTATAGCGAAGCGTATTGGCTTTAATTAAATATTTGTTTTTTGTGGATAGGGTAAGAAAATATTTTTTTTTAATTTTTCAAAAAAAAGCAAAGGGGGTAGTCCATGGTTTTTTTTGGCGAAAAATATTTTTTTCCCACTATCGGCAAAAAACTATAGTCGAATGAAAGCTAATTCGGTTCTCTATCCAACGCAATAGAAATCATGTCGATATCTAGAAAAGTGAGCAAGCTATGACCAAAAAGGTAAGCAGTTCTACTACTGTCTCTTTCCAGCCACTTTTTAGTACAACTGGTTACCTTTTTGGTCCTAACTTGTTAAGTTTTCACTATATCGACTTGGTTTTTTTTGATTGTATAGCGAAGCGTATTGGCTTTAATTAAATATTTGTTTTTTGTGGATAGGGTAAGAAAATATTTCTTTTAAATTTTTCAAAAAAAAGCAAAGGGGGTAGTCCATGGTTTTTTTTGACGAAAAATATTTTTTTCCCACTTTCTGCAAAAAACTATAGTCGAATGAAAGCTAATTCGGTTCTCTATCCAACGCAATAGAAATCATGTCGATATCTAGAAAAGTGAGCAAGCTATGACCAAAAAGGTAAGCAGTTCTACTACTGTCTCTTTCCAGCCACTTTTTAGTACAACTGGTTACCTTTTTGGTCCTAACTTGCTAAGTTTTCACTATATCGACTTGGTTTTTTTTGATTGTATAGCGAAGCGTATTGGCTTTAATTAAATATTTGTTTTTTGTGGATAGGGTAAGAAAATATTTTTTTTAAATTTTTCAAAAAAAAGCAAAGGGGGTAGTCCATGGTTTTTTTTGGCGAAAAATATTTTTTTCCCACTATCTGCAAAAAACTATAGTCGAATGAAAGCTAATTCGGTTCTCTATCCAACGCAATAGAAATCATGTCGATATCTAGAAAAGTGAGCAAGCTATGACCAAAAAGGTAAGCAGTTCTACTACTGTCTCTTTCCAGCCACTTTTTAGTACAACTGGTTACCTTTTTGGTCCTAACTTGCTAAGTTTTCACTATATCGACTTGGTTTTTTTTGATTGTATAGCGAAGCGTATTGGCTTTAATTAAATATTTGTTTTTTGTGGATAGGGTAAGAAAATATTTTTTTTAAATTTTTCAAAAAAAAGCAAAGGGGGTAGTCCATGGTTTTTTTTGGCGAAAAATATTTTTTTCCCACTATCTGCAAAAAACTATAGTCGAATGAAAGCTAATTCGGTTCTCTATCCAACGCAATAGAAATCATGTCGATATCTAGAAAAGTGAGCAAGCTATGACCAAAAAGGTAAGCAGTTCTACTACTGTCTCTTTCCAGCCACTTTTTAGTACAACTGGTTACCTTTTTGGTCCTAACTTGCTAAGTTTTCACTATATCGACTTGGTTTTTTTTGATTGTATAGCGAAGCGTATTGGCTTTAATTAAATAATTGTTTTTTGTGGATAGGGTAAGAAAATATTTTTTTTAAATTTTTCAAAAAAAAAGCAAAGGGGGTAGTCCATGGTTTTTTTTGGCGAAAAATATTTTTTTCCCACTATCTGCAAAAAACTATAGTCGAATGAAAGCTAATTCGGTTCTCTATCCAACGCAATAGAAATCATGTCGATGTCTAGAAAAGTGAGCAAGCTATGACCAAAAAGGTAAGCAGTTCTACTACTGTCTCTTTCCAGCCACTTTTTAGTACAACTGGTTACCTTTTTGGTCCTAACTTGCTAAGTTTTCACTATATCGACTTGGTTTTTTTTGATTGTATAGCGAAGCGTATTGGCTTTAATTAAATATTTGTTTTTTGTGGATAGGGCAAGAAAATATTTTTTTTTAATTTTTCAAAAAAAAGCAAAGGGGGTAGTCCATGGTTTTTTTTGGCGAAAAATATTTTTTTCCCACTATCTGCAAAAAACTATAGTCGAATGAAAGCTAATTCGGTTCTCTATCCAACGCAATAGAAATCATGTCGATGTCTAGAAAAGTGAGCAAGCTATGACCAAAAAGGTAAGCAGTTCTACTACTGTCTCTTTCCAGCCACTTTTTAGTACAACTGGTTACCTTTTTGGTCCTAACTTGCTAAGTTTTCACTATATCGACTTGGTTTTTTTTGATTGTATAGCGAAGCGTATTGGCTTTAATTAAATATTTGTTTTTTGTGGATAGGGTAAGAAAATATTTTTTTTAAATTTTTCAAAAAAAAGCAAAGGGGGTAGTCCATGGTTTTTTTTGGCGAAAAATATTTTTTTCCCACTATCTGCAAAAAACTATAGTCGAATGAAAGCTAATTCGGTTCTCTATCCAACGCAATAGAAATCATGTCGATATCTAGAAAAGTGAGCAAGCTATGACCAAAAAGGTAAGCAGTTCTACTACTGTCTCTTTCCAGCCACTTTTTAGTACAACTGGTTACCTTTTTGGTCCTAACTTGCTAAGTTTTCACTATATCGACTTGGTTTTTTTTGATTGTATAGCGAAGCGTATTGGCTTTAATTAAATATTTGTTTTTTGTGGATAAGGCAAGAAAATATTTTTTTCCCACTATCGGCAAAAAACTATAGTCGAATGAAAGCTAATTCGGTTCTCTATCCAACGCAATAGAAATCATGTCGATATCTAGAAAAGTGAGCAAGCTATGACCAAAAAGGTAAGCAGTTCTACTACTGTCTCTTTCCAGCCACTTTTTAGTACAACTGGTTACCTTTTGGGTCCTAACTTGCTAAGTTTTCACTATATCGACTTGGTTTTTTTTGATTGTATAGCGAAGCGTATTGGCTTTAATTAAATATTTGTTTTTTGTGGATAGGGTAAGAAAATATTTTTTTTAAATTTTTCAAAAAAAAGCAAAGGGGGTAGTCCATGGTTTTTTTTGGCGAAAAATATTTTTTTCCCACTATCTGCAAAAAACTTTAGTCGAATGAAAACTAATTCGGTTCTCTATCCAACGCAATAGAAATCATGTCGATATCTAGAAAAGTGAGCAAGCTATGACCAAAAAGGTAAGCAGTTCTACTACTGTCTCTTTCCAGCCACTTTTTAGTACAACTGGTTACCTTTTTGGTCCTAACTTGCTAAGTTTTCACTATATCGACTTGGTTTTTTTTGATTGTATAGCGAAGCGTATTGGCTTTAATTAAATATTTGTTTTTTGTGGATAGGGTAAGAAAATATTTTTTTTAAATTTTTCAAAAAAAAGCAAAGGGGGTAGTCCATGGTTTTTTTTGGCGAAAAATATTTTTTTCCCACTATCTGCAAAAAACTATAGTCGAATGAAAGCTAATTCGGTTCTCTATCCAACGCAATAGAAATCATGTCGATATCTAGAAAAGTGAGCAAGCTATGACCAAAAAGGTAAGCAGTTCTACTACTGTCTCTTTCCAGCCACTTTTTAGTACAACTGGTTACCTTTTTGGTCCTAACTTGCTAAGTTTTCACTATATCGACTTGGTTTTTTTTGATTGTATAGCGAAGCGTATTGGCTTTAATTAAATATTTGTTTTTTGTGGATAGGGTAAGAAAATATTTTTTTTAAATTTTTCAAAAAAAAGCAAAGGGGGTAGTCCATGGTTTTTTTTGGCGAAAAATATTTTTTTCCCACTATCGGCAAAAAACTATAGTCGAATGAAAGCTAATTCGGTTCTCTATCCAACGCAATAGAAATCATGTCAATATCTAGAAAAGTGAGCAAGCTATGACCAGAAAGGTAAGCAGTTCTACTACTGTCTCTTTCCAGCCACTTTTTAGTACAACTGGTTACCTTTTTGGTCCTAACTTGCTAAGTTTTCACTATATCGACTTGGTTTTTTTTGATTGTATAGCGAAGCGTATTGGCTGTAATTAAATATTTGTTTTTTGTGGATAGGGTAAGAAAATATTTTTTTTAAATTTTTCAAAAAAAAGCAAAGGGGGTAGTCCATGGTTTTTTTTGGCGAAAAATATTTTTTTCCCACTATCTGCAAAAAACTATAGTCGAATGAAAGCTATGACCAAAAAGGTAAGCAGTTCTACTACTGTCTCTTTCCAGCCACTTTTTAGTACAACTGGTTACCTTTTTGGTCCTAACTTGCTAAGTTTTCACTATATCGACTTGGTTTTTTTTTGATTGTATAGCGAAGCGTATTGGCTTTAATTAAATATTTGTTTTTTGTGGATAGGGTAAGAAAATATTTTTTTTAAATTTTTCAAAAAAAAGCAAAGGGGGTAGTCCATGGTTTTTTTTGGCGAAAAATATTTTTTTCCTACTATCTGCAAAAAACTATAGTCGAATGAAAGCTAATTCGGTTCTCTATCCAACGCAATAGAAATCATGTCGATATCTAGAAAAGTGAGCAAGCTATGACCAAAAAGGTAAGCAGTTCTACTACTGTCTCTTTCCAGCCACTTTTTAGTACAACTGGTTACCTTTTTGGTCCTAACTTGCTAAGTTTTCACTATATCGACTTGGTTTTTTTTGATTGTATAGCGAAGCGTATTGGCTTTAATTAAATATTTGTTTTTTGTGGATAGGGTAAGAAAATATTTTTTTTAAATTTTTCAAAAAAAAGCAAAGGGGGTAGTCCATGGTTTTTTTTGGCGAAAAATATTTTTTTCCTACTATCTGCAAAAAACTATAGTCGAATGAAAACTAATTCGGTTCTCTATCCAACGCAATAGAAATCATGTCGATATCTAGAAAAGTGAGCAAGCTATGACCAAAAAGGTAAGCAGTTCTACTACTGTCTCTTTCCAGCCACTTTTTAGTACAACTGGTTACCTTTTTGGTCCTAACTTGCTAAGTTTTCACTATATCGACTTGGTTTTTTTTGATTGTATAGCGAAGCGTATTGGCTTTAATTAAATATTTGTTTTTTGTGGATAGGGTAAGAAAATATTTTTTTTAAATTTTTCAAAAAAAAGCAAAGGGGGTAGTCCATGGTTTTTTTTGGCGAAAAATATTTTTTTCCCACTATCGGCAAAAAACTATAGTCGAATGAAAGCTAATTCGGTTCTCTATCCAACGCAATAGAAATCATGTCAATATCTAGAAAAGTGAGCAAGCTATGACCAGAAAGGTAAGCAGTTCTACTACTGTCTCTTTCCAGCCACTTTTTAGTACAACTGGTTACCTTTTTGGTCCTAACTTGCTAAGTTTTCACTATATCGACTTGGTTTTTTTTGATTGTATAGCGAAGCGTATTGGCTTTAATTAAATATTTGTTTTTTGTGGATAGGGTAAGAAAATATTTTTTTTAAATTTTTCAAAAAAAAGCAAAGGGGGTAGTCCATGGTTTTTTTTGGCGAAAAATATTTTTTTCCTACTATCTGCAAAAAACTATAGTCGAATGAAAGCTAATTCGGTTCTCTATCCAACGCAATAGAAATCATGTCGATATCTAGAAAAGTGAGCAAGCTATGACCAAAAAGGTAAGCAGTTCTACTACTGTCTCTTTCCAGCCACTTTTTAGTACAACTGGTTACCTTTTGGGTCCTAACTTGCTAAGTTTTCACTATATCGACTTGATTTTTTTTGATTGTATAGCGAAGCGTATTGGCTTTAATTAAATATTTGTTTTTTGTGGATAGGGTAAGAAAATATTTTTTTTAAATTTTTCAAAAAAAAGCAAAGGGGGTAGTCCATGGTTTTTTTTGGCGAAAAATATTTTTTTCCCACTATCTGCAAAAAACTATAGTCGAATAAAAGCTAATTTGGTTCTCTATCCAACGCAATAGAAATCATGTCGATATCTAGAAAAGTGAGCAAGCTATGACCAAAAAGGTAAGCAGTTCTACTACTGTCTCTTTCCAGCCACTTTTTAGTACAACTGGTTACCTTTTTGGTCCTAACTTGCTAAGTTTTCACTATATCGACTTGGTTTTTTTTGATTGTATAGCGAAGCGTATTGGCTTTAATTAAATATTTGTTTTTTGTGGATAGGGTAAGAAAATATTTTTTTTAAATTTTTCAAAAAAAAGCAAAGGGGGTAGTCCATGGTTTTTTTTGGCGAAAAATATTTTTTTCCTACTATCTGCAAAAAACTATAGTCGAATGAAAGCTAATTCGGTTCTCTATCCAACGCAATAGAAATCATGTCGATATCTAGAAAAGTGAGCAAGCTATGACCAAAAAGGTAAGCAGTTCTACTACTGTCTCTTTCCAGCCACTTTTTAGTACAACTGGTTACCTTTTTGGTCCTAACTTGCTAAGTTTTCACTATATCGACTTGGTTTTTTTTGATTGTATAGCGAAGCGTATTGGCTTTAATTAAATATTTGTTTTTTGTGGATTGGGTAAGAAAATATTTTTTTTTAATTTTTCAAAAAAAAGCAAAGGGGGTAGTCCATGGTTTTTTTTTGGCGAAAAATATTTTTTTCCTACTATCTGCAAAAAACTATAGTCGAATGAAAGCTAATTCGGTTCTCTATCCAACGCAATAGAAATCATGTCGATATCTAGAAAAGTGAGCAAGCTATGACCAAAAAGGTAAGCAGTTCTACTATTGTCTCTTTCCAGCCACTTTTTAGTACAACTGGTTACCTTTTTGGTCCTAACTTGCTAAGTTTTCACTATATCGACTTGGTTTTTTTTGATTGTATAGCGAAGCGTATTGGCTTTAATTAAATATTTGTTTTTTGTGGATAGGGTAAGAAAATATTTTTTTTAAATTTTTCAAAAAAAAGCAAAGGGGGTAGTCCATGGTTTTTTTTGGCGAAAAATATTTTTTTCCCACTATCGGCAAAAAACTATAGTCGAATGAAAGCTAATTCGGTTCTCTATCCAACGCAATAGAAATCATGTCAATATCTAGAAAAGTGAGCAAGCTATGACCAGAAAGGTAAGCAGTTCTACTACTGTCTCTTTCCAGCCACTTTTTAGTACAACTGGTTACCTTTTTGGTCCTAACTTGCTAAGTTTTCACTATATCGACTTGGTTTGTTTTGATTGTATAGCGAAGCGTATTGGCTTTAATTAAATATTTGTTTTTTGTGGATAGGGTAAGAAAATATTTTTTTTAAATTTTTCAAAAAAAAGCAAAGGGGGTAGTCCATGGTTTTTTTTGGCGAAAAATATTTTTTTCCTACTATCTGCAAAAAACTATAGTCGAATGAAAGCTAATTCGGTTCTCTATCCAACGCAATAGAAATCATGTCGATATCTAGAAAAGTGAGCAAGCTATGACCAAAAAGGTAAGCAGTTCTACTACTGTCTCTTTCCAGCCACTTTTTAGTACAACTGGTTACCTTTTTGGTCCTAACTTGCTAAGTTTTCACTATATCGACTTGGTTTTTTTTGATTGTATAGCGAAGCGTATTGGCTTTAATTAAATATTTGTTTTTTGTGGATAGGGTAAGAAAATATTTTTTTTAAATTTTTCAAAAAAAAGCAAAGGGGGTAGTCCATGGTTTTTTTTGGCGAAAAATATTTTTTTCCCACTATCTGCAAAAAACTATATTCGAATGAAAGCTAATTCGGTTCTCTATCCAACGCAATAGAAATCATGTCGATATCTAGAAAAGTGAGCAAGCTATGACCAAAAAGGTAAGCAGTTCTACTACTGTCTCTTTCCAGCCACTTTTTAGTACAACTGGTTACCTTTTTGGTCCTAACTTGCTAAGTTTTCACTATATCGACTTGGTTTTTTTTTTATTGTATAGCGAAGCGTCTTGGCTTTAATTAAATATTTGTTTTGTGTGGATAGGGCAAGAAAATATTTTTTTTTTAATTTTTCAAAAAAAAGCAAAGGGGGTAGTCCATGGTTTTTTTTGGCGAAAAATATTTTTTTCCCACTATCTTCAAAAAACTATAGTCGAATGAAAGCTAATTCGGTTCTCTATCCAACGCAATAGAAATCATGTCGATATCTAGAAAAGTGAGCAAGCTATGACCAAAAAGGTAAGCAGTTCTACTACTGTCTCTTTCCAGCCACTTTTTAGTACAACTGGTTACCTTTTTGGTCCTAACTTGCTAAGTTTTCACTATATCGACTTGGTTTTTTTTATTGTATAGCGAAGCGTCTTGGCTTTAATTAAATATTTGTTTTGTGTGGATAAGGCAAGAAAATATTATTTTTTTAATTTTTCAAAAAAAAGCAAAGGGGGTAGTCCATGGTTTTTTTTGGCGAAAAATATTTTTTTCCCACTATCTTCAAAAAACTATAGTCGAATGAAAGCTAATTCGGTTCTCTATCCAACGCAATAGAAATCATGTCGATATCTAGAAAAGTGAGCAAGCTATGACCAAAAAGGTAAGCAGTTCTACTACTGTCTCTTTCCAGCCACTTTTTAGTACAACTGGTTACCTTTTTGGTCCTAACTTGCTAAGTTTTCACTATATCGACTTGGTTTTTTTTGATTGTTTAGCGAAGCGTATTGGCTTTAATTAAATATTTGTTTTGTGTGGATAGGGCAAGAAAATATTTTTTTTTTAATTTTTCAAAAAAAAGCAAAGGGGGTAGTCCATGGTTTTTTTTGGCGAAAAATATTTTTTTCACACTATCTGCAAAAAACTATAGTCGAATGAAAACTAATTCGGTTCTCTATCCAACGCAATAGAAATCATGTCGATATCTAGAAAAGTGAGCAAGCTATGACCAAAAAGGTAAACAGTTCTACTACTGTCTCTTTCCGGCCACTTTTTAGTACAACTGGTTACCTTTTTGGTCCTAACTTGCTAAGTTTTCACTATATCGACTTGATTTTTTTTTATTGTATAGCGAAGCGTATTGGCTTTAATTAAATATTTTTTTCTTGTGGATAGGGCAAGAAAATATTTTTTTTAATTTTTCAAAAAAAAGCAAAGGGGATATTCTTTTTTTTTTTTTGGCGAAAAATATTTTTTTCCCACTATCTGCAAATAACTATATTCGAATGAAAGCTAATTCGGTTCTCTATCCAACGCAATAGAATTCAAGTTGATATCTAGAAAAGTGAGCAAGTTATGACCGAAAAGGTAAGCAGTTCTACTACTGTCTCTTTACGGCCTCTCTTTAGTAGAACTAGGTACCTTTTTGTCATAACTTGCTTAATTTTCCAGATATCGACTTGATTACTTTTGTATTATATAATTAAACGTATTGGCGTTTTTTTTTTTTGCTATAGTGCAAAGGGGGTAGTTCATGGTAATTTTTGGTGCAAAAACTTTTTTTTTGCACAACATCCCCTACATCCAATGCAAAAGAAATCAAGTCGATATGTGGAAAACTAAGCAAGTCACGGCTAAAAAAGAAAAAGATAGTCTGAACGACAAAAGAAATTGTAATAAGACACTCGTTCACGCATTAATTAAATAAAAAATCTAATTTTCAAATGTTATTTTATTTTTATTTAATACAATTTTTTTTTCTTAAACAAATTTGCCAACAAAAATACTAAAAGTTTTTCCAGTCATGATACAATTTATCATTTTGCCGGCAACTCTCAAAGGACCTCTTCAAATAAAATAAAGTGAAGAGCAAACAAAAGACAACTTGCAAACAGAAACGTTCACATAAACAAATTACTACCATAAAAGTACAAAAAAAAACCTGGAGATATAAAGTCAGCAAATATGCAAATTTACTAATAATTCGTTATTCGTTAAAGCAAAACGATAAACGTTTAACAATAAAGTAAAAAAAATCGAATGAAATTGTAACATATCAAACAAACTAGAAATTTTGTGTTTGTTGGGTAATGAAAGAATGAATCTTTTATAAATGCGTGAGTATTTGTGCGTAAATGTGCTTAAAAATGTATCATTTATTCACTACTGATGGCACGCGTTCAATTTTCTGCACAAGGATTATGTCAGTTACCCTTAATACGAGTACACAATTTTTAGCTGTATGAATACGCAAGATTGTGTGCTGTAAGAATAATAATAATAACAGCAACAACAACAATACCGTAATAGGTATTAAACAACAACAATAGTAAGAAATGAAAAGAAGAAATTGCATGCACGTGAAAAATACCCAGGGATCTAAGTAAAACAAAACTGTAATCGAAAAGACAGTGATGAATTGTAGTTTGATTTTTATTATTTTATATTACTATTAACAACAACAATAAGAACAACAAAAAAGTAAGCAAACTAGAAGAAGAGAAAAACAATTTGTGAAATGAAAATTATGGCAAATAAAGAAAAAAGGGGTCATGTAATTGAAAATTATTTGTGATTTCACTGTTTGCTTTTCAAAACTAAATAATTTTTTATTTTCGACTGGGGCGAACCACTACGAGCATAAAGTGTTTATTAATGGGAACATAATATTATAAATGCTTGCACAGTGTATATGAGAAACAGGACTAATTTGGCACAGCACGATTAATGTGTTGAAAAAAACTTTGCAGCGTAAATTTGGCAACTAGAATTGAATTACAGCAACAGCTGTTAAAATGGTTGTAATTATAACTCTTGTATTTTTTTTTTTATTTAAGCTGTTTTCTTTGAAATCGGTTCAAATCCATTTGGACTTTTGCATAGCCCATAAGTTCACTGTTCCAACTCTGTACTTCATATGAAGCCCATTATTTCATGAGGTGAGACCTTTTGTTAGAGAAACCACAAAATCTTCACTGGCTGATTCCAATATTTGCTTTGTTATACTAATGTTATGTACGACAGTAGCGCTTCCCGTTTGAAAATGTAGGTCACTCTTTTAGAATGTTAATGGCTTGTGAAATGTACTACGTGATAAATCATTGTCTGAGTGTAGTCATCAATTGCCCAAGTTTTGAAAATTGGCATTTAACCCATTAAGAACTAGCAGTCTAAAAAGTTGTTCAAATAGGATGTTGGACCTATTGACATACAATGAGTCCTGCTATTCGCCAACCACCCTGCATATTTGTTGTCAGAATGGCACTCATGTCCAGGCACACGATACGATCTATGACTGTTATGAATTGGAAGTACTTTCAGCGAGAAAATATACCCCCTCCAGTATATACTGGAGCCATAAATATTGAAAATATTATATAGGCGGGTGATCCAGCAATCTATTGAAATGCTTTGTGAACCAAATATCAGAGATACTTTTCTATTGTTTATATTCTAGTGCCCTTAAATTACAAAGCCCAACGAAATTAATTTATTTTTTGTGTTGACTAAAGTTTCAAAGTCTTACTATGAAAGTCTTATTGCATAAATTATGATTTTGCAGGCAAGACGAGAAAACAGGGTAGAAACAAATACACAAAATTACACACAAGGAACAAAATATCAACGAAATTTGAGCAATTAGACTTGTGTTCTGAGAACAACAAAGAAAGTTCAAAGGAGAAAAAGATAATAAGAGTCAGTTGCGCAAGTCTCTGGTAAAATTGAAAGCCTTCTAAGCTATATTAATCACTTTCATTGTGAAAACGGGCACTTAGTCAAAGTTTTATTAAAAAAACAATTTTAATTCTAATTCATTAAAAATCTCTACAAGATCTTTAATTTTTTTCTTAATTTGATAGCCACATGCGTTACAAACAAAATTATACTGTAACACACAAAAAACTAGATTCTGAGCATTGATTTTTCGTAGATGGTACCAAGAAAAGTACACGTGTACCAGCATTTTGAAAGCTTACATCTGGTAATATGTCTAAAAAAGATTAAAGTTTCCCTCTTTTTTTAAGGTAAATGAACTATTCAGTAAATTTATGTAAAACACTACGAGGAATAATTTAATAGAACCTTTTAACTCTCTAACTCTTAAATTAATGAAGCTTTTTTGACTCCTAATTAAAAAAAGATTAAAAAAATAAGTTGAAGAGTTAAATTGTCAAAATGTTCAGAAAAAATATTCCATTTTCGTGAAAATCTATTACAAGCCTCTGAACACACTAATAACGAACATTTGGATTAAATGTTAGAAATACATCAAAACTTTACATGTGCTTAAGGGTTGGGTTGCACAGGGCACCCCAATAAGAAAAAAAGGGTCCCTTTGTGACACATGTATACTCGTATGAGAAAAATGAAGATGGGCAGCGATAGATATAGAAGAATGAAGTAAGGGGATAATAGCAAAGCAAGAAAAAGATGAGTCTGTCTGCTCTTCGAGGTAGAGCTTGTATCGTTCCTCCAGATGAGTGAAATGGTAAAGAAAGTGTTCTTCCTTTTGAAAAATCCTATAGCAGTTTTGCTTAAAGGTTAATTCGGTCTTCTACTTCCTTTCTATGTAGAGATGAGGCAAAAACGTTTGTTTATATCAAAAAGTGTTCTATATTAACCCATTAAAGGTCAAATGTAAACGGTTTGAAGTTTTTTGCATTGAAGTTGATTTATTAATGAAAATTAGTTTAAGAAAACAAAACATTAAGCAAAAAGTTAAAAAAACTAGTTTTCGAGGAGTAATGATAGTCCCCTAATTGAGTCCACTGACCGCTTTTGTGTGTAAATTTTTGAAATATAGTGTTTTAAAAACAATTAATTTTTTCACATAGCCAACGTTCTCTGTAATGTCACATAACACAACGTAATTGTTTTTCTAATTTGCCGAGAAAGTGCTCACCTCCATTTTGAGAAATACAGTCAAATATTGAAGTCGATTGAGGTGATTTCTCTTGTTCCCCTTAGCGTAAATAATATCAAGTGATGCGACAAAGAAACATTATCTTATCAATAATGGAATAACGCTTGACAATAACTTTTCTTGTAAGCGGGTTTCAGACTATTGTATTTGGTATTAATACATGTCAAAAAATCGTGTATTAAGTAAAAATCCAATAGTGTGAAAACAAAATGTTGAGCAAGTGTGCTGAAATACTTAAGTATTTTTGGCAGTATTATGGTTTTTATCATTTTTAGAATTTTTTCTAAGCTTTCACACTGCTTATTTTATCAGGGTTCCTTTTGTACAAGCAACCCAAAAAAAAAACTAGAAATCAGCTGTGAAATTATTTGCCGCTATAAACTAAATGAAAATAAAACTTGAAAAGTTTCATATAAAGTTTCATACGTGTAGGAAAAAAATGATGTTTGAAAACGAAAATAATAATTCCTCGATCAGCTGTTGACTTTCGTTTTGTATTTTATTTGAAGTGTGATGGTATGAAAACAGAAAATATTTTCCTTTAGATTTTTTGACAGTCCATTTGATTTGCATCTGATTTCGATCTCACTCGATCTAATGAAAATGTTAATACTTTGTATTATAATGTGAGTACAGTGACTTCTAATGGGTTAAATTTAACTATTAGTCAATTTACAAAACGAAGCTGTAGATATAATACCTCTTATTAAAAAGTAGATACTACAAAACCATAAATGCAGGGGGGTTACTCTCTATTACGATGCGAAAGAAAACGCAATAGAGAATAACCCCCCAGAAAGTCAACAAAAAAAATCATATCAATTTAAATATAATAAATTTACTAACGTTTACAAAATTTTGCAAAATTGCTTTTAGTGCTTCTAATGGATTTCTTTTTTTTTTTGGTGGGATGTTCATATTTAAAGATTTTTTTTTTTAAACAAATTTTGACGAGTTTAAATTTTTAATAGAAATGGTGAAAATTTGTATGTGAGCACTACCACTTGTAACATTTTGAATGTGTCTAAAGTTTAAAAAAAAAAAAATTTTTTTTGAGCAGCCCTTTAGCAAGAGAAAAGTATAAAAAAGATATTTAGAATGCATTCGTATTTATTAGTAAATATTGTATTTCATTTTATTTAAAATAAATTTTTTAAGGTCCAAAAATGCTTAATGACTTTAACAAAACAGCAGGAAACTTTGATAATTTTTTTTTTCGAATTATTCTGGCACTGAACGCATTTACCCGAAATAACCCCTGAGTAAAAATGAATTTAGTATACAAGCATGTGTGAAGAAATCTACTCGTATAAAAACCAAATAAATTCCTCTAAAAGCTGATAATTTCTAAGCATATCAAATCATGAAAGTACGTAAGAGTATAAATAAAATAAATGTCATGCAATTTTAATAAAATGCCATTAAACAAAAAAAAGGCGGCTTGAAAAAAATTAAAAATGAACCCCAGCTGACATTTTCCAATGTTATTTATAGGTAGATATGCTTCTAATGTTAGTGAGGGTATAGATAATCCAATCCCTCTTTCAATAAGATCTTGATATTAAAAACTCAATAACAAAAATGGGGATGTTGACACGAGTTGAGGAACGTGTCAAACGGGTTTTTATTTATTTATTTATTCTGTTCTTTTTCTAACAAACAATGAGCATGCGCACGTGTATTCTAAGCAAGATTAATTAAAACCTAAATAAGTAAGGCAGTTGCTGCAGATATCATTGGAATAATAAAAGTTTTTCAGAGTATGATTTACATTTTTTTACAGTAAAAATAAAAAAATTTATGTAAATACGCGCATTTTGAAATAAAAAATAAATTATTACAAAAGTAAAGTTTAGTTTTATAAGGGATGGAAAGTTTAAATTTTGAAATCGTTTTTATAAAAGTAAATGGTACTTTTTTGAAGTTGAAGTTTGGTCTAAAGCATCCTGAAAAGAAGCGATATGTTTCATAAACGTTTGCTGCACAGCCATAAAATTTTAAATCGTTTTTTACAATTATAAAGCGAAATAAATAAAACGATTTAAGTGACAAAGGCTTTGCGCTTGGTCTTCTTCTTTTTATACACAATCGTACAAAATAAAAAATGAAACCCAATTTTTTTTTGTGAATGAATCATTCAGTGTTAGTTTAATAGCAAGAGCATACAGCAGAGAATCATTAAGTTTAGGTTACACAGTTTGGTTTCTTAATTAAGGAAAACAAAAGCTGGGCTCACTTGGGTTTCTGATATGGTCCCTTTGTGATAAAAGAATTATTTACTGTGCAGTTATTTTTATTTTTTTTAATGAGCAAAAACAAATACAAAATAAATCAGTGTAAAATGTTTGTATTTGCTTCTTATTCTTTAAAAACTACAAAACGAAACGAATGCCAGCTTTTCGTTTTGTTTATTTTCCAACTTTGATGTAAAACCATTTTATGCTGCCCTTAAGGTTGTATTGAGGGTAGGAATAATAAATAAAAGTAGAACTTTTAAAGTTTTTTAAAGGAAGTAATTACTGTTCAGTTTTTACAATTATCCAAGTTCCTTTTCTTTGCGATTGCTACAATTGTTGCCTTAGTGATAACATGATGTTCTCTATCCTGATCTGTTGATAGATGGGGTATAGTGCAGTTGCCAGAATATCAATCAAATTCATATTTAGTAGGGGTAATCCCTACTGCAGATAATATTTTTGTTTATTTCCATTAGATTTTTCTCGGTAGATGGAGGATAATTTGAAGTGGTTGTGAATGGTTTCTGCCATTAAAGTCTTCAAGTAATTTTCTGAATTTTCCAAGCCTGCATTGCATTCATACATTTGCATAATATATTTTAATGAGCATGTATTTTTTATTACTGTGACTCTAGTTGTAGCTAGCAAAGGGGTGTTGAATGTAAGCAAAACACATTTTTTTACGCACGTGTGACTCTTGTAGAGAACAAAAAAAAACTTGCTCTTACGTTTTTTTTTTTTTTTTTGTCTATTTAAAATATTTACACCTCTACACACACGCATTCAAATGTAAGTATGTGTGTTATGCATTTACATTCGTTTACAAATTTACAAATTAATTGTTTGTGTTGCAAGACTTTGCTGAGCTTAACAGGCATGACACATAATTAAAATGCAAAGTTTAAATTTAATTATTTCGTCTAAAATTTAGTTATTGTGCTGGAGTTTAAATTGAATTACGAGCGGAATATTGAATTGTTGGTGTGTATTTCAGAAATATCAACAAACTATTAATATTGATGCAAAATTTAGTAAATGACCAGACAACTGGTCGTTATTTTCTTTTTCAAAACCTGCATTTGAACTGTTAAAATTGATTTGAAATTTTACTTTCGCATTTCTGACAATCAGTTGTAATGGGAACTATAAAGCTGGTTGGTATAGTATTGGAATAGAAATTCTATTGGATATTCCGTTTTGTTTTTAAGACAAAATACCCAAAAAATCCATTCAGAAAAATGGTCAGAAAGTGTTTTTTGACTCCTAACTCAGCCATTTATTTAACGACCGAATTGAATTTCAGCAGCAGCCTGAAGGCAGCAACAACTGACAAGATTGATATTAAAGACCTGTACAAGCATAGTTGAAGGCCACACAACACTACAAATATGTGTAATATTTGATAATGAAAAGTGCTTGTAAAAATACTTGTGCAGCCCTTTAACTGGTATGCTTCTCTGTATAGAGACTTCAGATAATTGATTTCAACTCCGTTATTTATAAGGATGCATAATATGTATACTTCATGGGGTGGCACATATGCGGTGTAGAAATTACAAACGGAATCACAAACTTACTTACAGTGAAGGGTATAAAAATATTTTTCTGCTTCACATCTGCTACAATATCCTTAAAACTACCGAGAGAATTGAAAAACGGTGCAGCTATACCAGAAGTGAAAATTTAATGCTGAAATTCGTATTTTCATTAAAAAAAAATCAAACAGCTTTGCGTTATTTCAGCTTAATCATTTAGCAGATAACAGCATATCTAATAAGCCAGAGCCAATTTAAAATATATAGAAATTAAATGCAGATTTGAAATCAGCACTCTAAAGTACTTCGAAAGCAATTTTCAGTTGATTTGATCTAAAATTTGACTTGAATTTGTAAACTTGTGTTGTTAAAAAAAAATTATTTTTGCTGGACAATCTTTTTCTTTCTTCCATTTAAGATAAAGAATGTCGCTTTGACTTTGTCACTCAATAAAAATAAAATAAGTAAAAGTTAGCGCTGTTATTCTATCACTCTTATAAGACATATTTTATTCATTACGATGCCACAGGTAATTAAACTTTTACAAGAAAATATTCCAAGAACAATGACTCATAAATAAGCAATTTCGTATATTTAAGTATTCGTTTGTGTATGTATCCTTGTACATATAAACGTTGAAGAGGGTTGTTTTCTGGCTGAGTCATTTGAAATTTAATACAAAGAACATGCGATACAATTTTCTTTGGTTTTGTACACACAACCTGTAGAGTTAAATAATCATAAAACCAAAGACAAAACATAATTAAGCAATTGAATTGCGCTTTAAGGCAGTTTTTATATTAAATTTTCTGAAAATTTATCACGAGTATTAATGAAGAACTGCCACAGTTAATAAAAGTCTGGACTAATGTTTTGTTTTTTAAATAAAAAAAAATATGTTATTAAACGATTTGTTTAAAAATTAATATAAAAGAAAAATGTTTGTTTTCAGGGAATGGGTTGTAAGCATTTATTATTATTTTTTGCCTTAAAAAAGTGTAACAGCCAATTTTTTCTATCCGCCGTTTATAATTTTTGAAGCGTTTAACCTTTAAGAATTAATTTTAATGCTTAATTAGAAATTAAACAAAAAAACAAAACAAATTAACTATAATTTACATCATAACTAATCAATATTTATTTCATGCTTATTTATATTTTTTTCTTTTTTACATATTAAACTTCATTTATTAAACAAAAATACAGCTAAACCCATGATTTTTAAGGAAGGCCAGAGATTAAATTTAAAAACTATAAAAAAAAACAATTTCATGTTGCAACAACCAAACAAGCATAATTTATTTGGTTTTTACTAAATTTCATTTAAACACAATAAAATAAACGATGATTCTTCACTCGAGTGCATTATTTTTAAGCTTTGAATGGGTTGGGCCTGTCATTATGGTGTTGAAATTCACAAAAAAGGTCATTAATTGAAAGATTTTACAACAAATAAATAAAACACAAGGTATAATACCTCTTTTGTTGTTATTTTAATATTTAAAAAATACAGTAACCACTCGCTTAATGCTACCTAAAAAATATTTAATAATATTTTTTGAAAACACTTTAATTGAAACTGCTTTAAAGGCAGAAAATAGTTTACCGGTCACTGTGGTCTTGGATATCAACAATATAAAATATACAATATTGGCAACTGCCGTTTGCCCGACGAAATATCAGAACCATCCATTCTCAAGAGTTTTGTGTTGACTGCCCGCTAGGCAAGTCAGTAAATAATTATCTTCATCCTAGGCCTCGATTTGCTACTGATTGTTTGTGGACAGTAAAATTGGAGTTGTGATACTTAAGGCTTATTTTTGCCAATAATTAAAGCAGAAGCTGTACTGACCATTATATATTTCAATTATTAAATAATTTAATATTTTATTATCGTTCTTTATTTCTCAATATTGTTTATTAATTTAATTTTTTTTTTTTTTTTTTTTTTGTAAGAATGTTTTTATTACTTTTTTTATAACCTTCACTGTACGAATAAGTAAAAGTTTGTCATTCCGATCACCCTATAAAGTATATATATTTTGGATTTTTATAAATAACGAAGTAGATTTAATGATATCTGTCTGTGTATCTATTCGTCAAGCCGTTGAAATCAATTTTCTGAAGTCCCTAGAATATGTACAGATGAGTTTAGCATACCAATCTGTCAGTTGTTTTTGACTTTCACTTGCTATTGAAATATAAAAAAAAACGTGGTATGCAGTTTTCTCAAAAATGATATTTTTATTGACTGTGCAAAAAATCAAAAAGATCGGTCCATAATTAGACGAGAAAAAAAATAAAACAAAACAATCGATATTTTAGATTTTCACTAATTTTTGTTTTTTTCTTTTTTAATGAAAATTTTTAAGCTATACGTGTGCGTAATATTTGTGCACACAAACAAAAAAAAAACAGTCAATCGGTCTTATACAAATGTGTGTATGTTTGTATGTCTTTTAAATGCCCTGAGTGTTATAGCATTACGAGAACAGATATCTAATGAAAGAGAATGTTTTCGTTTTTGCCGCAAATTTGAAGTTCTTTATTTATATTAAATATTTAATTAAATATTTTTGGTCAAAAAAATGTTTTATAAATTATATTTTTCCATTCCTATTGAATATATTAATTAGAATGTTTTTCTTTATTAATTTAAAAATTGAGTGCCTTCAGACATTTTACTGCTTTTAGAAATTAGGTTCTCAGAAAGATTTTTTCTTAGAACTCGTTAAAGTTGCTTGAACTGAAATTCATTATTTATTTTATGGTTAATAAAAAAAATAGGTATTCAAAGAAAATTAATTTTATCAATATTTGTCATTTCTTTTTATACAATTTTTTATTTATAAGTTTACATAACCTTTTTTTTTTTTTTGAAACGGCTATTTTATTAAGCTTGTGGTCGTATTATAAAAATGTATTTTCAATTATATAATTTTTTTTATGCTTAAGAAGAATATGGAAACTGAAAAATATGTATATTTGGCTAACACAGTGAATTGTATGTAAGACTTAGAACACTTTGCATGATGCAAATGTAGACACAACAAATTTGTTGGCAGTATAAAATTTCACACCAGTTAACCGATTAAAAAAGAAAAACGAAAATTTCATTTATTATAAAAAATTGTTTGTTCGCATTAGCAGACCAAAAGAACGTCCACTGTAAATTATATTGAATCGTAATCATGAATTTAAGAATTTATTTATATGCCTGGCAGACAACGAACATTTATCTATTTATCTACAAAAATCGAGTTACCTTTTTCCCACTTGTTCGAATGTTTTGTAATCTATACAAACAAACAAAATGCTTGTGCATTATTCTGAAACTTTATACATATAATCTCTATACTAGCGGGTGGCCTAGTGAGTGTATTGTAGTCGTTGTTGGGGGTCTTGCGGTAGAAGCTTTTGCACAATTTGAACTCTGTATGGATACATCCTAAGATCCAGCTTTAAAATTTTCTGTAATGTTGTTCTGGGTATACCCAATTGGCCGGAACGGCGACGAGTTGAGACAGATAGATCATTTGCAATACTCTGCTGCACAGTTTCCACGTTGTCTTCAGTACGAATATTTCGATGAACATCTCTTCCTGGACGGTCGGCAACTGAACCCAGTTCCTGAAAACGGTGAACTAAACTTGTAATCATGGAAAATGTGATCGCTGATCTTACGTTAAAAAAAACGGTGATAATTTCGCTGCGTCAGAACAATTGATCGTTGAGAAGAATAATAAAAATCGATAATTTTAATGCGTTGTTGTGGACTATACGTATTCATTTTAAATTTCCAAGAGCTCAGTTATAATCTGCAAAAAGAAAAAATAAATTATGTTAAAAAATAAAAAAGTTATTTGTGTTTCACATCAGCTGGTCTTATTTGGGCCACCTTGTACAAGAAGTAAGGCATGCCCATTTTAACGCCCATTTATCAATCTTATCTAAAGTTTCTTAATGCTTACATGTCTGCTTTTCATAAGAAATTCTCTGAAATACGCTCACTTTACTCTAATTATTCTAACGCACAAAGTAAATAAAGCACTGAGTAAAAAAGAGCTGAGTACTAATTATAATAGATATACTAGCTTTTCTGGCACCTTTTTATTAGTAAATATTTAATGTAAAACATTTCTGTCATACAAAAAACCCTTGCTTGTTGCTTTTTTGTGTCGCACCGCGTAATATAAATAACAATAAATAATTTATTTAATATTTCATTATAAATTACATGTCCTTTATTCGGTCTTCGATAAATAAACAAACAAAATTAGTTAAGTCTACTTATAACTGGGATGAGGTAATCACTTTCCGTTTTACCGCCATTTTAACTTTTTGCTGGAAAACATCACTACGAGTATAATAAAGTTGTTTATTAAATAAGACGAATTGAAGTTTACTTTGTTCTGTTAATTTTTTTTCTTTACTCCTTTGTTTCCTTAAAAAAAATTTACAACTAAAAGATTGTAACCTCTACAATTCACTTGGTTAACATTAATCGACGGTTTACTGTACATTTGCACATGTTTAAACGGCAAACAAACCAAAAAAAGACACAAACTTAAGAAAACACGAAAATATTAATTTAATATTGTATACTTCAACAACAACAAAAACATTTATGCAATAAAAAGAAGCAAGTAATCAAATTTTATAAAAGCAGGGTTGCCAGCACAATCTTGTTTTCATAAATAAAGAGTAAACACATTTCGTCTAGGAAACTATCATTTACGTCTAAATTCATAAAAAAAATTGTAGTTTATTAAAAGCAGTTTTGGTTTAATAAGCGCTTATTAAACAAAAACGTTTTTTATGAATTTTCTATACAAATAAAATTAATTTTCTGTTTGTTTGCTTTTCAAACGTATTTTTTGAAGTTTGGTAGCAATATTTTTGTGCCGTCCATGCCCACTTTTTTACCATTAACATGGTTTATTTTTTTGGCGATTTCTCTAAAATGTAAGAAAGAATTCAAGGAAGGTGCCATGTACTGTTGGGCTGACCATGGCTAGTGTTACAGCCACTTTTCCAAAAATAATTTTAAAAAAATTAACAAAAATCTTTAAATGATTAATTTTTTTTTAATTTTTTGTATACAGTTTATATAAGATGCCCTCTACTTTTAGACCGACCATGCCTACTTTTACTACTTTGTAATAAAGCATTGTTCACTCAAAATCCGGCCGCATAAACAATTGAATATATACTTAAAGGATAAAGCTATTACAAAACTATTGTTCATAAATACATATTTATTTATTGCTTTTTCAGAAATATTAAAAAACTAATTACAATTCATTTCCTCTTATGAATTTCCGCGTTTTTGCCTTAATGGTTACCATTAGTTTCTGCACAGCATTCTGATCTGCCTGTGCTGCATATTTATTAAAAATTTTCAACATATTTTTGGCGTCAGGAACAACAGTATCACTTATCTTTAATTTACCTTCCGAAGCTGCGGACAATTAGGGGAGTTCATGTTTTTTGCCACCTGACGTCTTTGATACCACTCCATCGCAGTTTTTGAATAATGACAAGACGCTAAATCAGGCCAAAATTTTACTGGGGACTGGTGGCGTTTAATTAGAGGCAGCAATCGTTTCTGCAGGCATTCTTTGATACAAGATGTCATTGTTGAAGAGACGACAAACGGCGTGATTTTTAGACCACAACTGCAAATTTTTTGCCAAATCATAATTTTTTTTAATAAATTTATTCATTTTCGTGTATTTGTATATGGAATCGGCATCTCCACGTTTCGCCCCAACATAAAATTTTTGACCTGGCGTTTTTTTAAGTCCATTTTATATACGTTTCATCATTCATAATCAGCAGTTGTTGAATTTTGTTAAAATTTGATTGTAAAGAATGCGTGCATATTTTATTGCAATGGCATTCTGCTTTTCACTCCATTTTGGATATTTTATTGAATGATAGTTTCTGTAGTCAGCATCCAGACAAGTTTTTCTTGAGGTAATTATACTGGTGTTATTTTTTTGCACTATCATTGTCAGAGAGACCCGGGTTTTGCTGTATTGAGCGTACATTTTGTAAGCTCTGGGTTTTTTAGCAACCTTTTTTTCATTTCTTTTTGCTTGCGATTACTTAAAGTTTGGTTATATCTTTTTAAAAATTCATTTACAATGCTTTTTGGAAGCTGCAGTTTTTTTCTAATCATTGCACCTGACCATGTCGGATTTTCTAGATATTTGTGCACAATTTTTTTTTTTTTCTATTTTAATTTTCTATGACTAACCACGCTTACAAATAAACTAATACAGAAAAAATTTTTTCTGCAAAATAACGATGAATATTTTTAAAACAAAAATTTTTTATTTAAATTCAAGTGTTGCCACTAAGTTTTTCTAAAATACTTTTGTAAAGCGGCCGGATTTTGTGTGAACAATGCTTTGTAATGCATGGAAACACTTAAAAAAGTCTGTAGTAATTATAACTAATATCCTCTTAAAATAGTTCTAAGGCAATATGGAAAAATCGCTTATGATTTTAAAGAGGACTACAATTATGAAAGCCCCAAAAGTTGTTATTATAAAATTGTTTCGATCCTAGTAAATACTGTTGTTTTCATTGGAATCTCATTAGAAGTGGAATGCACCGCCTTATCATCACTGAACTGCAATAATAAAGTTATTATTGAGTTAATTGCAATAGCAAGTTTATTTTTGCTCAAGTTGAGTTGAGTGATTTTCCCACATTACCACAGATATTTGTGGAAATTTTTCATGTACGAGTATATAAAGATAGGGACCGTCACTCTTATTTAAATCTATTAACGCTTTATGCAGAAAGTGTAGTGAATTATTGAAAATAAAAAACAAATCTTTAGACTTTAAACTATTCCAGAGATCAAAGGGTATTGTAGGAAAATGGATCTTGTTGAGATGACTAAAAAATTTGGTAAAAAAAGTTTCTTTTAGTTATTGAATTAATCTGCATACTTGCAACACAAATTGAAAGTAATTTCTGGGAGTTTCTTAGATACTTTTTTTAAGTCTTAAAATTTTGTGTTAACTAGTACATTCGATACTTCGTTGTCGAAGTGCCTTATTATGCCCATCCTGTACTCTAGGCTGTGTTAGCCAATCTGTCACATCAGGCTGACGTATCTTTGGTAAAGATTTCAGCACGCAGAGGAGGCTTCTATGTCAGTGACAGTCGCTGTATCGCTTAGTAGTACCAGGAGTGGTATTCTTGATCACTACGAGAGAAAGGCGGATGCCAGATGGCGGAGTCTAGAAACGTGTAAGGTTACCCCTCAATTATGTCCCCGCTATGATGATAAATGCTTTGCTCAACTGATGAACAGCCATCAGTCTAGGCTGTGATAACAATCAACAAGTACACCAGCAAGCTAAGACTGCCCTTACGAAAAATGTCGCCGCTGCCAGTCACCCGAAAGTAAAGAGACAGTCTCTGCGAGAGCCCAACTCTTATGGCTTCGAGACACAAATTTTTTAGTAAACATCTGATAGGCAGACTACCTGAGATATTGGGAGTAAGGTTAGCGCACCTTCTCAGATATCTAAATATCACGGGGTGAATCTAGGTTAATTTACGGTTACATAGTCTTGACGAGTAGGTGGTTCAAAGCAGAATCTTGTGATTCTAATTGAAGGCCGTTAGGCAGTCACGTAAACCAACCAACCTTATTTCTCTTTTTATAATGTTTTATTTTTTTAAAAAACTCGGCCTCACAATTCTCATACCGTTAATATTAAAAAAGTAGCCCCCTTATTAATTTTTTTACTTTGCTCTGAAGCATTTAAGTTCGTTAATATTAAAAAGCATCATTAAAACCAATAAAAATTTCCATATTGTTTCTTACGATTTGGAATTTCATTCAATACCGTTTAATTCCACTCTCACAATTCTAGGCTTGGAATGCCACTAAATAAGTTTAAATATAAAAGAAGAAATCGTATTTACGCCCTATAAAAAATTTGTTTAAATTGATATTTATTGGGTGTTACTAATTTATGATAAAATCAATTAATTTACTCAAAGGTACATTTATACGAGTATTAATAGTAGCAAAAAATTTGTTCGAATTTTAAAAAAGTGCCAATATACATTGGAGACCTTTTTAAGAAGAGAAGAATACAGTTTAGTTTTTGTTGCTGTAATTGTTACTTTAAAGATAAATGGGGTTAAGAGAACGTAACAACATTAGTGCTTTAATCACTCAATTAGTAACTTTACTTTTTTATTTATAGATTGTTTTTCCATGTTATTTAGCTATTTATTTTGTTTATTCAGTTTAAAAAAGAATAAAACTATATGAATTCAGCTTAGAGAACACCAAGGAGCGTAAATTCATTTTAAAACGAAAATTTTTTCAAATTTTGTTTATAGAACAGGACCGATTAACTTGGTATAAAAGTTTCCTTGATTGCATTATTGGCTGTAAGTCATAATACTAAAGTCACCATATTATCATGTAAGTCAGTCAAACAATAATATGAACCGTATAAAACTGAACATCGAACATAATTTTTGAGAAGAAAAAATAATGTTTGATGATAACTAGGTGCCACGCCTACCATTTTAATACAGACTGATTGTGCACAATTTTGAGACTCGCTATCTTGTAAAACTTTCTACGACAGATGATGATTGGCCATGATCACTATTAGTTGTACAAGTCATATATATTTTTGTTACTTTCTTGTGATAAGCGAAAAAAGCTAAGAGTGGCTTTCTTAGTTCACTCCAAAGAAAATAAAATAATTCCCAATTTGAAAACGGGAACGTTTCATTTAAAGCTTGCGGCAACATTTATAAAAAAAAAAAGAAAAGCTGGTATGGAAATGTGTTACAAACATTCACTACATCTTTCTTGCGCCCAGTCAGTTGGATTGAAACATTTCTGAAAACAGTACAAGAAAACCTTTATTAGGCATTTGAATTTGTTGTGTTTTTTTTCGCAAATAAATTTAAATTTTATAAATGAAATAAATTGAAATATTAAATCAAAAAAAAAATTAATTAAAGGAAACTGTGAATTAACAACAAAAATAATTAACAGAAATTCTACGGAAATGCACGCTTAACCATAATAAAAATATGTTTAATATAAAATCAATTAACGTTCATACAACTTCATCATTGGCACTGCCTTTGATGATGCCAACAACATCAACAACATGTTCATATTCACTATGTCCTTTGTATAAAAATATTTTATGTTTAATAATCGGCTTAATAATTGGCATACGCTTTACTGATATTTGGTTTAATCTACAAAATGAAACATTAACAACCACTTTACCAGTAATCGCTACTCCAACAACAACAACAACTGCTGCTGCTACTGCTTCCATATCATCATTAGATAGTGACAGTTTATTAAATACAACAAAAGTCCTATGTTGGGTTTTAACACATCCAACCAACCATTTAACGAAAGCCATACACATTCTTCATACTTGGGGAAAACGCTGCAATAAATTATTATTTATGAGTACCGAAAAGGATAAAGTTTTACCAACAATCACACTGAATGTTGAGGAAGGTCGCGAACATTTATGGAACAAAACTCGTATGGCCTTAAAATATATTTATGATCATCATATCAATGATGCAGAGTGGTTTTTAAAAGCTGATGATGATACGTAAGTTAAAAAAAAAAAAACAAAAATTTAATTAAATAAAAAACAATTTGTATGAGGAAAAAAATTTTAATATAGACATTTATTTGTCCTATTTATACAATTTTTTCATTGTAAATTAATTTAATTGAATAAGGAAAATTTAAATTATTTCCATGCACTGGTTTGCTGGAGCAACTCTTCCGAAAAAATCCATTTTTCTTCATCGGCATTAAAAAAAAATTTTAATTGAAATAAATATGAATTAAATTCAATTACTCAAAACAAAATAAGACATGTAATCACAGCCAATAAATAATGATTTCTATTTTAGTTATGTCATCATGGAAAATCTAAGATATTTTCTATATCAATATTCTTCAGATGCTGCCATTTACTTTGGAGCCAAATTTAAACAGTTTGTAAAACAGGTACGAAAATTAAGTACATTTTTTCAATATGATTTATTTCAAATAAAAAACTCAAATGAGATTTTTTTAATCCTTTGGCAAAATAAATTAAAAATTATATTTCACAAGTTTTAATACTCATCTCATAGAAGATCAAGTTTTTAGTTAGATTTAATTTATCATAAGAAGAATTAGACTAAGGAGCGGTAACAAGTCACCTGATCACTGCGGCCAAAATAGACTTAATTTCACACTACTCTCAAGTCACAAATCCTCTCAGAGTTTAGTATGCATTAAGAATTCAAAGACTTCTTTGTGTAATGTTGCCTTAAGTAGCGAAAACGGGTTCAAATTAGATCATGACAGTGACATAATATGTGATCAGCTGTCTCTTCATATTCATATTCGCTACATAACCTGAAGAGGTATTTTGATTGATTTTCAGATTTGCCAAGTGCTTCAATACTCTGCAATGCCTGACCGAGTCTGACCGACTCTTGATAGATCGTAATGGCATGAATGTTTCCGCTACCCTGATACCTTGTTTTCCAGTCAATATTATTGCGATTTTCTTTCAAGCCACTCCCTAAAACTGAGCTTAAAATAGCTCCAAGCCAGTCTGCAAAATGGTTCTTTAAACCTCGCCTTTTATTGCATGTTCGCCACTATGACTTGGCACCCATATCGAGTGAAAAGTGTTATTACATGCTAGCCTTTTTGGAAGTAAAAGGTGATTTTATAAGAACTATCGGAAATTTAAAAAAAAAAACAAATAAAATTCAGAAAAATGCATGAAATATTTATTTGGATCGATAGTTGGGTCGATATAATTTAATGTTTGAAGATTATTTCATGCAAATGTTGGCCGCGGCTGCGCCTCAAATGGTCCATCCACTTAGTCCAATTTTGGCATACTCTTTCCAACATTTCGGCCGGTATCTCACGAATAATGTTGGCAATGTTGGCTTCCAGTGCGTCAATCGAAGCGGGCTTGTCGCTATAGACATTAGCCTTAACATAGCCCCACAAAAAATAGTCTAGAGGCGTTAAATCGCACGATCTGGGCGGCCAATTGACTGGTCCCAAGCGTGAAATAAACTGTTCACCGAACTCGCCTCTCAATTGGTCCATTGTTTCGCGTGCTGTGTGGCATGTGGCACCGTCTTGTTGAAACCACATGTCATGCAAGTCAAGCTCTTCCATTTTGGGCAAAAAAAAGTTTGTTATCATCGCACGGTAGCGCTCACCATTCACAGTAACTTTGTGATTCGCATCATCTTTGAAGAAATACGGCCCAATGATGCCGCCAGCCCATAATCCGCACCAAACGGTTGTTTTTTGTGGATGCATTGGTAGCTCTTGCAATGCTTATGGCTGCTCTTCACTCCAAATACGGCAGTTTTGCTTGTTCACGTATCCATTCAACCAGAAATGAGCCTCGTCGCTGAACACAATTCTTCGATAAAAAAGTGGATCTTCATCTAACTTTTCAAGAGCCCATTCACCAAAAATTTGGCGTTGTGGTAGGTCGTTTGGCTTCAATTCTTGCACCAGTTGTATCTTATAAGGCTTCACACCCAAATCCTTCCGCAAAATTTTCCACGTAGTGGAGTAACAGAGGCGCAATTGCTGCGAACGGCGCCTAATCGATAATTCACGGTCATCACCAACACTGGCCGATACGGCTGCGATATTTTCTTCAGTTCGCACTCTACGTAAGCGTGTTGGTGGTTTAATGTCCAACAATGTAAATTTGGTGCGAAATTTTGTTACAATAGCCCGAATAGAAGCCTCAGTAGGTCGATTAAACTGACCATAAAATGGAAGAAGCGCGCGATGAACTTTCTTAACAGAGCACGCATTTTGGTAATAAAATTCAATAATTTGCAAGCGTTGTTCGTTTGTAAGACGATTCATGATTAAATTATAGACCAAACTGAAGATGTTTGACAGTGACACAAGATACAAAACGTGCGTGAGCTGTCAAAACTACTGTTGCCAAAAAGATAATAGCAAAAAAATCACTCTTTATTAGACAATCCCAGACCCAGTCCAAGTGAATACTAAGGTTATGACCAAATACCCTTGTTACAACTTCGTTGGGAAATAGAATTTTAATTGTTAAATTATAAACGTAACGTTATGTTATAAAGACTATTTTACTTGCTGTTAATGTAGCTTTATATTGGTGAAAGAGTAGTTTTACAAACAAAAATATGTTTTTCCCCATAAAAATATTATTTTGTAAAAGGGATCTTTTATACATCGAAACAACCAGGGTCCAAGCAAAAATCGAATCTGCGACTACCAAATTTATACTCTAGCATAGATAGATAACTTTTTTGAGAAGAGCTTTAATTAGAAGCTTCACTTCAATAACACAAGCTTACAAATTTAGGTTAATTTTATACAAAAGCAACTGAAAACTTTTTTCAAAGTATTTTAGAGCGTTAATTTCAAACTTGGGGTCAAATTACGCTATTCCATATTGATCGAAATTCCCATTGCAGTTGTATTGAAATTTTGATCATTATCGAGTGCCGTAGTTAATTTTATTAGTTTAATTTTTTTCAAATAAGCTCTCATTTCCCAGCTAAACCGTCATCTCCATTTGCTGTAAATATGATTAGCAGTTTTAAAAATATCGTTAAAGTGACAAAAAAATTTGATTTTTATGCAAAATGAAGAAATTTTTAATTAAAAAAAAAAAAAATTATATAAAATAAAAGGAGACAAAAATACAAAACTTAAATAAATAAGATTTAACTTTACCCCACAAAAGGGCTACATGTCTGGTGGTGCTGGCTATGTGCTTAGTAAAAAATCTCTTATGAAATTTGCTTTAGAAGCTTATGATAACGCTGATACATGCTCTGAAACATATCAAGCTGAAGATGTACAATTGGGTTTATGTTTAGAAAATATTGGTGTAGTAGCTGGTGATTCCAGAGATGAATTGGATAATGAACGTTTCTTGCCTCTACCCATAGAATATCTTATACCGGAAGATAAAACTTGGTGGTACAAAAACTACACCTATTACCTACAAAAAGAAGTGAGTTGTTAAATGAAAGGAATTAAATGAAGTTAAAATTTTTAATTTTAAAATTTCAGAATGCAAAATGTTGCTCATCAAGTGCCATAACATTTCATTATATAAAACCAGAACAATTTTATGTCTTAGATTATTTTTTATACACGCTGAAAATTGTTGGGGTAAACACAAAATTTGACTTACCTAAAAAGGTAGCAACAGGGACTGCTGAATTATCTGAAGAAGAATTGGAAAATGCAATAATAGATGCAGCGACTGATTAAGGTTAATACAATTATAATACAAAATATAATCAATTTCATTTAAGCAACTGTTTATTGTAATAAAAATAAATAGTATCGTAGGAATTTTATTATACTTGCATTGTTTCGATTCTTTCGTCTGAGGCCTTCTGTTTGGTACCTGACTTGAAAATTTAAAAAACAAATAATAAAAGAAAAACGGAAAGATGTCTGGCATACCTTTTTTCATACGTGTACATTTGTGGTTTAAAAAAGGTTTTTTTTTATTATTATTGAATCTTTCTATAAGAAAAGGTTAAAACACAAATATTGGTACTTTTTTAACCTTGTTTATTTTTAAAAGTAACAATCTCAGAAGTACAATTTTAATTGCATTCTCTCTTTCAAATATATTTGGACACCTCTTTTTGAATTTACTACATGGCCGAAATCGTATTTAAATATACCCTTAAGTAAATGAATATACAGAAATCAATTTGTAAATGGTACATTTTGTTAATAATTTGAATGGGACTTTTTGTTTTTTTTTGTTTTTTTTTTTTATATTAAGAAACCTATAACTGAGTGACTGAGCTCATAGTGAAAAATCATTAACGGACAAAACTGGTACTTTTTATTGGTTTTAACGATACTTTTTGGTTTCATTAATATTGAAGAACCTAGAACTATGAAGTTTACAGCCATACCTCAATTGATGCCCAAGCGTACAATTGCAACTTCTATAGGGTTTAAACTGGGAAGCACGTACCAGCGTAATGCATCTCATATTGGCTTGCGGATATATTTTATTAACTAATATTTCGAATAGATAATACGATTAAAAAGAGCTACTTGTAAAGCATGTTTTACAAAACCACGTAGAGTTTACAAAATAGTGAAATGTTATACTAACGCGGGACGAATCAGTCGCGTTACAGGAGACTTGAATGTACTGCGCTCACTGTTTCATATTTATCACCAGCAAATTATCTGGATTTACGCTTTACTGAAAATCAGATCAGAATCAATGTGGCCCATCTATAGCCAACTTTGTAATTTTTATACCGCACATTGCGGATAGATTTCATATCGAAGAAATGTGCGTACTAAGAAGTATATACCCGCTATAAAGAAAAGTGTGGAAGACTAGGTAAATTTTAAAATTTTTTGTACAGTGCAAAAATTTAAATATAAAAGTTCAAAAATTTTAAAAATTGACGTACCAGAATACTTTTTATTAAAATCAGTTTCAGTGGTTCGAATTCAATTTGAAATGTTCATGTAGTAATCTTTCAAATAATTTTCTTTTTTTTAATATTATTTAATATTAATCAAGCTTAAGATCTCAAAAAATTGTTTATATTTAAATTTTTCGATATTTCGACTTTCTTTTGAAAGTCTTCTTCAGGGAAATTTATTTTTATAATAAAATTAAATTTTATATGTCAAAATTATTAAATTTTAAAAATTTAAATAAAAACAATTTTTTTAGATCTTAAGCTTGATTAATATTAAATAATAATAAATTTATAAGATGGAATAATTTAATAAAATTTCTTTTTTTAATCAAAATTAAATTTTTTGCATTATTTTTTTGTACAATTTAAAGTTCTATCGTGCCCTTTGTTTAGACCACCACTTTAGTTCACTTGTACAGTAATTAAGATTTTTCTAACACTTATTTTAATTATTTAATGAATTTATAGGTATGTATGATAAATTAATTCTTTTAATATTTATTTAGCTGTAAGCCAACAATTAAATTGGAGCTGAGAAATGTAAGAAATTGAGAGACGAGATAGCTGGATTTAACAAAAAGATAAGAAATGTAGCCTCTCAATTTCTCACAAAACCCTCAGTTTTATTATTAATGTTATCATTCTCTTTAAACACCCTTTTTTCTCTTTCTTTTTTTTTAATATAATTTTAAAATTTAATTAAATCAAATCAACCCCTGAACCATTAATTTAAATAAAAGTAATTCGCTCTTATTCAATTATTATTCAGCCGATTAAAGATTTATTATCAAACCTTGAAATGATCTATCCTGTGTTTTGTTGTTTTTTTTTTCTTGTCTTGTTTATAAAGCGGCCCATACACGAGAACAGCATACATGTTAAGGAGCTACATAAGTATACTTGAAAGCTACACATCACTACAAGCAATAAAAGTGTTTGTAAACCATTTGAAGTATGCTTGTGCAGTCCTTTAATAAAGGGATTCATTGATATTAGCTCGCAATGCATAACACACTATCAAGCTTGTTTTTAAGCTTTACTTTCAATATTTTATATTTTTAATACGTAATACCGTGATGTTTACGCTTTGAAAACTTTGCTCAACTGAGCTACTTTCGCCATACTCAATATCAGGAAGCATGCACTATCAACAAAATATATTTGGCAACGATATAGCATAGCGTACATCACGCAAAATGCTCATTCACAACCAAAACGCTGGTACAAACAATTAATAGCGCATATATACTACGACTTATTGTTTTTTATTTTAATATACACTCACACACATACGAGTGGTAAAAAGAAAATGAGATAGGACTTTTAGAATGCCTCGTACTGCTTTTTTTGGAAGCACGAAGACTGTGTGTCCCTACTGGATATCTCATATCTTTTTTACATATGGTGAATCTTTCACGCTCGCAGGCGTTCTCCAAGTCTTTAAGCAAACTCTTGTTATTCTCTTAGATTAAAAAAACTGCTACTTTCAGCAATGTTTTGTTTTTGCTTTAGCACAAAAAAATCCCAAAATAATTTAAAAAAAATACAAATCTATTTAGACATTCCTATTTGCTAAATAGTACCCTATTGAAGGCCTCTTCTCTAAGAACGATTAAAATTTAAACTGAACCACAAAATAGCTTTAAGGACGTTCTGAAATACTAAGGCCCAATTAGTTTTACCGCTGGGTAGTGTAAAATATAATTTTTATAAATAATTTGAGGTTAAAATGTATTTTATACTAAATATTTATAATCAATCGTTTTTTTTTTTATATAAAATAAAATTTAATAGAGCAAGAGATAAGCCATGTGAATCATAAATGTAAATTTAACTTAAATAATGAAAATTACTGATTTATAAAACAATTATTATTTACTTAATACACAGAACAAAATTATGCACCCATAAAATATTTTAATTAAAAAAATTACAAGTCAATTGCAACTAGTTAATCACTTTAGTAAACAAATTTTATTATTGATTACATATTTAATTGAATCTGTGAAATATTGTAATTTCTGTGTTCAATTAAAAGATCTTCATTTTGATAAAATATTTAATCGATTCAATTAAAACTTTAATCAATATGACAATTTATTTTCAATTGAAATATTTTTTTGTGTAATAAAAACATTAATAAAATCGGACCAACAAAAACTTACTTTTTTAATTTTCAAAAAATAAATAGCTGGTAGCACTTGGCTTGGCTTAATAGAAATTAAAATTTACAATTTGCATTTTAAATAACGATCAACATATGCAGTGGCAGTTAGTCAGAGTGAAACATTTAAAAGCACATCACCAAAAAAGGCAGAGTATTTTTTGTCACACACAACAGCCCCACAAATGAAACAAGTTTGTGATTAAAAATACGAGTAAAAGAGATTAAGAAATTTTAAGTTGTTGTTAACAAATCAGTAACAATAAAAATTAAATTAAAAAAACAAATTGTTTAAAAACAATTTAATATTGAAAAAATAAAAACAAAGAAACACACAGCAAAACATGTTAAAGTGTAAATTGGGTTCTTTATATAAAAATTTAATTTGTTTAACACTGGGCTTCTTAATTGGCATACGATTGACAACATTTTGGTATAATTTGCAAGATGATACTGAAAATGAAATTGATAATGAAACATCATTAGAAGATATTGAAACAACAATAATTACCTCGCAAGAATATGATACAATGGCTGAGTATTTGTTTAATACAACCAGAGTTCTATGTTTTATCATAACAAATCCTGCAAATCATTTACGTAAAGCCATACACATACGTCATACCTGGGGCAAACGTTGTAATAAATTGTTATTTATGAGCACGGCAGAAGATTATCAATTACAAAGTGTTAAATTGGATAATGTTAAAGAAGGTCGTCACAATTTATGGAATAAAACAAAAATGGCCTTGAAATACATTTATGATCATCATTATGAAGATGCTGAATGGTTTTTAAAAGCTGATGACGATACGTAAGTTATTAATGGTGTTTAAATTAAATTATTTTAACAGTTTTTATTAGAAATGGGCCACAAATTTCGTATAAAATTCATTTAAAATTATTTAAAAAAAAACCTTTATTTTCTATAAAAATTTTATGATTTTTCAATTTAACCTGAACCGTTTGAGCCTGTTAAGGACCGTTTAATTCTACTGCGAAAGCTCTAGGTTTGCACATAACATTAAAAATACCATTAAACTTGTTTAAATATAAAGTACAAATCTTTCTTTTGGTACTTTTTTTCTCCCTTAAATCAATTTTTTTACCATTGATTTTTATTGGGTGCTACAAATTATTAATAGAATGCTCACATGCTGCATTAATTGACATAAAAGTACATATTTAGAAATAGTAGTAAAAAAGGGGACTTATTTTACCCTTTATTTGCTCGAATTTTAAAAAAATTCCAATATACATTGGAGTTCTTTTTAAGAAGAGAAGAATACAGTTTAGTTTTTGTGCTGTGATTGTTACTTTGAAAAATAAATGTTTTTAAAAAAACGTACCAACATTAGCTTTTAGCCCATCCGCTTATTTTGTAGTTTGAACTTTGGCTCTACCTGTAGTAAAGGGTGTTTTTTATAGACGTATAAAACTTTAAGATGGCATTACTGTTCAAGATGGCGACCGATTTAACAGCTGTCAAGTGATTTATTCTCAGTTTGGTTTGGCAATTCATCATAAATAGACTCACGCCTGAACAACGCTTGCAAATGGACCCAAAACGAGATTGCCGCTGTTCCCGATTTTCATAAGCGAATTTTGTTTAGCAATGAAGCGCACTTCTGGTTGAATGGCTACGTCAACAAACAAAACTGCCGCATTTGAAGTGAAGCTAATCCTCAATTGTATGTCGAAACACCGTTAAATCCAGAAAAACTGACTGTTTGGTGCGCTTTATAGGCTGGTGGAATCATTGGTCCGTACTTCTTCAAAAACGATGATGGCCAGAACGTTACAGTCAATGTTAATCGGTATAGAGCCATGATTACTAACTTTTTCATTCCTGAATTGAACAACCATGATGTCCAGGAGCTGTGGTTCCAACAAGACGGCGCAACAGGTCACACAGCTCGTGCCACAATCGATTCACGTTTTGGACCTGTGAATTGGCCTCCAAGATCTTGTGGTTTAACACCGCTAGACTACTTTCTGTGGGGCTATGTAAAGTCGTTGGTCTATGCGGATACGCCACAAAAAAAAAGTCATCGAAAATTGGACGTCCAGATTGGACTATATCCGAGCCAGCCGTGGCGGTCATATGCCAGAAATCATATTCACCCTTATCGCAAATCTCAAGGGAATAAATTCTAGGGAATAATTTGTTTATTCCCATGAACAATAATTTGGTATCGTTATTTGTTAGGGAATAAAATACATTTTCGAAACATATGTAGCAAGTCGAACATACTATTGTGAATTGATGTAGTTTAATTGTTTATGTGTTTTTTTTTTTTGTAATTTTCTTAATAAATTGTTATTATTCAATAAAATGCATAGTATTTCGCTTCGATTTATGTTATTAGAAAAAGAGAAGAAATTATTGGAGAAAATAAAAAGACGGAATTTAAGAGATGCATCAAATCCATTGTGTTTACCAGAAAGTGAAGACATGAAGAATTGTTAACATTATGTACATACTTATATGTACATATAAATAAATTCTTTGCAGGTTCTAACAACATTTAGGTATATGGAACCAGAACTGCCTACCAGAAAGTCGTCGTGTTGTGTAGCTTACAACATGTCTACGGTTTTTATAGGATACAAAAAATTAAAAAAGAAATATTCTTTAGAAAGATACGAAATCTTAAATCTAAAAAACAATAAATCACAGTTGTGTTATTTTTGGTTGTACTTCATGTATCACAAAAAATGTTAATAAACAGGCACATAAAAAAGGCAACAAAAATTCTAATTCATAATTAATATACGTTTTTAAAACTAAGCAATTATCACATTCTTACATGTTTACAGTCCATCATTGCTATTAGATTGCTTGATTTCCAGTTAATCTAATTTTATTTGCTGCTGCAACAATTCTAAATTTTATTCCCAAACAAAATGTTTGTGAAAAATGTCACAATACTTTTAGGAAAAAACTCACGGGAATAAAAATCGGCGATGCCAATTTTTTTTCGAACATGCGAATTTTTTCACATGAAAATAATTCACGATTGCAAATTTAGGGAAAAGGGAGATATTTCGAGGGAAAAAATATTCACGATAGGGGTGATTTAAAATGTAATGCCACAAGATTATCTTTCGGATAAATAAAATTCATGTCAATCGAATAATCCATCGTTGTTTTATTGCAATTTAAAGTTATATACGTCTATAAAAAACACAGTTTAGTTCCGGAGATATAAAAATTTAAATTTTACCCGTTTTTACCCTTTTTTACCTCCTTAATATTCGAATTTCCAAAAATCTCTCCTTATTCGTCCTATACGTTGGGACATGCATCTATTTACCGAATTTCAAGTCCGTAGCTGTAGCTGTTTGGGCTGGGCGATAATGATAAGTCAGTCAGTCAGTAACGTAACTCTTTTATATGTATAGATAAATAAATAATAATAATTATCTTTAGAATTTTTAATATTATCATGTTGTATTGTAGTTTTTAGGAAAAAAAAGAAAAAAAAATTTACAGTTCCCAGTACAAGCGAAAAAAATCTAGCTGTAGGATTGCTCTTACCGTACACATCAAACTTTAAAATATTTCGCTTTGAATTTCAAATCAATGATTTCTTGTTTTTGCAAATAAAAGACTTAAGCAAAAAACTTTGTTTGTTTTGTATTTTATGTTTGTTGTTTTTTTTTCGATCGAATATGTAAGTTTTGTTTCTATGTTTGAGTTTTTGTATAAAAATATAAAATTTAGCAATATAAATAAACTGACTTGCTTTGCTAATATAAAAATTAAAAAAAACCCCCCCTTCCAGATATGTTATAATGGAGAACTTACGTTACTTACTGTATCCCTATTCTCCAGAAACGCCCATATACTTTGGAGCCAAATTTAAGCCATTTGTTAAGCAGGTAAATCAAATTTTACATATTTTTCGAAAATGATATAAAAAAAAAAACATTTTCATTTCAAAATGTTATAGGGTTATATGTCTGGTGGTGCTGGTTATGTATTGAGCAGAGAATCAATTAAGAAATTTGCCCTTGAAGCCTATGAAAATACAGAGAAATGTGCCAAAATATTTAAATCTGAAGATGTGCAATTGGGATTCTGTTTACAAAATATTGGAGTCACAGCAGGTGATTCACGTGATGAAGCTGGTAAAGAGCGTTTTATACCTTTGGCAATGGAACATTTATTACCAACTGACATTTCGTTTTGGTATAAAAATTACACCTTTTATCCTTATAAAGAGGTGAGATTAATGATTTTGAAACACAGTTTTTTTTTTTAATTTTCGAATTTTTTCTATCAATTTCAGAATGTGACTTGTTGCTCATCTAAAGCCATTTCATTTCATTATATTAAGCCTGATCAATTTTATATGATGGACTATATGTTATACACTTTAGGCACACCATTTGGCATTTTAAGGAATTATGAATACATTTTGCCAAGGAAATTAAATGTATCTGATATTAATGGGACATAAAGTCTTGACTTTATCCATACTGCCAAAAAATTGTTTTAAGCTGCGCTACCTGAAAAATACTTAAACACACAAAGTTCTATTTTTATATGATATTTACATAGTTTTAAAATTTGAATGAAACAGTTTTTCATAACATACTCGTAGACGAGAATCACAAAAGTTGTAATTTTGTAAAGTTAAAAATCACATTATAATAGAACAAGACTCGACACTGCTTCAAAAAGTAATAATTTATTTAAGAAAAGATTTTTTGTGTTAAATACTCATTGATTTTTATTTAAATTTTCTTTTATTATAAATTTAACATGCTACATATTTGTATTTATTATATTTTCAATTAGATTGATATAATAGTTATAAATTGTTGTTGTTGTTGATTTTTATATAAATTTTATAAATCAAAGTAAATTTGTTTGCTTAAGAATTTCTTAAATATTTTGTTCTTTAAATGATTTTGTTAAATGATCTAAACATTTAGATTGAGTTTGCTTTAATATTGTTTTTTATAATTTGTTTTTTATTAATAAAAAATTTAATTTTTTTTTTTTTTTTTGGTTTTTTATTAAAAAAAATTCTTATTATTTTTTAGTTAAGCTTATTTCAAGTTTTTCGCTAATAAATATTAATTATTTTGTATTTTTTTCTATAATAAAGATTATTGCTATTAATTTTTGTATATTTTCTTAATTTTATGTTATTTTTCATTTTATAAAAAGTATATTTATGTATATACGCTATATTTATTCTGTTTTCTTTTTTACTTTCTGTTTTTTTTTTTAATAAGTGCACTTGCCAATTCTAGTTTTTGGTTGTTTTTTCTCGTTTAGTACTATTTTTGATTAGTTTTTCTTTCTCTATTTTGTTTATAATTTTTTACTATTATTTTTATTCATCCCCTTTGATATCGAACAGCTTTTTTTTAAACAGAAAATGAAAGAATAACAGTTTTATATCGAGGAGGCTCTCTAATTTTTGGTGGCTTTTTTTTTTGCTTTAAAGATGCATTAAAAATCTGAATATGTTTAAAAGCAATTATACTGCAAATAAAATATCTAAAAAATTTTATGATATACGACTTATTTTATTGGAAATAAGACTTAACTTTAAATGATTATTGACTGAATTCACAACTGACTGCGCCTTAGCAGTTAGCGGCTTAGTTGTTAAAGAAATATAGTGAAAATTTAGGCTTAACCTACAATAAACTATAATTCTTCTGGTATTTTTTAGTTTTTTTATAAAGTTTTGCAAAAAAAAATCTTTTTAAGATTTTTGTAATAAAAAAATGCTTTCTTAGCGAATTTAATTTTTTGGTTACAATAAAAAAGTAATTAAAAAGCAAGTTGCTAAGGTCTCTCTCCCTCTCCATTTCTCTTTACTTATATTCAACTGAATTCACTGACTTAATGTGTACGTTTAGACGAGAAAACATTTGGAAGGGAAACATTTCGTTTGTAGGCAAATTACTGGTGGGAAAGAGAGCAAAATTTTTGTGTTCGGTATTCGGCGGCACACTTTGTTCGCAAATTAGGTCTGTTCATTTACTTTACTAGCAAAAGCTTGCAACGAGAGAGTAAAAAGGAATTTTGCAAAATAGCTCTCAAAAATTTTAAAAAGTAAATAAACACTTTGCCAGTCAAAACTTGCAAGTTAAAGTAGTATTGTAATATATGAATACATATACATATACAGTTTCTAAAATCTCTGGAAACAAGTTTTCACATTGGAACATGTAAATGCGATTTTAAGGCAGCTAAATGTGCATGCGGCTTGGTTCCAGAACGCCTCAAAGAGTTTATGCACGATCAACATAATCAGAGAAGACTAACAGTGGATACATTTATTATGGAAATTGAAGAGTATGGTTGTCATCAATGCCAACATACCAAGATCCCGATGATTCAACATACGCACCGCCATCGGTTCAAGTTCACAATACACGGAAAGATACGATTGTTTAAACTTTGCCTTGATATGTGACAGATTTCGTGTGCCTGATAGAGTAGCATCAGCATTAGGAACTGCTCTTTTCCAAGATTTAAAAATGAAAGATAAGCATGGCGAACCTCTCATCATTGATAAATCCAAAGTTCGCAGAGAAAAAGAGAAATGCAGATTAATTACATTCAGTAATACCCACCTGGCATTCAAATGTAAAGGAGAAGAGAGGAATAAAAATAGAATATATAGTTTTCAATATTAAAATGTTGGTTGGGAAATTTATCTATTTATGCAGTTCAATGCTTACTGAGTTTTTTGTTTGTATTTGAATTATTGATTAATAATTCTTATTTAGTCAATTGCTTTTACAATATAAAGGTTCTAATGTTTGCAAGAAACGTTGGGAGTAACCTACTGAGGATTCAGAGTAGCGTCCGATGAAATGGTCCATATAGGTATGCTATCCCCTTCAGTACTTATTGTACTGAATAAATAACTCATGAGCATATCATGAGTAAAAGAATAAATTTTAAAACCAACACAATTTCTGGAATTAAGCACAAATAAAGATTAATATTTTGTTAAAATATTTTATTTTTAATTTCTTTCACAAAATATGATTTGAAAACATAAGTACAAAACAGCTGTTTGAAAAATTCTTCCAAATAAAAATTTTACCAATAAGAATTTGCAAGAATTTTTTTGTTTCTCAATTTTGTACTCTCTTTTTGCAAATTTTTCGAGTTAATGAACACTTTCCAGTAACAATTGTTACAAATTTTTAACAATTTTTTAGTTATTGAACAGACCTATTCTTTTTTGGTATTTGCTTTCCTTCTCTTTTTTTCCTTGTTTTGTTTGCAAATAATACCAATATTATAGTAATGTAATGTCTCCGATAAAATTTTCATCTGTGTGACCGTGGAATTGAAAATTCTTTGGATATAAGGCATTCACTCAAAAAAAAAAATTATAATTATGTACTTATACAATATAACTGTAAGAAAGTTCATAATAAAAAATCTGAAATTTAAATTAAACTCTTGTTAATTTGAATATTTTTCTATCTCCCTCTTGATAATTTGAACTCTCGTTAATATGAAATCTCGATTATTTGAACTTTTTCCCTGGTCCCTTGAATTTCAAATTATCAAGATTGGACTGTACTTAATAGGGTGACACATGTACGATGTAGAAATTACACATGAAATGACAAACTTATATACACGCGAATCAGACAGTTTCTCGTTATGGGTGCATTTATTCCCATATATTGCCTAAGGATTTTCTAAGCCGTATTCACGAAGTTATTCAGATGGAAATGCGCAGCCACATCTCTATGAAAAAGTCATTGAAAATTGTATGAAGAGAGTAATGGTCTGTCAGCAGACTGATATTTTATTCCATATTTAATCTTTTTTTAAAATCCAATAAAAAATATGTATTTTTATTTCAAAATGAAAAGTGCACTCTTATTGAAACACGCTTTACTAAGCTAATTTACATCTGAAAGGCAATTTTAATAAAGAATTTCACATTCTTTTTTATAAAATAAAACAAAGCCTTTTCGAGTAGTGGTGATATATGCCGTGTCAGTTTAGGAGATGGCGACATATTCCATAAGCCAAAGCCAATTTGAAAGCGCTGGAAAATATTTTAGAAAGCGCTTCAATTGCTCTATTTCAAAAGTTGGCTTAAAAATTTAAACTTGTGTTATTGCCCAATGCTTTTAAACAGACTTTTTTATTTTGCACGCAAAAAAAAATTAAAAAACCATCTTTTTAGCTGTTTTTTTATGTTCCCAATATATTTAAAATGAAATAGAAACCAATAAGAACGAGGTTTTATTGTAAAATAATATTGCCGAGACATACTGGCCAAGCAATGTTTAATGTAAGATTTAACATTTTACCTAGGATTAGTTTTTACTTATTTATTTGTTTATTTTATAAACTATTGGTTGTTTTTATTTCATTATTTATTTATTTCTTAATACATTTACTTGTGGTATTTTGTTATATAAGTTTTTTCTCAATATAAAAATAGAAATTTGTTTTTAATTGTATCAGGAATATTATTTTTTAATAATTTTATAAATATTGCAGTTGTTCTTTAAGTTTAATTTCATTTTTCAATATTGGCACAACTTTAATAATTTTTATAAATTTGTTTTATTTTAAATGTATTAAATTGTTTATATTTCTTTTTTTTTTCATAAAGATGTTTTATGTACTTAAATTTAAGAATAATAATATGAAAAAAAGGTTTTTAGAAAACTTTTTATAAATTTTTTTTTTAATTTTTCAATCAGCTTTTCTGCTATTTTAGTTATAATTACAGATATTTTCTATTTTTAATTAATTTAATTTATTATATTTAGTATGTAAAAAAATGTTATTTATTACATAATTTGGCTTTTATGTTTTGCTCTTATAATTTTTAAAATTATTTTAACTTTTTTTTTTTATTAATCTTTAGAGTAAATAAACAGTTATGATATTTTTAAGCAATTAAATATATTTGTTAAGTTTTGGTTTATGTTTAATGAATATGATTTTAAATTAAAAGAAAAAAATTATTTTTACCGGAATTCACAATAATTAGTTAAATAGTGACTAAGGGTTTTTTAAATCAGACGTTCATTAACCAAAAAGCAAAAATTCAAGCTTTAATGATTAAATTTGTTTTTATGTTTAACATAAATTTGGTATTCAAAGTAATATGTAGGGAGGCCAACGTGGCAACATCGTTTGCAACTAACTGCGGTGCTGTTTATCAATTCTGTTTTGAAATTCACGTGATTCCAAATCACATACGTGTGATTTTATGCTGTTCTGTAAACCCCAATACTTTTGTGTTTTTCATTGTGATTCTATTTTTTAAAAGCACATGAAAACAGTTGATTTTTTGTTTTCATCACAAAAGAAAACGAAAGAACAAATAAAAATTTTACAGCAAAAAAGGCGTCTTTATTTTTTTAATTTTTAAGTGTTTTTTTTTAAATAATTATTTTAAAAAAATTAATAAAGAACATATTGAATAATTTATTTTAACGTTCGTCCTATAATAATCGTAAAAATAACCGCATGATATGAAAACGTTAGTGTCTTAGCTGAACGTGTTGAAATCACAAAATTATATCAGAACACAATATTTTGTGTTTTTAAATCACATTGACAAGATTTTGAAAAAAAAAATTATTTATTTAAATAAAATTTTTACATTCTACCTAGATATTCAAATATTTTTGAGCCATTATCCTTATCAGAAACAAATTAGTATTGCAGTTTATATTTTTATTTATTGTCGTTTTCTTTTCAGTTTAATATTAAAACAGTCCGAAACTGTAGGGATAAAAAAGCGAGAGTTTAAAGCAATTTATCGAAAATAGTGTACAGTATTGATTGGAAAAACAAAATTTACAAGTAGCTTGGCTTTTAAGGTGAAACTCTTACCAGCAGTTCCACAGTGCAGTAGGACAATTGCTAAGGAAATACACAGACTTCAAAAATTCTCAAACAGCACGGAGCAATATTTAGCGTGAAGTTCACATGATTGGTGTAAACAAAAATTTCAAAGAAACAAAAAAATTTTTTTAATAAAATACCATCAATCGATTTATTATTCTTATTATTCAATTTAAAAAAAATGTTTACATGTTATCTTCATAATAGAGGGTGGGCCAAAAACCACACATGCGTGTAAAAATTTAATACTTTTTGCTTAACATTAAATTTTATTTTATTTTTTAAATTTTGTTGTTTCACAAGCATGATAAATTTCACGAGACCAACAAGCCAAAGTGGTAGATCAACGCCATAAAGCCTGAAACTTTGCGCGCAGTTATTCAAAGAGTTAAAAGTATCGATGAAAATGGTGGTAATCTATATTTTTTTCATACAGGTCTGTTCTGAAAATCACATCTGGTTTTGAAATCACACGCTGTTCTGTAAATAACACTGCTTTTGTATTTTTCTGTGTGATTTTATCTATTTTAAAGCACAAAAAAACAGCTGATTCTTTTGTTTTGTTCACAAAAGAAAGCATAAGAGCAAATAAAAAATTATACAGCAAAAAAGGCGTCTTTATTTTTTTTTTTTTAATTTTTAAGTGTTTTTCTTTTATAAAACAACTAATTGTTCTTCAAAATTAACAAAGAACACATTAAATAATTTATTTAAGTAATTTATTTCAACGTTCGTTCTATAATAGGTGCGAATATAACCAAATGATTTGAAAACGTAAGTGCCTTATCTGAACGTTTTGAAATCACAAAATTATGTGCACAGAACACCTTTTTTGTGCTTTCAAATCACATTGACAAAATGTGATTTTCAGAACATGCCTGATAATTAAAATTTATATCATACAAAGTTAATCGGGGCTCTCATAGAATCTAATATTGGTTTTGAAAACGAAAAAAAAAAAACAATTAATTTTGTGTTATGAAATCCAATGTTATCGGCTTTATGTTCGAATTAGAAAATTGTCGATTTTGTTATGGGAAATAAGCCAAGCAGCATACAGCAGTTAGTTTTCATTTGTGGCATTTGCATTTTTTTAATGTAATTTTTTTTTTTTGAAAACGTAGGCATAAATATGTTTGTGTTTTTGTTATTAATAGCGGAAAAAATAAAGCTCAACATTCCATAATCATTGGTTTTTTGTGCAACAATATCTGTATATTGCTACCTGTGAGACTATACCTGCGATTCTTCCCCGATTTTATTTATTTATTTAATTCAATTAATGTAATATAAAGCGCCACAAAGGCCAATATAAAAATATATTAGGATTTATTGTAGAGTCTTCACTGACAGAATCCTTCGGATAAGAATCATATCGAAGCTGGGGGGTTACTCTGTATTGCGATGCGAAAAAAACCGTACAAAATTGAGTCCTTAATTTGTTTGATCTTTAATTTTTTGCATTTGCCTGGTAGTACCCCGCTCTGTAACGGGTAAGTGCATGTCAACGTCGATTTATACACACAAATATCTTGCGATAGCCAAAGAGTAAACGTAAAACATTTAGTTTTCGCATCGCAATACAGAGTAGCCCCCCTGCTAACTGCAGCAATAGCGGAATATTAGAACACAACAAGTAAGTGTCTTTCATGCTGTCAAGTACTACACAAAAGGCCTCATATCTCTAAGGCAGCTTTATATAAAAATATACGCCCAGTATAAAAAATGAACTTGCGCTGTCTTCGGCAGCTTGTTTTTTTTTTCTTGTTACCTATAACGGCAGAGGACATTTTATTTAAATATTTATTTTACCAACACTTTTATTATTTTTTTCTAAAATAATGTTTTTTAATAATATTTGGACGAAGACATAATAAAAATGTTTCTTATATTTTCTCTACAAAAAATTATATATTATAAAAGTAAATAAATAAATATTTTTTAAGCTTTTAAGTCTTTTTATATATTTGTATTTATTATTAAATTAAATTCCAATATTTCGGCACGCCTTCGTATGTCTTTCTCAAGGAAAATAATTTTATAATGAAATGAAAAATTTTTTTTAAATGTAAATAAAAATTATGATATTAAAAACTTTTTTGAAATGTTCAAAAAAACATATACAAAAACAATAACAACATTAATAACAATTTTATACAAAACACAATTATCAATTCTTTCTCTCTGTCTTTTAAGTTTATGTGAAAGTTTTGTAGTTTCTCTTTTCTGTTTGTCTATTAACTCTTAATAAGTTTGTATTATTATATCAATATATATATATTTAAATAGTGTATGATTTTATATTAAAAGTATTTAATAATTATAAAAAAATTAAGTTACTAATTTCAAATTTAAAAAATACATATGAAAAGATTATGAATACACCCTAAGAATTTTATTAAAAAAAAATTTTTTTTTTAAACTAAAGAAAAAAATCTCAAAGAACAAATATGAGTTAGGTTGTTATGATTCAGAGATAACAATGTGTGTGTGTTTTATAACAAAAATCTACATAAATACATATATCAGACTGAATAAAAAGAAAACTAAAAAAATAGTATGATTCGTGCAATCAGAATTAAATGAAATTTTGCAATCTTCTAATTTTCAGAACTTAGTTCAAAAATAGAAAAATAACATTATTCAAATATTGGAATTTAATTTAATAATAAATACAAATAAATATATAAAAAGACCTAAAAGCTTAAAAAATATTTATTTATTTACTTTCAGATAAAAAGATCAAATAATCAATATTTATATTCAAATTATATATTATATTAAAAATTTTAAATAAATAGAGAAACTGATTCGAACAACCGATGTTCCAAGGTTTTATTAAACTTCGTAAAAAAGCAAAACCAATAGTCTTTCATGACAACAAATGAAACCAATATTGATTTTAAAAGCCGCTAAAAAGCAAAATCAGCTTGGATTCTATTTTAAAAAAATCAACGAAAAATAATTAAAAACAAAAGGTTGACTCTTAGTATATGACAAAAATTGTAAAGAAAAAATTGTAAAATATAAAATTCTGAATTTTTGATTTCCAAGTGATTTATTAAATTTCTGATACAGAAAGAAATTATTTAATAATTAATAATCTATTAAAAAAAATGTAATTGTAAGTTTTCATTTTTGTTTATTTGTCGATTTGAACCAACCCTTCTCCCTGTCCCCTTTCAAATTTAAATTTTAAACGAATTAAATTTTTCACTTTTAATTAAACCTTATTAACCAATTCTAAACTATCAACAATTAAAATAAATATTAAATTATTTTGTATGAAAATTATTAAAAGAATAAGTATTTTACTTAAGTCTATAAAAATAAAATAAAATAAAATGCATTTTTAAAGGATACAAATAAGAATGCAACCATTAAAATTTAATATCTTCACAATTAACAACAGCACGACACAGCAACACCGTTCAATAATTTTTACCAATTTTCATGAAAATTTTCTTTTAGAGGATTTTAAGTGGGAAAATCTGCATTAGCATGCAAAAGAACCAGTCTGGTTACCAGTCGCAGAGTTCCGAATCACAATTTGATAAAAAAAAACATGTTTTTTTATTTCAAGAAATACTGGATGAAAATTACTTGATTTTCACATTTAGTACCCCTTAAAATAAAGTTTTCATGGAAAATCAAATAACCAATGTTGCCGTGGATAAAAAAATTTCAGCTTGCAACTTAGTTTGTTAGTTTGTTGTAATAATAGCCCTTAAAAATTTTCTTCGACGGCCTTTTTATTAAAAATTATCTTAATTATTAGCACCGAGCATACAGAGATGTCAGCTTTGAAGTTAGAATTTTAAAAACTTAAGTTTTGACTCAACAATTGTATATTAATACCAGCAGCACTAAGCAACCAACGAATAAGAGAAAATAAGCAAAATGAAAAATTTTTGGTTTTAAAAAACATTAATTAAAAAGTTATTTCCGTAATGAAAATGCACATGCCGGAGATTCTTATATATACGTTTATTGTTATGAAGGATAGAATTTAATGTAAAAGTGATAACAAACACAAATTTTCATGTTTTAAAATTCATGTTTACGAAATGTAAATAATGAAAGTGTAAATTTTTTAGAAATACCCGAGCAAAACAAAATAAAAATTTTGAGTTCGTGCAAAAAAGACAGAAAGAAAATGTATACTATATCTGCACTCTGACACCTCTGGTTGCTCGGTGCCAGCAGTTTGAATAAAAGAAAATACGTTATTTATTTATTTACAAAAATATATATTACAAATAAATTTATTCATTTTCAGAGAGTCGTTTGGCTCCGCTCTATTTCTTTTTGGATCGGGGAGCTCAAAAGGAAATGGTGTTTCATGCTGTCTGGGGGACCCAGAAAGAGGACCTGTCTCTATTGAGATTTTTAACACAGCATGAATTCATGACACGCAATGCAATTGTAAGAGCTCTAGAGAAAAAGGCAGAAGGGACAGAGAGCACAGTGTTTAAACTAATTTCCTATAAAACAGTGTCCAAACTGGCTAATGCATCTCAGACTACTATCTTATCAGGTGGGAAAGGTCAGATTAGCAGAGCTCCTGTCTTTTCTGGGAGGTGCAACCAACGTGTGGATATTAATGGTGACCTTAGAGAGAGACTAAACGGAAAGCCTCGATTGGTTGCTGAATTAAACCGTGTGAAGGCAATAATAAAAGATCACATGGAGTCGAAGAAAATTATTGCGTACGGCACAACAACATTTTTCAAGTTCGACTCGCAAAACGGGTATGGGAAGGTAATAAACCAAGCACCTGAGCTTGAGCAGATCTAACTAAATTTATTTATAAATCATTTATTTACATTGGATTTTTGGCATTTTTAAATTTTAGCATCAAGAATTATTGTAATTGTGTTTAATTAGAAAACTTTTTAGGAAAAAAAAAATTTAATTTTGAGCAATAAGGACCGAAAAAAGTACACACCATATCTGCACTCTGTCACCTCCTTATGCTAAGTGCTATTAGTACTAAGTTTTGTTAACATTTTATCAAAAAAGGCTAAACACAATATTCACACATGTTCTGAAAGTCATTGTTTCTCAAAGTCATTTAAAATCACGGAAAAGATGTTCTGCGCATAAAAACGTTTGAAAGCTATTAATTTAAAACGGGTAACCTTACTTTTTTTAAGTATTTTGCTTTACATTCATTAACAAAATGTTTTAACTTTTTTTATTACTTTGTGTAAAAGCAATTAATTATTTTAAACAAAAGAGTCATAAAATGTATTAATTTGAAAAGACGCTTTATTTTCCCTATATTAAATTTTCGTTTATTTTTATATCCTTTTTAATTTACTTTTTTTTTTTTAAATATGTTTGATTAAATTATTTTATTAAAAATAATAAATTCAATTCTAAGCAAAGTATAAGCGCTTTTAGATACTGATTTATAACGGTAAAAATAATGACCAGCACACCAAAAAATCACTTACGTGATTTTAAAATACAGTTAAGCCTCGATTATCCGGCTCTAGTGGGACCGGCACCTACACGGATAATCGAAATACACGGTTAATAGAGGTTATAGTAAAATATACAGAAATTTGTTTCTTCTAACGAAATATTTGTTTATTTAAAATATTCTTTTATATCACTTTGCCTCCTCTTTGCTTTTAATTTTTCTCTCAATAATTGGTTTTGAATACGATGCATCTGGATTTTATCTGGTTCTGATATGACTGCAGAATTTTCTACAAACTTTAACAGAACATTACAGGCCTCTATCGCTTGCGCCAACGTTGGAGTTTCTATTTCAGTCTTTTAGTGCAAAATCTACTTTCGGATTTTCGGAATTTTTGAGTGATATCTATTTTTTAGAACCATATAGCAAAATTTGTTCTTTGTTTTTCACCAAATCGCGTACAGTTTGCTTACCAACCCCATATTTTTCAGACAGCAACTTAACAGATATGTTTTTGTCGTAGTCATGAATCAAAGTAATTTTGTCTTTAATTGAAAGAACTTGTCTTGCTCCTTTTGGTAATTTACTATTTGAAGGAGCCATCATTCCAAAACAGGTGTTAGCAGATCAAATTTCACTTACTAAATGAATAAAAACGCAAATATGTTCTTATGTGTGGATAGATGAAAAGGCGAGCCACCGGATTTAAATTTACATAATAAAAAGCATATGATTGCTGCACGGAAAATAGATGTAAAGCACGGTTAATAGAGGAATAAATCTAAAGCACGGATAATAGAGGGAAAAAATAAAAAGAACCGCATGCCGGTTAATAGATGTAACCGATTAAATCGAGGTTTAACTGTAGTTCAAAAATGGTTTGAAATCATCATAATTGCAGAACATGCCGAACATACGTATGCGTTTATATAATTTGAAGTATCCCAATTTTTTAATGAAATACCTACTTTGTTATATAATTTGATGCATGTTAGACCATGTAAATATTTGTATAAGCTAGTGTGGTTAAGATTTATGTGATCATACCTTTAGTACACTGTCAACTTTAATGTGATGTTTGCATAACACAAGCTATCAACTTGTTTAGATATTTTATGTATATGAAAAGAACTCAAAAAATTGAGTGTTTATCATAAAAATTTTCTAGACGAATTGATCGGTTATGTTATGGAAACTGCGTATTCTATAAAATCAACTTTTTTTGAGTAAATGTGTGAACGATATTTTTAGAATTAATGGTTGTTTTTTGCATTGTTATTGTAGTTTAAAAAATTATTTATTTTTAATATATTTAGTCACAAATTCTATTTTAAAAATAATAATAAATTTACAAAAGTATAAGGCCTTTTCAACAAATATTTTTTTGTTCAATTTTCAAAAGTTCTCTACAAAATAGGTGTGGGTGGTAATTTATTAAGGTGCGATTCTTAAAATTAAATATTAAAGAAGTAAAAATATTTAGAATAATTTTTTAATTTATTTTTCAAAATTATTTTTTGAACTCGTCTTCTTCAATGAATGATGTGATATTCTCATTATGTAGTGCTAGGTAAATAATTTAAATTACTTTATTAAAAAAATTTAACAAAAAAATTTAGGATAAGAAAATCTTTGAATTTGTTTTAACAAATGGATACGTTTCATTTCGCTCGAAATTAGATAGAACTAAAACGTTAATATAATTAAAATTTATTTTTTTTTTTACAGTAAAAATCTTTTAGCTGATGTACAAGGAATATTTAGCATCCACCTAACCTGTCATTACAAGACTAGTTGAGATATTGATCTTTCATATGTACTCTTAATTGAGCCATTCAGAGTATATATTGATTAACTCTACCTGTCAAACTAACATTTTAGCATTACTGACGAATATTTTTTGATTATTCTTTCTTTGTGTCGTTTCGTTTTGCGTTTTTTCGAATTTGCGTCGCTGCTGAATTAGTACTAATTTTCATTGTGCGTCGTTGCGTTGTTTTGGGTTCGAGTCTTTAATTTTTTTAAATTTTCTTTTTTTTTCTAAAAGATGGCACGACTTTGTTTCTAATTGCGTCATGCCATCAAAACTCGGGGATTCCCTTTCTAACTGAAAATCAACGCAATTTGAATACAGTTTAATTTTTTGTTTGCTTTGTTTGCTAATTTTAGAGTTCAGTTTCAATTAGTGTGTTATGCTTTTTTTTAAAAGAGAATAATAAATTTTTATAAATTCTTACGGGTTGTTTCTGGTTACAAAAAAGATAAATATATTTTTGTTTTTTAAATGTTTACTTTGTTCAATTTTATTTTTAAAAAGTAGTATTTTCGTAACTCTGGAACCTATTTTCGATCTTTACATGGTTTGATATAGAAAATAATAATTCACTTTGCGTCGTTTTAATTTGCGTTGTTTTTTTTTTTTTTTTTTTTTTTGGAACATATCGTTAGAGGAAAGTTATAACAGAATTTATGTATTCTTAAATAGGTATTTCGTTTTTTAATACATATAAAGGGATTTTTAAAAAACAACTTACACTATTTCATCGCATTTGTCAACTTTTTGTTTCATGGAGTTAATCAATGTGTGCACTGAACGGCTCAATTGATGGCGGGGTTATATTTGCTGAATTTTAAACTCACAAACTCCCCATAACACTTTTAAATTTATTTTACTACACAATTTTTTTAATTTAGTTTACTAAATTACCAATCAGAAAACGTCCTCCTCTCGCCTTTGTTCTATAACTCGTCAAAAGCTATTTTTAATATTTTAAACAAAATTAAAAAAAAATTAAATTTATGACTGCAATAACTAGATACTCTTATATCAAGGGATTTTCTTTTTATAAAATTTTATTTTTTAAATATACATACAATGTATATTTTAAAGGCTTTATAGAAATTGTGTATTGAAAATTTATTTAATAAATCTTTTATAAAATAAATTATTTTGTGAATTTATTATTAAAGTAGATTCAAACATAAATTTTAAGCAAATTCGTTTTTTTTTTTCAAACAATTCTTTTTTTTTAATGGTAGCTGCTATACCATTTTTTTTTTTTTTTTTTTTTTACAAATTTCAGTTTGCTATAAACTGTTAATAAAAATATTTTTTTTTTTGTTTTTGTACACTTTTCTTTTGTATATGTATGGAAAATATTGTATGTATTTTATATAAATTCTAATGTTTAAGTTAGAAAAAAATTAACAATTATATATTAAATAAACAAACATAACATTTGCATTAAAGGAAATACATATTGAAATTTGTTGCTTCCATTTGTAGTTATATAAAAAATTCTCCTCAATAAATTAAGATTTTCATACGCTACTTTTTATAATTCTTAACTAATGGAACAATTTATAAATAAAAACGACATTTAACATACTGACATATGATACACATACATCATTATAAATGGAAATAATTTATAATTTCACTCGCTTACTGCTAAATTCTTATAATAATTAAAAAGTTATTTATTTAGGGATGTGCAATTAATTGATAGAGATAATTAAAAACGTAGGTTCTGGAAAACGTTAGATAGTAAAATAATTTGAAAAGAAGATTATTTTTCAATTAGCCCAGCCTTTACACATGCCATTCCGAAGAACTCACTACACTCTCACATGTTTTGACTAACACACTCATATTTTTCGAACTTCCAGCTGAACTGACAGCCAATTTGTAATGACAGTAATTTTTCAGTACTTGCAAAAAGTTAAACATCAAAGAGGTGAACGAAAAAATGTTGGTAACATTTTCTGAATTCTGATAAAAGAATAAATTTAATAGTGGTTTGTTTATACGAGTATATGAGCTGTTATAAGTCCACTTGAAAAAAAATGAGTTAGCAGTGGTTTCGATTACTAAAATAATCGCTAAATAATTTAAAAAAAAAAAAAGTTGGACTTATACCACTTTCAAAAATAACAGTTCATATATTTGTTTTCTTCAATTACACATATAACGGGAAATTATATAATTTTAATTTACTAATAGCATCAACAAAAAAAAAAGTAATCAGAATTGTTAATACCAACTTTTTCCATATAAAAATATACTTGGTAACTCTAAATTATTAAGCAAACTAAATAATCGAAATGATAAAATAAAATTTGATTTTCATGAGTAAACAATTGTGCAACTTTCCTTGATAACTTGCTAAACAGTACTTGCATGCGTAAAGGCAGGGTAAAAGCTTAAAGGCTTGCCAGAAGTGGTTTAACTATACGAAATTAATTTTTAAATTTCACATAAACCCAGTTGCAATTAATATATTTAACGGGCTATTTATGTTAGACACATATAATATAGTATCGTAACGTGAATTCGAAAAAACAATTTTAAAATTACTTTAGCATAGATTTTGACTCTCAGAAAAATGTAATTGAAGGTGGTAGATGGTTCGTAAAATGTTATTTTTTAAAAATTTATTCTGTTCTTAAAAAACTTTAAAATTAAGAAAAAAAACTCTCCAACTATTAAATTCATCTAGTTCTTTGTTTTTTTTTTTTACAAAAAAAAATTATTTCAAATAATTAACAAAACAATTGAAAAACAAAACGTATTAAAAGGAGGGGAGTCAAAAGTTTAACTCACGTATTCTAAAATAACCGAATTTATATAAACATGTTTTAAAGTACATTATAATGTCACAATTGTATTAAAATCAAGAATGTTTCACTTAAATCGAATTGAAGCTATAATGTAACTCTATTAATTGAGATTGTTCAAGCTATCATTACATTTACAGCTTTTTAAACAAAGTAAAAAATTTATTGTTTTAAATTTTTTTTAGTTTCGCTAGCTTTTTTATTTAAAATTAGTAGTTTTTGCAGTATATAATTGTGGGGTGCAATAAATTTAAAATCGTATTTTAGAAAATAAAGTTGTAAATTAATACACATACGCATGTGTATACCGTATAATTACAAATCATATAATAATTACTAATCGACAATGTCTGATTGTTTTTTAAAAATATTGAAATTGAGCAAACATTTAAATAAAACTACAGCAATCTGTCTTAGTACGAGTGTCGTTGTCGTAATTGAATTTTCGACAAGCAAATATAAAACGTATGGGAGGTGCTGCCACATATCACCGTTTTCGTCACGACTCACAATCAGGCCTAAAAAATTAATTCTGAATTTCAGCATTGTAATAATTCAATTGTAAACAGCCAATTCACATTGTAACTTTCCCCTGGATACCGCGCCATATTTTAAGTTTGATGGCAAACGTTTTAAAGAAGCTTGCGAGGTAGATAAAGTCACTGTTACTTTTCACAGAGAGATTTTTGACACTTGAATTGTACTCTTTCTATGTATTGTAGCAAATTAACGTTTTTAACATCAACAATTTGGAAGAAAATATAATGTTTTACTTTTTAACACAAAGTTTTCGATTATTTAATAAATTAAAATTAAGTTCAAAACGATTCTATACAAGGTTGTCGCATTAGGCAATTCGCTCATCAGCTGTTATACTCCTAATTGTCGAAATTGTATTCAATTTACCGATTAAATATCAAAGATTAGTTTATTTGAAAACATATATTTTTTGGAATCACATATTTTACGCTGCGGTTACATTACACAAATATTTGTCTAAATAAGCGTAACCTCTACTTTTTGGCAAATATTTTTATAGTCTAATATTACTTATATTACATAAAATTAATTCAAATAATACAATAATGCAAGTGCGTTGTATTAAATAAAAAATAAAACTTTTATAATAAAAATATTTTTCAAAATACATAAACTTATATGTAGCTGACATAGTGGTTATGCTTATTTTAAAAAATATTTGTTTAATGTGGCCGTAGCTTTACACTAATAAATAAAAACGTACAAATTTCATGCATCAAAGAATTAAAAAAAAATTTCCTTTAAAAATTTTACAGTTTGAAAAAAAAATTATGAGCAAATGCCAATGCATTAGGTTTATAAAAAAAATAAATAAAAATAATTTAATTAAAATAATATGTCAAAAAATTGCAGGAAAAAGTCACAATATAAATTGGGTTCAGGTTTGAGGGTTTATATTAAGACTTAAATGGTTTTTAATCTATTGAAATGATTTCGGTTAGGGAAAAAAATAAATAAAAATAAAACTATTTATTTGTAATCCTTATTATAAGTGTCGTTATCGTAGTCAAATTTGCAATAAATCATAAATATTAAAATATTTTGTAAGTGTCTCCACATATCAGTGTTTTCGTCGCAACAACTATACTCATAATCCGGACTAAAATCTTTATTATAAATATGTTGTTGAAGAAGTTATTTTGAAAAAGGAAGAAATATGGCAACGCTTTCCCATGCGGTGAAATTTCACCTACAAAAATGTATCATTAAAACTAAAATAATTTGCAGGAATTTTTAAAGAAAAAAATTTTCTTTATAGACAAACTCCACTGTTGTTAGAGCTTCTGTTGTTAATTCTACGCTAATATGGAAAAACCTATTATGTAGATTTAAGTAAAAATTGACTTGCTGTTAAAATAACTCAATAATTTTATTATTGTAGTGAGCGAAACAACCCCCCAGCAAAAAATAAATACACTGGCATATTTTAGTTGCTGAAGGGGTGATTTTTAACCACATAAATCACTATCTTTTCTCATACGATATTAATAAAAATGTCAAGGAATATTTCATTTTGTAGCTTCTCAGATGCGCATTTAATTTAGTGAAGTTTTTAAAAAGGAACAACTTTGTTCCGATGATACATACGTTAAACTTTGACTCTTTTGTGTAAGCACAAACTTGAGCTGAGCTGATATATTCTTAATGTATTCAGAAAAAGTAGACCTGAATTCATTCACTTGTTACGAACAAATTTTTGTGTTTGTAGTTTGAAGTATCAATCATAAACAGAGAGCTCATGGTTTTTATAACAAAAAATATTGTACGGACAAAAATATTGTAGGGAATCGAATGTCTAATATTCACATTTTTAAATGTGTTATGGAAGCAAAAAATATTAAGCACATTAAAAAAAAAATTTTAAGTGACGAAAAATTAATTTTAGAATTAAAAAAATATATACATTCAGCCACTTCTTTGATTTGATTTGTGTGAAAAAAAAAAAAAAAAAAAAAAAAAAAAAAAAAAAAAAAAAAAAAAAAAAAAAAAAAAAAAAAAAAAAAATTAAGGAGTAAGGAAAAAAAATATGTTCTAATCGATAATTCTTTTCTTTTTAGTTCACATCACAACATAATTGAAAGCCTTATTGGTAAATAAATAAATAAATACATATTTTTTTATATAAAAAAAGTTAAGAAAATAAATAGAAAGTTTAAATGCTGGTTTAAGTTGTAACTGCAATTACAAACTTGCAAATATATAGTTTTTTTTTTAAATAATAAATTTTAGCACCCAAAAAATTGCTTTTGCAAGCACTAAACAAAATTACTTTTCAAACTGAGCCTGCAGTTTTCCAATTTCTCGCAAAAGAGATTCATTCTAAGCAAGTTTGATATATGGCGCTGCCACATATCACTGTTTTTGTTACGACAACGACACTCATAGTCAGGCCTAATAATTAAATAAGAAATCAGTTTTGCATGCTTGCATAGTTATTACAAAAACAAACTTTACAGAAGTAAAAGGAAATCATAATATAATTAGTTTTCAATGAATATCTGATATTTTAAAATTTTTCTTTTTTTTTTATATCAAATGAAATTGTATTTTGGAAAATATTTTTTTACCACCTTCTAATTATTGCACTTTTCATTATAATTTGCAAAAATTAAAAATTTTGCATAATTTTCTAGGATGTGAGTTTTGTTTAAATAAATTATTTCTTTTCACCGAACATTCAATTATTAAACGAAAAATACCTTAATTACACAACCTTAATAACTGAATTATATAAAATTATTAGTTTTTTTTTTTTTTCATCTTAATAAATTTAACTAAATTAATCATTTCTTTTTATAAGTCTCTTATTTAAGTCCAAAATTTAGTTTTTATTACTTCTCCCTTTTATAATATTTTGGCTACATGCGAAAAATTAATTTTTAAACAAAAATAAAAAGTTGAGAAAATAAATATATAAAATTATACCTCTTCATCCCAATTGTTACGTTCACTACTTTTCACGTACTTCTTATCCAATTTCTTTAACACTTCAAGGAATTTGTTTTGTTTTCTATACATCTGCATCATGTATAACGTTACGTAATAATTCTGATGATTGTATTTTGTTTCACAGACATCAGAAAACACTTCCCATTCTAGATTTAAACCTGTTGCTGGTGTTATGCTGTACGGTTGTGTTTTAGTTTAGTTCTTATTTTATTAAACCTTAGTTGTGCATTTATTTTGTTAGACTTTATTTAAGCTTCTCTGTTAATCGTTAGCATTTACTTTCCAGATAAAGATTGTGAATTACCTGATAAATTGTTATTGCCTGTTGGTGAATTATTTCCATTGTTATTGTTTTGTTGGGGTATTGTATCGCAGCGTCTGTAGCATAGTAGGTAAGGTACTCTTGGTGTACGTGGTAACAGCACATGATTTTCACTGACTGGCTTTACAGAGCTATCGTCGTAGCGTAGCCAGCTACCATAGCCACTATGGTAAACATCGGTGATGTAATGGCCTTTAGTTGCCTCTTTACCATCATGGTACACAACAGCAAAGAGACGATATGCCCGTTGTTTTTGTGAATATTTTTTGGAGGCTAAAATTTCTAAAATGATTAATAAATAAAAGTAATTAAATTGGAGAAATGGAAAATAAATATGAAATAAATTTTAATCTATCTACATGTAGTAACGGAGGCCAGCAAAATGAAATTTTTTTGTGTTGCCTAAGCTTTCACCTGCAATTTGAATACATATGGGAGTAAGCTCCAATCGCTTTGAATTACTTTTTTGCTGCCGCATCTAGTTCTCGAGGTTACGCCAAATAATTTTTAATAACTCGAAAACTAGCTCTCTGATTAAACTTACTAAAATATGTAAGGATCCGGAATAAAATAACCATTAAATTATGTTAAAATCAATTGCCGTTATAAATACTATAGCAACGAAAACTAGTTGGTATTCACATTACAAATATGATGGCCTATAATCACAGTCACACTAAAGTCGGTATTTTTTAAAAACAATTTTAAGTTCATGAAATTCGTAATAATAAAAGTCAGCTCTTAATTAAAGCGTACCTTTTTCTGACTATAACAATGGCCCTATATTTTTATGATATTGGAAAATCGTAATAAGGGAGAAAACGTAAAGGTCATTTTACCATTAATATATCTGATACCTTATTGGCAAGTTTTAGTAGTGCAACAGGGGTTTTTGCTTTGCAATTCACGTTTTATGTATGAAATTGCTGTTGTGGCAACAAGGTAAGGCATCTGGCTTACGTTATAAAACGTAATGGCAAGCGAATGATAAGTGAAGAGGTTGTGGGCCGCTTTTTTAGCCGAAAAAGAGTGACTGATCTGGCTGTTAATTGTTTGTGTTTGTATATTCCATTAGAATATCATGAAATTATTAGATTTTCATTTTATTTATAAATTTTATTGTCACAATAATTTAGAAACAAGACTAAATATAAAATTTTGTGTTCCATTAACATTTCTATTACGAAATATTCTAATAAGGATTTAAATTTTATTTTTAGTTAAATATTTTTTATTTTTTATTATAATTTTTATAAGATAAATCAATAAATAAATAAATTTCTTTAATACTCACTAGCATCAATTTTAAGTTCAATAGGAAATTCAACCTTCTTTAAAATTTTAGTACAACCATCCGAACGATAATCGAACCATTTAAGGTGTAAAATTAAAATCGGTGGCAGTTTCTCCAAATTCATTTGTTGCCAAGCTACAACTTCCTGCTTACTCTTGCTACCTGTAACGCCTTCTAACTGATCGCGACCAACTAAAATTTCCAAAGCTTCCTTAACCGAGGCTGCTTTCTATAAAAATAAAAAAAAGAAATTAAAAAATGTTTGTAACTAAAAAAAAATTGTAATCTTATTTTATAAAAGGGCTAGTTTTTACAAAATTAACATTTTATATTGATATTTCGCTTCAACATTATGTAGCTTAGCTTTCTCAGGATATAATTATAATCTGATCTTAAGCTTGCAAGATCCATTTTATTTTTTCCTTACCTCAATATTCAATTGCAATGTGAAGAATGGCTGTATAACATCCGTTGAGTGCTCACCCTCACGTTGTAAGCGAGAACGCAATTCGCCACGAAAGATATCACTTAATGGAGTGCGACCAAAATCTGTTTGACGTGTAACACTTCCCTTATTACGATTATTGCAAATCATCTGAGAATGAGAACAATAAAATATTTTAATATTCATAATCAAACATTAATAATTTAATTATGAACTTACCTGCCAAACATCACCCTCTTCCTCCTGTGGTTCACTTTGTCCATTCTGTTCTGTATTTGGTGAAGCAGTTAATTTTATAACCTTAAAAAAAGAATGAAGAAGAATGAATTAGTATTAGTTTATATGAGAAACTATCAATGGCTATTAAAATAAGTACCTCCAGCATTTCGTCATTTAATTTATTTAGAATGTAACTTAAAAATTCTTCTGCGTCTTCTTGTCGTCCTTCGACATGTTCTTTACGGCTGTCGTTCCATAATTTATATATTTCGGTCGGTTCAAATGCTGAATCACATTGCAAATCACTACCCAAATCATCTTTATTACCTTTACCGCCTTTAGCATTGCGTAAACGTAAACCAGCCGGCAAATTGGTAAAGTTTGACATCAGTGTTATCCTGAAATAAATTTTATAAAATTTACGTATTTTAAAAATAAATAAAGATAAAATTGTTTATGCAGCCAAAAATATATTTTTTAGACTAAAGAAATTTTTATAAGCGTACAATCAAGGCATATTCATATACATCAATCGCCCTTATTACGAGTGTCGTTGTCGTAGTCGTATTTACGACAAGTTAATATGTATAAAACATATAGCCGGCGCTGCCATATAACACTGTTTTTTTCACGACAACGGCGCTCATAATCAGGCCAAATATGTCTTGCTTAGACCAGGGCCACACACAGCAAGTTTAGTTTGGCAATTCTTTCTCAATTCTCTTTTGTCCACACACAAATTTTTTGTTTCGGCAATTTTAGCATTCTTATTCAGTCATTCATTCAGCCTTCAAGCTATCTGTCTTAACAGGATGATAGCCCTATCCATTGTGGTTGTTTTCCATTAGGTGCCATTCAATGAGATAGAAGGGTTTGGCCGGAATGGCTTCAGCTCTCTAAATTCAGTACATACATATTCGTATGTCAAGAATATGTATGGAAATTTTTTTTATCGCATGCGATATTCTTAAAAAACGTATTTATTATCTTCACACACATATTAATTTGTTCTCAGCATCTATCATCAAAGAAAATGTTTAATTCACACGCTTAACGTATGATCTCTCCTGGGCTTTTGCGAACTACCTACTAAGCCTAATCGAACTTGGTTTCAATAAAATACACTGTCAGTTTTCTATCCAACACGTGATTTAAACAAGAAATGAATCAATGTTTCAATTGATGGAAAACTTTAAAAAATAATCCTGCCACAATTAAAATGCCACCAAAACGGTTTTATTTCAATGTTTTAAGAATTATTTACTTTCCACAGAAAGGTTTGTTATACCACATGTGTAACGCAAAATTAAGTTAAAAAAATTTCTTAAATTTGCTGACTTAACTGTGGCTGAAATTGTGTAAATTTCGCGTACCCAATTTTACTTACATGGCATTAATTGTAGGAGTCTTTACTTCACACAAATTAGCAGCTTGCTTTGGTATAGTTCTTATTAAATTGTACAAGGGTGAACAGCCAATCAGGGCCTGCAATATCGAGTTAATGTAGCAGTAATTTGAACGATTTGTAAGACCTCTAGGTCTAAGGCTAATAGTGGCCCAATCATTTTTATATTTCGTTAAAAATTCTGCAAATTTTAAGGTGTATTCATCTAGATTGGCTAAAGAATTGCGTTGTAGTTGTTGCTCGCTTGAGTTAGTCTTTTTGGCTACTGGTGCTGTTGTTGACGTAGGCGGTGGTAAATTTTGGGCAGAGGCTGCTGAATAAGATAAAGTGCCAGGGGTTACAACTGGTGGCGGAGGCGTTACAGGTGTAAGGCCTTCATAGGGTGCCACTTTAGCTACTGGTTTCTTAGTATAAGTTGTAGTTGTTGAGGAGGAAGAAGAACTGGCAGATGGATTACTTGCCGTGGTGGATGTTGTCGAAACGGACGAACTGACAGTATTCGAGTTATTGGAAAATAAGCTGGCCCAAGAGGGTGTAGAGGGAACTGTCGGTGTTATATTAGTTACTGGTGGAGCTAAATTTATGGCTGGGGTTGATGGGATCATTTCCACTGTACTGGTAACGCTTGTGGCCATTGCTGAAGTACTGAGGTTAGTACTAGCGCCAACATGTCCTTGATTTGAAAAAATGTGTTTTTTAGCCGTGAATCCTGCAATATATTGTTGTGATTGTTGTTTGGAAGGAATTGTTGTTGAGGTGCTTGTAGCAGCATTTGGAGCTGTGGGGGAAGGTTGTGTATGTACAATATCATTGGTTGAAGTTTGTTGTGATTGTTGATGCTGCTGTTGAAATTGATGCGGCGCAGCGGTGATTGAAGCAGTTGATGTTGATTGCTGTGTTTGAGCTTTGTCACTCGATTGGCTAGTTTTCCGTTCCATAGTATTTGGTGCACTTGAAATTGGTGATGAAGGCATTTTCATGGCGCCATAATTTCTAGTCTGCGGCTGATGTTGCTGCTGTTGGTAGTGATAGTTTTGTTGTTGTTGTTGATAATTATGATGCTGTTGATTAGTATAACTCCGGGTGCCATGTACATGAGGGTTGGACGAATTTTGATTATTCGATTGCTTATTGTAACTTCCACTTGTGTGACTCGTTGTTGGCACTGCTGTGACAGCCACAGTATTCGTTGATTTCTTATGCTGGGACGAGTTCGTCCATGACATGGTTTTAGTTGTTTGTTGTGGCTGCTGTTGTTGTTGTAATTGAGATGAAGTATCGTTGTTGTTGCTGGATGAGCCGTGACCATGATGATACTCATATTTGCGACTACGAGATTGATGTTGATTATACATTTGAGAGGATTTACGATTTTCGTATGCTTGGTGATGGGTCTGATAATGTGCTTGTGTTGACGGTTGATAATTATTTCGCTGTGGTGACTGTTGTGTCCTTGGTATTCCCTGTTGCTGCTGATGTTGTGGTTGTGATATTGGCTGGGTTTGCAACTGTTGATGTTGTTGAGTAACACCTTGTTTGGCCACATATTGATGTCGTTGCTTATGTTTTTCTTGAGAATGCTGATGATAAGCAGGCTGTTGTTGCCTTTCTGTGTCAACATTTGCTGGTGGCATTTCTATCGCCAAATTTGTATTAGTTTGTGCAACATCCGGTACGACTTCATAGGTATTAATTTTATTCTCTTGTAATTCTTGAGCATCAGTTGCTAATATTTTATTTGCGTTAAAATTTTCTAATTGTACTGATTTCAATACAATATTCTGAGTTTGTGTTTGTTGCTCTTGCTGTTGAGTTTGAGGTTGAGCCTGAGCTTGAGCTTGAGGTTGTGACTGACATGCGATTTTTAAATTGTCACCAGAATGTTGTACAAAATCTTCGTTGAGGTTTGTAGCTGATTCGCTCTGTTGTATGTTTGAAAAGTTTTCATAAGTGTGTAGGCTGCTCTCTATTATACTTTCTGCAAATAAAACAAAAAGCAATTTCACAATTAATGTAATCTAACACAAAGTGTATGTGTGTATGTATGTTAGACGACATAGTTTATCCCAATACTGACATTCAGGAAACCATACAGCAATTAAAAAAGCTTACGTAAACAATAAATAGTAAGTTTACTCAATTTAAAAATTACAATACTTAAACATTTTTTTAATAATCCTGTAGCAACATTTATCATACACAACCTTTTCTGAAGTGTTAAATATCAAAATTTCAATTTAAGAAAAATGTATATGTAAATATAATAGGTTTCTACTAAACTTTACTAAATCGCATTCGTTTACATAAACTTTGGTAAATAAAAGCAACTTTAGAGAGAGTAAACTGACAGTTTGATTACTGAGTATTTCCTTATTTGTACTGAGGAAATTTTTGTTAGTAAAATTTAGTGAGATGAAAAGTCATGTAATTAAAAATTTAAGCCACAGATGGCATTTGATAAATTAATTACATTTTAATAAAAATTCTTTAAAAAAAATTTTAAAATTTTACCACACCAGCAATATGTTTGGCAATTATTGCCGTGGCAACTGTCAAATTTGATTGTCAACACCAAATATTAACGTGTGGACCGCATATTTATGTTGAAACATTCGTTGAGCAATAGTTGTTATAATATATTGCTCAGTAATTATCTTGGAGATATGCTGTCAAATTGAATTGTCATTTTTTGTGAAAAATTAAAAACGTGTGAAGCTAAAAAAACCAAGCTAATAAAAAATTAAATAATTCTTCAACGACATAAATCCACCACATTAATAATATCAATTAATTGCTTTAAAGCAATAAATAGTTTAACGTTCTTTTTTTCAATTCTCGTTTTATGTGTTTAAAAACTTGACATTTAACGGCAATCAAATTTGACAGTTGCCACGGCAATAACTGCTAAGCATATTACTCGTGTGGTTGGGGGGTAAAGAAAAGAAAACAGAAGAATAATTATTATTGTGTTTTTAGTGTATAATAATAAATATTTTTCTATATTTTCAATTATCTACACTAGTTTCAATTTTCAAATGTTGGGTCGTGAAAGTGCTATATTTTTTTTATTTACTAAATTTGAGTCTTCTTTTATATAAATAAGGCACTTATGAGCTTTCATAGGCTACCTCGAATTTTAGCTGAACATGTTATATCTCAAAATATTCTCTGGGCTGAATAATGGACAAAACTATGTAATAGACTGCATTTCGATCCCACTAAGTAGCCAGTGGAAAACTGTTATAAATTTATTAATTATTAAAAAACGTGAAGATAACGTAATAGCTGCAAAAAATGGGCAACATCATGATTTATAAACACTATTAGACTATAATGTCACTCCAACTTTGGCTTCTAACTTTTCCTCACGCAGTACAAATCTGACCATCAAAGCACGAGGGGACTTGCTAGATTTAAATGCTCAATGCTTTGGATACAACACATCTTCCTTATGCACATTCTGTAACTTGAAGCAAATTGAAGCTACCCATCATTTTATTAGAGTTTACCCAATATACAATAATATAAGAAAATGTTGTTTTAATCACTTTAATCTCAGTCTAAATGAATTAATTAGTATTTTGAATGGTACAATTCTTTGTCCACTGTACGAATATATTGAATTGGCCCTTAATTACCGTAAACTAATTTTTATTTTTTAAGCTTACTTGTATTATTTCTATTTTATAAACATATATACACAAACGAATACTTTTATTATTCTATTTTTATATACAATCTTTTTTAATTCCTATAATTAAATATGGTTCCCAATCTGGCTCACAACAATTATGTTATGCGATATTTATAGATATAAAAATTCTGTAATTTTGTACAACAAAATTGTAATATAGTTCATATATATTAATAAATAATAATAAATAATAAATAAAATTTGTTTTAAAATACATTGCAATTTGAGTTATAAGCCAAGTGAATAATTGTACAAAAATGGTGAAATATTTTCTTCTTTTGTAGGTTCTATGCGTTTTACGAATAATTTTATTTATCCTCTTCTTGGTAAGAACCCACAAAATATTAGAAAGATACTGGGACTAAAAAAATGTGCGAAATCAAAGAACAAACAAATTTATTACGAATTCATTTTTACTAAAGAAAACAATTATAAAATTTCTATATCTATTAGATACAGATGTATCAACGCGAATCAGAAATGACCACTAGAACGCTCTCTCAGTTCGTAAAAAATTTAATTAAAATTTTTATTATCAATATACCTATCATAAAACAATAAAAAATAAATTTAAATCTATTTTTAGTTATAAAAATATTGAAAAGTATAAACTTTTCTATACAAGAGTTAAGAAAACATTAACAGAATTCACACTTCAGTGTAAAGTCTCTTCTATCGAGTCTAAAAATGTAAAAAGAAAATATTATCCTACTATTTTCTAACACACTTAAGAAATACAATATAAAAATCTAATCCTTACGTTGGAAGTATGTAGACAAATATGAATACTAAAAACAAGGTTATCTAGCTGAAACAATAGCACCACAGTTGTTTAGATTTTATTAGTTTACAATCGTTAGAACAAATTGTAAAAATATTTCCAAGCCGAGAGTTCCGCTAATATTATTCATAAATCTACAATTTTTACTATATTAAAATTAGTATAAGAAGCGGGAACAAGTCACTTGGTCACTGTGGCCAAAATAGATCTATTGTGACACTGCTCTCAAGTTACAAATTCTCCCTGAATCTAGTATTCATTAAATATTCAAAGACTTTCTTGGCTGAGCGGAAACGGGTCCAAATTAGACCATTATTACTATATAGTTTTTCAATATTTTCTAGAACATTTTCAAGCATAAGGCTTGTTTATTATAATATTTTTCTGAAGTCATTTGGTTTTTTTATTAAAAATTTGAGAATAGTATTTGTTTAGTTTTATCAATTACACCTAATTCTCTTTTTACACAATAGATACGTTCCAAAAAAAATTCATTTAAAAAAATTAATGTATAAAGAACATTATTAAAAATTGTTGTTCGAGTTCATTTCATTTATTTAGTTCCGGCCAATTGGGTATACCCAGAACAACATTACAGAGAATTTTCAAGCTGGATCTTAAGATGTATCCATACAAAGTTCAAATTGTGCAACAGCTTCTACCGCAAGACCCCCAAAATAATTATTTGGTGCTATTTTAAACAAAAAGTTGAAAGTAAACAAACTTCATCAAATTTATATCTAAAATGACATTTGGTATCAAGATAGAAATAGCATACCGCATAGCATGCTTTTTCTATCATAACGCTACGATAATACTAATAAAAAGAGTCTATACCTGGTGATTTTCTATCACGATATGAATTTGACATTTAGCATGATAGAAATACATCAGATATAGACCCCGGGTAAAGGTTTCTAAAAATAATTTGTAACTTTTTTCACAGCATATAATTTTTATTGTCAAAAGAAAACATCGAAGTAAAACAGTAAAACGTTTTGACATACGAGCGCTATTTGTGTTGTTTACAGTAACTTAAAAAATTCATCTCGGCCCAAACATGGAATTAAATCGGGAACATTTTCGTGCAATTATTTTTTTACAACTTTCGACGTGGATTAACTCAGCAACAGTGCATGGATGAACTTAATTCAATTTTTGGCGATGAAGCTCCATCAAGGACCAGTGTTTATCAATGTTATGGTGAATTCAATCGTGGTCGTAGTTCCTTCCACGACGAATTTCGTGAAGGTCGTCCAAAATCAGTTGTTGTTCCGAACTGATATTGCAAGATCGTCATGTGACCTATCGTCAGATTGAGACAACCTTAGGCATTAGTGGGACAGTCAAACATTTGACTGTCAAAAAAATTTGTTCGCGTTGGATCCCACACAATTTGTCAATCGCTCAAAAAAAGGCTCGTGTCGATTGGTCGAAAAAAATTTGACAATTGGTTCAAACGCATGCAAAAGTGTATAAATCTTCATGGGGAATATTTTGAAAAACAATAAAGTGACTTTCGATGATTAATATTTGTTTTTGTTCTCTAATCCCGAAATATAAAAGGGAACCCTCGTACTTAAGGTCGGATTAAATTATTAGATAATTGTTTAGCTTAAATAAAGAAGAAAAAGGGTAAATAAACTTACAAATGAATGTATTTTAATTAATGTCAGCGACATGCAGCAAAAATCACTGAGCATTGACATATAAAAATGTTTGCACTAAATTGTCAATGCATTACAAAATTAGAAAAAATTATTTTTGTTACAGTTTTTTATCTAGTCGTTCCTATTCAAAGACTGTGTAACAGCCATTCACAAAATATCCCATAAAATGTAGTCTTTTCTTATGACACACAAAATTATCAGCAAGGAACCTCCTACCTCTACCCCCTACTCGTGCCAATTACAACCAATTATTATAATAACGGACAAACGGAAACTATCTGAATGTTCAACTGGAAATATTTAAAAATAGGCAAACAATTAAGTATGGAAATATTAAGGGTTTTAATATTAAGCAGTATTTTATAGCTACAAGAAACCACAATAACAAAATTGTAGTACAAACAAAAATATCATTTAATACTATTAAAATATGTTTGTTTGTTTGTAATTCTAAATTTAGCGTCAATTGATATTGATTATCATCAATTATGAGGTTATATTTTTTTCGTCTGTAGAAGAAGTATATGAAGTTTAAATGGATGAGAGAATTGATAATTGTTTTTATTTCTTTTTTTTTTATATAGTTTTTTAATGCTTAAAATTCTTTAAAAAAATTTAAACAGAAGAGAAAAAAATTAGGAAACATTTTGGATTGTGTAACGTTCCCTATTTTCTTTCAGTAATTTAATTCTATTGACATGTGCGTTATAGTAAGATTTGACTGTGTTTGCTCACATGTTGGTTTGCTAACATAATAAAAATAATTAAATAAGAAATTTCGTAGTCACAGTAATTCAAAAATCATCAGGCATTAAAGAATACTCGTATAAGCTTTTTTATAGATAATTATTTTTTTTTAGAATAATCACCCCTATTCCAGTTGTCTCAATCAATAGTTTATTGTGGAAGGCTTTTAATGAGCATTCTTGTTGTCGTAATCGTTATTTATCGATAAGCGTTTGCTTATATTTGGTATTCTATAAGAAAATGTGACTGCGATATTGTATTTAAACGACTATGATGTTAACAAAATAATAAAAAAGAAAAATGCAAAAAAAATTAAAAATTAAACGCAAAACTTGTGGAATAGTTGGAAAAAGTTCTTTCCTTGCAGTAAGAGGTACCATTCCATTGAATTTAAAAGCAAATTACTAGGGCGAATCAATAACTCCGTGACTTTTTGAATGACAGTTTTTTTTATTTTTTTTGCAAAACAAAAATTTATTTTTCAACATAATCTCCTTTTAACTCAATACACTTAGTCCAACGTTTCTCCAACTTTTGTATCCCTTATAAAAAATAGGATTTTTCGAGGTCCTTAAAATAGGCAATTGTGAGCCATTTTTTTAGGTTTGGAAATAGGAAGTAGTCACTAGGGGCTAAATCCGGAGAATATGATGGATGAGGTACCAATTCGTGGCCCAATTCATGAGTTTTGCCGTTGAGACTGCACACGTGTGCATGTTTACGTTTATGCTCAATTGAGAGCAAACGCGGCACCCATCTTGCAGACAACTTTCTTAAACCCAGCTGGTCATTTAAAATCGAAACCATACTGCCATATGAATGCTTATGGCATCAACAATCTCACGCACTTTTACTCTTCGATCGGCCAGCACCATATCGTGGATTTTTCCGACATTTTCGGGTGTACTGGCCTCAATTGGCCGTCCAGAACGCTCAGCGTCATTTGTACTTATGCGACAACAACGAAAGTCAGTAAACCACATTTTTACCATTGAAATCGATGGTGCAGAGTCCCCATATATTTATCGAGCTTTTCCTTGGTTTGATTGACGGGTTTTTTTTTTTCGTAAAAAATAATGTTTAATGAGCACTCGAAATTCACTTTTTTCCATTTTTAGAAAAATACACGAGGTTGTATGTTTTGAACAGCTGGTAAACGCAAAGTAAATGACGACACTTGCTCAAAACTTGACAGTAGTCTATTAACAGGTGGTACTTGATGGGAACAGTGTTTCATTTCATATAATCACGGGATTATTGATCCGCCCTCGTAAGAACAAATTGCTAAAAAATAATTTCACTTCTCTAGTGCAATCAGAGTCTTAACTAAAAATTTTCAAACAATTGGCTGTTACAGTCCTAAATTAACGACGTATTATGTAGCTGACAAATTATTATATTTTTTTTTTTGAAATGAAGTAAATCTAACGTCATTCTTTAAATCACATACTATTGTCTTGTAAAGGGTATTTTTTATAGACGTATAGAACTTTAAGTTGGCATTGCTGTTCAAGATGGCGACCGATTTAAGAGCTGTCAAGTGATTTATTCTCAGTTTGGTTTGGCAATTCATCACGAGTAGACTCACGCCTGAACAACGCTTGAGGAAGACCCGAATGAGTCTATCCGCCATCGAGCACAGGAATTGGATCTGTGTCCATCCACTTTATGGAAGATTTTGCGGAAGGACCTTGGTTTGTGTGCTTACAAAATTCAACTCGTGCAAGAATTGAAGCCAAACGATCATCAAGTAATAGTGTTCTTACACTACAGCACATCTTAGAGGAATGCGTGGAAGATGTTGAAAATGAAAAAAAGTTGTTTACACTATCAACATCTAACATCTACCATCAACTAAACAGTCGAAAAATAAAAGAAAAGAAGACGCATAATTCTCGAAAACAAAAAATATCTTAAAATAAATTTAGAAAAATCACTCATTATTGTTGCTTTGCAAGATCAAATCCATTAGGCTTCAAAATTTGAATTTTTATTTTGTTTAATATGTGTACATACTTATGTTATGTATGTATAAATAAATGTTACTTTATAAGTGATGCCACTAAAATCGAAAATATTGCCATTTTTCTAGTGATGGCACGAAAATTATCGAAAGATGTTGAGTGAAACAAAATGAGATAGGAACATCTTGTAAAGATGTTGGAAGATGTTGATTTTTTCTACATGCATTTTATATGGGAAGATGTTGTCATCTCACCGAATAGATGGTAGATGTTAAATGTGCTCTAGTGTAAAAACACTATAAGGCGTAGATTCGTCGAAGAGGCCCAAAACGATATTGCCGCTGTTCCCGATTTTCATAAGCGAATTTTAGGGATGAAGAGCATTTCTGGTTGAATGGCTACGTCAACAAACAAAACTGCCACATTTGGAGTGAAGCTAATGCTCAAGTGTATGTCGAAACACCGTTACATCCAGAAAAACTGACTGTTTGTTGCGCTTTATGAGCTGGTGGAATCATTGGTCCGTACTTCTTCAAAAACGATGATGGCCAAAACGTTACAGTCAATGGTGATCGGTATAGAGCCATGATTACTAACTTTTTCATTCCTGAATTGAACAACCATGATGTCCAGGAGCTGTGGTTCCAACAAGACGACGAAACATTTTACACAGCACGTGCCACAATCGATTTATTGAAAGACACGTTTGGTGACCGCCTAATTTCTCGTTTTGGCCCTGTGAATTGGCCTCCAAGATCTACTTTCTGTGGGGCTATGTAAAGTCATTGGTCTATGCGGATAAGCCACAAACGCTTGACCATTTGGAACACAACATTCGCCGTGTTATTGCCGATATACGGACGTCCAGATTGGACTACATCCGAGCCATCATATTTAAATGTAATGCCACAAGATTATCTTTCTGATAAATAAAATTCATGTCAATCGAATAATCCGTCGTTGTTTTATTGCAATTTAAAGTTCTATACGTCTATAAAAAACACCCTTTACATGCTTAAAAGCTGTTTTATTCAGTTTAAAGTCGGTAGATAAAGTAGATAGTTATTTTGAAAGGGTTTTTTGAATACATGGGAATTCTTCCTCATGAGTTTATTTTCTAATACAAGATTAACTTTTTTCTTGCATCACAATACAATCGAAAAATTTTGTCACAAAAATTAAAAAAAAAAATAAATAAACGAACTGAATGAAATACTAAATGTTTTTTTTTTATTAAAAAACAAAAAACGATAAACTGTCGTTAACCTAGTAAGACTGCTATAGAATTACAAATCAGTGTCGAAAAGATGACGAAAATTAAGGCGACAACTGGAATAGGGGCTGAATACCTGCGTAATCAGTTGGACTAGGACCACACACGGCAAGTTTAGTTGGGCAATTCTTTCTCAATTCTCTTTTAAAATTGCCGCTTTGTCTATAGACAGCAATTTTAGCGTTCTTTTCCAGTCATTCATTCAGCATTCAAGCTACCTGCCTTCTTCTTTTACATCTTTATAAAAAATAAGAAGAAAGAACAGAAAGAAATTGCGGAGTACGAGCAAGTTTGTACCACTTTCCATTCTTGTTTCCTCTCTCTCCTACAAAATCAAGAATTGCCCAACTAAACTTACTATGTGTGGCTCCTGGTGTTGCAACTGATATTATTAGTCCTGTATGGAAAACCTCATTTTCTACAAGTGACATGAAATCAAGGTGGATTTTTTGGATTTCAAACCAATTACACTGTACGACAAAAAAAATTTTTAATAACAAATTTTTGACCATCGATTGTGATAGAGGAGACCAAGAATAAAATATCAGAGTTTCGTATGTTTACGTCTTATTATGGTTTAAGGTTTCAAAAATTTTAAAAATTTTAATTCTAAATCGAAATCTTTTATGTATGTTTAAACACTACGAGGAATATTTTTGTGGATTTGCCGTAAAAATCAAATCAAATGAAACAGCATAATAGTGTGAAAACATATCAAAAATTACGAGCAGAAATTTGACATTCGTACGGCTCGCATTTCATTCTATTACAAAAATTACAAAAACAATTGCATTCCAGTGTAAAACCCTTATTAGACTTTTCAACAGACCTTTCAAATAAAATTGTATTTTTCTCTACTAAAATTCCATGAAAATCTTAAGATTTGTATTACAGTTTAATACTCTTAACGGGGATTTTTTTAGTTCTATTCATAATAGGGCAAACATTATTAATTTATAAATTTGGGGAGACTTTTTATTGTGAAACTATTTTTTTGTTTTTATCTTTTTTGTGTTCAGCTGTGCTGTTTATAGAAAACTAACAACCAAAAACATTTGTTAAAAAAAATGCAAAACGATGCGATTGTGTTTTCCATAAGTGGCTCATTAGACCTTTGGACGCTTTCCGGTATATCAATATTAAAACATGTACTTCCAAAACAGGGAAAAATCACATAGAGACTTCAAATAAAGTAACTACTCAAGTAAGCTCGTAAGTAAAAAAAAAAAAAAATAAAACTGACAAGTAAAATAAATAATAAAATTAGTTCAAGTATTTAGTAAGCAACCGTTTTAGTATGAAATTTAATCAGAAATTTATAAATTGTTAAAAACATGTCCAGAGCTTTTTTCTTTCAATAAAAACACAATCTTATCGCTCTGCTAAATGTTTGATTAAAAATGTTGATAAAATTATAAACAATGATAATCCCAACGTTGTAGGTTTAATTGTCAAACACTTATGGCGTTCTCATTACTACAAAAATGAATTGACACGCTACGCGAATTCATATTCCATATTCGTTTTCAGCGGCGATATTCTCTTTGAAGTGTTGGTGTTTATGGCTGATTTAGAGAGAATGTTGTATGAAATCTATTAACGAAGTCACCTAAAGGTTGCGTAAATTGATGACTGATTTTGCTAGTTATTTATTTATAATGATTGGCGAGAGTGAACTGCTGATCACAGTTCGTTTGCCACTAAAGATATTTACAAGTTATATCAGGTTTAAAAAACACCCTGCAGACTACATACTGATACCTGTAACTTCACATTCTTATTTCTTACAGGAAAAGTAAAGCAGTTGAGCACAATGAAATGCTTCAGATGCAATAAATAACGCCGAATATGTCATCATAAAAATCATGTTATACTCGCGCACACGGAAACCCCGTGTTAATTAATGATCTAAAACTGTAGAAGAGTTTTTTTAAACAGACAGTGAACGAATGCATTAAGCAGGATGTCAAATTTAAATTAGAATATTGCCCAGGCCTTGCAACAGCATTCAGCCAAAATTAGGTGTTGCCTTAAGTAAGGAAGACTGACGGATTTCACTTCAAATAATTTCCACAACCTTTTTATATATTTTTCAACTCTTTAATTAATTTATAGTTTTATTTCAATATATTCATGAAAGATTGAATTTATTTAATGTCTAAAAATCCAACAACGGCCTCACTGTGCATTTTCGTATGAAAGTTATTATGGTGACTTTTATTTTCATTCATTCTTTATATTTTAGCGTTTTTTTTTTTTTTTTTTATTCAAGTGTAATTTAATTGTTTTGAAGATCTTAAATTAATTTGTTTACGTCGCACAACTCTTTATTTAATTTAAATTTATTCCAAAAAGAAATTTCAACAAGCATCTCATCAAAAATGTAAGTGATTTTAAAAAGCACAGACCGTCAGTTACTTATTTTATTTAATAAAAGTGGGTAGTAGCTAGGCTGTGCACAAAATCATTTGATAGATTTCGAAGAAGCGAACTAACTTGAGCCAGAAAATAAAACTGGAAAATTTTTAAGCGTTCTGTGATCGGTCACGGGCACCTCTTAATTTGTGCTATACTTTGCAAAGGGGAAACAGAATCTACAGGATTACTGAAGAGCCAAAGTGAGCATGCAGCAGTCCTAAAGACTCACTAATTCTGAACATATTAAAGCTGAAGAAAATTTTAATTTTAGTATAAATGACATTAAAACCTACACGGAACTACTAATATGATATTGTGGACTCAGTTACCGCGTTAATAAAATTCTTGCCAAAATGACAGCAAATGCAGGAGAACGTGTTGTGTGTCTCCCCAGCGACGTTAAAAATATATTACGCATTGAGACACTACTAGTCATAGAAAATCTAGATTAAATAGAGCTCACAACGATTACGAGATTCGTTAAAAGTCTAACATTATTTTAGTTACTAAAGGGTGTTTTTTATAGACGTATCGAACTTTAAATTGCAATAAAACAATGATGGATTATTCGATTGACATGAATTTTATTTATCCGAAAGATAATCTTGTGGCATTACATTTTAAATATGACTTCTGGCATATGACCGCCTCGGCTGGCTCGGATGTAGTCCAATCTGGACGTCCAATTTTCGATGACTTTTTCCAACATTTGTGGCCGTATATCGGCAATAACACTGCGAATGTTGTCTTCCAAATGGTCAAGCGTTTGTGGCTTATTCGTATAGACAAATGACTTTAGATAGCCCCACAGAAAGTAGTCTAGCGGTGTTAAATCACAAGATCTTGGAGGCCAATTCACAGGTCCAAAACGTGAAATTAAGCGGTCACCAAACGTGTCTTTCAATAAATCGATTGTGGCACGAACTGTGCCACGTCTTGTAGGAACCACAGCTCCTGGACATCATGGTTGTTCAATTCAGGAATGAAAAAGTTAGTAATCATGGCTCTATACTGATCACCATTGACTGTAACGTTCTGGCCATCATCGTTTTTGAAGAAGTACGGACCAATGATTCCACCCGCCCATAAAGCGCACCAAACAGTCAGTTGTTCTAGATGTAACGGTGTTTCGACATACACTTGAGGATTAGCTTCACTGCAAATGCGGCAGTTTTGTTTGTTGACGTAGCCATTCAACCAGAAGTGCGCTTCATCGCTAAACAAAATTCGCTTATGAAAATCGGGAACAACGGCAATCTCGTTCGAAATAAAATTGCACTATTTGCAAGCGTTGTTCAAACGTGAGTCTATTCATGATGAATTGCCAAACCAAACAAAATCGGTCGCCATCTTGAACAGTAATGCCAACTTAAAGTTCTATACGTCTATAAAAAAACACCCTTTATTAGGCTGCAATATAGAACGTTCAAGTGGCTATGAAGTCCGATGCGGTTGCCCATAAATAGTATTAATAACCGTTATTTTGACTTTAGTTAAACTAAAATGGCATAAATTTTGCTGGAAAGTGAAACCTTTAAAAAACCACTCTTCATAACTCAAATAAAACTAACTAATAAATATTTTAAATAAGCAAAAAAAACGTATGCGTAGCTGAATAGCGCTTAAGGTAACTTCATATTAAACAAATATTTGACTAAAAAAGCGTTACCACTAGATTTGGCAAAATATTTAAATGCTCACGTTTATGTATTTACAAGAAATACTTTGATTTTTTCTGTAAATCAAATCGTTTTTAAAATGAAAAATGTTCAAAACCAAAAAAAAAAATTGCTATTTGGTGTTATGCAAATCATTCATCATTTTTATATCCTTCGAAGTAAAGTTTGAATTTTTATTTAAACGTAAAACCTAAATTGTTGTGTTATAAAATTAACAGACATCGCTTGCTATTATCGGAAAATAGTTCTTGTTATGATGACCATAAAAATTTTATCAAATAGTTGATTTCAATTATTTAAGTAATTTTTTTAGCTTAAATCTATTGAATTGCAAGTAATTCTACTAAAAACAATTAAAAAGACTTTACTAAATGTTTTTGACCGGTGCCGCCCAGCCTGGTTCATGTAATTAGACTGTAGAGTGTATGTACTGATTTTTAGAGAAATTCGTCTACAAATAGAATTTTAATTGTTAAAAAACCCATCCAATCATGTTTTTATTGGTATTATTATCAGAGGCGGCACCAAAATTTTTATATAAAATATTTCAGAGCATAATTTCAGGCTTAAATTAAGTATGGGCACACATCTTTATGAACAATAGAGTGAAAATTGTTGAAAAGTGAACGTGGCTAGTCCAAAAGTATATGGCGACCTTACTTAGAGTATAGAGATTAGATGTGGCAAAATTTTAGAAAAAAAATTTGGAAAACAAAAATATGTATAGCGAACACACAAGCAGAAAATTAATTTTATTTAAGATTATTTTTTTTAGTTATTTATTACAATAATAAGACATTGAATTTACTTCCGAAAAGTTTGTATATTCGATTGTAAAAGGAATAAAATTATGTAGATTCGGTTAAGAAAAGAACAAGAATTTTAAATTTGTTTTAAAATAAAAAATTTTTTGAATTCGATTTACAGCACAGGACTCTGTAAATCTTATTTGGTTTAGTTTTATTTATTTGACCTTTTCTTTTTTTAATTAATTTTCCACTAAATGTGTGGCAGACTAGCGGTTACTTATTTAATCAATAATAATAAAATAAATTACATACATATATAATGGAACTTATGGTGTTTTCTTTTCTGGCAATAATGTTTCATTTATTTTGACTTTTATACATTTTTATGTTCTTTTCCAAATTATATTCTAGAGGGTACACGAGCAGTTAGTTCGTTTCTAAACATGTTGCACGAATAAGTGTAAAGAATGCTGCATGTTTTACCTTCGATTTTTTTTATGGGTGAGTATTAATTTTTTTTTCTATTACTAAGTAAAATTAATTTTTTCATTTCATTCTGACTAAATAAATTTGTAAAGAAAAAAATAAACTAAAAAATAAAAAAAAACAGCCATTTCGCTGACTTTTTCTTGTAAAGTGCCAAAAATGGTGATTTTTTGAAATGTTTGTATAGGGAACCCCCCGGGGGTGGTTCCAGGGGGTGTGCCACTAGCATAGGTGGGTCGGTCATACATTTTGACTCGATTGAGGCACTCTAAATGGGTCAAAGTGAGATTTTTCAAAATTTGACCCTTCTGATCAAAAGTCGGGACATCAAAACACATTGTAGAGGTATGGTTCCTTCGGCAAAGTTTCTTATTTTGATCCCTAGAATACGATTTTCCTTATAATTTGTGCGATTTTTAAATCGACCCGAAGAAATTTAGTATACTCACTGAGTATACTACATTTCTTGATCGCACTTTTTTGTAACACAACATGAGTGTATGAGTAACATTTAAAATGTTACAGAAATAAACGGCAGCATTTTCTTTCGAAAATGAAAACACCATTAGTTAGTTTAATATTCTATACTCATAAATTATTGATATTGAAAGTGATTTAAGTGGAAAAAGTATTGCAATTACACTTACATCCACTTATACAGGTAGATAACCCAATTCTAATATAAGACAATTAAGAACAATTATTTAAAATGGGCGATCTTAAATAAATAAACTGAAAGAAGAAAAGAAAACACTACTCGTAAATGACATAAAACAATTAACAAAAAAAGTCAGTTGGATACAATAATTTTTTAATTTATTTTTTAGACTATTTTATCAAACACTTGTTTCATAGTTTTATTTAATCTTATTTAAGCATTAAGTCATTTGTAATAATAAAATTGTTTATGCAAATTAAAATAAAAAAATTTTTAAACTACCAGACTGATTTGGATGCAACAATTTGCTGTTCGTAGTAGAGGACTCAAAGTTTTAGACTATTATGTTTTGAAGCACTCTGAGTCAGTACAAGGTGCTTTAAAATGATTTTGTAAAAGTGAGCCGGTTTGAAAGATTTTATGTTTGTAATTATTTTTGTTTAAAACAGAGACAAGTCGTTTTAAATTCTCACATTCTTGTACAAAAAAAAAAAATTAATATTGATTGACATTTCAAACATTAAATAAAATAATTTTCTTTCAACATTTTTTGTTAATCCTAAAATAAATAATTTCAGTTAAAGAAATTGATATTACCGACATCCCCAAATAAATGTGCTCTGGCATCTTTATTTGTATAAGCAAATGTAATGATTTATGTATACACAAAAATTCTTAAGTATTGAAAAAAAAAAAAAAGAATTTCTAAAAAAAAATATATCCAATAAAAATGCAAAGTAAATTAAATTTAATTTTATCTTTATAAATAATTTTTAAAACAAACAAATTGCAGAAATAATTATTTATTTTCAAATGAAGAAATTTAAGTTAAAGAAAAAAATCAAAAAATTCCAAGAAATTCTGTACAGAGTAAGTTAAATACGACAATGCCGAGTCTTGTATACCCTTTACTGTAGTAGCCAAATATTCATATTCACCAAAAAAATAAAATAAATTTTTATGAAATATTGATTGATTGATTCTTAATAAATAATTATTTTCAGGCGTAAGATCTTAAAAAATTTGTTTTTATTTCAATTTTCCGAATTTCTTTTGAAGGTCTTCTTCAGGGAAATTTATCTTTATAAATATTTTAAGATTTTAAGCTTGATTAATATTAAATAATAATAAATTTATAAGATCGAATAATTTAATAAAATAATTATTTTCAGTTCAAGAAATTCAAATTCACGAGATCTAAGAAATAATCCTTTTTGTGATCCTTATATTTAACAGCAAAAAAAAGGTCTATAGGAACTCAATTTTTAAATCAATAAAAAAAATGCTAATTTAATTTAAAATTTTTTCAAACGTATTTAAATAAATATTTAATTTCAAATAAAGAAATTAAAATACTAAACAAATTGTCTCTAGCATCTTGCTACCAGGGGGGTTACTCTCTATTGCGATGCGAAAGAAAAACCATTCGTATCTGTATGATTTTTACATTGAGTTGCGATGCGTTTTCTTTCGCATCGCAATAGAGAGTAACCCCCCAGATTTTTGTATTTGTAGTTTTTTTACACAGAAGGCATTTAAAAGACACTCAGGCATACACACGTTTGTACAAGTGACTTTGAGAAGTCAGCTGAATGCTGTTTTTCATTATTGACTTCCTCCTGTCAAAAGTTAAGAGAGATAAATGTGTTAAATAGATCTCCGTGGGGATAAAATATTTTGCGTTTCGCTCTAGGACAATTCTTGATTTTAGCCACCGAAAATAACTTTTGACAGGAAGCACCTCAGAAGCACACGCAAAGAAAAAAGATGGTTGAATATGGTCACCTCAAACATAGTGTGTTCTTCACAAAAATATTATTATTAATTTGAAGGATCTAAACATTATACTGATCACGATAAACATGTTTCTAGTTATTTTTAATCATATTATGTTTAGTGTCTTCGATCAACCATATAATTATCATATTATGTTTAATAAAATTTTACTTGATATCATAAATATGTTCATAGCAAACATAATAATGATAAAAATATGGTTGAATGTAAATTATTTTCTATTTTGTCTCTTTCGCAACCATGTAAATAAAGTGAGTATAAAACAAAAACTTAATCGTTCAAACTCAACTGAACTTTGTGGCTGAAGTGGTTGAGTGGCGAGTTAATGCTTCTTAACTAAGTGTTCGCAAGTTCGAGCCCTGGTAGAGTCAACTAAAATTAATAAAAGTAAATTTAAACCTGATGTTGTATTATGTAATAAATAAATCCAAATTGATATAAAAGAAAAAGTCAATAGAATAAAAAAAAAACTTTATTTATACAAAAATTTTAAATTAAATTTTTTTTATGAATCATAATAAAATATGTATGTATTAAAAAAAAATTAAAAAAAATTTCTTGCCTTGACCGGGGGTTGAACCACAACATCTGCAGTTGAAAGCTATTTTTAATATCTTTGATTTAAAAATATATATGGGTAGAAGCAATCATAAATCTAACCATACTATGTTTCCACCAGAATATGGTTGCCTCAACCATATTTTTTCTTTGCGTGCAACAGCAAAATGTATGGTCTTTTAGTAATGTTGTTATATCAGGCCATATTTGAATTTGGCATCCCGGCGAAGATGACCATAACTGATATGAAACCATTAGTTAAAATTGGAAATGATATTTCCGAGTCGTTTACCACCAGAAAAGGATTCAGATATCTGCAACATTCTATTGGAGAAGATCATACGAAACGCATTTAATAGAAATGGCACAATTTTCACCAAGATCCACATGCTGCTTCCAAATGCAGATGATATTGATATCATCGGAAGTACATTGAGATATGTAACTGCTGCCTTTGCAAGCATCGAAAAACGGCCACAAAAAATGGGTTTGGCAATTAATGAAGTAAAAACAAAGTTAATGTGTGTGTGTGTGTGTGTGTGTGTGTGGTTTCAACGAAAAAAAAAATCCACTAGATTAGATTGAACCGTGAGCGTTGGCAGCTTTACTTGTGCAAGTAGATGAAGATGTACTGTATTCCGACATTGATATGGTGAAACACACCGCACGAACGAAAATGTTCCGGCTAGAAAAATTTTCGCGTACGATCTCGAAGGTATGCGAAAGAGGAGGTATTCCAAATTGGAGAATATGCGCAGAAGATTTCAGCGCATGGAGAGCCACTCTAACTTCGGTTGTACGAAGTCAGTTAAGAAGAAAATACTTTTGTATTCTTGCACCATTATCGATTGCATCGTTCCATATGTACGCGCATACACGCTACGCACATGTATGATTGCTTTCGTTAATAGCAGTGTGTGCACACACATTACCCACATATACAGCTTAAAAATGTATATTAAAAACAAAATGGAAATTAAAGAAAAATCAAAAGCTCGGTTGTATTTTTAATTTTTCTAGGCCATATGTGGACCGATTGTTTTAATTTTTTGTACAGACATTATAACAGTCTACACTTATAAAAATGTGTACTACGATTTTTTTTTGTCTGTTTAAACAAACAACGAAAATCTTTATTATTCTTCAGCCTCTGGATTTAAAATTACACAAAATTCTCATATCTGGGGGTCAATTCTGGTTTTGTGATAAAGTGAAATGAAAAGTTTTTTTTCATTTTCGTTATCACAAGCACTTTGCACTCTATCTTTTCACAATTACATATTTTGCGATTCTCGTCCATATTATGAAAAATTTGTTTCATTCCAATTGTAGCGGTGAAACTTTTGCATTTATGTTATTGCAACATTATATGCAAATGTCAAAACTAGAAAACGAAGCCGATTGAATGCTATTCGAGTCTTATCCGCCACAAATTTTCTATTCATGTGTTATAAATACTTAAAAAAAATTGTTTCTGAAATAAATTATCAGTTTTAATATCTTATAATAATATAGAATTTAATTATTTTTTTTTCTTAGTCATAATATCCATATAAGGTTTTTATGTCATGTTGTGTGTGCTTTTATGTTATGTTTATGTAATTAGATACAAAATTCACGTATTTAGCTTATTTCATTGTTAAATTAAAAATGACAATAAAATAAAAAAAAAATTTTAAAACAATTTTTTTAATTTAAATGTTTTTAGTCTTATAGAACATGATTGATTGCTTTTACCTTACAATTTTAAAAACCCTAAAAATATCATTAATATTTTTATATATGTTTACATATTATATTATGAGTAAATCTCGTGACAAGCTTTTGTTATTAATTTTTTTCTTTTAGAGCATTTCAATAAGAGTATTTTTTTAAGTTTCTTACTACAAATTAGTTTTATATTTTTTAGTCACCGAGACACCGACGAAACATTTTTTTACAGTCGGCACCGCCGCCGGCCATATGTAATTAACTTTGTTCTCTGCTAAAATTGTAAACAAACAAATAAAACATTTTTCAAAAAAAATTTTTTTGCCATTAAGCAAAGAAACATTGTGTGCCAATTCTTTCCACTTGGCTTCTCTAAATTTTGCACCATCTGCGGTCACAAATCTATACATACATGCATATATACATATTAAAAATTATTAACAAACTTTCTTATTGTAATTTTATAACTTATCATTAGCAATATCGATGTTTTCTTCTAAATAATTTATTAAATATTCTTTTTGGGCTTCGCTGGCGCGTTTTCCTCTGGTAATCTTTTCCATTTTTTTTCTTTTCACGTTTCAATTTAAAATGAAAAATATTTTTTCATATGAAAAGATTTTGACAGTTGTTTTCACTACTACACGAAACAAGAATCACCATTATTGTGCAACTGTGAAAAGTTCTTGTTTCATTCCACTTGTTCTTGACAAATTTTTTCATATGAAAAAATTTTCACAATTCTTTTCACCTTTTCACTGAACAAGAATCAAAAGTTCTATGAAAACGTAAAAATACTTTTCATTTCACTTTATCACAAAACCAGAATTGACCCCCTGTTATGTGTTCTAGTCATCTATAGGATAAAAATCCATAATTCGCCAGTAAAATTTATGTAAATCATAATACTTATATTGTTTTTAAATCTGCTTAGTAGTTTCAAAGATGTCGTACAAGAAAATTAAAAAACGTAGCCGAATTTCGAATTTTCTTTTTAGTAAAATATTGCAAACCGTTTACAAGTCGTATTCATATGAATATTTCATGTCACTTATTCCATTTAGGAGATACCAGTCTGGAAACGTGATGTGTTGCATTCTTTTTAGTTATTTTTTTTAAGTCACCTTAATGCATTCCAAGGACAAAAACCATGTAAACTTGTGAAATTAAGCTTAAAAATTCGTAACTGACACAAATAGTACCACGGGTTGGATGAGCTCTGCGGTTTTGTTTTCGTTTCACTAGTAAAATTCATCAAAGAAAAACATTTGGAAACATTTATCTCACTGCATGTAATGGTCAGTGCTTTAGAAGCTTTAACTGTGCAAGGAAACCGTTAGAACTATTTAATTTCTAACTGTTATTTACATTCGATAATAACATTTTTCGGTTAGACTACAGTCTAGAACGACTATTATAGGCCTACTCCAATCGATTTTTTAGTTTTTGGCAGCAGATTTTAAAGATTCCCTTAGTTAGATCATTTTCGCATTTAAATTTTCATAATATTATTAAAAAATAATCACACAAACGCTTTTCTTTACTTCTCGTATTTTAATCATCTGTTTTAGCCAAAAATTACGTAACATTAATATTGTGTAATGTTACAGTAAATGTAATGTGCGTGTTATTTCGCAGTTTTGCTGCATTCTATCATAAACAAACAAAAATAAAGTCATGAACTGAAATGTAGGTATATATGTTGAATTTTACATTAAAAAAAAAATTTACTCTGCAGACAAAAATTGTTTGAAAAGTATAAATATTTTTAGTTTTATATGCAACTTTACCACAGCCAGCCATTCATTTGACATTTGAACCTTAAGCTATTTGCATATAACGATGATTGTTGGACAAGTGCTTTTTATTTGCTTGGCATTGCTAAAAACAGCAACAAGCACACCTCAACTACATGTAGCATCAGATGGCCGGGAATATCTTATCGAGACAGAACTTCAGGTAATTCAAATGGAAATTTTTGGGCGAAAGGAAATTCTTTTGCGACGCTTTTGAAAATATGCTGAGTATATTAAAATAGATCGTGAATATCCATTTTCAATTTCACCCGAAACAATCTGGTAACTTTAATTTTATCTATAAATTGTATGTATGTTTGTTGTTTTTGATTTATTTTCATTTGAGCAAATGTGCTCAAGGTATTGTTAGTTCAAATGGGGGAAAATGAAACGAACAGCAAACGTATACATTTTGTTATTGTGTTGAGCAAACAGAAGCATTTTTGCACCCATTTGCACTGTCACGAGTACCCTTTCTATTTTTTCTAATAGTGGTTTCACACACTATTAAATTCTGAATTTATCATTAAAACCACAAACAGCTGATTTTACGTTCACACTGCATGGAAATATGTGTATGTTATGTGTTTACTTGGTACAAAACTTACGAAAAACAAGTTTTCTTTGTCATCCGTCCAAAAACTTCGTTTTTTATTGTTGCTGCCATCATTTTTTAGAAAATGTTTGAATTGATTTTTATTTTTGTATTTAATTTAATAACATTAACAGCTGTTGTGTCAAATTTATAGAACTTTTCGACTTGGTAGCACTGAATTTAACGAAGAAAAAATCAGAATCCAACTTAAATACAATTGCCAAATAGAATTTAAGATGGATTTAACAAAATAATTTTGTATGGTAAATACAGAATTTATGAGTCCACTCAGTCTAAAAAAAACACTTATAATTCTATTAAAGGCCGCAATGATTTTTAAATAAATTTAAGAGATTTACTTTTGTAGTCAGATTTTAATTAAATTTAATTTGTTGTTTTAAATTTTTAGTACAACTGGTATCAAGCGTGGCATGAATGTGCACGCAGAGATTTTCAGCTGCTGACTATTGATTCGGAGGATAAAAATAATGTCATTATAGGTTTGTTGGAAAATGTTATTGGACAACCGCATAACTTGTGGCTGGGCGGCAGCGATAACTTTTCTAATGGCGATTGTCAACGACCATTCTTCTGGTCACCCACAGGCAAAGCATTTACATTCACATATTGGTCCGAATTTAATCCCGATAATGCCAAGCAAGCTGAACATTGCGTTCACATTTGGAATGAAGAGCTTCAATATCAATGGAATGATGGTGAATGCACTGAAAAAATGGGTTTCATTTGTGAGGCAAATACCTATTATAATCGATACAGCAAAAATCGCAGTAATGTAACTGCAGCCATCGAGCAGGCAAATGAAAAGCAGCAGTTATACCGTAACGCTGCACAATCTGCTATACAAGAAACTATTAAGGACCAAGAAAATGCACTTAATCAATTAAAAAATCAAATGTTGAATCAAGTTAATGTTTTAAGTGCAGACTTGCGCCAGTCTGCTTTGGACATAAACAAATCTGCAGATAAATTAAATAGAATTCAATAGACAACATGAAATTTATTTTCTAAAATTTAATTAAGAATAAAAAATTTAAAAAAAATTTGTCGCACTATTGATTCTGCACGGAAAAGAAAATTTAGCGGAAAGAAATATCGATCGATATTGAAATTGCTATTATCCATTCCCTCGGAATTATCTTATTATTTTGAATGTATTGTGTTATTGTGTCAGTTGTTGGTGAAAAGAAAAAAATTTGAAGTTTTTAACATAAAAATAAATTTTAAATAAACAAAAAGAAAATTTATTTCCATATTTTCACACATTTTATTTTTGCGAAAATTTTGTATTTTTTTTTCCTACATTTTTGATGTAGAAAATCAATAATTGCAAATTTTGCTTCTGAAGAATGAATTGAATAATTAGACCCAATATTTGGAAAATTTAAACTATGCAACATGATATTTATCACTGAAATGACAAGTGCTTTTCTTCAGCAAATAAGGTGCACTGGCTAAAAAAAATTATACAAAATATACGGTTATTTCCTAAATGGGATAGGTGAGGGGATACATCAGAAAACTTGTAGGCGGTTCGTTCAATTTGATTTTAATAAAATCTGGAATTCCGAAAAAAAAATTCTTCAAGTCGTTCTTAAATTCGTTCAGAGTTGTGAGTTGTAGACGACTTGATCGCTTCTATTAGAGAAACAGGGGCCTAATCACCACATTCGATAACGAGTAAAATTTATCAAAATTTTTAATTTTGGTATTATGGCACTCGATATCGAGTAAAATGTATGGCATTCGATAGAGAGTTTTCAAACTTGCTATCGTTCGATAGCAAACTATCGTAAGTTTTATTTAGTTTTAGGTTAAAACAATTACTCCCTTATCCAAAAAAAAATTAACGTAGACTTTAAAGACAACGTTATCTAAATTTTTCATAAATTTTACTTTAAAGTCTACGTCTAATTTTTTTGGATAAGAGCATTAGTTATTACAATTTTTAATAAATTTTCATCTTTTGAGTTTGAAAAAAAAGATGTTAGAAGAAGCAACTGTTCATCCATATTATCAAAAATTCTTTCTGCACATTTGTATATAAATCTATTACAATTTGAACAAAATTACGATTTGATAGATATCGTATGCGGTGATATGTTTACACATATTAAAATACAGACACATACGATTTTTTTTCCTAGCTTGCCGACAAAAAAACATCTGGGGCAAATGTATTTTAAATGGAAATTTCGTTCGATATGAAATTTGGCCTCTAAAATGTATTTCGCTAGACTCCCAGCGCACGACTCACTACATAAATTTAGATACAACACTACCCACTATTCTACAAAAGTTTCGCTTTCCAATCACAGTAAATAGGAAATCACTCATGTTGGATATTTAACTTACAAGCCAAAACTTGAAACCCTATATATAAGTATAACTGTTATAATACTTGTATTAATACATATAACAATAATAGTGAAAAAACTTGTGTACAATTTTTTCATGCCTACTTGATTATTTAATTTCATATTGTATAGACGTTTATTTCTGTCAATAAAAAATAGATTATAATTTTTCTGTATCATCACTTGGACGTGTTTCATTTTGGTTACCATTCCACATTTTACATTTATATGTAAAAATAACTAACAACTCAGGTATTTTTGCAAAAGGGAAATAGATTTTATGAACTTAACATAAAAAAACCGTAATAAAAGTAAATTAAAATAAAAATACACATCGTATCTGATGTGCCCTACGTATCCTTTTTTGCAATGATTAATGTGTTTTACAAGAAAATAAACACTTCCTTAATGGCACCCGTGTTTTTTTTTTTTTTTTTTTTTTTTTTTTAATGAAGCATTTCGAAATCTGTTTATTGTCAATTGATTAAAATATTTCCTTCCAAATTAATAAATAAACAATTAAATTAAACTAATAATTTCTGTTGGTTTGTTTATGTTTGTTTTTTTTTGCCTTTTGATAAAATAAATGTTTAACAATGTCAGTGTGTGTAAATAAATTATTAGCTGTTGCCTGACTTCAACTGAAAATAGGCAACCATAAAATTAGATCAGTGATTTCCAAAATGGGCAACATGTACTGACACATTTAAATAGAAATTTCAAAAAAGGCGATACGAGTAAAAAAAAAGTGTGTTTGTCTCAAATAATGCATATGAAATTTATTTAGTATAAAACAGGGATGGAAAATTTATATTTTTAAAGTTTTAGGTTTTACCAATCTAAATTGCAGTTTTATTTTTTAAGAATAAAACTTATAAATAATTAAAAGCGCCTAGTTTTCACAAGCTTGAGGTCTGATTATAACTAAATAAAAGTTCAAATAAGCTTACAAAGAAAAATTTTAAAAGTTTAATAGAAATAAAATACTAATTACGGCAAAAATTGAGAAAAATTATTTTTGTTAAAAAAAAATGTTTAGTTTATTAAACAAAATTTTTATGAGAGGTTGTTCAATAAAGTTTTATTTAAGACTAGATGTTTTTGCCCGGTCTCGCTCAGACCACACCTTTATTACCTGAGTCTGTAGCGAAATAGAATTTTAATTGTTAAAAAAAAACCCACGTAAACAAATATAGCCATTCACTACTTCATAAAGTAACTCATGCCTTTATCAAATGTGTCAACCAAATTGGTAAATAAAATACTTCAAAGCATGATTTCAAGCTGAAATTAAGTACAGGTACACATTTTTTATAACAGAGGTGTGTGAAAACCATTGAAACTTGGGCGTGGCCGGTCCAAAGTATATGATGATCTTCCTTGGAGTACCAAATTTCACAGAAAACCATTAAACAACAAAAATTCGTAGAGCAAACAAACAAACAAAAAATGAATTTTATTTATATAGTTGACATGAACAAAATATTTTTTTAACAATTTCAGTTTTTGTATTATTTTTTATCGGTCTCAAACAAACACTCTCTACACGAAAATATTTTCAAGAAGGTAGTACAAAATTGCAAATATTTGGGAATAAGCACGAACAAAAATAAAATAATTTAATTGCATTTTGATTCTAAATAATTTTCTTTTTTCGCGGGCAAATATATTTATGTGTACACGGTTTGGAGACCACTGTTATTTGCTGTCAATAAATAAATAATAAAAACAAAAGTGATTATTTTCATTATTCTGCATAGAGAACAATGTACTTAATGTTGTAATTGTTGTGTTTATTATTAATAATTGATATAAAAATATAGAATGCAAAAAAAAGAACACCATATGATGATGATAACATATACATACATACGTATGATAATTCTCGATTTAATAGAAGTATTTGACCACATATGGGTGGACAAGCACACATTTATAAACGAAATGAAAAGTGAATTAGCCCTGCTTTTATTAATGCTTCATATTTAGATTATGTGCTGTAAAAATGTGTTTCTTTTGGGTTCGTTCCCCTCGTAACTTCCACCCGCCTGATTTACAAACCAACAATTGATAACGACAAAATTTAATTGAGCAGAAAAATAAATATTGAATGGCTTGTTTATCTTTTATTACTTTCTTAGGCATTTCGAATTGTAATGTTTTTTGGCACAAAGCACTGTCATTTTGTCAATATTTAAATGCTACTGATTAATGAAATCGGTGTAAAGTAAATTGATTACAAGCAATTTCATTAACAAAATTTCATTGTATAAATTGAGACAATTATTTAACCTCACAATTCATTGTGTGGAATCAACCGCATAATTTTTATGGTACCATTTTGTTAAAAAAAAATGAGTCAGTGAAATTATCGCTAATTTACTTTCTTAAAGTTGACTTATACCACTTTTAAAAAACCAGCTAGCTCATTTCTTTCTTATCGATATTATTTGCATTAAAATTTTTTATTTCTTTGGTTAAATGTCCTTGGGATTATATGAATTTATGAAATTACAGAAGAAGAAGCAGAAGGCACAATAAAATAGATGAAAGCAAATACACAAATAAAAACAAATTAAACGAAAATAATAGATAGTTGCGGATAAAATAAAATCAATAGATTTTTAATAAGAGTACATTCTCACATACATATTTACTATGTAAATATTTTAGCTTTTGATAGACGAGTACATGTACATGAGCTTGTATGTGTAAGCAAGCATCTTGGGATAAAAATACGAGTAAACACAGAAAAATAAAAATTTTAGCACAGTAAGTTAAAACATAAAATCTATATAAAAAAACAAAAGCGTAGATGTAGACCAATTTTAAATATTAGGTGTACAACTTTGCTTCCGCCGTTTTGCAATAGATGGCTGTAGCGGTAAGTGGTAGTCGAGTTGAAGCCGAGAGATGTTGAACGGCGTTTGTTTGCTTGTGAACAGCTGCTTGCAAGGCAAAGACGGAAGGGATTTTTTCATCACATTGTGACTGGAGATGAAAAATGGGTTCATTACGATAAGCCCAAGCGCAGAAAATTTTGGGGATATCCTGGGCATGTTTCCACGTCAACGACCAAACCGAATATTCACGGTTCCAAGGTTGTATTTGGTGGGACCAGCTCGGCGTAGTGCATTATGAGTTGTTAAAACCGACTGAAGCAATCACAGGCGATCGTTATCGAACGCAATTAATACGTTTAAGCCGAGCATTGAAAGACAAATGCCCGCAATACAACTAGAGACATGATAAAATGAGTTTAAAGCATGACAATGTTTGACCCCATGTTGCGAAAGTGGTTAAGACATATTTGGAAACGTTGAAATGGGAAGTCCTATCCCACCCGCCGTATTCTCCAGACGTTGCTCCCTCGGACTATCACTTGTTTCGATCAATGGCACACGGCCTGGTTGACCAGCACTTCCGGTCTTATGAAGAAGTAAACTATTGAATCGATTCATGAATCGCTTCAAAAGATGACCAGTTTTTTCAACGCGGGATTCGTACGCTGCCCGAAAGATGGGAGAAAGTAGTGGCCAGCGATGGACAATACTTTGAATCATAAATGTATAACCAGTTTATTACAATAAAGCCTCGAATTTCGGAAAAAAAAAGGCGGAAGCAAAGTTGTACACCTAATATTTCGTGGTTGTTGGACTCATGTTCATATCAAATATTACAATAATATTTCATAAATTCGTCCACACCCACTCTTACGTCCATTTTTTTATATTGTTTTCTTTTGAACCGATTTATAAGATTGCGATCTTTGAGCATTGAAAGAAAATTTTAGGTCCATTTTTTGCAATCATTGCAGCTGACCATATCAGATTTTCAATATATTTGTGTAAAATATTTTTTCTATTTTGATTTTCCATGGTTAACCAAGCTTACAATTAAATTATTACTATTTTTACAAAATAACGGTGAATACTTTTAGAAATAAAAAATTTGTTAATTCAAGTGTTGCCACTAGGTCTTTCTAAAATGTTTTTGTAAGGCGGGCGGACTTTATAAGAAATAAAACTAATTTAAATTCTAAATCACCAATTCTGTGAATTTGTGGTTTAGAAAAGGAATGTTTTTGTCATGGCCAATTTGCCTATTCACGTGGTGGTTATGTATAATACTCTTAGGCACACAGAAAAAATTTAACCTCTATCATGAATAACATGTGAAATATTTTACCCCTTGAAATTTTTATTTCCTTAGAAATGAAAAATGCTAACATGAATCTTGCATTAATTTTTTTATAAGCTGTCAGCTCACATTGATTGTTATAAAATAACGACTAGAATTGTTATTACGGGAGCATGAAAACAGATGCCGCCGTTAGCGAGATTCATCAACCAGTTAGAGTTACCTGGATGTGATTAATAACTCTCTGACATCTCCTTAAAAATCATATTTTTTTGCAGAGGAATGATACCAAAAGGGATTAGCAAGAGATTATGAACATTCTGCAAAATCCTCTCACAAATATTGAATGTTTTAGAGGAAAGTCTTTGTCAGCAGTGGATAACTTATCCGTACGAAGGAAAACGTAGATTTATAGCAAAATATTTTTAACGTTAATTTGAAGTGAAAAAATTGCAAGGGAAAAAAGTTTTTAATGATAATTTTTTTAGAGTAAATATTTTTCATGTTATCAATTTCAATTGAATTACTTAAAAATGAATTTTTCATGGGAATTATTCGGGATTGCAAATATATAAAATGTATGAGATAAAATTATTCACGATAGAGGTGAATATTTTTGATAAAAAAGTTGTCATATTCAATAAATCTTTAATTGAATCAATTGTAATTAATATGATTATGACAAGATAATCAATATGAAAATTTTTTTACTTTAATTAAAATATTTAATTAATTTTTTTCTGTATAAGTTATTACTAAACAAATCACAAATATAATTAATAAAATAAAAATAAAATACATCATACTGACATGAAACTGTCAATTACATTAAAAAAAAGCTGCTCTCTCAACTAAGTCACAAGTTACAACTCAGCTTAAACTTATTTTCAGATGAACACAAACAGACACAAGCAATTAAATAAAAAGTTAATATGTAAGTATGTATGTTTGTAAACTTATTTTAAGTAAATTGTTGTTTGCAAAAACTGTTATTATACTAGATTATTTTCACTACACATTTGCATTTTTAATTAAAACAAACAAATATTTTGTTAATAAAACACAAATAAATGAAACAAAGCATTAAAATTATTTATGTCCACAAGGTTATTAAATCACATTGTAAAAAAAAAAAATTTTTAAACAAAAACAAAAATTATATGCACTCAATAACTAGCTACTCGCTCACTCTCGTTAAAAAGTTATTAAAAATATAATTTTATACTGCAACTAAATTGAATATGGACGAGCGCAATGCCCACCAGAATAATTATATTCTAGATACTCGTACGGTAGTCAAAATCGTTATTAAAACGAAGAAATGTGGCAACGCTATACATACTACTATACTTTTTCATTTGAATTGAATTTTTGACAAATCGTTTTACTTAGTAATACCGTGTAAAACCCCCTTTAAAACGGAAAATTTTTGTAAATGTTTTTTTATACAACAGACTTGTTACCTTTTTCTCCTGTCAGTTTTCGGTAATCATATTATTTTAAGACGAATGCTTGATTAGGCCAGAATATCCGATCCTTGAGTTGGGGCTGTCAACTGTACATCAAGTTTTAGAAAGTATTGATTATGTATACAAGGTGTTAAAATGACCTACTATCAGTATATATTTACTAAAGGGCTGCACAAGCATACTTAAAAGCAACACACCACTACAATCATGTGTAATACTTCTATTTTATAATAAAAAAAGCTCTTTAGTATGTACCACGAGCCAAAGCAACTTTTGTACCGGCCATAAGTTCCCCACTGCAATTTCAGGCCTAGGATGCAAGCAATTACTTTATGGCAGCTAACTGATCTACCTGAGAGTTAACAAAGGATCTTCCAGAAGTCATGCCTTAAGAGATCGTAAGGCTGATATATTCTCTTTTCACACATGTTCTGACAAACGCGTGTTTTTCATTTTGAAAACGCCAAATGTATAATATTTAAGGGTGTTCTTTTACTTTCCTTTTTTTTTTCGTAGAATGTGAATGGGAAAATGCCAGTTTATAAGTAAATAATTAACACACGCAATTGACAAAATAGAAGTAAATTTTTTAAAGTCATATTTATTATGATAAAGAGCCAATTTTCTTTTAAATTTTGGTTGAAATAAAAAGAAGACGTGTTTAATTTGAACTGTGGGTAACATTTTATTTACCCTTTAACTCTCACAATTCAACCTAAATTGGAGCACCCAGAATTTTTGTTACAACCTAAATAAAAACGCTGACGGTGAGTTTTCTCTACAGTAGTGCTATGCATCTTGTTTATTAAAACCCATTACAGACAAACAAAAATAGATTTAAAAGCGCTAGAATGGTATTACTGATCAACAATAACAAAACAAAAATAAAAGAAAAACAACTGTTTTGCAGCCGACTTCACTGCAAAACGCTCTCAGCACTTACATGAGACAATTTAGGTATAACTGTTAGTTTCGCAAAATTCACCACTTTGCTTCAGTATATGCTTGCTGTTTCAAAACGCCAAAATTAAGCGTTTTGTGTTTTGCAAGACATGGATGTTTTAAAGTCTATAAATTATTCAAAACAATTTTTTTTTTTTGAACGCTAATAAGCAATTTGAATACAAGTGCAATAATTAAAGTCGACTGACTACTTACACAGGACATATCATTTAAATATTAATTAAATTAAGTACGAAACTGTTCCTATATTTCATAATTACGGATCTAAGGAAGAGAAAAAGCAGTAGAACACCTTTTTCAGCATTTCAAATCACTTTTATAGGACATGACATTCAAAAAAGAATTGAGTATTTTCTTTATAATTTGCTTTGCTCCAGAATCCTTTTGTGATACACATAGAAGTGGAAAAAAGAAAAAGGGATAGCAATAGCTTTTCGCATAAAACTTTGCCTCGATCTTCATCTGGTTATCCAAGCGTAAGGAATAGCAAATTCGAATAAAAAAAAATTATAAAAACTAGCACTCACTTATTGTGGAAAATTCGAACAAACAAAGTTTTATGTATTTCGAATTTCAAAAGAAAAATCATACTCAAGTTGTCTGCAGTTTTGCATTGTTTGCTTGATTTTTTGTTTTTAGTTCGAAATGAAAAAATGTGTTGTTAATCGCAACAAATATGTTTAATGCAATTTTTATAAAAAATAATTATACAAGGAAATCAAGTTTAAACAATAATAGATCAACAAATCAAAAAGAAAATAATTTTCAAATGATCATAAATAAATTTATATTTAACTTAAAAAAGGGTAAAAAAAATTAATCTCTAAAATTTTCCAATGATTTTCTTAAATAAAATTAATATTGTGCCTAAATAATCCCAAACAATTATAATTACTTCTTTATTTAAAAAAAAAATCAATCAATTTTGTTTGTTGTAGTAATTGAATATAAATAATAATATAAGAATAATTGAATTTTGCCTGCTCTACGCCCCACCTCCTTTGGTTGCTCAACAAATAAATACAACCTATTAATGGTTTAGATAAATAGATGACAATTGTAAATTTATAATTACATATAAATTTGGCATTGAATCGTTTTTTAATGATATTTTAACACTTGTTATATCAGATGCATTTAATGTATTTTGTTCTGGGATAAAATTGAAATTAAAAAAAAAGAATGCTAACAAAGCCAAACCCCCAAACAAATCAATACGTAAAAAGATTAATTAAATCAGCCAAATGATAACATGCTGCTTGTGAATGGTTCTTTTCTCGTCTTTTGTGGCCAATACAAATTAGATCGAAATTGACATAATAAATGCCTAGACTTGTAGTCTAGCATCATGCCTACGTCCCCACCAAGCAATTAATTACTAAAATAAAGTTTTTTTTATTAAAAAGGGCTTAGCTAAAAAGTTTTTATTTAAATATAAAAAAGAGGTTCGTTAATTTTTACTATCAGATTCACAAAAAATACAATTGATTAGAAAATGTATTTTCTTTAAAATTTTTCATTAGAATTAGAATGAGGACACTACTCTCAAGCATTTAGTATTCATTAAGAATTCGAAGACTTTCTTGGGTGATTTGTTCGATGTTTGTAGTTAATGATGTTCTAAGTAGCGAAAACGGATTTAAATTAGATCATTATAGTGACACAGTAAGATCACATACTTTCTCCTAATCTTCGTTACATAAAATGAGGTCATTTTGACTATGATCCTCATATTTGCCAAGTGTTTTAATACTCTGCAATGTTCAGTCATGAATGCCGTGACAATGGGTATTCCTAACCAAGTCAGACCATTCCGACATCGGAATGGCATGAATGTTTTCACTAGCCTAATACCTTTTATTTCCAGTCACTCCCTAAAACTGAACTTAATGGAGCTTCATTACAATCCGCAGAATGCTTCTGGGCCAATTATTGTATAAGCCTACATATCCTCTATGACCTACCAACCATATCAAGTGAAACCTGTTATTAGATGCTAGTCTTTTTGGAAGTATTAGGCAATCTAAAACCAGTGCATGTAATGCCACTCTACTGACCGAGTGAATATAAAGGTGACGGTTCTTTGTGCCTTTTTTTAGTTCCTCTCTTATGACATGTATTTCGGCCTGAAAAATTGAGTTCTCTTGACCCTTACTGACAAATAAGCTTCTTCTGACCAAGAGAGAGGTTATCACCAAATATTCTTGCTAAAACACCCTCAACCGTTTTTGAGCCATCTGTGTAAATGAAATTGATTTGAAAATTTGTTTTAAATGAAATTTTCCATATACTGAGGCTCAATTTCATAGTGGTAAAAACACTTAGTAGAATGGGAAGACATTCGAAGGTTACTCTCATCTGACTACATGGACATTTAACCCAGCATATAAATGAACGAGTTTACCAGAGCCCGACACTGACAAGATTGAGGATATATGTCTGCATTGAGCACAGTGCAGTTGGACCAGTGAAAGAACGTATGAAATAACGAGAATGATCCAAACTTAATCACAATCGCAGCCGTGATTTATTAAGTTCCTCATTCATGTAAAACAACAATACACTGGACGTCCAATACTGCGAATTATAAAAGTGGTTAAATTTTAAGTTTCGATGTTGAATGTGCACCACACCTAAACGTCAAGTTTTTTTTCTGCATTTCATTTTACATTTCTCAATTTCAGACTAACTCAATATGAACCATAGAAAGGTACACAATCGAGCAACGCGTTAAAGTTATTCAGGCTTATTTCGAAAATGGGCTTATTATTATAAAGCCTTTTTGTAATGTTGAAAAATTCGTATTGTTGAACTCCTTTTTTTCTTGTTTTTATATGTATAAAATAAATTAAAATTTGTATGGGTGCTGGGTTGTATACTAACCTATCAATCTGTGGGTCACAGATTCTATTCTTGCCTAAATCCTCGCAGCCGTTAACTTGTTAAAAAAATTTAAATTTAGAATTAATTGCTAATATTAAATAAATAAATAAAATTGGTTTTTTTTTTTGTAATAAAAATCTTATTTGATTGACTTTTTTTAATTTGGTGTGAAGTCCCTACTGGAATATAAAATATTCTTTGGCGTAAAAACCACTCTTCCCATCTTCTACAAATTTTAATATATCAAAAGAAATTGTTTTACTCAAAAAATTTGGTATATTTCAAGCATAGAACAAACTTGTTTTCAGTATATTAAATTTCATAAGTAAAACAACTTCAATGTAAAACTAAATTTTCATTTATATATAAAAAAAAATATTCGTATTAAAAATAAAACATACAATTATTCGTATTATCGAATAGCAAAAAAATTTTTATTCGTACTATAAAATAGTTAATGCAAAAAAAAAATTGCCTTTCGAACTATTGGTATGTTGTGAAACCAAAAGTACGTAGTATTAAACCAGTGTGCACGGTATTTGAAAAAAAAGTTTTAAATCTTTAATGATAAACACAAAAAAAAAAAAGAAAATTCATTACAAAACTTAAAACACAATTTTGTACAGATAAAATTATTTACAATTAAAAAAAACAAAAGTAAATTAAAAAATAAAAATGGCTTATATATAAAGGGTGTCCCAACAAGAACGCAAGATTTAAATTTTAAATAAATGACTGATGCAGCAATGGAATTGTTTCTCTCCCTGTATGACATGTGGCGCCGTCTTGTTGAAACCACAAGCCCTCCACATTCATTTCTTCAATTCTAGGCAAGAAAAAACTGGTTATCATTTCACGATACCGAACACCATTGACTGTTTGGGCTTGACCTGCCTCATTTTCATAAAAAAAGGTCCAATGATTCCTCCAGCCCAAAAACCACACCACACAGTGACACGTTGAGGATGCATTTGCTTCTCGTGAATCACTCGAGGATTTTCCTCACCCCAAATGCGACAATTCTGCCTATTGACGAAGCCATCAAGATGGAAATGGGCCTCGTCACTAAAGATGATTTTATCGGCAAATTCAGCATTTTCATGTTGTCTCTCCAATACCCAATTAACGAACTCCCTTCGCTGTCCATGGTCATTTTTTACTAACCTCGTACCTTCTACTAGCAAACAATAACAATTGTTCAAATTGTCAAACAATGACACTTCGAATGGCGCCAAATTTAAATCTTGCGTTCTTGTTCGGACACCCTTTATATATAATGTTGATTATTTTTATAATCAATTGAAAAGCAGGCCATTCATCCTTCTTCTTTACGATCTTTTAAAGGCGTTAACTGACAAATGTGTGTGAATGTACAAAAACATATTCAATTCAAGAGTGCTTTTTGTATCTCCTCCTTGCAGATTCTTAAAAAAAGAGTCATAAGGCCTTTAACCACATTCTAATAAAATTTATTTATAACCATTGAATTTAAATTGTTTTATTCAACACGGTTTTCAAAAATGATTTTTTGTTAATCATGTTTGAATATTCACTCCAACAAAATTAAAAAAAAGGGGGAAAATTAGTATTCAATTAACGTTTAAATGATTTTATCATCACATGCTACATTAATGTCATGCTATATTTGTTATGACTCCGAATTGCCTATTTTTTAACACAAACGAAAAAAAATTTCAATTCCATGTAAAGTTTAGTGTTATTTCTGCTGAGGTTCTGCCTTAAAAGGCAGAGGTCCTTTAAACCTCGTTTTACTCAAATTCTCTGAGAGTGCCCAACTCTTATGACTTCGAGATATAGATTTCTCGCTGCATATCTGATGGACGGACTACCTGAGATATCGGGAGTCACTTTACGGTTACATAGTCTCGGCGAGTAAGAAATTCTTGCGATTCTAATTGAAGGCCGATAGGCCACCACATAAACCAACCAACCAAGTCATGAATTAAATTCTTGGTTGCATCGCACAAGACACAAAGAGCCCGCCATGTCGCGGTACCAACACTGCAGTAACCTAAAGAAATATATTTTTAAACTTTTTGTTTAATACATTTATGTATGTATTCTCAAATATTGATAAATTTTTAGATCTTTTTTTAATTTTAATTTGTTTAAATTATAGCATACGTGGTAATTACACAATAAAATATCTATAAAAAAATTTAAACAGCCATAATAAGTAAACAGAATTTATAAAAAAAATTATTGTCATATGATATGTATGTATGTATGTATGTATGTATGAATGTTATTTAGCAAGTTCTAATGCTAAACACAAAACCAAAGTTGGATACAATGTTAATTGATATCAATTGAATATTTAGATAATACACTCCAGCTCATTTGTATAGATACGAGATACCAGAGAACTGCAAAAATCGTATTTTCAGTTGATTGTACATATAAATGTTTATGTATTTATAATCAATAAGGCAAAAAAATGAAAAATTTGAGTAAAAATTGTGCACAACATTTGATGAAAGCATGTTCGAGGCACGATTAGAAACTAATTGTTTTATATGCTGTTCGACACGATTGAATCTAAAAAGCAAAATTCAAATACAGACATTATTATACCTTGAGTAAAACATTCAAAAAACAAAAAACATCCCTATTTTACTACGCAGTAGTTTACTCCTACCTGTGTGATCGTGGATTTCATGCCTTTTTGCATATTTGTGTTTTTGAATGCATTTTACTTTTTAAAATCAATCATGTTGAACAGCATGATTTAATCAAATGTTGTGTACGATTTTTTGTGCGTTAAATAAATCACACACACTGGTTATGGATATCTTATTTTTTTGCGAATGTTCAGCGCTGGTTGATATTAAACTTATGAACCCGAAGAGTGAATGCTGTAGGATGTCAAAACGGAGTCTTGCGACTCTAATTGAAGACCGTTTAGGCCGCCACGTAAGCCAATGCTACAGGAGAGCTAAACCTAAGCCAAATATTAGTTATTAAAAGAGTCATGTGATGAGGAATATCGATAATCCTCAATCAACAGTGTGACCTTAAAAACTGGCGCCTTAAAAACTGAAAACGGATCGCAGACACCCAGGAGGAATTAGGCTGCTTTAACATTTCTTTTTATTTACATTTTATTTGCTCAAAATATAATTAGGATAATTTTTTAAACAGCAAAAATATAAATTAAAAATTTATGAAACATATTAAATTTTAGAATCATAAAGTTTAACAAAAATTAATCTTTATTCGTGCTTAATTCCAATTTATGGCATACCAACATAAATTGGACTTAGGCACGAAAGATTAATGCTTGTATTCAAGGAAAATTAAAGTAGACTTGAAATCGATATTGTGACAAATTTGAATGATAAATTTGTCATAATTTATACTTGAAATCATTATTAGTCATTTTGAATACCAGCCTAAATATTTTGTTAAAAATTAATGATTACAAAAATTAGAATAAAATTATAAATAAAAACTTCTGAAGTTTTTTTTTTGCAAATTTCCTTTTATCTTATGAATCAATATTTTCCGTTTTCTGGGGAATTTTTATTTAAAAACTCAGGAAAATTTATAATTCGGATGACAATGATTGTCGATGCTTGACAAAAGTAATAAATAATTTAACAAAATGGACTAACATTCTGCTATGGTTGTTGAAGTCGTTATGAAAACACTAATAACGTTAGCAACGCTACGCATATGTTGTGTATTGGTGCTGTCGAATTTCGACTACAACTTCGAGAACCGTAAAAATAGAAAATATTTCAGTGGTAATATAGAAAAACCGTCTATGTCTTATGAAGTTATTTTAAAGTAAATTTTTATAAATTAATTCCGTGGTAATATGGAAAAACTGCTTAAGTTTTTAAATTTCTAAAAAAATTCCTATAAAAATATTTCGATTCTAGTAAACAGCATTACTTTTCATTTCCATTTCATTTATTTTGCCATACCTGAACCACAATTGCGACAAGTCAATTTTTTTTAGTCGACTTAAGCACTTATTCCTTATTGCCAAATTTATACAGCATTAGTCTCTCCCAAGTAAATATTTCTTTTTCATATACTATATTCGAATAGACTGCAGTATATTTCACTACTAATCATTTAGATATAAACATGTATGTATGTATTACATAGATATATGTATTTACTTGTTTAAAATGTATAATATTCATATCACAAGTTATAAAATACAATTCAATTTTTTTCTACTTTAATTTTACAGTGGAGCTTAGAAAACATTTTTGTAAAATGCGAATTCGAAGTCGAAATTTTAGGATCCAAAAAATAGTCAACTCATTTCAGCTTCAGCTGTTTTCTCTTAAAACTTACTACAGGCATGTTGCTCTTTATAAACTTAATATTCTTTTAAAACAATAATTCGTTATACTAGGTGTTCGTTGTAAATAAACTCCACTGTATTTTTAATATTTGTTTACTTCGATATTGAACACAATTATCCCACTACTTTAGCCACAAAATTAAATTTTCTCTGTTACGCTTCAAACACATTATGAAATGATCAATTTCACTATATAAATATACTCGAATATGTATGTTTGTATGTATGTATTGACACATGTCTATGAGAAGAAATCATTGCGAAATATTTTATTTGATATTTTTAGAGTATTAAAGGTATTCACATTTAAAAACGAGCTTAGAAGCCTTATTATAGGAAGGCTTCTCACAATCTGAAGAAAATATTTTTGAGTTTATCGCTAACTTATTCAGGGCTGTCATAGAATCCAACGTTGTCGGTATTGGATTTAAAACCGACAAAAAATTTACTTTGGTGTCATGAAATCCAATGTTGTCGGTTTAATTTTCGAACTAGAATTAATGTCGGTTTTAGATGTCACAGAAACCAATGTTATCGGTTTGCTATTGGATTGAAACCAATCAGTTGACAGTTGTTGGTTTGTTTAATTTCAAATAAAGCAAGTGATTAAAAAGGACATTTTTCATTAAAATTTCGACTGCAGCTAGTTGTTTAGTAAAAATGTAAGCAAATTAATATTAATTCTACAAAAACAAAATGGCACTTAAAACTCAATAATTATGCATTTTATAGAAAAATATCATGACATTGCCAAGGAATTTACAAAACGTGATAAGCCAACTGTATGACCTCTTTGACAACAGTTGGCTGAATTAATAAAAAGCGCAGGTTCACGGCAAAAAGAAAGCTTCTTTATTTAACCGGTAATTTATGAATATTCTTTTTACTTTCTGTGAGCGTTCTTCTTCTAATAATAAAAATCCTACAACAGCGAAAGTGATTTTATTTCACTACTTATTTCACTGACACTAATTACATATTTTATATTAAAAATTTTCAATAAAAAACACGTTTTTATTTTTATTTAAATGAAAACACTACGATTTATTAAAATTGTTATCAAACATTTACATAAACAATTTCATACAAATAAACTAATGTATAGAACAACTGATTCGAACATCGGTTTTATTTGTCTTCGAAAATAACAAAAACAACTTGGTTTCATGACACCAAATGAAACCAATATTGGTTTGCAAAACCGACAATTAGCAAAACCGACAAGGATTCTATGACAGCCCTGATTAACACGTCTCCTCTATACTTATATAAACCAGGGGCCAAATTACGGTACTCGATTACGATCTAGAATTCAATCTTGTCGGTATTGGATTTGAAATGAAATGTTATCGGTTTCACTTTCGAATTAGAATTAGTGTCGTTTTAAGGTGTCACAAAAATCAATGTTATCGGTTTTGCTATTGGAATGAAACCAAGCAGTTGACAGTTCTCGTTTTGCTTCATTTCAAATAAACCAAGTGGCTAAACCAACACTTTTTTCATTAAAATTTCGCTTCCAGTTAAATATTTAGTAAAAATGTGAGCAAATTAGTATTATCCCTTAAGACATCAGTTTTATTTATCTTCGAAAATAACAAAAGCAACTTGGTTTCATGACACCAAATGAAACCAATATTGACAATCAGCAAAACCGACTAGGATTCTATGACAGCCCTGATTTTTAATTAATTAGAAAGAATAAAAAGCATTAATAACTTTAATATAAAAAAAATTGTATTCAATTGTTTGATTATAAGCATTTGAATGTGTTTATATTTAAATATTTAATTTATGTGATTTAATTTAATACAAAATAAACTCTTCACATTTGGGAAATTGTAAAACTTTAGAAGAAAATCAGCAAATTGCAGACAAGTAAAAAGTATCTGTTTAATTTTCTTTTAGTTGGCGCTTACTATGTGATTACGCGTATGATAATAATGATGTTGACAATAAACGCATTGAATTACAAATTAAAGTGTCATTTTTAAAATGCAAGTTCAAGTCTTATATACTTACACATATATACGTGCATATGTTTGTATGTATGTATCCAGCAGAACCTAGACAATTGTACACAACATTTCCATCAAATACATAATTTTTTGGGATATTTCGTAATAAGCAAGTATTATATTTGTGTCAAAGGAAAAAAACGGCCAACTTGATAAAGGACAAAGTGAAAGACAACACAACAATACAAAATACCTCAAAACAAATTTCAAAATACGATGTTAAGGAAATAGTATCGTTTAAACATGCTCTATCACATCAGCTGGCATTGAAAAGTCATTTTCGATTATTAAAATTTATTTAGACAACGCTTTTTATTTAGGTCAAAATCTTGCTTCTTATTGCAATAGCGGTTGCCAATGAAAACTGTCTTATTTACTAAACATTAAAATATGTAAATACTTCTGTATTTACTAAAAGTTTTTTCCCGGTCTCGCCCGGCCTGGTCTTTTATTATGTGAGCAACTATCCCTAGAAAGCATATGTGTCAATTTTTATAGAAATCCGTTTACAAATAGAATTTTAATTGTTAATCCAAATATTACAGCCATTCACCATTTTATAAAGTGTCTCATGTTTTTGGTAGCATTATTATTAGAGGCGCCCACCAAAGTGGGCTTAACGAGTTTCTTAACACGTTAACTTTAGCTCCACAAAGTAATGAATCCGTAAATGTGTTATCCCCTATGTTTATTTTACACCCTTAAGGGTAACATTTTTACAACAGCCTAAAATATAAATTTTATGCTTCTAGTCTGAAAATTAAAATACTTTCATACAACATTTCTTCCCTTCTCAGACTTTAAACTATATGTGTACTAAATTTCATTTAACTCGGTTCAGTAGTTTTCGGGTGAAAGCGAGACAAACAGACAGAGTTACTTTCGCATTAATAATATTAATATGGATATATTTAGATCTGTGAAAATTGAATTTTCTGTTGTGTTTAAGTTTTCTAAATGAAATGTTGAATAAAAATTTTAATTTTTATTATCAGACAAGCTGTTTTGTTTGTTCCCGTGTGGAGTTGTATATCTCCCATCGGGCGCGTCCCCAGGTGGCGGATAGGGGATCCTCTGGTCGGTTTGTTGACTACTATAGCATAGGGTCACACAGATCGGTTGGGGGTGGTGTCTGCTTCATGGGAAGGATAGGAGTCACGCATGACATAATCTTACGCGATGCGTCATCAGTGCCTCCTGACCGACCATCTGACGCAGACACTCGCGGACCAAAATATACAACCCCAATCCTATTATCCCATACCTTTCTTCCTTTCCCATCCCCCCACATCCTTATCCCCCACTTGTAATGTTGTGGTGGTTGGTAGCAGTGCCCAGAACATGAATGGCTAGAAAGTGGTTAAAGAGAACTAGTCGCTAACAGCTCCCCTCCGGTGCTAGGGCACGGGCCGGTTGTAAGCTTAGTTGCCTAGTCCATGTATGCCGTCACTGCATGGATGTTCCTTATCATTACGGGAATACTCGTGGGATCTGCATGGAAACAAGCTGTATTTGTTTCCTTTCAGGTTTTTTACATCATATTTAATGGGCATAAACACACATTTTTAGAGCATATGATGATGGCACATGTCGTTTCTGTCGACAAGGCGAGGAAGAGTGAGATACCTGCGCCAGAAAACCCCAACAATTACAACAATCATCAGATGCACACAAAATAAATTTATGATATTAAAAAAATATTCTGGTGTGCAGAAGCACTCAAATAGAAATTCAGCATACAACCCCTGAGGGGTTATTATGTATTTCGATTCGAATAGAAAAGGCTTTCGAAGAAAATTTTTAATTCTAAAAAAAAAAAAAAAAAAATAATTATGTAGAACATTGGGAAAAAAAATCCTCAAATTGTTAATACAACTCTGCTGAATTTTCGAAAGGTCTACCTACATATTAACTTTTACTTTCGAATTGAAAATTTTTTTCGATATTAATTTTGATTTGAATCGAAATACATAATAACCCCATGGAGTAATATGCTAAAAGGATAACCAATATTCTATGAAATTTACGTTTTTTAAGCTTAATTTTATTACAATAAAAAAAATTTTTTTTTTTTTTTTTTTTTTTTACAAAAAAAAACTTATTTTCAATAAATACATTTACATCACTGACAACAACGTATTATTTTTTTCTGTTTAAATAAATATTTCTTAAATATCCATTAGTGGCAAGTTCAATGTTAACAAAAAAGCTACTAAACTTTAATGGGAGTGCAGTTTCAATGTAGATGCATAACATCACACAAATCTATTGTGGATATGTACGTATGCAGCCGCACATACACATATGCACTAGATTTTGAAACCAGTACCACGTAAAACTAATACCATAAATGAAATAGACAAAACTGGAACTTGTGTACATCCATACATATGAAATAATGAATGAATGATTGTATACTATCTGCAGAAAAAATATTTAATAAATATGCAAACACTGGTTAAAGATAAATAAATACAAAGTAAATTTAAAAATAAATTTCCATAAGGGTAAATAAATAGAAGATAACAAGCCAAAACCAAATAGAAACGATAAACTATTTCATTTTAATGTTTTTTCAGTCTATAATTTTCTAATCCTATTCAATTTTGGCTCAGGATTATCAGCTCTGATTTATATAAAACTTTGATCCATTACACACACTCCTACATAAGTTATTATAGGCGCCACGATGTAATGATTGTTTTTAGAAAAATTTTACTGCGTGCAAATATTTAAGAGTACATACACAAGTACACGATATCGTATGTACTCGTAGCAAATAAATTTAAGTTTTTGTTGTTGTTAAAAACTTTGTTAACAATTGTATTTTGTAAATGAGAAAATTAAGGTCATAGAGCAATCCAGACACAACATTGGAGTAGCCAAGAGACAGAATTCTAATATTTTTGAAAGTGAGTGAGAATGTTATAGTCCACATTTCTTCTTCCTCTTTAGAATAATGAAATCAGGTCAAAAAACAATTCTTTTTTTTTAATTTTGGAGCAAAGTTTCAGTAATAAATAGAGAATATTTTATTTCAGCGTTTTATATTACAAATTTACTTTGCTCTCAATTTAATTACAAATTTTAAAATCAAATTGGACATCTTGTGCCAAAAAAATGAAAACTAATTATTAAAAAGCTCTTGAAAAATTATGTAAATTTATTTTTGTCATTTACTTCATACAGAGAGAGTCATCTTCATACACATAATGGAATACAGAGAGAGTCAGTCATCTTCATTCACATGGAATGGTTTTAACAAAAAATTTTTGTTAATGTTAAAAGCTAATTTTGCAATGCAAAATAATTTTCATAAAGCCTACTTTAATTTAAACCTTTCTTCGAATCGATTTCAAGTAGGTTTTACGAAATACAACAATGTTTATTTAGTCTTTAGCAACATTAGGGCTTTCAAGTTAAAAAATTGAAAACAGCTGATAGTCTTAACTGCCGGTTAATAATAAAAATTAAAGGGGAAGAAATAAAGAGGCATAATTTAAAAATAAAAATACCCAGCTTTTGGATAAGGTACGATGAATATGTAGCGTAGTAGTTGCTATAAATATACGTAGACTTTCCAAGTTGTCCATGTGAAAATTTAGTAACATTCTGCATAGTTTTGGATTACATTTTTGGCTTTTTGCCATTTTCCTTTCTTCCTTCATCTACTAGTATATAAATAGAATTTATTTTCTGTTTATTTATTGGTTCGCTTTACAAACTTTTGTTTTCCAAAGGAGTTCTCTTCAAATTGGTAGATACATAATAGGTCTACACTTGCCATATGCTTTTGAATTGACCACGTTAATTTTTATGAACAAATATAGATGAGTTTTTAAATCATAAAATTAATTTTTTTATCGGATTTCTTTTAATCCGATGAAGGTCGTATTATATTTTTGTACTTCTTGCTACACCCACTTTTTTAACAAAGTAAAATAAATAGATTTTTTAATGATTTGATATACGAGGGCGAGTTTGACAACTCCGTGACTTTTTGAATTTCCCTTGCAGTAACTTTAAATGCAACACTGCTGACGTCAACCATCATCTTTTAATAAACTACTGGCAAACTTTGAAAAGCAGATAACATCTTGTAAAATTGCTCTTCCATTAAGACACACGTTTGTAGTCGCTCTGGCAAAAACAAACGCCTACTTTAAGGGCTTTTAGAAATCCTATTATTTGAAAGGCAAAAAAAATTAATTTGAAAGACGTTGGACTAACTGTATGGAACTAAAAGAATAATATGTTGAAATATAAAACGGTTAGTTTTCAAAAAGTCGAACGGCTCTCTTTAATCTAACAGAAATACTTAAATTGACACAACAATCGCTTTTTAACAGTAAAAAATTTTTATGCCCATACAAATTCCAAAATCTAATTTTGACAGCGCCTTTTATAGTGAAGTTGGCTGCAAAACAGTTGTTTTTTTATTTTTGTTGTTACTGTTGACCAGTAATGAGATTTTACCTAGTTTTTTATTAATCTAGCGTTTTTCACGCTATTTTTGTTAGTCTTTAGAAGGTTTTATTGAACAAAATGATAAACGCTACTGAAGAGAATACGCGGTCTTATTATTTTGACGCTTTAACATAAATGCTTGGCATTAAAAAACGTTACAACACTAAGTCAAAAATCATGTTGCAATATCAACAAGGTATGTGGTCATTTTGACACCATCCCGTTGTCTACACCACAACAACCGTATGGTATCATTTCAACAACAAATGGTGTCGATTTATCATTGGTATGGTCTCATTTCGACACCATTATGATGTCAATTCTTCAATATGTTAATGCTTTGTTAAAAAGGACCCATGCGCTATCAAACTGACAACAAACGTGGTTGATACACGTTTGTGGTCATTTTTTCTCTGGGTGAATTATAACTTATAGAGTAAAGAACAGTGGACCTAATAAAAACAGTTAGCTAAACAAGAAATGAGATGAATAAAAGGATTCATATGAATAACACTTACTCAGCAAACAGAACAAATTTCATGTTTTACAGACGCCGCACGTGACAAAAGAATTTCATTTACGTTTATAGTAAAATTAAAGGCGATTATTTCTTTGCTATCGGCTACATGGTCATCCATTTTTAATATAGAATATGGAGACACAAAAAACTAACACAATAAATTGAGCTTTTAAATAATTAAAAGTTATTGAAAAGAAAAAATTTTAATTAATTTTTCAAAGAAAAGATAAAGAATGATAAAAATAAGATAGCCGAACCCCCCATTAACAATTGCCTCTGTCATGTACATAAATAATTAAACCCTACACAACACATGTTTTTGTGATTTTTAAAAAAAAGTAACAATAAAAAAAGAAAGGAAAAAAAGCAATTCAATCAATCGAACGTAAAATTAATTGGCTAAAAATTTACTATGAAAAGTGGCAGAAGCAATAGCAGCGATCAAACAAATAAATATTTAAATTATTCTAACACAATGCAAACAGATACAGAGAAATGACAACGATACCAACCAAACAACAACATTTTTACATCTTCTCTACATAAAGAAAATATAAATAAATTAGAAATAGAAACAAGTAGAAAAAAGCTTCAAGTTTGTATAAACGAGCATGTACGATATTGTGCTGGTTGGTATATTCATGACATTGGCCAAGAAAATATTTATTTTTTACATTTCATTTTTGTTGTTGTACGAGTACACGGATGTATAAAAAAATTTTCCGTATAACAGTTCCATATGTCAAATTTAAAAGCTAACCAACGACTAAATATTACGTGAGTTTAACAGAAAATACTACCACTGACTGAAATCTCGACTGGTTGGTCTTGTATTCTGTCATACTTTTTTTTTTAATGAAAATTTTTTGTATTGGTTTTGTTAGCTGTCAAATTGCTGCACCACGTTTTTGTTTACTTAACATTAAAAAAGCATAAGAGATATTTTTATTCTCTCTCTAATGATATTCTCTTTTGTTGGCAAAAAAAATAACATGACAGAATGTATGAGAATTTTGTGAATTATTGCAAAGTTTTCCAATGCTCTGCTATAAACTACAAAAGAATAAATAAATAACAATGGGAACAAACCCTAGTACACAAAATACACACACAATCATACACAGCAATTGTAAAGTGCGCATAATCGTTAAAACAATGAAAAGAAATGCCGAAATAAGAAGCACAACACTGTACGCGCTTTTCTTTAATTTTCTTTGTTCTGTATAACACTTAAAAATGTGTTATATACTATACTGTGTGTACATATTGCTATAAGGAAATTTACTTTTTGTCTTTGGTTTACTTTTTGGTCAGCTTTTGACAAACCAATAAAATCAAAAAGAATGTTTTTTTATTTTCACTAAAAAAAAGCAGTAATAAGCGATGACCGTAAGAGCCCAATTGAAAATTTATTTTTAGTAAAATGAGTAAAGAAGGCAATTTCAGCATTTTTTAGAGGAATTATTTTTTTCACATACGTATGACTTGTCACATTTGCAAATCATATGTACCTGCGTATGTAAGTTAAAATTGAAAACTTATAGATGACTTGTGCTTTGCTGCTTTGTGTTTGACGCTTTCGTATATTTTTTTTTTTTTTTAATTTTCGAACATTGCAATTATGTATTGTTAAAAATAAAATTTGATAAATTGAATTCATCATCAAACTGTGCAATGTCAGGGGCAAATAGCACACTATTTAATTAAAATTTTGTCATATGACACTCACAGATGTAACGCTTAAACGGTTTTAGATATCCTGATATAATAATAGCAGCTGATTTTGCAGTCAGAAATTGTTTACATGAGTTAGAGCGAAAAGCAAAAAAATTTTCATCAACTATGATTTTTGTTTTAACAAGTTTTTTTATGCATCATAATACATCAAAAAGTCATGTGTTAATATTTTGTATATTATGGCTTTTTCAAAACACATGACGATATTTAACATAGAGAAACTTGATAAGGCAAGTTTGGAAAACAAGATTATTACGTTAGAAGTTGTGTAATTAAACCAGTGGCCATGTTCTGTAACTCTCACTGCGAGAAACTTTTCACTTGAAACATGTAAAATGAAACAAAATACATGAAATTGAAACAAATTGCTACTTTTTCTCACTATGCTGTGTCTGTAACTTTTTTTGTGAGATACAACTGTCACGTAAGCGTATTACTTGCAAATTCAAAGAAAAAGTGTGTCTATAAGAATTTTATGCGAGAAGTTCTCACTTTAAACTGTCAATAAAACTCACAAATAGAAAGTCGGTGAATTGGAATTAAAAAATATAAAATATAATAAATCTTAAATTTATAATTGTCTTAGTTAAAAAAATGAACAATAATAATAGTGAAAAGGTAAATACTTTGTTCTGAACTGTTTTATCATTGTTAAATTAATATTTTACTTTTAAAATTTAAGAAAAAATTTAACATAAATAAAACAAAAAACACATGAGAAACCTAAGTCATACATGACAATTTTTAATATAACCGAATGTTGGCCGACGAAAGTAGTCCGGACGCCGCCGCTGAATATTTTTCAGTTTAATTCACGTTAAACCACCGTCGAAAACATTTGTGGTTAGCGGCCCCGCCGGCTTCCTTTTGTTATCGGCTGCTCGTTATTTTATTGTGACAGTTCTAACGTAACGACGTAGTCATGTGTGGTGTTTTCCGCCTTGAGTTACAGACAAAGTTTTTTCTCACTTTTCGAGAAACAATGGAATATTTTCTTTCACAACTTTTCGATGCGAGCAGTTCTCACAAAAGTTACAGAACATGGGTACAGTTTTCATAATTTAGTCGTAGCACATTTTTTAATAGTAGTGCATCGATTTTAATAAAATACAGCGCATTTTATTTGAATTTCATAAATCTTTATGCATATAGAAAAAGGCGCCAGATCTTTTGAATATTAATTTCTAAATTTTTTCTTTTTCCCGTCACAACTTATACGAAACCATTAACACTAGTGAGTCAATTTAAAAACGATATTGGTAACTTTTATTGCATTGTATTTACTCAGTGTACCTTAATTGTCAAGAAAAAATTATTATTTGAGTTAAAGAAATTTGAAAAATAAAAGAAAGGAATCGACATACACTTAAAAAAATTGTAAGTGACAAAATAAAGCAAATATTGTGCTATTATTTTGAACATACAAGTGCAGAAGCTATTCTGCACTATATTGACACACGCAAAGAAAAAATAAGGTTGAGGCAACCATATTTTGGTGGAAACATAGTATGGTTAGATTTATGATAGCATCTAACCATATATATTTTTAAATCAAAGATATTAAAAATACCTTTCAACTGCAGATTTTGCGGTTCAAACCCCGGTCAGGACTAAAAGATTTTTTTAATTTCTTATTTTTATTTTTTTAATACATACATATTTTATATAAATATTTTTAATATGAGTTTAAAAAAAATATTTAATTTAAATTTTTTGTATAAATAAAAATTTTTTTTATTGAATTATTTTTCCTTTCTATTAATTTGTATTTATTTATTACCAGGACTCGAACTTGTGAACACTTAGTTAAGAAGCAATTAACTCGCCACTCAAGCACTTCAGCTACAAAGCTCAGTTGAGTTTGGACGATCAAGTTTTTGTTTTATACCCAATTTATTTATATGGTTGCGGAAGCGACAAAATAGAAAACAATTTACTTATGGTTTCAAGTAAAATTTTATCAAAAATAATGTGATAAATATATGGTTGATCTAAGATGCTAAGCATATGGTTAAAAATAACTAGAAATATGTTTATTGATCATAATAATTTGAAGCATCTATCAAATTAATAATATTTTTTGTGAAGAACAAACTATGCTTGCGGTGACTATATTCAACCATCTTTTTTCTTTGCGTGCAGACAGATTGTAGGCTCCATGGCTGCATTCGTAAAATTTGTGTGGTGCAGGATGATTTCTGGTAATTTTTGTAAAGAGACATAGGAAACGTCGCAGGAAAAAGTTCGGAGCGTTTGTCTAGCGGTAGAAAGAGACAGACTAAGAAATAAAGTTCGCAACGATTACAAGTTTCGTGAAAAGTCTAGGATTCAATTTGAGCACCATTGATCTTCTAGAATGAATGTATATAATATAAGTAAATAAATTATATCTAATGCACTATGATACCCTACTAAACTAAACTCAATTTGTAAAATGTCAGCTAACTGCATCATTGAATAAAGTAACTTAAAACTTTCATAAAAAAATTGCTACAAATGTCTGAAATAAATCTAAAAAGCTTAATAGCAAAACCTGTTTAAATCGCTTGTAATATTAACAAGAGTAAAAATAAATAAGCTACAATTCTCTAAAATAATTGAATACGCAGTTTTATTTAATTCTGGGCAATATTTTTACAAAATTTAAATTTGACAAATTTTTCAGTGGGTCTCATCAGTTAAATTGTTTTTTTCTGTCCTTTTTTTCAGTCACGTTGTTTAAAATTCCCTCGAGACAATTTAAAGAAAAAATTAAGGTCATGCACAAACAAGTTATTAGAAAAAATTCTCCTTTTTTATTATTATCATCATTTTCTGAGCGTTGTTACTGCCGCTACTTGTATTTCTATATTTAATTTATAAAAATAAAATCTATAAAAGTTTTTGTCATTTTTGGTTGTCAAGCACCCCTAGTCTGTACATTTATTAGTAGCAGAGGATATGTGAGTATGTTAATAATACAGAAAAAAAAACAATAAAGCAATACAGACAACAACAAAAGTTATTGTCTATATAATATGAGTACTCGGAATCGTACTCGTACGTAAATACTTCATACAGTTTGTTTCTTTGGCTTTACTTGAATTGCAAATGAATTAAACTTTTTTTATTTAATTTTACACACACATACGTATGCATTTTAATTGAGCAACGTCATCAATTTCAGCAAGTGTTAGTAAATTCAATATGCTCATACACATACGAGTACATACGCATATGCTTGCAAAAAATTATTAACAAGCAACAAACACGCTACAAACGACCAACATGTTGCAGACCTTGCAAATACGCACATTCTGTGCAATAATAATAGAAGCATTAAAACAAAAAACTTTTAAATGGAAATTTAATTCCTTAAAAAGTTTTCTTTAAGCTAACATTTAATATTTACTCAAGCAGTATTGAATGCAAAATAAAAAATAATAATAATTGTAACGGTAAAGGCAAAATTCGTAAAAATTTATTTTGTTTTATAAAGTACGTAGGTATTTTTTAACCAATTCTCTACGAATTAGTCTCAATTGCTAGATTTGTCAAAAACTGCATTTGTTATAGTGTGGTAGAAATTGATATGTGTGACAGATTTATTTCACAATTCAGTAAAATCTTTTAGATTTTTTGAACATTTCCATAATTGACTATGAGTTGGACTGATTGACCAATATGCGTTTCATTAATACAAAAAAAATCTGCATTTTTTTTAATAAAAGCTTTGTAAACGTAAGTGTTTATTGCGGGCAAAAACTTTAATCTTTTTGATGTTGCTGTTTGAAAGTTTTATCGAAGCAATACAAGAAAGATGGTGAAAAACTAAATTCAATATTAAAATAATGGTAATAGTTTTCATTAGTTCAACAACAGACTTCTATTTTGATTATTTACAAATGAAATTCTGTGGCAATATGGAAAAGACGCTTATGTCTTATTAAGTTATTTTAGAGGACTACAAATTTAAAAGCAATCAAAGTTTTTCTTAGAAAATTGTTTCGATTCTGAACCACAACATTAAAGTTATTGAGCGAAAACAAGTCAATTGTTGCTTAAGCAACATCAACCAATGCATTTGTGTGAGTCTCATAAAATTCAAACTAGTTTTGATTTTCGTCAAATTCACATACAACATATACATGTGACTTCTATTTAAAAAAAAAAAAATTTTAAGTGTGTTTAAGTTGATTTAAGCAATTTTTCCTTGTTAGCACAGAATTATTCCAACAAATCATGCTAAAAATTATTGAAAAAAAAAATTATTTTAAAAAGCCTTTAAGCCATTTTACACTTGTCTATTTCTTAGCGTTTATTGTGTAGCTAAGAAATAGACAAGTGTAAAATAAATAAATTTTTTTTCAATAATAAAAACAAAAATATTTTTCCTTTCAATTATAAAAGTAAATCGATTTACAGAACAGGGAAATTAAATGGTTAATTTTCAGTTATTTTTATATTTTATAAATTCCAAGTTTTTACATTTAACCTGTAATTGAGAGATATTTAAAAACTGTAGATATTAAGTTGTCAGTATATGCAGACACTGTTTTACATTAAAAATTTCGTAACAGTAACGTCACTATCACTTACAAGTCTAAAACAGATTTTAGTCATTTTTTTTTTAAAGTTAACAAGATTTTTACTTCCGTTTTCAGAGAAAAAAAAAAAGAAAACATGCGTGTCGGAAAATTTCTTTTGCAGTTTCCTTTTATTATCACGTATACGCCGGGTAATTTAACAAAATCATAGAATAAAAACAAAAAAGTCACAAAAATCTGTGATTTTGTTAAAATGCGACCCATTTAAAAGTTTGATAAGCGAACAATAAAAGAGAATAACAGAATAACAAGAAAGATAAATCGTGTATAAAATGTGAGCATATTATACTCACAGCAAAGCTTTAATACAAAAAAAAACAACTGCAGTAAACAATCTCTTTTAATGGCTTTTGTTTTGATTATAAAACAGGGTTGAGAGCAGCAATTTGTTTTCTTTATTATAAAAGAGAAGCAGAAAATCTGAAAAAGCTAAGGCATGCTCGCTGCTCTGTCATATTATATCGAAAACAAATGATATAAAAATGCATTTTGTTTTAACAGCAACAATAACAACAGTAACAGTATAACAGTTTTGCTGCTTCTAGAGGGTAAAAAAAAATATTATTAAGAACGTCTAAAATTTTTGTATTGATATGTTCAGTTTACAATTTATATTTAAGCAGTCATTTCATGACGGCGCGAGAGAGTACTTAACCAAAATAATATTGTAAAGATAAAAAATATATATACATATACCTATGTATATGTATATGTACATACATACATGTGTATATACAGCACAAGGCAATAACAAAATAAGCAGAAAAAATAAACGTTTCCTATGCGAAATAAAAAAATATACTTATAAAATAAATTACATATTATAAAATCAAAATTTGCATAAAATTCCTGACAAAGAAATTAAAACATAAACAAAATTTGTAGTAACAAAAGGTATTTTTGACAAGTATAACAAAATTAAAAATGTTATAAAACTATAAAAAATAATAAAACATAAGAAAAGAAAAAATACAAGGAATTTATTGATTTTTTTTTATGTTCAAGAATTCCAAGTAGAACAACATGTTCCATAAATCATTTACCTACTTCAAATTAAAAAAAAACACTTGATTTGAAAACTTTATTAAAAAAAACCTAAAAATCATTTAAACAATAAATTTTAAATGTGAAACCCCCCTCTATAAAAATTAGGAGATAAAGAAAAACTATTGGACAAAAATTGACATGTAATTTATTTTAAATTAAATGATTTTACCTAAAGAAGAAGAAAGAGCACATATTACATACTCGTCTACTACTAGTATTTAGTATAAATTTTATTATACTATAAAAAAGATTAACAGAAAAGAAAAAACAACAACTATAATCATTATTATAAATAATTACAGAAGAAAAAGCGAAAAAAAAATAATTAAATACACACACTCGTGCACGTGTGTGTCTTCAAGTGTGAGGGTTTTAAGTAAACTAAAAAAACACATAATAAAATTACTAATGTAATGTATTAAGAAAATAAAGTCTTCATAATTTTGCATTTTTAATTTAAAATATACATATAAAGAGTTTCGTTTTCTGTCTAACATGCAGTTAGTTTAATTATCTCCCTATCCTAGTAGCAAGAGCAAATAAGATTATATGTAACAGCTTGTTATTGTTGTTTTTCTTAAATGTCACAAGAGATTTTGTATCATAGTTTTAAACGAATTTCTAAAGTACACAGCTCACATCAGTAACAACGGTGTATGTGACAAGTATGACACTTACCTAGTTAAATGCTAATGGTAAACAAATTAATAATAACAAAAAAAACAAAGTACCGCCTTGAGTTTGGCATGCCGCTAGAATGAGTATACTAGTTCATGAAATTGGACAGCAGATGTTTAAAATAACTGATTGCAAGAAGCTTGTCAAGAAAACCTGAAAGAGTACTAAATGCTTACTCACATTGGTAGTATTTAAAAGGCGGCTTGATTAAAGTGAGCGTCAAAATCACAATTGTTTCTTTTTTTTTTAATTTTTTTCTTTAGCTTTCAAAACAAATTTAAATAGGTATGAATGATTGTTATAAAAGAAAAGTTTCCGATTCAATCTCTTGCATTTTTCATAATTTTAAATTAATTTTATGATTTTTGATCTCTATAGTTGTGAAAGAAATTAGACAAAAATAAAATCATTAATTTTAATATACTAAAATTAATAAAAAAAAAAAAAGTGAACGCGTTTTGTTGCTGCCAAGCCAAAAGCACTGAAAACGAAAATATTTGTACAACAAATCAATTAAATAATTTATAACTAAATTAAAAGGCATCAATTGAAAATCGGAAAATAGGCTTGATTTGTTTTTTAAATAGAAAACCTATAGAAATGCCGAAAAAAATATATACATAAATATGTACTTGATTATTTTAAAACTTTTTTTATTTTATTGTACAATGATTGATTAATTTTAACTTTAATTATTATTATATTCTTTAATTCTTTAATTTCTAGCCTGAAATTAATTAGTCACATACAGTTCGTTTTAATTGAACTTAACTGTGTGGCTGTATGTACAATTGAGTTTTGCATGTAAAACATCTGCAGTTTTGTTTTTCTTCTTATTGACTAAATTATGTCTTATTTTTGTTTTTTTTTTTTTTTTTGCAGAAAAACACAACAAATTAATTAAAAAACCAATAAAAAATTAATTAAAATTAATAAAACTGGAAACACCAAAAAGAAAATATTAATAAATTATCATCATAAAATATAAGAAATAAAACAACAAATTCACTATTATTATGGTTATTGTGAGAACGAAAAAGACAAAAATGTTAAACTGAGAAAAAAAACTGAGCAGCATAAGAGTGTTAAAATATGTGAAATTTACAGAAAGAAAAACAATAACAACTAAGCAGAACATTTATAACAAAAAAACAACAACAAAATTATTAATAGAAGCAGAAAAAAGTAGTTATTTTATTTCAGTAAAATAAATAACAATAACAATTATTGCTGGAGTGAGTGAAAAGCAGTCGCGAATGCAGACTGCGGCAGCGAGAAAATATATAAAGAAGTTATAATAAATGCAAAAACCCTTTTAATCATTTTCAAAAAATATGTCGAGGAATAAACATCAAAACTAATAAAATAATTAACATATAAAAATAATAAAATAAGGAAAAATTAAGCACAAATATATGTAAATCTAGTATTACAATTGAACAAGGAAAATGAAATATCTGCCATAAAACGAAGTGATTTTTTATAAAAATATAAATTATTTTGTGTGTACAGGTACTAGAAAGAATCAAATAAAAGTTGGAATAAAGAAGCAAAAAAAAAAAAATTAGCTGCACATTGTAAATAAAAAAAGTACAGAAAAGAAAATATTGATGAGTGTATTGAAATCAAATAAATACAATATTAAAAAATATTTCGTGCAAATCAATTGCCAATAATCGCCAACCTAAACATGACAATTAAGTGAAATTGTGTTTGCTTCTATACTCGTTGCTCATTCACGCAAACGATTTTTTTTTCTGTTAAGACACTCACTGTTTTTCTTTTTAAAACTTTTCTCTCAAACTTTGCAACAAATTATTCACAATAACAAAAGCGTAAAAGAAGAACAAAATGACTGATACGATACCTCAGTCCGCATCAGCGGCCCGTTTACGGAAGTTTGAACGTACCGACAGTGAATTGGCTTGCGAAGAAGCAGCTCGTCTAACCGCCGATATACAAGAGTCTGGTGCTGCTGGCAGCCCCGAAGATGATGAATATAGTGAATATGAAGAATTGCCACCACCGCCGGACGGTGGCTATGGCTGGGTAATTTGTTTTGCTTCCTTCATGTGTAACATGGTGGTCGACGGCATTGCCTACACGTTTGGAATATTTATGGAAGAATTTGTGGTGTATTTTGGTGAAGGCAAAGGCAAAGTTGCTTGGGTTGGCAGTCTATTGAGTGGAGTTTATTTGGCGGCTGGCCCTATAGTATCCGCTTTAGCCAATAAGTATGGCTGTCGAACCGTGTGTATAGCGGGTAGCATTGTGGGATGTATAGCGTTTGCCCTCAGTACTCTGAGCAAATCAGTCAATATGCTAATGTTAACATATGGTGTGATAGGTGGTTTCGGTTTTGGCATGATCTATTTACCAGCTGTAGTGGCAGTGGGCTACTACTTTGAAACAAAAAGATCGTTAGCCACCGGCATTGCAGTATGTGGTTCTGGTTTTGGTACCTTTGCTTTTGCTCCATTGGCTACGTTTCTTTTGCAGCAATATGGCTGGAAGAGTTCCCTCTTAATATTTGCGGGCATGATTTTAAATTGTGCTATATTTGGTGCAATGATGCGACCTTTAAAATATCCAAAGAAGAAGAAGGTGAAACCTTTAATGCAACGCATGTATGAAGAAAAACAATTGCAACTAGAGAGAGGCTCATTTGCTGGTTCTTTCATGGTACAGCTGCCTGATGGTTCAATGGAACGGAAATTAAAAATGCCATTAAATGCTGATCCTGGCGTGCACTCTTCATTGAATTTGGAACTTTTAGCTCAACAGGCTTCTTCGGGTGGTCTGCAGCCTGTATCTACACTACCCACTATTACTGAAGCGAAAGTAATTGATTTACAAAATGGTCAACAGAGTCCCCCCAACAACAATGACAGCAATGGTCATTTAGATACTAGAAGTAGACGTCAACATCGTAACTCTGAATCCGGCACTAGTCCCTACAACTCTTCAGATTTTATGACACGCAACGCTTCACAACCTGCGTTTCTTATGGATCCTCATCAAGGTCTTCCAAAAAATGGTTCAGTGCCCTCATTTCAAAGATCCCGTAAAACTTCAGCCTCCGAAAAATTTCAGCCTTCTTTGGCTGCCATACGTGCCTCATCACGTGGTGATTTAGATGCCAATGGCATGGAAATGGGTATGACTGCCTCAAAAATGTCCCTATCACAACGTCAAGACTCCGGTAAAATGGTTAGACCAATGTCCAGAAAAGATATCTTCTACTCGGGTTCAGTAACAAATCTACCCCTGTACCAATCCCAAAAGTCATTGGCCAATTATCGTCAATCCGTATTGTCATTAACTAAATATGAAAAGAGCATGCAAAGCGTACAGAGATTAGATCCTCTCACGGAAGCCGCCAGACAACGGGATCAATATGATTTATGTCCTTGCCTGGGCATCCCAGATTCCGTAAAATCGGTCATTAACAATATGCTAGATGTCAGTTTGCTTAAGGATCCTGTTTTTATGCTAATTGGCATTTCTAATGTTTTTGGTATGGCTGGCTTATATGTACCCTTTTTCTATTTGGTAGATGCTGCTAAAATATCAGGCATTGACCCTGATTCAGCCTCTTTTTTAATCTCAATTATTGGTATAACCAATACCATCGGTCGTGTGGTTTGCGGTTATGTTGCGGATTTCCCACAGGTGAATTCATTATTTCTGAATAATGTTTGCCTATTAATTTGCACAGTCTCTGTATTTCTAACTCCCTTATGTGTGAGTTATGGAGCGTATGTTGCCATGTCGGTATTCTTCGGCATTGCCATCTCTGGCTACATCTCTCTCACGTCAATTATTTTAGTCGATCTTTTGGGTTTGGATAAGCTGACAAATGCTTTTGGTTTGTTAATTTTATTCAGAGGTTTTGCCGCCATAATTGGCTCTCCCCTGGCTGGTGCCGTATATGATGCCACCCAAAGCTACGATTTACCATTCTACATGGCTGGTGCCTTATTTGCCGTCTCAACCATAACTAGTTTTATGGCACCTTGTCTCAAGAAATGTACAAAATCTGAAGAAACTCCTATTCACATAGAAGCCCTAACACCCATTGACGAGGAGCAAGGCGAAGATATTGACGATGAAGAGGATCAACCTATTACTATTGTACCAAAAATTATTAAAACTTTACCCAGCCCCCAGCAGTCAGACGAACAAAATCCTAGATTTCCCAATGCTGAATCGCAATTATAAAAACTGAAAAATTTTATAAAACTCATTTAAAAACAAAATAGGAAACACTTTACAAAATAATTAAGCCAGAAAATGTTAAGCATAAATACAATAATAAATTAAACAAAAAATATTTTCCAAAGATTAAGAAAAAAACCACTGAGAGCTTAAATGTTAGGTGAGAAAAGTTAATTATATTTACAATATTATTATTATTATTACTTAGTATTTTGTATTTTTGTGTTTTAAACTATTTTTAATTTTTCAATAGATTTTATATTATTTTTAGCTAAATTTAATACAAAACCAAAAGCAAAACAACAAATGCTTAATTTTTAAACACATTAAAAAATAGAAAATAATAAATTTGTGAAAAGTGTTTAAAATTTCACAGTGAAACAAAAGAACACAATTTTGCAAGCCACAAAACTATAATGTTTAAATTCAAAACTATGTAGTATTAAAAAAAATTAATTCTATTAGGAAAACAAAACTCAAAACAAAATAAAATAAAGCAGAGCTAGCCAACCAAGAACAATTGGGTCTTAAAGAAATTGTAAACATTGTTATTAATTATAAAAAAACTATGTTGTTGTATGTAAATAAAAAATTGAAAATATTAAAAATATTTTCAGAAACTATTTAAAAACGTTTATATTTTTATTAAAGAGATTAAAAAAAATTTATAAATATATTTATATGTATATGCTGAAGAAGCTACACAAAGTTGAAGCGAAAAATTAACAATTATAATCCGACCTTAAGCTTGAAAAAATTAGCCGTTTTAATAAAAGAAGAAAACGGGGAAAAAAAAAGCAAATACAAAAATTTTAAGAATTACTTGAAAAGTATAAAAACTATGTTAAGCGAAAGATAGAAAGATATTTATAATAGGCGAATGTTGTCAACTTTTGAATTTCAAAAAGCACCCAAACCGAGAAACCCCACTAAAATTTAAACAAGCACGAATCCAAAACTTTATTTTTGCTCAAGTACATATTTATTGTATTATTTATATGTAAAAAGAATGAAAATAATCAATTTAAAAATTTCCAACCCACGTTGATTTGACAGAACAATTAAAAGGTCCATCTTTTAGTTTAGGCAACTTGCAAACAAATTTAGTGCCACTTACTAGAAGAAAAAGTACTAAAACTAAAAAGACACTGACTTGAAAATGTTACAGGTCGAAAAAACACTAAAAACGATGTTAAAAATAATAATTTGAGAACTATTTTTATTTTTAAAACACAGCACTCGAAAAGAGCGTTGCTACTGGCAATTTAATGCTATTTAAAATATTTGATGAGAACATGTTTTTACAAAATTATACTGTTTTTACACTAGAGCACATTTAACATCTACCATCTATTCGGCGAGATGACAACATCTTCTCATATAAAATGCATGTACAAAAAATCAACATCTTTAAAAGATGTTCCTATCTCATCTTTCGATGATGTTCGTAGCATCACTAGAAAAACGGCAATATTTTCTATTTTAGTGGCATAACTGATAAAGTAACATTTATTATTTATGTACACATATTAAACAAAATAAAAATTTAAATTTTCAAGCCAAATGCTTTTGATCAAATGCAAATCAAATAAACTGTCAAAAAATCTAAAGGAAAATATTTTCTGTTTTCATACCATCACACTTCAAATAAAATACAAAACGCGGATTTCTAGTTTTTTCTTTGGTTGCTTGTACAAAAGCAACACTGATAAAATGAGAAGTATGATAGCTTAGAAAAAATTCTAAAAATGACAAAAACCACACTTGCTTAACATTTTTGTTTTCACACTATTGGATTTTTACTTAATACACGAATTTTTGACATGTATTAATACTAAATACAATAGTCTGAAACCCGCTAAAGTAATACTTAGTCCAATAATAATTTTTCTGCATTCATTTTTATATAGTTTTTGTTTCAAAAATTATGCGTCTTCTTTTTGTATTTTTTTGGCCGTTTAGTTGATGCTAACATCTAAAGATAAAAAAAGTGTAAAACACTTTTTTCATTTTCAACATAAGATGTGCAGCAGTGTAAAAACACTATTAGAAAGGCATTTAAATTTACAAAGAAATTTCGTAAAAATTTTATTAAAATTCAGTAGAATAGCAATATCTCAGTCACTTGGAAGGAAATCCATTTTGATCAAGTGCTTACAAAATAATAATCAAAGCAAGTTTAAAAAAAGTTACTAAAGAGAGTTATTTTCAAACACTTTTGCTTAACAAATACAATAACAAGAAATTTTAGTATAGAAAAAGAAAAATTAAACTTTTTATATGACTTTTTTAAAATTGAAATGTTTTTATTTTATTTTATTTCAGTGAAAATGATTAATTTTATGGGAAAATATTAGAAAATTTACATTAAAAAAATGTTCAACAAAAAGAAAAAAAGAAAATAATTGCAGTCAGTGCTATTATTTTTGCCGGCAGTGTATATAGACAAAAATAGATTAAAATTAAAATTTTATCAATATGACCATGGTTTTTTTTATTACTAAGCCTGATAGTCGCAATCTTTATCATGACGAAATCGGTAATATTATAAGGCAACGCTGCCGGTGCAGTTTTTTTGTGAATTAAAGGAACAAATGATTTTTATTTCAACACAGTCACAGTCAATTTGATATTGAGGCTGGAAACTTTCTTCAAAACCATTCTTACTCTAACACTTAAGTGACAAAACGAAAAACTGAATAAGCCAATTAAACTCAATTATCAGAATAATAAGAAAAGATTAGATAATAATATAGTGAGACAAAAACGATATTTAGAAAACACTGTTAAAACTGTAAATTCGATTTATTTTGATTTCAGACAAACGCAATGTAGAAGGCTTAAAAATTCGAATGATTTTCTTATCGAATCGGATTTTTTTTATTTATTTTTTTTTTTTTTTTACTAAAATAACTGTCAATTTTCGAAGACATTAAGCTTCCATAAATACATACACACAGAGACGTAAAAGCATTCACCATAAATTAAATAGAAATTCACTTCGCTCAAGAGGAGAATACAACTAAATTATTAATATACTCATTAAGATTTAAAAGTTTTCATTCATGCATTCATTTCTCATACGAAAAATTAAATAACTCTGTGGGAAATATCTGTGAATTTGTATATAGACACATACATACTCGTGTATAGAAATAAAACATGATTAACAAAAGCAAAAAAGTCAAAAGATGGAAACATCAAAAGCAGTTAAGTGTTGCGTAGTTAGTTTAATATGATCTGGCCCACAATCGTACCTTACTTATCAAAATCTAAAAAAGTATGATATTTATTTATTTTACACACCTAAAAACTTTCATTACTAGATGGTTTTATTTGCAATTACCCTTTCAAGTCCGTTCAGTGACATGTAAACTCCCGCCTGCGATTTCGCCATGTTTAAGTGTGTATTACATTTCATGCAAAAATATGTAAATAAAATCAGTACTGGTGCCTCTCTTGGGGACTGCCTTATGTGAGTTAACAATTAAATGAATTCACGCACTTTCTTAATCGACGAACATCCTTTTTACTTTTTTGAAAATGCCATAAAAACTTGAAGTATGTATATTTTTTGTTTTTAATAAAATTAAAATTTAGTATTAAGTAAACGAAACGTAAAACGTAATTAAATTGCTATCTAAAAAAAATGTATTTTCTTATATTCTATTGAATCTGGGGCGGATTAAAAACTGGCTTCGCCAATGCGACGAAGAAAGTACTTAGTATATTAAAAATAAGAAAGTGCTTTTAGGGTTAAGGGAAACTCCTATTTCTTCATAATTTTTAATATAATAAGTTAAAGAAAAATTATAGAATTATAGATTTTTTTCATAAAAGTTTGAATTTTATTGCGTAAATTTTTTGCTCTCACGAATGCATTAAAAAAATAACAATTCATTATTTGATGATTCTCGCAGATTTATAAAAAAAAGGAAACATTCATTTACAGCTCTATCACGTACATATATTTTATATACTACACAAACAATTTTACGGAAATTAAATTTTAAAAATGAAACGACTTTTTTAATTAAAAAAAAACAAAACAAAAACAAATGTGATGTGAAAACTTAATTGTAGTATACAGAAGAGAAAAACTACAAATATATAAATAATATTTAAAGTAATGTTAATTATTTAAACTTTTAAGAGATTTTAATGAAATAGATATTAAGCAAATGTGCACACTCAATAACCTAAGCAGAATATCAAGAAATTAAGCCAAATATAATTTCCAATTTGCCTAAAATTTAATTTTTTTGTTTATTTTAAATACAAAAATTTTGTCTACCAAACCATTTTGAAAATCACCTAACATTTTTGTTTCTCAAACATTTTTGTTTCTCAAACATTTTACTTTTGCATCCATTGATTCTGGGATTAGGATAGAAATATTTAGTGGTACGATATTTTTTAATTTGAATTACTATAAAAATCTTTCAAAATATCCTAAAAATTAATGGGTCTAATTATTGCAATCGTGAAACGAAATTTTTATGACAAAAAAATATTGTAAATATTCATTACGTTTGTGTGGTAATTTTCAGAATCAATTTTACCATTGTAGTATTGTTATATCATTGATTTCCTCCATTTTGCTTAAGCTTAAATTTTGTTTCGAAATGCAAACGGGGAAGTATCCAAATTGTAAGAAAAATAAAAAATTTCACAAAAATTAATTGATTTTTTTTTCGAAAATACTTTTTAATTCTTTAACAAAAATTTAATTTTGTGTTACCAAAAGAGAACATAATAACAGAATCCGTTCAAAATAAACAAATTCGCAATTAAGTTATATAATTCGGCAGGAATAAATAATTACAGTTTTTCTTTATGAAATAATTTTTAATAAAAAACTTTATTTTATTTTGGTGCGCACGAACAAAAGTGGCTTGCTATTTCTGTCTCTTCTTCTCATGAATTGCCTACGATAAAAAATGGAGGTGTAAATATTACCACTCTGGCAACTCAAGGAAAGACTACACACAAGTACATACTATACTCGTTTGTATATGACCAGGTGCCTGGTTTCGAACACACATTACACACTTGTATGTTTGCTTTTGTTAAAAGCATTGTATACACCTACTTACGCACATGTACAGCTTAAAAATTTCCATAAAAAAGTAAAACAGAAATTAATAAAAAATATTTTTGGACTGACATTAAGGCACATACCACATTTTTTTTTTTCGTTTTTTATGTTAGAAAAAATATGCACAAGAGCTACTCAGAAAATGGTAAAAAGTAGAGGTAGTTGTGGTTTTTGACTCTTACTGATCAGGCTAAATTTCAACCTACGTGCAGAAACTTGCAACAAATTGGAATACTAAACTTTTTTGTAGGTCTTTTAGAAATTCAGAAAGTCGATTTCAACGACTATATATACTTTATGGGGTGGCACAAACGGAATACCCTTTTCACAATTCAATTTAAGTGTATCAGGTCTGTTCTGAAAGTCACATGATTTTAAATCACAAGTGGTTTTGAAATCACACGTGTGATTTTGCGCTGTTCTGTAAATCACACTGCTTTTGTACTTTTCTGTGTGATTTTATCTATTTCAAAGCACAAAAAAACAGCTGATTCTTTTGTTTTGTTCACAAAAGAAAGCACAAGAGCAAATAAAAAATTATACAGCAAAAAGGCGTCTTTTTTTTTAATTTTTAAGTGTTTTTCTTTTATAAAACAACTAATTGTTCTTCAAAATTAACAAAGAACACATTAAATAATTTATTTAAGTAATTTATTTCAACGTTCGTTCTATAATAGGTGCGAATATAACCAAATGATTTGAAAACGTAAGTGCCTTAGCTGAACGTTTTGAAATCACAAAATTATGTGCACAGAACACCTTTTTTGTGCTTTCAAATCACACTGACAAAATGTGATTTTCAGAACATGCCTGTATGTAATCATTTTGTTAACGACTTCAAAGCAAAATGCTTATAAAATTATAAATGATTTGGTTTCGTTAGGTTTTAACGTTTTTGTGAACAGAACATTTTTTAGGTGATTTGAAATTACTTTGAGAAAAATTAATTTTCAGAAAATGCTTGTATGTATGTATTGAACGAATAAATGTGATGCCAACTTTAAATAGCGCATAATCTTCAAAATTGTATCATAATAAAAGTTTTATAATAACCAAAAACTATCATTTGTCCAAAATGTTATAAATTTATAATTTTTAAATTTCTTTTTTACTTCCCTAGCCTAGGAATTACCTGTTTTGCTTTAGTTTTTAATTGTAAAAGTTGAGATATGAAATCAACTAAAATAAGTTAAAAATATGAAAAATAAAATAAATAAAAATAATTTCAAAAATTATGTTAAATCAAAAATTAAAAAAAAATTAATTCAGCAGTAAACGGAAAAGGCTTAGTAAATCAATAATTAAAAATTTGCATTAACATGTTTAACCCTGGATAACCTTTATAATTTTTAATGCGTTTATACCAATCTTAGTCATTTCGACTAACATGCACTTTAAATTGCATCTAAGAAACCGGGAGTACACCAAGTACTTCGAAAATTAATTAAAAGCAAAATTCTATAGGTTTTAATACTTGTAAACTAAATTAATTGTTTTTATAATTAAAAAATCAAATCGAAAGATAACGACATATAAAAGTTACCATAAAAGAAGAAAATAATGCTATTCGAAACGATAACATTGGTAAAAGTGTAACAATTTTTCATCTTTTTTACTAAAAATAAAACTTGTAATAGATTATGTCTCTTGATTTTGATATATATGTATGCTTAGGTCAGGAATCGTATATAAAATTATAAAAATCAAGAAAAACAATAAATTTAAGGCCGATGAAATGATCCAAAAAATAGTTACACTAAGTCTAATGTTAGACGTTTCGACTACGTAACTTTTACAAAAACTATTATGTCGTTTAACTAAAGCATATGAAGCATCCGTATTCAGCAGCATTAGCTTCTAAACTAAATGAGCTACTTTAATATGTATAGACACAACGACAGCTAACGGAATATAAAAGTTATGATAAAAAAAGTAAACTGTGTTAGTCGAAACGACTAACATTGGTTATGCAGGGATAAAAACAAATTACAAAAATTACAAAAATTACAAAAATTACAAAAATTATAAAAATATAAAATGTAATTGAAATTATAAATTACTGCGTTACATTACATTCATTGTAATGCAATGCAATTGCTGACTTTAAAATAAAAGATATTTTTTTCAAAGTGATATAAATCGATTTTTTAGGTGAATTTATATACATTTTTGTTATAATTAAACAAAAGTTTTAACTAAAAATGCAAGCTTGAAAAATTAATAAAAATTTTAAAAACTATTCTATACTACAATCAAACTTAATGAAACCTTTACAAACCAAGTTTTATATTTTTATAGGATCAATTTAATTTAAAAAAAAAATTAGACATTTTGTGATTTTGTGCTTTATTTAAAATCACTAATAAAACAGCTTTCTTTTGATATAGACATTTTTTTACTTATTTAATAAGCACTCGTTAATGTTTCGCACATAAAAGTTTGTATTCTGCCACAAATTACAAGAGAGTGTGCTCCAGATAATATATTTATCTGGCTTTTATTTTAAACGAAAAACCAATAATTTGCTAGCTACAATAAAAAAAATTAAATCACACTTGTGACATTAATTATTAAAAGTAAAGCTTGCTGTGGGCTAGCCCATATTCAAAAACTATGCCTATTGAGATTTTTTTTAAATTAATTTAAATTAACAGCAAATTTACTTCTTGATTTGTATTAATTAGGAGAAAAATTGTCAACAAAATAATTTAGATTTTGTGTTGTTTATTCTTTTTTCTGCGTACACTGTATGTTGCAGGTTTAATTTTTTTTGATATCCGTCATAAATTCGTTTCGATAGATATGGATGTGGACTGATTAATTAGTTAAAACATAAAAAATTCAATTATTAAGCTTCTATTACAAAGTAGGGAGTGTTTTAACAATTACTATGAAAAAAAATAAATAAATTAAAATGAAAAACTAAGAATGGCAAGCCAATAAAAACAAATAATATTATAATAAAATGTAAAACAAAATATTCTATGCATAATAAAATTGTGTCCATATTTTAAGAAAATATTTTAAGTAACAGTATTGAATTAAACTTACAAGCTCAATTAAATTATTAATTGTAAGAATGAAAAATCGATTAATTGAAACATATTAAACCGAAAAACTTTTACCTTAGTTATGAAAAAAAAATTATATTTTATTAAAACTCTACTAATTAAGCTAAATATTACAAAAATGGGTTTATTATTTTATCAGAGAAGCTCACTCTTACGATAGGAACACAACTGGGATGTACCGCGAACTTCGCCCATTACAGCGAATACCGATAAAAAAATGTTGTTTTGGTAACTGTTCTTAGTGTGACCAGTATACAAGAGTACTGCATAAAAAATTAAACCATAATAAAAACACAACTAAAAATATTTTTTATAAACTTCACAATTTAGTGGGTTAATTTCATATGCTATAAAATAAATAATTTTTTTTAAACAAAATTAACTTTATTTATTAAAATATTTAAAAACTAAAATCAACCATGGCCACCTTGTAGTAATTTGTTTGTCTTACGCTGGTTTAAAAAATAGAAATGAATCTATTTGAAAGTTCCCGGCCTGTACATTTTCATTTACAGAAATGTGTTTTATTTTTGGCGACGAATATTCAGGGCATAAAGTTCGTCGTACGTTCCAGTTGTGATCCTAACATTAGCATAACTTACATATCAGACTAGTCTAATAATAAAAAAAAAATTGGTAAACTTGTCTGATGGATAGAGTGTTGCTACAAAGAATTAGTTGCCTTTTAGATCTGTGGCAATAAGGAAAAAGTGCTTATGTGTAATTTTTTGGTTTTTCAGGAGACCAATTTCAAATTTGTGAAAATAATTTTTAAAAATTTAGTCCTATTGTAATAACGGCAATTACTTCCCTTCAATCGTATTTTAATTTAGAAATATATTTTTTCACTTTTTGATAACAAATACATTTAACTCAATAAGCTATTCGTGATAACAAATCTTAAGCGCTTTTTTTAAAATGATGACTAAAAAACTAAAAATTAGTTTATATGCAGCTAGCAAAGTACACATCAGAGAATGGAATGAGTACTTTATTTTTTGCCTTTAAATCCAATCATAAAAAATTAATATATTGTCAATTCACATAATTTCCTACAAGGAATACATGACAACAATAGAAGAAAAAAAATAGTGTAATGAATACTATGCATTGCGTTGCCTGTTTTCTATTAATTTTTCAAAACACTCACAAAAGGCAACGAATACAAAACGAATGGTATGAATAGTTATTATGTTGTTTGAATAAAATTTTTTTTCCTTAAAACATACATGAAACTAAAAATGCGCTGTAGAAAATTTTAATTCTAGTGATAGATGTGCCAATTTATCGTTTATTTTTTATAAGTTTAGCATTGTATTATGTTGACACTTTGAATTTAAAAAAAAAAAAACTTTTCAAATTTTACTTCTCGTATTTTTTTTTTTTTTCATTGTGAGAAAAATATTAAAATTTATGTTTCCTGAAATTTCTACGGACTTTATTCTTAATAAAATAAAATAAATGACGACGAATACTAAGCGAATGGTTTGGATGGTTGTGATTTTTTTTACATTCATGTAAAGGCAAATAAATAAAAATTATAAAGATAAGGCAAGCAACTACATTCGTTATTGTTTTTGAACGAAAGCATGACAAAAGCAATGAATATATGAATGTACGGCAGAATTATAGAAGGTAATGACAAATCTACTACAAACATTAAAATGCAAAAATAACACGTTTCTTTTCTCCTATGTGTCAAACACATAGAGAAAAAAATTAAAGTATTTGCACTCAACACTTATACTTTCCATTTATGTGTGAGTATAAAAAGATCGGCGGGCAGAGAATGTAAACAAATTTTGACAGATACTAAAGAAAAAGGAGAAGTACTACTGTCATTACCTTGCATAATGCTGCCATGGAAAAATCGCTTAGTCCCTATTTACATTATGGACATTTCTTTCCGGATATTTCTTCAATACTCTTTTGTTCTTTCCTAAACCATTTACATTGTCTAGATAGAAATTTGTTCAATTCTTCTTTCCATTCATTTTCGTGAAGTGCTTAATTGATTTGTATGAAAATTAATTGAATAGAACTTTTGAAGCAAACTAAATTAAATTAATAATAAATAAATATTTACTTTTTAAAAATTGATTTCGATAAAAATATTAAATTAAATTATCAAATTAATACAGTGTATAAATAAATATGATATGAAGCAACAAGACGATTATTACGAAAAATTGAAAAGAGAGTCAAAAAAATTTCCAGTACAGACGTTCGTGCACTACACACCTTGCATATTCTCCCCCTCGCCTACAAATTTCGTCTGTCCGGCAAGAAATGTCAATAATGTAAACGAGGACTTAAAATTAGAAGCATTATTCATAAAAAAAATAACAGCTGGCTAGGCGCTAGTTAGAATGAAGATTTGGCGTAGAAGCTAGAGTTTGCTCATAACAGATTTTTAAAATACTCTATTTTCGAGAATATCAGCTCTGAATTTTAATGACGCCATTTGCATTTTTGAAAATCATCGACATTTCTCTACATTTTTATGTATCTAATTTTGGAAATCTATTATTTTTTACATATTTATCTAGTTTTGCTATACAAAATTTCTTTATTTTTTCATTTATTTATTTTTTAACTTGGTAGCAACGCTTGAAAGTGCAGTATGAATAAACTGTGCGCTAACGAGTTGAAATCTTTTTATGGATAAGGCTGTAAGTATTTTGGAAAATAGGTTATTTTAATATGTTACTTATGTGAGACGAATCAATGTTTTGGAAAACGTCTTATGTCTACCAAAACTATGCAGATGTGATTGATTGGAAAAAATATTAAAGTTTTTTATTGTAAATGAGATTGCATTTTCGTAAAATATGCACATGGGCACTTTTGAATATGGAGATAATAAAGGTGCCATTAACTCAAATATTGCTTAAGTCCACCTTATTGCCACAAAAATAACATTAAGCTTTTTTTATAACAATTTGTCAATTTTTTTAATTTATATAAAAAAATGTTAAATAAAATGTCAAATTAAACTACAAAATTATTAACAAGGCAAAAAGAAATATACTGGAAAAAAAAACTAATTTCGAGTTTTATTAAAAGCTAGCTGCTATCTACATCCGGCCCTATGAGTCTATGAGTTGAGTAGATTTTTAGTCATTAAAGAACAAATTAAAATTATTTTTTATTTAAAAGCTTAGAGCTGGGCTCAGCAGGTACAAAAGTATGGGCCATTTAAAACTTTAAATTTGAATCGAAATATAAACGACATTTGATTTCAATAAAACGGAGCGTGATGCCACACAGCCAATTTAACCATCGATATTTTATGTATTGTTTTTGAAAATCAAATAATCAGCCGCAATTGTGATGTCAATTGGCCGCCTTGGAGCTTGAGCCATTTGAATTATTTTCTATCGGGAGCTATTAAAAAAATGTTACGCAAACTATCAATAGAAAATGTGCTGAAAAATTAGGTTGATCGAATGGGGTACTGCCGAGCCAGTCATATGAATGATATTGTATTCTATTCTTAAATGACAAAGCTCAACCTTTGCAATAAAACCAGAACCAGAAATTTTAAAAATAATCAGTACTTTTTTTTATAAATTTTACAGGAATCCATACATACATTAATACAACAGTATATTGTAGTTTTGCTTAGATCATATTACAGTTGAAGAAGCGCTGCCTCATTTCTTTGTTTTTAGCACTATTTTGACAGCCGTAATAAAACAGAATATGCACTAAAATTCAAAGAAATTCATTGGAAATCAAAAAAAAAAAAAATTTAAAATTTAAAAGAACTTTTTAAAATATTTTGTGAAATTTTTTTTTTTAACATTATATTATAGAAAAAAGTTCAGTTAATAAAATAAACGCTCAGTTTTTTGACCCCCAAATTTCTTTCAATACAAAACAGAAAAAGGAAACTATTTAGAATGAAACAGACTCCTTGCACTTCCAAGCAATAGTATTATTATTACCAGGTCTCTCCCGGTACAGCTCAATGCCCAACTAAAACAATCCTAGAATTTTCAAGAATCTAAAATTGTTGTGGGATTCATTTTACCCCCCTAGGTCTTCTGGGACCAGTAACCGGTTGCCTAGGTAACTCATTTTGCGTCTTCTCCACGATGAACAAACACTCAAAATATGTTCCGATGTTTTTTGTTCTTTCCGACAGGAACACAGGAATCGTTATGTACCACACCAATTTTATTAATGTTATAATGGAGTCTACAATGTACTGTCAAAAATTCAGCTAAGGTTAAGAATACCATCTGTCTTAATCTGTCGCATGCCTGCTTCGAATCTCTAGCAATTTTTTAGACTTCGTTTTTTGGCTTCCCACAGTATGGCACGAATGAATTCAAACAATATACACATTTAGATTAGATATAACAATTTCAAAATTTCCTACCTTTGAATTTCAACTATTTGCAAGATTACCGAAAGCAAGATGTGCTCTATTTTTGTCAATGATTTATAGCAATAAATAAAACAAAAAAGTTTTGGTTTCACATTATTTACGACACAAGATGCCGATCGATATATATTTCAATATAATTCAAATGGAATATTAAATGGCGTAATGTGACTGCTAGAGCAAATGATGCAAGCCTGTACTAAACCAGTGTTATAGAATGCGAGTTTAATTCTTGACATTCAATACAATAGACTCTAATTACTGTTGCAAGTAACAGGAGTTTTAGATAAATTTACGTTTACCGTTAAATACCAGGGGCCAAGTCGTTGCATTAGATAACGAGTAACAACGATTGAAAATTTACTTTTATTGTATGAAATAATTTGAAAAATATCCATCAAAGTTGCTCAATATCGCGTGCCACTGATATAGAAAATATGAATACACTTACTCGTAAATTCCTTTGTAAAGTCATTATTTTAATTTCTTTTGTAGCCTTTAAAAACTACCTAACAAAAAATTTGCCTACAAAACCACACTACAAGGTACCACCATAAACCACAATCAATTGTACAAGGGAAATTTTCATTTTGAGATTTCGTCTATCAATGTAGTTATCCGAAGGTTATGTAACGGTATTATGTATTAAGTATACCAACCTATAAATCTAGAGGTCATGGATTCACTTACTGAGTGTTGTCTACAAACAATCAAAGCAGCTCCCCGAATTTGTGTTGTCTTAAAAAAATAAGAATAAAAAAGTAGGTATTCAAAACTCAAAGTAAGTAAGCGGAAAAAGTATTTAAACTGTTTTATATCCACCGCTTTTTCAACACTTTTTTATAGAAATATTTTTTGGAAAAGCATCTAATCGGAAATAAAAAAATAAAAATATTATTAAAAATTAAATTAAATAATTTATATATAAAATTTCGAACTTGAAACTTGACAAGACAGATTTGATATGTGAACACACATATGCATGTATGCGCAAGTAAAGCTATTTATACGAGTATCTCAACAACAACAAAATACATATTTACTTTATTCTCCAACAAAAGGAGCAAATAACATCAAAGTAATTTTTTATCTCATTTTTTAATTCAACTAAATATGTACCCGTATGTATGTAGAGGCATACAATAGTTTTTATGCAATTAATTTACAAAACTATTCGCTATTAAATATGAAACAATAAACCACCTACCAAGATGAGAACATCAAAACTGGCTCGTACACTAGAAAAGTTATATAGGCATTATTACAGCATTATAACGAGTAAATAAATGTCTAGGTTGAAGTTTTCTTTTTTTTTTTTTTGTATTGTTTTTTCTTTTCTATTTCGACAACAACGCACGTACTCATTACTCTTATATAAACTGAGTGACGTAGGGATGTTATTGTTGTCAGTTTCTGTGCATAATATATTCAATGCAGTTGTAATTAAAAATAAAAATGATGAATTAAAATCTTATTGAATATTGTTGCTAAGTAAGGTTAACTCCTTTACAAACATTTAAAGCCACATAAAACTGAAACATATTCAGACGAAAAAAAATTAAACCTTACATAAACATCAAAGTGTGTAAGTACGAGTAAATATTTATTGTAAGACGTGGTAGAGAAATGTATGAATCATTAATTTTATTTTTATTAATTTTTAGTTGCATATTTTTGCTGAACAAGCATTTACTTTACAAAGTACAATATCTATGGACAAAAAAATATTGTCGAATGAATAATCCGAAATGATAAAAAAAATTTAAACAAACGATACAATAAGAAATGCTATTGCGAACAGCAACGGTCAAAAATCAGAAAATGCCAGCCGTTTAAACGCTGGCAAAGTAAATATTTTTCTAGTAGAAAACTAAGCGATTTGACAACGTTAGAATATACTACCAACTAACGGCAGAATGCTATCGGGTAGATAAATCATTTTTCATTATTACAAGTAGACGAAAAAACGAAAATTTAATGAGAACTTAATAGCATCATTCTGTTGCTTTTTACATTTTAACATGAACTTTAAGCATTTAAAGTTGCCCTATTTTCGATTACTAATACATATTTACACAAAAATAAAACAATACAATAACACAACAAAATAATAAATCTATACTAATACTAGCTGACCCGGTAAACGTTGCTGTGCCTTCAAATTTTTGTATATGCGATCTTCTTACTCTAAGAAATCGTACTCATAGAGTAAAGAAACGTGCAAGACCATGTAAAAACAGGTAGTAGATAAATAAGAAAGATACAGACTGCAGCGTCACCTGCCGGGCGGTGTTGTGGCACAGAAATTCAATTAAATCGGACCAGCCGTTTAGGAGGAGTACAATATCAAACACCCGTACAGTCGAATTTTATATATTAAGAAGAAGAAAATATATATTATATAAAGAAGAAGAAAAAATTATTTTAATTCTTTCACCAATATACGCTATATAACATAACGCTACGCCCACGTTTACGTTCATTATTCAATAATTTAACTAATAAAATTCTATTCTCCAACGATTTTTTTTTATTTGGTACATAAAATGAATGTTTTCCAAGAATGGCCATTATATACGAGAATCGGCCAAGCCGACTTTTACGCTGGTCAGTTAGAAGTGTCGATACCGAAATCAAAAACACAATTTGCTTAATCTAAGAATTCCTCACGGGGGTACGGGGCAAGACCGAAAAGAGACCGAGTACAGACAGCTAGTATTAAAATAAAATTTTAAAAGTTGCCACTTTGTATTTATTAAAGAACTGTACAAGCATACTTGAAAGGGCTTATAAGCACTTTTTATTATAAAATATTAAACATGTTTGTAGTGCTGTGTGGGTTTCAAGTATACTTGTGCAGCCCTTTAGTAGTTATACCAGCGAAAAATAATCGATATTTACAGCAGTGGTGCCACTTATCTTATTGGGAAGTTGTTCAAATGGTAATATGTTAAAGGTCACTTTATTGTTCATTATAACTAGGACAAGGATTTTCATGCAAATAGATGTTTTTACTCTGTAATTTAAAATCGATGCTGATGAAGTACTTTTTCGAATTCGAGTATTTACTGAAAAATGGTATCAATTTGTTATTGCATATTTTGTCATATTTTTTGCACATACCACATTCTCCTTCTTTTCTTTGTATGTACGAATTTATTTTGTCTTTCTAATTTACTACTTCACAATAGTATTACCAGATAAATAGTTTTGAACACTTTTCGATTCTTATCCCATTAGTCTCATGTTTAAAATTTTTTTTTAAAAAGAAATGAATAATTTTTTTTATTGTATTTAATGTACTACGTAACGCATGAACGCGTGCTGTGTATCTTCACCTTATAACGCGTTTCATACCTATTGGGCTTTTTACGCTTTTAAAGCGCGATGAGTTACACAAAGCCTTTGAGGTTTTTTTTTTTTTTTTTTGTATTCATGACTGGATTTTGTACACAAAAATTTCTTTATTTTTTTAATTTTTTCTCTATTATCTACTATAGGCCTGATTATGCGTATCGTTTTCGTGACGAAAACAGTGATATGTGGCAACGCCGACCATATCATTTACATTAGCTTGTCGTAAATTCGCCTACGACAGCGACACTCGTATTTTATTTTTCAAATATTATAAAGATTTTTATTAAAATTGGATGTAAACATAGCTTGTTTACTTGTCAGTATGCTTATGATGTTAGTAATATATCTTATGCGTTAAACACATTCGAAACAGCAGGCTAGTTTAAGCGGCTCAAAACTACCAAAATGACACACATAAATAGGCAGACAGTTAAAACAAAAATTTACAATTCTAACAAAAATAATTTGTACATATCAGTTTGCAAAAGTAGGTTTTGTTAGCTAAGTAAGGAACCAAAAGTCTGCGTATTTTTAAAAGAAATTGTTTGTTTTTATTTTTTTTAAATCATATTCCAGTCATTGACATTTACTTATAAATACAATTCCTACTGTTGTAGACATAAACACTAACAAAGACTTTTTCCAACAAAGGGAATAAATAAACTTGTGCACATTTTAAACAGCATCCGTTCATTGTTGGTTGCATTAAGGCGGTTTTTTTAATGTTAATCATTTGTGTATTTATTTTATAATTAATTTTTTTTTTATATTTATTGGATTATAGCACAAACAATGTGCTCGCTTTTGATAATATGCATGATGAGTTATATTTTTATACAGGTACATACGTAAATAGCAAATATTACCGGTGAAATTTGCTTAAGTAAATAAACATTTTCTCAGAAGAAAAAAAGAATATTATCCCAGAGTAAAATAAATAGAAAAATTACCACAACTGCAAAATTAAAGTATAGGGTATCCAAGGAGGAGATGGGATCGTCCAGATCCATGCTGATAATTTGAAGCAACAAGAACTCCATTATCGTGTTCCTTTCAGTCACCGCAATTTCGGCCTTATCTTCAAAAAAAGGCATGACCAAAATCCGCACCAGACAGTTGCTCATTGTGGGTGCATTGGTTTTCATACATTACATGACCTCCAAAATCGATAATTTTGTGTATTCATGAAGCCATTCAGATGGAAATGCGCTTTATAGGAGATGTCTTTTTTCGAAAAATTTTAATTGACTTTACTTGCTCCATTACAATTATAACTCGTTGTTCTTTCGTAAAGCGTTCAATTTTAAATAATCGGAATAAACTTATGTGATAGCTGAAATTTTTTTAAAGTGCACTCTTACTGCGACACCCTTTACTTCTAATTCTGAGGAAAAAGGAATGAATTTAGCTTGTTTTTGGAAGGAAGTTGAAAGAGGCATATTCTAGGTTCTAAATAAGTAAGTTTTTAACAAATTAATTTTTATTTTAGAACAGCAATCAAATTCGTAACAAAACACCCGATAAAAACACTTCCAAATATTTAAATATTCTTACTAATTTTAAAATTATTACTTTAATTATAAATGGAAATTAACGTAAACCTAAAGTTTTTATTACGTTTTTGCATACCATAATTATTTTTAAAAAAATTCAAAATATTTCATTAAAAAAGATCTAAAGGAAAAGTTCTTAAAAATTTAGATTAAAAATTTTAATCAACAAAAAATACTATCATTATCTAAATTATAATGTAATTTTATTGTTAAAAGAAAATAAAGAATAATATTCAACGATATTGTAAAACTTATTTTTCGAATAAAAACTATTTTTATTAGATTATCAAAAGCAATAACTAAATAAAATAAATTGGTATGTGCTACTTAACAACATAGTGAAATATAAAAGTTTTTCTATAATTTAATCAACAATTTGGACAAAATCTATAAAAAAAAATCATTTTATTTTGATTTTGTTTGAAATTTGATACACATAAAAGCCTTGATGACTTGTATTTCATTAGTTGTATAGAAATAAGATTAGATTTTATCGATATTTTGCAGCGCTTAATAAAAATTCTATTAAGAAAAAAATGCACTTAGCGACTTGAATTTGAATGAAAATAATAAATTAATAATAATCAGAATAAAAGGTAATCTTATCGCATATACATACATATATATGTACCTGTCGCTTATATGTAAGTGTTTATAAACACATTGGGACACATGCATATAAAATAATTTTTAGCTCACAAGTGGGGCGATATAAAATAATTCACAATGTCGTGAAGTGATATGCAAAGGTACAGTTTTTTTATAGCAGAAATAAAATCATTTCTCAAATTTTATAAAGTATTTACGATTCATAGAACCATATGCGACATGATATTGTGCAACCATATACATAAAAACAATTCTATTGTCCTCACAAATCTGGTAACTTTTGTGAGCTTTGTTTAAGCTAGATTTCATAGATAGTAGGGATCTTCCCTTTTTTTGTCGATCCTGTACTTCCGTAAAGTTCTAAACTATCAATCTGGGGGTCGCAGGTTCGATTCATACTTCGACCTTAAGTGTTTCCTTTTTAATAAAAAGGAAAAATAACATTTCTCGTTGACAATCCAGTGCAAAATTAAAAATTGTCTTAGCATTAATACTTTTAGGGTTACGGACATATGGTTTGTCCTCTACAGTAATCATTTGTGTATTATTATAAGTTATCTATAAAGATGATATTTACCCTCAGAAATGTGATTGGTGCAAATTCCAACATGGATTGAAACGAGTAGTGGGTTAAAGATCTCAGAGCCGCTTAGCTATTCGAAGAAATATTTTGTTTAGTACTTCTGTGGAAATATGAAAAACTCCTTATGCTTTATTAAGTTATTTTAGAGGACTACAACTTTAAAATCCTCTTTCCAATTTGTTTTAGCAATTGCTATTAAGTTTTTTCATAACACAGGGATAACCCTGCCAACTATTTCAGTTTCAAATTAACGTTCTTAAGCGTTCAACTTGGCAACACGTCCAGTTTTGCAAATCATTAAATAAATAAGTTTATATTCATTTGTTGTCTTTTATTTCAACCGCCTCGACATTAAAAGTACAACAATTCTATTTACCTTCGAGAAAATCAATCAACAATTCAACATTTACATAATTCACCTTAATATTTTATGGACAACGTCCAAGCGATTATAGAAATTATGGTATAAATGAATAATTTGTTTTGCAATTGAATTAATTGCAGTATTCAATCTATTATTATTATCATTATGGGCTATAATCGCACCGCGATCTATTGTGCAGCCCAGTTCCTACGACAATACGAGACTCCTTACGAATCTCGTTGTAGGACTAATCATGCTTAGGTCTCCTGGGATCAGTGTCCAACTGTGTAAGTAGCTCATTCTGCGTATTGGCACCGCAGGGTACTCATACAGAACATGCTCTGTCGTTTCCCGTCCTACCCGATAGAAACGATCACCTTATGTGATAGTTAAGTTTACAATGGCCCGTAAGTAATTCAACGTAGAGTTTTATGTTATTTCTGCTGAGGTTTAAAACAACCTCTGCTCTAATGCGCTCGTGCTCCTCTCTGCCAAAGCATTGAGAAGCTTGTAGCAATCCCAAACAAGTTTTGATCGAAAGGAATAGATTGCCAATGAACATTGAGCTGCTTAACTGTCTGAGAAAATGTATATTCCGGTACCACAAATCCCCCTTCGTAGACATTCTCTAGCACATAGCTCTAAGGCGTGCACCTCCTACTGAAAAATGGAAGCTATTTTCCACATTCCAACTACCTTACGCAAACGTGCTCCTGCAATTCCCGCGCCAACACTGCTATCTTCCATTTTGGACCCATCAGTATACTACAACTGTCTATTAGGGTTCCAATCTATATATCATCATATAAGCTCATTAAAGTCTCAAGTTACATTTAAAAATATTAGAGGAGAAGCCAAAAAAAAGTCGATCATATGAAAAATCAACAAAATTTTTTAAGTTTTACACTCTAAAATTGAAGCATTTTCTTCTCTTTTTAACTATTTTTATGCATTTCAATATAAATAACATTTTAAGGCAAAACAAAGTAAAAACTAAAAAAAAAATAATTAACTGATAACAGTTTGCAAGCTAGATACTGTCGATTGACTCATGTTGGTTTTATACAGTCTTCGGTTTATATACAAACATGTCGTGAATATTGCCCTAAGACCCAAATAAAGAACAGCATTCAATGAAAACCTCGTATATACCAGTACAGAAGTATAATTACTAAACTAAAGCTAAAAAAAACTCACTCAAGCCTAATAAAGCAAGTGTGTAATACATGAAAACAACTAGGGAAGTTGCCAAATCTTGTAACTAAATTATTAATTAGTCCAATCGTTATTTATTTTCATAAATATTTAACGGTAATACCGAAAAATTCTTTTCATTTTGACACAGCAGATTAAAATTAGTGGCATGTTAGATTAGTATTTTATTAAGTTAAAAACTTAAAAAAAAAAAATTATTCCAATGGGAAGTACTTAAGTTCTAGTTACATTTTTACTGGGTTATTTTAGGTTAGGTAGACAATAAAAGGTCAAGGAACGAGCTTAATCAGGTCATATCTTTAAAAGAAAAGTAATGAAAAAGAAGGTGTGAGAGTAGAAAGATGGATGAATGAGTTTCATTATTTTTACCACAAACAATAGATTTGCAACGACCCTACTACGAATGATAAGTTGGATTTTAAATTTCTTATATGTACATTTGCATGCATTAATGTATACGTTTATGTGTATGAGTGTGTGAACAGGCATAATATTCCGTTTACTTGTTATATTTATTACATGCATACATATATTTTGCACTAAGTAATGTAACATTTATAAATTTTTAACAGTTTTTTTTTTTTATGAAAAGAAAAGATTACGATTAATATAATAAAATTGATCTCAGAATCAATTATGTTTTAAAATAAATCGTTAGTATGTATTGATAAGAACATAAACAAACCGCAATTTGTTTAATTAGGTTAATAACTTCTTTAATATTTTAGTCATTCAGTGCTCAGATTAACTCCATGAAACATAAAGTAAATGCTATGAAATAATCACCCTTATTCCATTTGGCGTCATCTGCACACTTTTGATCGGTTATGGTAAATCAGTATTATGTAGCCGTGTGTTGACAATGATTTTGTCGTCGGTGTTTTGGGTAGAAAGTTAAGAAAAAAACAAAATCAGAAAGTGTTGAAATTGTTTTTGTTTTTTTTTTTTGGTTATTACTGTTTTTTTTTTCTATTTTGTTCCTACTAAATTGGTAAGAATGTTGCCCGTGCCAAATGGAATAAGGGTAAATGTAAATTGTTTGAGATTATTAAGAGTTTACCTTAGGCTACTTAATGGTCATAAAAGTACATCAAACTACATATGTTTCTTGTTTTTGTTATTTTAATTCCCTTTATAATAGAAATTAACATATAAATTGTAGAATACGTAATATTTAGGTATAGCTTTCATCTAATTGCATATAAAATTAATAAAATTAATAGAAATAAATATAAAAAGGCAAAAAATAATCATCAGTAATGATTAAATACACAAGCATACTTGAAATATGTGTAATATTTTATAATAAAAATGCTTGTCAGCCATTTCAACTATGCTTGTGCAGCCTTTTAGTATGAATGTAAAAATATCTGTGCGTTGGTATGTGCTTAAATTTAATGAATGAATGAGTTGATTCAATTAAAACTATTAAAGGATTTCTTTTTTTCGATTTCACTATATTAAATGGTTGTTTCGTTGTTGCGATTAACCGCCGCTGGGAATTTTTTCAGAAAATTGTTTAAAAAAACCGGGTTTACATGAGCAAATCACATATAACTGAAACTTTACGCTAAAATAACAGATAACCCAATTGTTTTTAAAAAGTGCCTAACATTTCCTAAGATTTCGACATATTCTCATTTGATGAAACTAATTTTTTAATAAAACCTTATTTACAGTGCCGGCAAAAATAATCGCACTGGCTGCAGTTATTTTATTTACTAGCGTACTAAATCCCTATTATTTATGAATATCTGATGTTTTTGGATTCGTGATTTTTGGATTTATTTTATAAAGTTAACAGTTCTTCTCATAGGAAACAATTTCTTTACTGGCATGTAAAATCTATCGTTAAAATAATAGTACCGGATGATGCCTGGCTATTTTGAGCACAAATTTTTTAGTTTATTGCTATACCTATTATATAGTAAGAATGTATAAAACAATTTACAAAAAGGCAGATATGGGACATTGAAAGCATTGCGTAGAGCAAAAAAGGCAAAGGTTATGCACAAATAAGACAATTGTACTCTAAAAAAGTTTAAATGCGTGGGAGAAGAGTGTTAATTTCTCATTTATTAGTAAACCTATATGCTAACCATAGTAAAAGGGACCCTTAAAGCCAGCTACACAGCGAAACAAAAAGAATTCCACATAAATCTTTCGAAACATTTCATAAGCGTTTGCTAGAACACAATATAGAATTTTATAATCCCAGAAAGTTTCCATTGTTGACTGCATTTCATATCAGCAAACGTTTAAAATTTAGTTATGAACTCTTAAACTGACCATTACTAAATAGAGAAAAATTTTATCAACGGATGAGAGCAAAGTTTTTTTGTATGATGGAAAAGATTCTCCTTCTTGTATTAGACGAACTAAAAGAGGGCAGAGTACAATTCAAAAAGACCATAAATCATAGAGTTTCAAGCATAATACTGTAGGTATGTTTTTCACATTGTGGAGTGCTAACAACTTATTACATAACAATGGACCAAATCACAAAGTTGATATTTTAGAAAAAGTGATACTGACTTATTCCGAAGAAGATTGGCCCCTACTTTGAATCTACCAAGAACACAATGACTCGAAAAAGCTATAGACTGGCCTGCGGAATTGGCAGACTTTATCCCAATATAAATTCTTTAAGCTCAAGTTAGAAAAAATGTGTATGAACCAAAACCAGCCAAAAACAACAACTTTGGACTGTCGTGTGAAAGGATTCGTCAAACAGGACATAAAGCCCTGGCTAACGCTAAGCCGTTATTGCCACCAAAGACCGTGCGAAAAATATATTAACATAAATAATTAATTTTTGTATTGAAAATTTGGAATTTTGTTCAGCTGAAAATGTCTCATCAACAATAGTCGTAATATATTTTACACGTCAAATTTAGAGTGTCTAACCCGTGTTTAGTAAACTATTTCCATAAAAGCCAATAAATTTGACTGTTTTTTTTGCATAGGATGTGCACGGAAAGTTATATCGACAAGTAAAAAAAGGTAATATTAATATAAAAAAAGGTAACTCTTGCCTTGAGTGTTATTTTTTTACAAGCTTTTGAATCGTATTTTTAGCTTAATTTAGGTCATAAATTAAACTTTGAAGAAATGCAATTGTCTGCTATTTGCAAAACATAACTTTATTTGCTTAGAATCAATAATATGAAACCAGCAAAAAATATAAAGAAAAAGATGTGGAAAAATCACTACAACTGAAGCCTAGAAGTACTTCTAGTTCTGAGGAAAAGCCAATGAATTAGCGTGTCATTGGAAGAAAATTGTTTTTTTTTTTTACTTTTCACAATATAAAATGTGCAACTAAGAAGCTATAAAATGCAATACTCGGTGGCATTTTTGTTAACATATATAGTATCTATAGTTTACATATGTATGTGATTAAGAGAAGAGAATCACTTCCATTATTTTTTCTTACTTTTTTTGCTTTGAAATGAAAAAGAAATTATTTTTTGCTAATTTTTTAACACAAATTTACAAAGTTTTTTTGTTTGCAGAAAACTTCTAGAAATTAAATCTACAACCCCTACATTAATAGGACAGCCGACTAAGTGTTAAACAATTACGGACATATTTGAAAAAGATTTTTATTTAATAAGGGCTTATTAATTAATCTTCCCATAGAAAATTTACTTAATAACTAATTAAACAAAAATGTTTTATATGAATGTGGCAGTGAGATTTTTGTGAAATGGCTCAAAATTATCCGTTTACGGCTTTTCTTACCAACCTGAGCTTAAAAGTACAAGAGCCATAAAATTGGAAGAAAGATGTGATCTGACACATTAAAGAGTTTTCAAAAAAATGTTAATTTTATTTTAATGCCAAATTATTTGTACTACCAGTAATAAAAAAAGCAGTTTTTTTCTTTCCCGAATTTCAATAAAAACTGGCATTACATAAAATAAAAATCACTACCGACAAAAATTCTGTATTGTATTGTGTTGTAGACACTAATATCTGCAACTTAAGCAAATTGCCAAGAATTTATGTCAAACGTAATAATTTTAAAAACTTAGTACAAAAAAATGGTGATGCAATAAAAACAGCTTGTAAAAACAAGCAACAATTACATCGTTTTGAAAATTAATATTTGGTTGGCAATGTGTTCAAGATAATAATTGAATATAAAAAGTAATAAAGTCATGTGACTTACCCCCATGTTGGTGAATCTGATGCTGAGGTGTTACATTGGTTACAATTGAGCCATCAATTGGCATTATAGTATCATCTGTGATTGGTATTAGGTGAGGGATTTGCTGATGTATCAGTTGTTCAGTTGTTACAGCTGGTAGAGTCATAGGAGGTGGAGCAGCAGCTGACACCATTTGTATGGGTGGAACCATTTGTATTGGTGCTGCGGGTTGTGAGCCACATTCAGATAATTCTTCTTCCATCTACAGTATAGAAAATATAATGCACAAGAGTAAAAAAAATATATATGTATACCGCGTAAGAAAAAAAAGAAATTACTTACCTGTGGCAAGCCAGTTTGTGGATGTATTATTTGCAATGGGCCCATTTGAGGATCTTCATAGATTTGCATAACACCCATTTGTTGGGTCATTTGTTCATATAAAGGTGGATAAGTAGGACTCAGCATAGTGGGCGTCTCATTAGCCGAACCAACCGAAGAAGCATTATGGTGGTCATCAGCAGCCACAGCATGCATATCAGCGGGATTCATGCCATATTCATCAGAAAACATAGCCTGTTGATGCCATATCATAGCACCACCTTCACCAGCCGTTTGTCTATCATCACCAACTCCCACTTCTTCTCCGTAAGGGTGTTCTGATTGATTGATTACATGTGGAAGATAGTATGCATAATTGTACATGTGTGGTCCATTATACATTGGCACAGCAGACAAGTATATTGGTGTACCGGTAGCCTGCTGAGCTGCAGCACTTTGCCCTGCATGGATCATATGTTGCTGTGATGCGAAGAAGGTTGGATAAGCATACTGATATTGTGGTGCATGAGTAGCATATTGTGGATGTGGTAAATATGATGGCGGAATGGTTGACAACAGTTGTTGTGCATCAGTCTGCTGTTGTACCTGTTGTTGCTGTTGCATTTCTTGCTGATTATTTTGGCCAGATTGTTGCGGTGCTGGACTCCCCTCTGGTGGAGGATGACGTTGCATAATATAATCTCCACGTCTTGCGGTACTAGTACTACCACGGCCTCGACCGCGACGTGATCCCCGTACGCCGCTATTGATAGTATTTGCATTGGTATTCATTACTGACCCAGTTAAGGCATTTTGTGTTGGCAATGAAACAGGCATTGACTGAATAACTGGAGCACCCTAGTATACATTTGAACAAAAAAAATTTTTATTTATTTTTAAATGAAATCTTAAAAATTTATTTACATTAAATTTTTAGGTTTTTTTAAGTATTTATTGCTCAAAATTATTATAAACAAACTAGAAGGGGGAAGCTTTTTAATTTCAAAGAATTTTTTATTCATTTACAGTACTAGTCTACAAGCTGAGAAATTGGCACTATTTGCATCCGTGCGATTGCATGCGGCGCGGGAGTGGAACCATAGATCATGGGGACATTCGGGGATAATTGGTACTTGGGCGGATATTCCCAACCTCATTGACTATGTCACTCCAAGACTGGATATCCTTCAGACTCCCTAATCAATGCAGCACTCTACAAGCTGAAGTGATGGCTATAAAGCAAGCAGCAGACTGGCTGTGGTATCATGGAGTATTTGGTAGGAATATTCGCATTTATACCGACAGTCGGACTGCAATCGGGTGTCTATCGACATCCCAACTGGTCCAAGAATGCTGCACATCCTTAAATAGAATGGCAGAGCATTCGGTGATCACCCTCATTTGGGTGCGTGGACATGGGACTTCAATGGGGAACTGCAGGGCGGATAACCTGGCGAGGGAAGGGTCGAGGCTGCCAGAGCAAGATGCCAATGCGCCCTGTGGCATCCCTCTATCAGTCTGTAAAAAAGAGATCGATAGCATATTCTTGCGAAAGACACAGTCCAGATAGAGTGACGAATGGACGTGTAATACGGCGAGGATGATCTGGCCTAGGCTGGATAGCAGTCGCAGTAGGGATTTGTTGGGGCTCCAAAGAGCCCGATTGAGAAATGTGGTGGCTGTAGTAACGGGACACTGCAATTTTGGCAACCATGCTAGGGGAATGGGATTGCGATATAATGACTACTGTAGAAGTTGTCAGGACGAGGAGGAGGAAACTGTGGAACACCAGTGTCCGGCCCTGGAAGAACGGCGCATGATCCACTTCGGTGAGCGACGTCTGCAGGGTCTCACTGCGCTGTCGAATGCAAGTGTCGACATGCTTTATGGCTTCATTAGAAGCAGCGGTTGGTTTTTGTGATGGACTCACTCACTTTCTTTCTCTATCTTCTTTCCTCCCCTTCACTCTTCTATTACTATCCCTCCTCTTCTTTATTTTCCTCTATACAGGTATCACAAAGGGACCACGTCAGAGGACCCAAGTGAGCCCAGCTCTTGTTTTATTTCTTTCGGGCGACCTGTTTAACCTAACCTAACCTACAGTAGTAGTCTGTAGAAAAATTAACTTATTAGTAAATCACAAAATGCCTTCCTTATAAATAAGTAATACAAGAAGGACCATAAATTAATACGTAGTGCACTTCTAGCAGAGCTCAAAATCATTCTAGCTTTTTGGCACTATTCAAAATTGTTTGGTACTATTTTATTTGTTTATTGTGGTGATATATACATACCCAAGAGAATAATGACGAACAAGAATTGGAAAAATCACTACAACTACGGCCTAGAATTGCTTATATTTCTGAAGAAAAACCAATAAATGTAACATTAGAAGAACTTTTTCCTTTTTGAAAACTTTTCACTGAATAAATAAGCATCTAAGAAGCTATACAATGCAATACTCGGTGATATTTTTATTAACATCGTATGAGTTAGGCATAATTTTTCGTGCTAAAATAGTAATTAAAATCTCATACCATAAGTGGTTAAAAAAAGACTTCTGAAGCATCTAAGATATTGCAATCGACTTTTTTAAGTTATACAAAAGCACTTCGAAAAGAATTATTTTCATTATTTTTTGCAAAGTACTTGAAATAAATGTATTTTTATACCCTTGACAAAAGGTGAAATTTTGCACATTTTGCTAACAGAGTGAAGAAAGGGTACAGCTGAATTTAATTTCTTTTTTTAGGAGTCAAAATAATTTTCCAGCAAAAAAATAAAGGAAGTGATTCTATTTAAGTTATTATTTTTATTTTACCACCACCGTTATACAAAATTAAGTATAAACTAAACGATGTCAAGAACTATGTTACCGAGTCAATACTTTAATAGCGTCTTAGATGCGCATTTTAGTTACTGGAAAATTTTCAAAAGAGAACAACTTCTTTCCAGTGACACGCTAATATTAAATTCAGTTCCTATCTGCACTTGTAGTGATTTTTGAATTTCTTTTTTCTCACTTTTTTGTTGTTTTTTTTTTAATATCACTACATAGTATAAAACAAAGTCGCTTTCTCTGTCCCTATATCCCTATGTATGCTTAAATCTTTAAAACTACCCAAGGGATTTAATGCGGTTTTTTTTAATAGATAGAGTTATTCAAGAGGAAGGTTTATATGTATTATCTTGGAAATTTTATCTTCACAACTCCGCCCGGCAGGTAGCGCTATAGTCGGTATCTGGCTTATTTGCCTACTACCTGTTTTTACCCGGTCTCTCACGGTTCTTTACTCTATGAGTACGATTTCTTAGTGTAAGAAGATCGAATTTTAAGGCAAGACAACGTTTGCCGGATCAACTAATTTAATTATAAATATTTAAAGTACCTGTTCTGGTGGCAGATCTCCATGTATGTAATGTGGAGCACCACTTGGATGTACCCATGCGCCAGGTGGTACAGTGTGAGTCCAACCATGCAGATTAACATTGGCGGTAACATTGTTAACGTAAACATTACTTGGTAAAGCTGTCGGTATTACTGTTTGATACATTGGACCTGGCTGTTGATGATGGTGTTGTGGATGATGGTGCGGCGGCAAACTATGTGTTGGTACGTACACATTTGACGGTTGCAACTGTGGATTAAATATTTGGCCACCTGCCACAGTTTGTTGTTGCGACTGATAACTGTTATTGTTGTTGTTGGCATTGCTGTTATTATTATTGTTGTTGTTTGGATGTTGCTGTTGTTGAATAGATACATTTTGTGTTTGATTGTTACTGGTAGTAGAAGTTGTAGGCGTAGTAATTAAATTATTATTGCTTGTATTATTGTTATTAGAGTTTGATAACGTTGTAGTTTGTTGTTGTTGGATAGATGTTTGATGTTGCTGCTGTTGGTGTTGATGTTGAATGGCAACAACTGGTTGCGTATGCTGCGTCATAATTCAGTATCGCACACGCAACTGATGGTAGATGAAATTATTTTTATTTTATTTTCTTTTTTATAATTTTAATTTTTTAAATCCTGTTTTGAAATTAAAAATGACAATACAAATTTTTAAAGCAAATATTGTTTAATTGTTATAATTATTATACATTTAAGAAATAAGTAATAAGTAGATATACAGTAGTAACTCGATTCTTACACACCTCAATAGTTGCGCATCGTCGATTGTTGTCTAAAATTTTACATTACAAATTCAGTAGTTGCAACATTGCAAAAAAAAATTGACGCTATACTTGCAACATATGTGAATTTCTAAACTCTCTTTACTTTATTATGGGTTTTATATTATTTTTGTTTTTTAATAACTGTAAAATACGTTAATTTTGCGTTTGATTCTTTTGTGTAAATAATGAATAATAACAAAACTCTTTAGTTGTATGCCGCAATTTGAGTCACCGAGCTAGGTGTTTGAGTAGAGAACACAATGGTGAACAAAAAATGTACATTGTTAACTATCAAAGAAAAAGCACAGTATTTAAATGTACAAATATGTAATACAAATGTATTAGATCATGAATTTTATCAATAAAATGAAATTACAGTGATTAAAAGTTGTTTTATTGCTATGAAATAAAATTATTCTGTACTTGCGACATCCTCGAAATGTGCGCAAAGCCTGATTTTCATTATGAGCGATAATCGAGTTACTACTGTTTATAAATTTTTACAATTCATTGCACAGTGGACTTTTGACTTTATAAAATTTTCCAGACTGTTTGTATTTATTTTCGATTAATTAAAGTGTGCGTACTGATTATGGAAATTTTATTCAACTATTCACTTAAAGTTTATAAATTGAATAATGAGTGCGCGCATTTATCTCGACATTTTAAGAGAGGAATTTCCTTCAAGCGTAGAAAAACTGCCTCGAAAAAGGGGTTACATATGTAAATACCATAATGACCCTAAAGTTGGAACATCATACTCAAAATCTCGACTGGAACGGTGTAGAACACTCGTGGCAATATTTTGAGATACAGGTATAAAAAGTATATGTGTGCAGCAGTTAAAGTCAGTCTTAAAGAGAAAAAAATGGGGACAGAATGCACCAGAATTTCCCAAAAACTGGTGAACATATTAAAGTAGGTGGTAAAATTAAAAGGTATGCCCACCTGCTACTAAAAAAGCGACGGAGCATCATTTAATGCAGTCGTCCGTAGACTTTTGTGAATTTCGTAAGCAGTGATTTTTTTATTTGTTTTGCGTATTTGATATTTTTCTTGAGAAATAAAATATGAATTCTTTTTTGGGGTTTCTTATTAAATTTTCTAGCAAAATCCAAAAAAAATTAATAATAAAATGAAATATATATATGAAAAAAATTTATTGTTTTTATGAAATTATGTAATTTAATAACAATATTGTTACGAAAAATCATGCTGTTGTCCCACTGTTAGTATTCATAAGAAACTGTATTTATGTATGTACATCTAACAAATGGGTACGTAGAATTTGTGAATGTAAAGCTTATGTGAGTTATAAAGTACTTTACGTAAAATATATAGTATTTATATCTGTATTAGTGTATAGGTTTCACGCAAATCATATTTACTTCATAGCCTGTTCAGACGTAAAAGTTAATGAAGTAAATTAAGTTTTAAATTGTGTGACTGATTTGGGTGTTCAACATATTCAATTAAGTTTACGCAATTAAGCATTTGACAACTGAAAATATTATGAAATTTTTTTTTTTGAAAATATGTTTGAGTATTTATAAAATAAAAAATGAAAAGAAAGTCAAAATTTAAAAAAATGTTTTGAAGGCAAGCTATTGATTAAAATAACTTAGTTATTTAAAAATTATTTTCAATAACAATTTTATAAAATTTATTTAGCGTTAACTTCTGCTGCCATTTCCTTTTTATGACATTTATTTTTAAATTTATTTACGTTCTCTTTTTTTAATACTGAAAATATCAACTTTTCTCACTTTTGAGTTGATATTTAAGGGCACAACAAAGAGTTGCATTTTGATTTTGACTTCATTATTGCAATCAATTTTTAATTGCGCAATTATTGAATGGAAATTTGTATGGTAAATTGAGCTCAATAAATGATAATTGCGTAAAATGCTTAATTGTTCAATTAACGTGTATGTCTGAATAGCCTATTATTACAAGGTAAAAGCAATTCTACGGCTGGATATTTTTTTTTTCATTTGTTGTACTGGGAACTGTCAAATTTTTTTCTTTTTGTATTTTTTTTCTTCGCCCAACAAACCATATAAACAAACTACAACTCAACATGAGAATAATAAAAATAGTTTAAGAATACGAATATTAATGTTTTGGAGTGACCGGATCAACCACAAGATCTAAATTTCTCTGAGAATTTGTTAAATATCGTTAAATCTTCATTAAAGGATAAGTATCCATATATATGCAATTAGCTTTAAAAACTTATGTGGGAAACATGGTGAGAAATACCAGTTTCAGTATGGCGAAGATTTATCAAGCAATTGCGAAGAACAAAGGTCCGTGGACAAAATATTAGGCAAACTTTTAACATTTAAGTTTACTTAACTACCCTTTTACTTCACATTTTTCGGCTTACACTTCTTCTTTTTTTTTTGTACTAGGTATGATCAAAAAATAAGTTATTTTCAATTTTTTCAAAAAGTATTTATTGATTCATCAATAACTATCTTGTCCCCTTCAAAGTATTCCCCCTCAGATATAATACACTTTTGCCAGCGTTTTTTCCAATCCTTGAAACACTTCTGAAACGCGCTTTTTCAGCAGTTTTGGAACAAACTTCGCTGCCACACGCTTCATACCCAAAATTTCCCTAAAAATTGATTGGCATGAGGCGAATGATATGCCAACATCATCAGCAACCTCTCTAATAGTGATGCGACGATTATCCAAAATCATTTTCTTCACTGCTTGAATGTTTTCATCGGTTGTTGATGTGCTCGGGCGAACAGGACGAGCATCGTCATTGACATCTTCTCGGCCTTCCTTAAACCGTTTATACCACAATTGAACTTGTGTTCTGCTCATAGTCAACATTTCAAATGTCCTTGCACATTTAATTTCATTTTTTACGCAAAACTTAATACAGTTTCTTTGATCCATTTTTTGAAATAGTGAAAAATCGGAGAGCACATCAAAACACGACTAACCTTTTTATCTGTCAAAAACAAACTGACAATCCAAAATGGCTGATATTGTCAACATAAATAACAGCAATGTGTACCAACATAAAAAAAAATTTCGAAAATCGAACATACTCATACGTACCTCACGAAAATTGAAAATAACGGTTATTTTTTGATCATACCTCGTATATTTTGCAAATAAATCAAATGTCTTTTTTATTTTTTACATGTGAAAGTGACTAAACAATACTTTAATCGGAAAAAAGTAAAATAATATTGTCAAGTTGGCAAAAATGCAAAGAATTTAGATTTTTACACTTTAAGCAATAAATTGATACATTTAAATAAAAAAAGAACTTGAATCTTAAACTAACTTGCACATCATATTCTTATTATTTTTCACACCACATAATTACATATACCGACATTTGTATTTATTTATAAGACCGGCTGCCTGGTTTTGTGTTTGCATGAACAAAAATTAGGCACATGCACAGTTTAAAAATTTTTCATTAAAAAACGAACCAGAAATTAATGAAAATCTAAAACTTCAGTTGTATTTTTGGCTTTTCTCGACCAAATGTAAACCGATCGTTCTGATTTTTGGCACACACATTATGACTGTCTTTTTAGACAAAACTGCATACCACATTTTTTGTCTGTTTTGTATTTGATATAAAATCCGTCTAAAACTCACTCAGAAAAATGCTCAAAATATAGGTACTCGTGATTTTTGACTCATTGCTCAGCCATTTATGGACTGATCCTGCTGAATTTCAATAGAAACTGAAAGACATAAACAACTGAGATTGGTATCCTAAGCTCTTCCCTACATTGCCTAGGGATTTCAGAAAGCGGATTTCAACGACTATCCAGAAAATATATAATTTATAAGGTGCCCCATATACGGTTTAGAACTTACAAAAACAATCATAAACTTATATATACCCTTCTTTCTTACATTTAAGGGTATATTGAGTACCCAAAATACGTGTTTTAAAACAGAGTCTTGCGACTATAATTGAGGGACATTAGGCCGCCATGCAAACCAACGTGTTTCAGGCTGTTTATTTTTTTAGATAAATAATTTGTATTTTTTTTTCTGTCTGAAAATAAAAATCCACACGAAATTGTGTACGAAAACGCAAGTCCAAGTCATACTCCCTTATTTATTTTTAATAATTTTTTTTTTGTTACAATAACGTAGCCTGTAAAATTTATACTAACAAAATCAATATTTTTTTTAGAAAAGAAAAAAATTAAGCAAAACATATTCACTACAAATGATATCACTACATAGTATAAAACAAAGTCGCTTTCTCTGTCCCTATATTCCTATGTATGCTTAAATCTTTAAAACTACGCAACGGATTTCGATGCGTCTTTTTAATAGATAGAGTGATTGAAGAGGAAGGTTTATATGTATAATCTTGGAAGGTTTAACGTCACAAATCCGCCCGGCAGGTAGCGCTATAGTCGGTATCTGGCTTATTAGCCTACTACCTGTTTTTAACCGGTCTCGCACGGTTCTTTACTCTATGAGTATGATTTCTTAGTGTAAGAAGATCGAATATATAAAAATATTAAGGCGAAACAACGTTTGCCGGGTCAACTAGTATAAAAATAAAGTAAAAATATTATTAAAAAAATTTATAATATATGAAATAATTTGAGAATTTCGTGGAACGAATGAAGCAAAAAAATTTAGCGGGAAGTGACCATAGAGAAAAAGGAATGTTGCGATAATAGTTCTAAAATCCAAATAGAAAAAAGCATAGTAAAACGAAACATAAGTGAAATAAAAACACAAAAGTTTTACTTATTATGAAGAACTGTGTTGAATATTACAATGAAGAGGCTCTTTTTATATTAAAACCATGAGCCACTCTGACGCAATAGGATTTTTCTAATATTGAAGTAAGTTTCGATATTACAACTGTCTACTTCTAGTACATCTACGGAACGTAAACAGCTCAGCTAAATATTCTGTGTGGGCTTGTATATTTTATAAAAGTGAGAGCCATTTCTAAATTTTATAAAATCAATAAAAGAAAGGTCTAGGAAGTGGAAAACAAAAGGTGATCCATGTTGTCTCAAGCCGAATTTTACAACTCTATTAAACACAAACTATAGTTTCTCTAATACAAAAAAAAGCACATTTTTGGACTTTTTTTTGATAAATTGCTTAAAAAAATTCTTTAGTAAAGAAACCACCATTGTCATGATTGAACCGGAATGTATGTGTATACAAAGAAACTTTGAAAACAATGAAGATTAAAAAGGAAAATATACATGCTACAAAGGACGCAAATATCTAGAAATCTTTAATTAATTTAATATACATAGGTATACTACTTAAGTAAAGCATTGGGCAAGTATAATAAAACAGTTGGTAGAGTGCATAATAAAATAGGATATAGGGAAGTTTTTAATATTTTGCAACCGGCCGGTATAACTACCATAACCTCATTTTTCACTTAATTATTATTTAAGAAAAGAGGAACATAAATTTTATATATTTATTTAAAATAGATGTAAATAACTACATATATATGTATGTAAACGCGTATAGTAGTCTTTCAAAGTATTATTATGGTGTAATTACACGTTTTATTATTATTGTAGAAAACTCACCTTAATTTTGGAAGCAGAAGTAGACTTTTGTATAATTTCGTCAGATAATCGGCTTCTGGTTATGCTGAAACAATTTGTAAACATACATATCATTTGCAATTTATTCAATTTAGAACCTATGCTTGCTAAAATTAGTTTCTTTTTCTGTGATGGAATTTTTAATGGTCAACTTTCTTTCTACTAGTTGGCTAATTATAAGCTTTTTGTGAGAAAAACCTTAAAACACTATACTATTCTATCACAATTCTTTTATATACATATACATATTACATTTGTTTATATGCACTTTTAACATTTTTAATCATCAAAAAATATAAAATAATTTCATTAAAATATCAATTGCTTTATTTTTCTTCCTTTTTTGTACTTTTCGGCTACGTTGTTCTTTCAATGTTTCGCGAGTCGCGACTGAAAAATTACCTGCAACTTTTTATCTTATTCGTTTGCATATAAATTTGTTTTAATGATGTATTTCAACAGTAATCATTAAATTCCATTAACAATAACTTTATATAAGTTTTTGTTTTATAATTTTGTAGTTTTTAAAACCTTATTTTTATGAATAAATTCTTAAAAAATTCTCTGCAAAAATTTCACGTTGCGACCGACATTTAATTAGTAGTGCGGCGAAATAAATGTAAATTACAGAATATAAGGGATAGTCCCCAAGAATAAGCGAGACAGCTATTAATAATCATGTGCTATGTAGCGGCATGTTCAAAACATAGTTGCCAGACTTAAAGATCTTAACTTACAAAAAGTACTAGAAGTGAACTGGCACATTTCTTTGATTTAACAATTGTTTAGTAACGTATTACTGGAATTTTAACAAAGTTGTTTAAATGTACCTCACAAAGTTATTTAAGCGTTAAAAATTCAAGGTTCATAGGAAGGTGATGTTTTAAAATAATTGGCGTAATATTTTGCTAGATGTTTTTAGTAATTAATTGTTGTTCCTCGATAATTCAGATATTAAGGATCTGTTTGGCGAACAGTTAGTTTAATTTTTCTACATTATGAAAGTTAGGTACAAGGGAAACCAACAAAAATCAAAAAAACCTACTAGCAAATACTAACATTGTAGAGCGACAGCCTGAATTCCAGCTTTTGCGATTGTAAAGTAAATATGTATATACATATATATTTACGGCGGTTTATGTCACTGTCATATCTAAAATATTTATTCTATGTCTAAAGTGGTTACGCAAATTTTAAATGGTCTTGGTAGCGTGATTGAAGCTGGCTGATTTTATGCTTACACCTTCATTTTATTTTGACACCTTGGATACTCCGTTTTGTGCTGATTTGAACTTAAATAAGGTAAGCTGTATATACTTTTTAGCGCTTCATTGTTCACTGGTTTACCACCATCATTAATATTTTCCATATTAAGGAAAGTGTTGTAAAAATAAAAATATTTACTTAATTATATATTAGAGTTTAATTTTCATCGCTGAAGTGAATTTAAATTATGTAGTAGTATTTCTTATACTTTAAATAAATTCAATTCAATTCAATTCCCCCATTATTGGATACAAAAGAAAACATAATTTCGTTTGATTTTTTTATTTTTTATTTTGTGCAATTCGAGTTAACAAGATTAGTATTTAGGATTCAATGTTCTGGATCATTATTAAATCATTCTTCCAATATCACTTTTCAGAAAGTTAGATCAAGTTAAAAAATATATGTATAATTTTAAGATTTTATTACTTAAACATTTTGAGGGATAAAACTAACGCTTTATTTTCACTTTTTAGTGTCTTTTTTATTCTTAATTAATGGAATTATATGTAAACTATCCGAATAATTGATTTCTGATTTTGCTGTTTTATATATAGATATTCTTTACAAATTTTGTACAAATAGCAAACGGAATGACAAATTGATGTCTATGTAAATGTATGCAGCTATTATAATTGTATTTGTCGTGAAAATATAAATTATTTTACAATTTAGACTTTTTTGAGGAAAATTTCAACAAAGCCTCCATGAATTCGTCACTTTGAAATCGTTGTAATAGTTCATCACATTCCGCATCAATAGCTCGTAACAAAGCCATCTTTTCTTCACTGCGCATAAGTCTTTTAGAAATTTTCAATGACTGAGGTGGCAGATCGGCAAACTTGCGTAATCTTGGCCATACTTCTGAGCGCCACTCTGATCTTTTGTAAATACGTGAAACAAAATTAAATTTATAGGCATCTTCAGCCGTAAGATTTTCCCCAAATAACAAAATTTCAGTTGCTTTAGAACGTCCCATAATCAAAGGAAAGATATAAGAAGATCCGGCTTCTGGTACTATACCCAATTTAATGAACGGTGTGTTAAAATAAGCCTAAAAAAATATTAATCAGATACAAATAGTATGTTTCTAATAAAACTTACTGTTTCAGAACACCAAACCATGTCGGAAATGCCTGCCAAAGTAGTACCAATGCCAATGCATGGCCCATTTACTAACGATACTATTAACTTCGGGCAATTAACAAACGCTCGCACCATACTTTTAAAAATTGCATTCGACTCTTGTAAATATACTTCCATATTGTCTATATTGCCCGCTTGTGACAAGTCATTGCCGGATGTGTAAAAATCTCCAACACCGGTAAAAACAATCATCGTAATTGCACCATCCTCTCCAGCTTCTTGTAATACTTTAGTAATTTCAGTGTACCCTTTACGATTCACACAATTTTTTCTTCTAGGATTGTTAAATTTAACCACAACTATTTTACCTTGTTTTTCAACTAAAAGTTCCTTGTAATTTTCATACATTATTGTGCTTTGTTAAAAATATTTATTGGTATTAAAGTCCACTTAATATTCGATAAATGTAGGACAATTAAATTTATGGAATATTTACTTTATAAGCAAATTGATAACACGGGAATTTTGGAAATCACAGCTGTTAAATTTTTTCAATTTGCTTAGGTTCCCTCCAAGGCGAATTCATACAACAGGCATTTTGTTTTCGTAAAATATGGCAACTTGTCAAATATTTTTATATTTTCATATTTTCATTTCAAGACGAATCAAATTTTTTAATTACAGTGAGCAAAAATAAAATAACAACACTTGAAATTATAAAATTTTTTTTTTCATAAGAAAAATCATATATGTATATTAAATACTAAGTATAAGCGCAAAAAACTTTTGCTCAAAACAGATCATAAATAGTTGCAATAGTTAGTTTTTTTTACCATAGCAGAGATTTTAATTAACATATTTTAAAGTTAAATATTTTTCTTTAGAATTATTTATTGCTCGCTGAAATTTGTATCGTATGCAGACTTTTGTTAAATGCTGTATTAATTTTTTGTTTTTCTTTTTTTCAAATTTGTATGTAAATTTTTTGAAATATTTTTAATTTTATGTTTTTGATCCTCTCGAACTGTACAAGGTAAAAGCAATCCTACAGCTGAATATTGTTTTCATTTGTTGTACTGGGTACTGTCAAATTTTTTTTTCTTTTTTTTCCTTTACCCTTTACCATGTAGCAATCAACTACAATACAACGTGATAATATGAAAAAATTCTGAAGACATTTATTATTATTTATTTATGATATATAAATATATGCTTTAACAAAAAAAAAAAATTATTTAAAATTTCGCTTAAGGCAAATGAAAATATTATATTAATATCTTTCTGAAGTGATTTGGTTTGTTGGGTATGTCAATTTTTCTTTTCACTACTACAGGCACATAATTCTACAACTACATGCATATAAATTCTGACATCTCAGAGATACAAAATTTGTTTTTTTAATGAATATGGCTTGGAACTGTATAACTTAAGAACATTTAATGACGGCATAAAACAATTGTATCTTAATAATACAAGCATAATTTTTCAAAATTATTAATTTAGTTTATATTTATGTTTTGTTTAATATCAAACTCGTATCGGATAGAATTTCAGAACTTGTACATTTTTTCATATGAAATATATAACGGTACAATTTTACCTTTACGATTCAATAAGGGTTAACTACGCTTGTTAATATGCAATAAAAATTAAAAAAATGTTTTTGACCACACGATAAAAACATATGGTTCTCTTTTACTGAAGTAACTACACCTTGTAATCAATTGACAGCTGCTTGTGTAATTTACAAGACAATTTATTTTTTTTGCTGCTTTTTGCTATATTAAATAAATAAATTAATAACTATACATACAGATATAGATAATAGTTTCTATTAAAAATGACAGAGTTTTTAGTTGAGAATAATGCTTGTGGTCAAAATTTATTACGTATTGTTTCCATGGGCAATTCAATAGTTGCTGAAATTCTACGTTTAAAAGATTACATTCCAGATATATTTCGGTCTGTTTTTTATTTAATAAAAAATAAATTATACCTTACATTTATATAATTTAACTTTTCTAAGCTTGGATAGCAAAGCCGACCAGCAAAAATATGGCGAAGTTATTATGGACTTTAGTTATTTAAAAATTGCTGAAGCTCAAGAATTAAAAATTGAACAAAATCCTGCGCTGCAAGAATTGGACGATGAAATACGTGAAAATTATTTGGATTTGCTAAGCCGTTTCTATTTAGCTTTTGAAAGCACACATCAGTATGCGTCAGACTTGCAACAATTTATTGATGAACTTAATCGTGGGTATTACATACAGCAGACGTTAGAAACAGTATTACAAGATGAAGAAGGCAAACAGTTGATGGTAATAAAATTTGTGTCAAAAGAATTTCTGCACTTATCAAAGTGTGTTTTTCTCTTGCAGTGTGAATCCCTATACATTTTTGGTGTTATACTGTTTATTATAGATTTTCACATCCATGGCATAATAAGAGAACGTCTTTTAATTTCGTACTATCGCTACAGTGGTTCAAAATCTCATAGCGATAGTAATATCGACGATGTATGTATGCTTTTGCGATCAACTGGCTTTACGGCTCATAAACCAAATAACGTTACTGTAACTAAATCTCCGAAGTATGCAGTTAATTATCCAGAATCCTACTTTTCACGTTTTAAATTTGATCAAAATTTTATAGATATGGTTATAGGACGTTTGAGGTGTGATGATGTTTACAATCAATTAAGTATTTATCCACATCCTGATCATCGTTCAACAGCTTTGTCCACTCAGGCAGCGATGTTGTATGTTTGTTTATTTTTTTCGCCGAAAATTCTTCACTCGCGAATTGCTCAAATGCGGGAAATAGTAGATAAGTTTTTTTCGGACAATTGGATTATATCAATATATATGGGTATAACAGTTAATTTAGTGGATACATGGGAACAGTTTAAGGCTGCTAAAGCGGCATTGACACCTGTGGTCGAAACTGATTCTATTAAAGGATTTTGTCTTTTGCATAGAGAAAAAATTGAAAAGATTTTAAAACAATCCAATGAAATTTTAAGAGACGGTATTTTAACAGACTATTTTGTTCTCCAAAACATTACTAAGATTATAAATCTTATACGTCAATGTAACGTGACCCTGCGTTGGTATTTAACTCATGCTTCGCATACAATTTATGAGATTTGCAAAAGTTCAACTACTCAAAAAGTTGACCAAGTAATAAAATTGGTGCGCACAGAACTAAAATATAATGAAAATGAATTATTTGAATTATTGCTTAATTGTTCGCAATTGGAATTAGTGGTAAAGGAGATATTGCGCACTCTAATGAAGGAAAAAGGTCAAAGATGGAATGATTTTAAAAAGGAAGCCTTAGATCGTGTTAATGAACTCAGTGAAGCATTTTCTGGTTTACGGCCTTTATCGAAAATTGAAACTAATCCTCAATTGAAATTATGGTTCACAGAAATTGCTCAAGAAATAATAAAATTAAACAATGAAAATGTCAACCTATCGGGACGTACTTTAATACAGCTTATACAAGCTTTAGATGAAGTGCAAGAATTTCATAATCTTCAATCAAATATGCAAGTCAAACAGTATCTGTTGGAGACAAGAGAATATTTGACAAGAATGACACAGGTAAATATGAAAGTAAGCCGTGAAATAATTTACTTTTCCTTTTATTTACTTTTTTATGGCAGTTAATCAACGTTAAGGAAAATATACTCATTAGTATTCAGCTAATTAGTGACCTTAGCTATGCCTGGCATTTAATAGATCGTGATTTTACTTCCATTATGCAAGATTCAATTAAAAAACAGCCAAAGTCTGTAATACGCTTAAGGGCAGCGTTTCTGAAATTAGCTAGTGCTTTGGAGATTCCTCTAATGCGTATTAACCAAGCAAAGTCTGAAGATCTAATTTCAGTATCTAATTACTACAGTACGGAATTGGCTAATTATATGCGCAAAGTGTTACAAATAATACCCGAGACCATGTTTAATCGTATGGCACGAATTATACAATTGCAAACGGATGTTATAAAAGAAATACCTACACGCTTGGAAAAGGATAAATTGAAAGACTATTCACAATTTGAAGATCGCTATACAGTAGCTAAACTAACACATTCCATTTCTGTGTTTACCGAAGGCATTTTAATGATGGAGAAAACATTAGTGGGCGTTATAGAATTAGATCCCAAGCAATTGTTAGAAGATGGCATACGTAAGGAATTGGTAAAACATTTAGCTAATGCTTTAAACGTTGGCTTAATATTTTTGCCAAATAATAAGCAGAAAAATACTACATTAGAGTTGGAAACAAAATTAGCTCAAATGGCCAAAACTATGGATGGTTATCGTAGGTCCTTCGAATACATACAAGATTATCTGAATGTACATGGCTTGAAGATATTGCAACAAGAATTAACGCGAGTTATTAACTATAATGTGGAAAAGGAATGTAATACATTTTTGCGTAATAAAGTACAAGATTGGCAGAGCCAGTATCAATCTTTAACAATACCCATTCCAACATTTACACCTTTGCAAGGAGACTCTTCCAAATCAAATAATTTCATAGGGCGTTTAGCATATGAAATTTTACAATGTACTGATCCTCAAAATACTATATATTTAGATCTTAAAGCGGCCTGGTTTGAAAAGAAAACACCTCATAAAGAAGTTTTAGATTCAAGTTTCTTTTATAAAGTGCGTGAGGCTATAGGACCCGCTGGTTTAGTGGGATTAGATCGGCTCTACACTTATATGCTTGTAGCTGACTTAAAAAGGAATTTGGATAAATTACAACGAAATATTGATAATGATAAAATGTGGTCTACCACTTTGACTAATCTCACAACGGATCTGGAGTCGAAACAATTTACAACTTCAAATTTAGCTTATCCTTTAAAATTTTATTCCTCTTATCATCAGCAATGGCTTAAAGTTTGGCCAACTATGATCGATTGGATCATGGGTTTGGGCCATAAACAAATTCTAAGACAGCAAATAGCTTTTGAACTTAATCGTAGTAGTAAAGTTAATGCGCAAAATTTGGAATCAGCTTTGGAGACATTTAATAGGTATTTACGTTTGAAACTTTATGTAAACACATAAACCCACTTCGTTATTATAAATTGCCATATGGCAATTTTATAAAGTTTTATATAAAAAAATATTTTCTAGTTTGTCATACTAAAACATATTTTTTAATGAACTATTTTAAATTAATTATATACGTTCATATATCTCTACTTATTTTCTTTCAGATCTCTTTTGATTGAATTGGAGAATAAAAAAACCCAAGAAAAATTAAAAGACACCACACTTTTAATCGACATTAAAGACTATTTATTGTATACGGGTTCGTATGAACCTTTGGAACAAGTATTTGTATTATGCAAAAATTCTCACAATGTAGCTTTATTCTTTTTTCTATTAATAATTGCTCACATAACAAGACTACAATTTTCACTCCAAGCAGTAACTGTTATAGCGAAAAATACCAAAGATCATATAGATGGGACACCATTTTTAGTCGGCCTTATAACTATACTGCAGCAATATCATAAAAATGTCAAAATAATGTTACTCTCATATCTCTGTCAGTATGTTAAATTGTTGGTGGAATCAAATCTAAGGTGAGTTCAAGAATGCATGTGTAATTAGTATAGATATATTTGATTAAGAGAAAAATATTAAATCAATATGTATATAGTGCCAAACACGAGTTATGTCCAGAAGCCGTAACTACTTTACTTTTTTTGGAAATATTTGTACGTAAAACCAAACTACCACGTAGCTATTTATCACAACGTTTGCCAGCTTTAATTTTAAATCAATATGAATATTTAGGTTCAAAAGTGTAACTTTTTATTAAATAAAGTCAATATTTTTAAACAAAAATGCATTATATTGATAGATAATTTCATCATGGTAATTAAGAAACAAAAAGAAAAAAATAAATTTGAATTTTACACATTACATTTAATATATTTCTTTAAAAATAAGGTAGTACTTATTACTGGTTTAATTGGCAGATGAGATGATATGTAGTCGAAATTTTATGTAATAACAGTGGGAGCATTGCGGCCAGTGAATTTTGGTAGTTGTGAAATTTCCAGAGCAATATCTATCAAGGGCTTTAACATAACACTTGCTTTTCCCAAAACATTGTCTTTCTCATAGGAATCAATGTAAAGGCTAATGTGAATTTGAAAACAAAAAAAAGTTAAGTGAAATAAAAATCATTTTATATTTAATTTAAACTAACCGTACTGTGGCACCAGAGCTGCCAGTACCACTTAAACGCATTACAATACGGCTGCCATCGTCAAAAACTATACGCAAGCCCTGTTTAGTAGCAACAGACTTGTCGACGGGATCGGTATATGTGAAATTATCAGCCACCTTCACTTTATAGCTTTTACCACCACTTGAAAATTCTTTGCCTGTGAAGGAACCGTCTGTGATAGTTTTTTCCATAACAGCCATCATTTGGTTACAGGGCTCCAATTCACATTCCTCGTAGTCGTAGCGTGTAAAATAGTTGCGACCATAAATAGACCAGTGATTTTTCAAAATATCTTCAATACCCTTGCCAGTATGTTGCATAATTGACAACCAGGCTAAAACAGCCCAGATTCCATCCTTTTCACGAATATGATTAGAACCTGTGCCAAAGCTTTCTTCACCACACAAACACAAGCGGCCTGCATCCATTAAATTTCCAAAATATTTCCAACCTGTAGGAACTTCAAATATTTCTTTACCAAGCTTTTTGCCTACTAAATCAACGGCAGAAGCAGTGGGCATACTTCTAGCAAAGCCCTGAATACCATTCTTTTGAAAGTAAGGTATACATTCTAAATAGTGAGATATAACTGCCAATGAATCGCTGGGTGTAACAAAGAAAGCCTTATGGCCAATTATCATATTACGATCCTAGTAAAATAAATGAAAATTATTAATTTGACACAACACTGAAGAAAATAGAGAAAACTTACACCATCACCATCAAAAGCTGCTCCAATATCGTAATCTCCATTGGCTACAGATTGCACTAAATCCTTGGCGTAAGTTAAATTAGGATCTGGGTGTAAACCTCCAAAATCTGGCAAGGGTGTAGTATGAACAACACAGTCTTCTGAAGCTCCCAAGCAATTCAAAAAAATTTCACGTACATAAGAACCAGTAACGCCATTCAATGAATCAATACGCATTTTTAAAGGCTTGCCAGTTGTCTTGCCACTCACATAGTCACGTAATTTCGCGAAATCAAATATTTCTTTCATATGATTAACATAATTTGCTACTGAATCAATAACTTCAACAATAAATGATTGATTGTTAATAGCAAATGTGTTGGTGCCAACTTTACTAATGTCCACTTGTAAACCTTTAACGATTTTATAGGATTTAATTCCCATGGACAGTTCATAGATTTTGTTGGTGAAAGCATCAGGAGCAGGACCGCCATTTTCACAATTGAACTTTATTCCAAAATCATTTTCAGGACCACCAGGATTATGAGAAGCGGTTAAAACAATGCCACCTAAAAAAAAGATTCGAGACAAGTAAGATGTAACTGAAAAAATATTTTAACCGGCTTTGTTTTGTATATAGGAAAAAATTTTTTTTTATTATTTTTAACTAACTGTCAGACTTTAATGACATGCTACTGTAAAACTAATTGATTTAGTCTTAGCAAAAAACGTACTGGAGGTTACAGCTGTTGCCGAGATCTTAATATGTAATACAAATTTCTGCTTAATAGTTCCTATTGGTTCACATGCTGCCCGATTTGCATTAGGAACATGCTCAAGACAGATTTTATGTATGTATTAGTATTTATATAATTCATATGAATGAGAAAATAATAGGTATCAGCAGTTTTACAAAATAAGAACTCTTTCAAATTAGCCTTTAAATATGTAATAAACATGCAATTATAGCCTGATAGAAATGCAAACAAAGGTATTCATTTTTTGTAAAAATACTGATAAGATTAGGAAGTGTAATTGAAAAATCCTATTTAATCTTTTTCAAGTTCAATAGTATATGCATATAAAATAGTTATGACAAATACTTACCTAAAGCCTTGTTATGACGTATCAAACTGGAAACGGCAGGTGTGGAAAGAATACCATTTTGACCCACCATTAATTTAGATACCTTTAACAAAAAAAATATATAATATCGCAAATGTTTATAAACTTTCAAGAAAAATCTTACTCCATTAGCAGCACACATTCGTATAATAATTTCAGCAGCTTCTTTACAATAGAAACGTCCATCACCACCAACTACCAGAGTGGAGCCTTTCAGAGCTTCGCCATTGGCGTCCAAAATACATTGCACAAAGTTTTCAGTGTAGTTGGTTTGAGTAAACACTTTGACCTTTTTATATTATGTATATTAATTAAAGTAAATGTTAGTTTGATTTTTTAATGTACTTGTACTAAAACATATCTCCAAATACACATTTTTAAATTTCTGTAAAAGCCAAATAGTTATTTCTTCTGTATTCTATGTCTCTATTAATATTATATGGTCTCTAAGAGAGAAGCTTTCGAGCTAAATGCATAATCATTATGCATAACTTTCAAAAGGTCAAGTATTAAAATATGCCCTGATGATTTGTAAGTTACTCATATCCTTTAATTTGTTCTTATTTACAAGTGATAGTTTTCAAAAAGAAAAAAAAATTAGAAGTTATTACAATTATATCGCCTAATCAATATTTATATCTAAGTTTCGATGAATTTAGGATTTTTTTTATAAGGCTCAATACTTTTAAAGGATTTTTATAAATAGTTACCGTAAAATGAGATTATAAAGAAAATCTGTCGGTTTGATGTTGAACCTATTAATAGTTTTGTTTATGTTCTGTTTCACTTTTGATATTAATTTCGTCCTTATAAAGCAACCAATATAGTAATTGTACAAACATACATATGGATGTATATATCAAAAAAAATTTCATATTTTAGAAAATTTTCTAAAATGTTAGAAAAAACTAACCTTTTTGCGTAATCCACTTGTACCAGGTTTTTGTCCCTCATACACTTTAGTTGAAACAGACTCTGCATTTAAAGACATTTTGAGTAGATATTTGGAAAAGCTGACAACTTTAATTGAAACTTTTTGAAGTAAAACTCATCTAAAATTAAGGATCTACTTTTGTATTCCTTGTAGCGCACTCAACTATTGTGTCTGCAGTAAGTGCTGATTTTACTACTTTTAAGAAAATATGTGATTTTAGTTATTCTACGTTATCACATCCCCAGATGTTTTATCATCAATGTCGACTAAAGGTCATTCAGTTTGCAAATAGACTATACAGAAAAACATTAAATATATAAACAACCTTACTCCATACCGGTATCCATTAAGAAGTGCTAGTTCCTGTTCGGAAAGACTTTATGGTTAATATTTCATGAAAAATAGTTCTTTTCCTATTTCTCTTGTTGGCACAATTCAATTTTCTCTTCATTATTTTGCTTCAAAAAACTACAGAAATAATTTGTTAAATAAAACAAAAATGTAGCTCAGCTGCTTGCAGAGTTGCTGTTAGGAAGCATTGAGGATGCAGAGTTGCTCTACATGTATCATTTTAACTAGGGATTTCAATTAAAATTAAAATTGCTGCAGAATTCCAAATTTGTTAATATTTATTACCTTTGTATTGATTAATTATTTTCTCTATTAACACTTTACTGAAATTTAACGAATATATTCTAAAATTATTTATTTGTTAAGAAAAAAACTAAATTTCATTTAGTTTTTTGAAACCACTTTCCTGGTGTTTTAAATACTCCTTGCGGCAATCCATTTCATCAGCAGGACGATTATAAGGTAACCAGACGGGTTCGCCCACAAAGTAACGTTTCGCTTTAATATAATTCTGTAAAATAAAATGTACGTATTTACAAATTTATAAAATAATAAGTGTACGAGTATGTACTAACATTAGTATCTAAAGTAAACCGATGATAAATCCCAGCTGGTATTATAATCAAATCTCCTTTGATTACAGCAATACGTATCCAATTTTCTTCATTGCTGTTGACAAAATTAAAAAAAATTATTTTATATAATATGTATATATATTTTAGTAGTTAAAAAAAATTTACGTACTCTCTAACATCAAAATATCCTGATCCATCTAAAACCAAACGTATTTCTTCATCCGTATGCAAGTGTTCCGTAAAGAAAGATTTTAATTTATGCTTATAATCAGCCAAACATTTTTCGGAACATATTATTTCATCTTCATAGCTATAACTTCGTTCTTTTCTCAAGTCTTGTAAAACATTATCATTTTGATAATTATCAACATTAATCTGAAATTATAATTGGAAAAATTAATAAAAAAAATTGTAAAACCGGAATAAAAGTTTACAATAACGTACAACGATATTTGAGATTTAAAAAAGTAGTGAATTTTAATCCATTTTGTTAGAAAATAAGACATAATTTTTACTAATGTATACAGGAAGATAGGAGAACGAGAAATATATCAAATTTTCTTGTTTCCAATACCACAATTGTCAAACAAACTTTATGTGCCTTTTAGGTATACCCTCATAAAAACTTGTACATAAACAGAAAAAAAATAGAAGTGCATTCAATTTATTAAATGAAATCATGTTTTAAACTTACGTACCAGAAAATGCTCCACGCCAGTTTTTGTAAACAATTCTTTTAAATTAATAAGCACTGGTGGATTGCGGTGATGTTCCAGACGTTGATCGGTGGATTCATTATCCATTAACCAAGCTTTAACCATTTTAAACAATTCCAAATTTACGACTAATTTATACGCAAAATAAATTGGGATGCAGTCAGTTGTTCAAACACTTACTAAATAATTGATAACCTTTCTCAACTACTCAGTGGTGGTAATTTTAGTTATTTAGTACCAAATTTAGCGATTTCTTGCTAGATCAATGTAAATAGATGGAACTTTTTTAAAATTGGAGGTGCATAGTAGTACACATTCTTTTTAGCCTGGCTCTTAATACATTTTTCATTATATTTTTTTTAAAGTCAACTCCAGGTGGAGTCTACTTTTAAAATATCCAACTGTTTGTTATTAAAAATAGATTCTTCTGTATACAGAATATAAATTTTTAACACTTTTTTTGAGGCCAAAAAATTAATATATAATACAAAATTAACGTTAGGTATATTTCCCTTTCATTGTTTTTAATGACTTCTGTACAGTGTACATAAAGATTTGAATATTTAATGTACAGTAAGCTATATGGCAATGTAACGGAAAGCTGAATACACATTGAAAGTTACATTACTTTTTAAATTAAATAAATACATTCATTAAAATGAAGTCTCATGCGAACGGGAGTGGAAACTTAGCGCCTGTTTCAATACAATTATACAAAAGTAGCTTTCGTTCGAATTTAGCTGAATAGGCAATTAAAATTGAAAACAAAATAACTCGCAATTGTTTTTTTTTTAAGTTTTTATTATTTTTAATAATTCTTTTTATAAACTTAAGACTTAAAATTAAAAATATTTTGTGTTCTTCAATTGTTTTTTTTTTAATCTTTAGGATTTTCTTGTAGTTATATGCTTTGTTGTTGTTAATACAATCTCATTCTTTGTTTGTAACTCGAAAGTTGTGTTTATTTATTTGGTTTTTAAATTTTATTAATAATGGGCATTAATAAATAATGTTTGTAACTTAAGAATTTGGTGGCTAATAATGTTCTCTCTATTTCTTTTACAATCAAGATGTTTTTAATGTGCTTTCCAAAAAAGAGCTCTTTGTAGTAGATGTAAAGCAAAATGAAACACAAAATATTAAAATTAGGAAAAAATAACATTTGATTCAAAAGAAAAATGCCAAGAAACGCACAATCATTAATTTTAAAGACAATTAGAGATATACAAAAGTGAAGAAAATTAGAAGAGAACATTATAGTAAGTGGGTTGATGTAAAAATGTCTACCGAACGCTTATCAAGCGGCTGCAATGATGTATGGTCAAACCGCAAGCTCTATTGTTGTTGGTATAAATTGTAGACATGTAATCCTTACATGCTTTTTTCGATCTTGATGAGCTCAGCAATACCATCATACATTTCCTTGACAGCTTGGAATTCGGTGAGACCCATACGGCGCTTGTTGGAGATGTCGTAAATACCACCTTCGGCTTCAGTGTGTTCACCGCGGGTACCACGGACTTGTAAATTGTATTTTCCGGCAATTTCTTCCAATTTAGCCTTGTTGGACGCCAATTTGGGTACCTTAATATGTACGGATGCACGGATGGTGGTGCCCAAGTTGGTAGGACAGAAGGTCAAGAAGCCCAAGCGGTCGTCGTGGCTGAAGGGAATGCGCTTTTCAATGTCATTGACGGCGGTTACTAAGCGACGGTAAACTTCACCTAAATCACCTCCCATTTGCATGGAGATAATGCGCAAATGATCTTCCTCATTGCACCAAACCAAAAAGGTTTTGTTGTCGTTGTGGTAAATACCACGACCAGATGGCCAGTATCTGCAGGCGTTAGCAGCTTGCAGGAAACGATCACCTTCCTTGAACAAGAAGTGGTCATCAATCAATTGCTGTTGAACAGCCTTTTCCATGCCAGTCAATGGGTAGAATTTACCCTTCAATTCACCTTCCAAACCAGACAAGGTGGTGGAAACCTTTTGTTCCATTTCCTTGTATTGGGCTTCAGTCAAACAAGGGTTGAAGGGGTAGCCTTGCATTGAGCGTCCGCAACGGACACGGGTTGAAATGACGAATTCATTGTTAGGGTCCAAGTTAGCAAATACAGATACATCACCAAAATCTCTGGCGGGGTGCTTGTCGGTCTTTTTAAATCCACCGTGGTAGTCTTCAATAATGGGATCAAAAAGATCGGCGAATACTGTATAAGCTTCAGCATCTGGAGCATAAATACCAACACCAGAGTCATGGTTTTCCAAACCAGATTGAATGCAATCCAACAAAGTGGATCCGAAGGTTGGAGTTTTTTTGTTCTTAAGATTATCGAAAACTTCTTTAGTCAAGTACTTTTTCAACAAAGACTTGGAGTCAGAGGCAGCCAATTTAGCGAAGCCTTCTTCCAATTTAGCGATAACAGCAGCATCAACCATGGTGTCTTGTTTTCTGCAATAGAAGAAAAAAATAAGAGAAAAATTAATTTATGTAAATAAATAAAGTATGTATGTAATACATTGTTCATACATATATGTATTGCTATATATAAACTTATGTACATATATATGGGTGGTATATATGTATGTATGTAAATATGAACACCATATTTTATTATAGAAATTTGAGCTTACAATATGTTGGTTTCACACCATTTGTCCCAAAATCTTCTAAAACTTGGTTTTATTTTAGGTTGTACTAATTTATGTTGCGTTAAATGACAAAATCTTAATAGGAAACGCATTTTGGTTTGTCACAAATAATTTTCTTTAAACTTGAAATAAAATTACGAATTTTTCAAATTAAATATATGTACGTTGTAGTTTTCATATTTCTTTTAGAATAATTTTATTGAACAAGTTTTTTGAAAATGTAAAAATAGTTATTTTGATAAAGGTAAGGGAGGCGTTGGCTTCATAATTTTCCCGCTTTTTCAGAGTTTAAATGCATAATTTTTTTAAAGTTCTCTCCACATATGTATGGAAAAAACCGGATAATTATCTATTTTTTTTTGTTGTGGGCTAAAGAATTTCACAATTTCGGTTTCCTTGATTTCCTTCAAAAAGGGTGTTTTTTTTTGATATGTTAAAGAACAAACTCTCTCTAATAATAATTAAAAAAGAGCCGGACACGTGACATGCGCTTTTGAAAGGAGTGCCGTTATTATATTGTATATTGTAACATAAGCTCTCAACATGCATATATGCTTACATACACCCACATACATAAAATTCAATAAGTATATAGTCCAAAAATATGTAGTATGTATAATTGGTATATAAAACATTCAAATGCCGGTATGAGTAGAAATTAACTCCACTTTAGCTTGTGTTTATGTGTGTACCATTTTATTTTTGCAAGGGTGAAGATTTTCCCTAATCAACGGCGACTGTTGCTTTTAAAAATGCGAATGTTTGACTTTTTATGCATTTTTAACACGCGATTTACAAAATTGGTGGTGGCTGGTGGCAGGCTGGCCACAGTCATACCCTTGTACATACAAAGCTACATACAGCATGCACATTGTTTTTAATTTCTCCTCCCGTCTTTTGTGGAATTTGACCGGAGTCCTCCGCCCTCCCTCTACTGTTTCTATTGCTTTCTATTAAATGACGTCAACTTTTACTTGAAAAAAAAAATTATAAATATTGCTTTTCGTGCTTTAAAAAGAGCAAACTTTTTTGTGCATTAGAGCAGTTTAAATATCTGTAAGCAGGCTAAAAAGAGGGTGCTTGTCATTTTAAGGTGTATACCTTAGTTAGCAATAAGATAAGACTAGACGACAATTAAGATAAGTACTAGTGATATACCAGTAAAGTGCAAGAATAATTAAAAACCTAGTTTCAGTCACTAAGTTTATAAAATTATTTTTTATCCCGTAATTGTTAGGAATAAAACAAGGTTTAATTGGAAGTTACAATCATGCATAGAAAAATGAGGTCTTCATACTTTCATTGAATTCTTTGTGTTTTTGGTGTGCCTGGCATCATAAAAATGTTGACAATGACAACGATGATGAAGATAGTTAAACAAGATTACAGTATACTATGACTGTATGACATGCTTCTTAATATAAAAAAGTACTTCAACAAATTAAGTGGTCTTATTTTAATAAAGAAATAATAAAAAAGTGAGTTATAGAGAAAAGTATAAACGTTATGTTTAAAAAAATGTCAATAAAAATATTATTTAAAATTAAAGTACCTAATTATGGGATATTTTTTAAAAGAAATTCACAAATTAAATCTCAAGATTTGATACTTGTATTTATTAGGCTCATTTCCGCTGTGGTTGAAATGAGAATACATACGATACCCGTACATGCATGCATACGAGTACAACATAATATGTAAATGATTTCTTTAAGAAATTAAAAAATTCTCTAATTTGTAAGAGATAAATTTCAGCTTCATACATAACAATTAGCATTAATTCTCGAAAACGTTTCTTTCTTTGTAGTACTGTGTGCTCTTTCATTGCAACACAATCATACATATATGTTGGGACCAAGAAATCAATAAAATGTCTTGAGACAATATGTTTTCCAGAAAGGCATATACGAGTAAATTAAAACTTGCAACAATCTTTTTTTTAGAAATATGATTATCTTGCTATAAAGGAGCGATATATACTCGTATGTATGTACCTATAAATGTGCATAATAAAATTTTAAATATCTTCATTGTTTGAATCAAATATTTAAAAAACATCACAGTTTAGAAGATATTAATTTTTTGTTGCACATATGTATTTTTGTTGCACATATGTATGTGTACATACAACAGTATACTCAAACATGTGACTTTTTAAGTTTTTTTATGATCTTAATATAATTTAAGAATTGTTTATTTAATTTTTTTTCAGATAAGTTTTACTCAAGTGTTTGAAAACTACAGCAGTTTTTGAATATAATAAATATTGCATACATAAGTATCTGGTTATTTCTGTACCAGCGAACGATTGTTTCAATTGTACGACAGAAACTATAGTTCGGTTGTACGGAAATAGGGCCTATGTATTTAATTAAAAAAAAAATAGATAAGACTTAGTAGCAGACAATTCGGTACAGTTTTTTATTTCGAATTAGTATACATATTTAAATTTTTCTGTAGCAAGTCTTTCGTACTCGATGATATTTTTCTTTTTGTTTTCATATGGTGGAATTCAAAAGAATTTAAATAAAAACTTTAATAGTTTTGTATTTCAAAACAATTTCTAAATCTAGTTTACACACAAAAAGTAGGTTTGTCTATCAGTTCAGATATAAATTATTTCAAAGGTTCATTTACAGAACTGCAGAATTTATATACATAGTTTTAGCAAGCTAAGTTTGTAGGTTGATATGCAGCAAAAATGTACTAAAACCATAAAATTCTTTTTAGGTTTTTATTTTTAAATAATTAAAGTACATAATCGCTATCGAGTTATGTTTCGCTTTATAAAAATAACTTTTTAAAAAGAAGAAAAATCCACTGGTCAATTAAATATTTTTGTGCAGTTCATTTTACAGGAAAAGAAAATAATTTTTTTTTGAAAATAGTTCAATTAAAATCAAAAATAAGATAAATTAAAAAAAAGTAAGAATTAATTAAAGAATTGGTGAAAGAATTTAATAATAAAAAATAAAAAAAAAAAAAAAAAAATCCCTTATTATTTTTATAATATGAGTATAAGATATACTCGTAAGATGATAATCTAAAACCTATCCATTAGAAACACAATTTTAAAATAAAATTTTTTTGCTTTAAAAAGACAAAAAAAAAACATCACACAACCTTTAATTTTCAAAAAGCCAAATAAATAAATTGTTGTTGCATGTTTGTACATGAGCACACACATACATATGTAGGTATGTGTGTGTCTGCTGTATCTGTTAAGTGCAAAAAAAAATACACACCCTTCTGCATTAGCCGTAGCATCACCGTTAGCTTCGGTAGTGGTGGCGGCAGATGCTTTGTCACCATCAGCGGTATTTTCAGTGGCATTAGCGGCGTTACCATCACCGTCAACTACCTTGTCCTTTTTATCCTTGGATGCGCAACCGCCCATTTTGAATGAGTTGTGTGCGTGTGTAGGATGTGTATGTGGGAGTGTGTACGATTTAATTAAGATGCAGAGGTAAAAAGTTTAAAGATTTTTTTAATACGATTTTCGTTTTTGTTTGTTAATTTTTGTTATAAAAATTTGGCGATTTTGGTCACAAAAGTTGCAGTACGTATTTTTCTTTTCAATATTTAAAAATATAGATTTCTAAAAGTTTTTTTTATTTTCGTCTGTTTCAATTTTCTTATGTTTAATTTGTGTCTACTACTTTAAGCTTAAATTTATTAGCAGGTAAAAAAATTAAATCACACTTTTTTTTGTTTCCTTTTTATATATTTATAATATAGATAGATACATACATAAAATGTATGTTTATAACTTATATTAGCGGAATGTTTGATTTATATTTGTTGAGATTGCTTGAGTTGAGTAGAAAAGTTTTTTTTTTACTTCAATAGGGCGCTGTCTTGGAAATATGTGTTATTTTTGAAATACTTTTATTTAAAGGAGAGCTTTTAAAAGTGGTGGGTTGTATGAAATTGTTCTTTTTTATCTATTCTAGAATATGTAAAAAAATTATTTATGCAAAATCTATTTTATTATATGTATATATTCACAATACTTTTAATATTTTTTTTTTTATTTTTTTTTGTTGTATTAATTTACAGTTTCGTTGGTTTTCTTTATAAGGACGTTATAATTTATGATTCTAGTTTATTTCATGATGAAAAATATTCACAACTGTTCTCTCCGTATTCTTCTACGATTTGATTTTTGGTTTGTTTGATTTGTGCAACTGTTTTGATTTAAACTAAATTTTTATTGTTTTTCTTTTTTTATTTTACTTTGTGCGTTGGGTTTCTATATTATATCATATTATACTTTTTCCACAAATTAAAAGTATTTTTTATATTATAATTTATTTTATTTGAATTGTTACTAAGAAATTTTCAAAAAAAAATTTTCTTCGTTTGCTTGCTTTGCCGCGCCCAAAAGTATACTATATACTATACAAAAAATTGGTTTTTTTTTAATATAATTTTTGCTGCTATAACTGCTTCGTCTCTTGTTCTCCTTGTGTTTCAAATATTTTGAATTCTTTTTTTATTTTTTTTTAGCAAGCGCGCGTTTTGCCGACAACAAACGAACACTCTCGGAAATTTATAAGGAACTAAATTTCCAAGTCCTGTCGATTCTAGTGTTAAGCTGTTAAAGTCTCGTTGGAAATTAAAATTTATTTTGTATATACAAGCACGTATAACGGACTAGAGTAACACAAATGGTGGTGGGCACATTTATATGAAAGCATAACTTTGTATGTGTTCAACACAAACAGCCGGCACACTTCTAGCGCAAGAGTAATATTTAATTGTATGCTCAATAAAATAATGCTTGTATGTACTTGAAAATTATACATTTTTATTTAACGTACGTGTGTGCTACAAGAGAAATAGGTACTCCTTAATATTTGCCAGAGTCGGGAACTTTAATATGTACCTATATTTAAATTTTTTTTTTTATTCAGCCTATAATAAAAATTGCACAAATATCCATCTACTAGAAACATTAAATAAGAAAATAATAGATTTGATTACATTATTAACTACTAATGTACATATTAATTAAAAAAAAAAAACTTTCTAACGCTTATTTCTTTTATATATAGGTATTTTCAAGATAATGTTTTGAAACATATTCGTTCATCTAAGTACCAATACAAAATTTTAAAATTTCCTTCCTTGGAATTTAAATAGCTAAATTTGCTGTTATTTTATTTGAGTGTAGGTGTGTGAGTGTGTATATGTAGTGCGTGATATGCATGGCTTGAAATGTTTATTAAACAATTGGAGAGCCAAAACTAAGTCTCATAGACTAGGGTTGTTTTACATTTAAAAAGAGGCATGAGAGATTAAACCGAACATTTTTATTCCTATACGGGTTAAAAAAAATATGATTGTAGGCAAATTCACACAGTAGTCATAGTCATGTTTAAAAAAAAAAACAACACGAATGTGTGATATTTCAAATTTGAGTCTATTTCTGTTTGAATAACAAAAAAAATTTTTTTTTTTCAAATTATCATAACATAATATGATTAAGACTTGATGACTGATGCGGCACTACTGTGAATCTCCCCATTGTTTCTTTAAAAATTATTAATTGAATGCAGTAGTTTCAATATGGATTTTTTTTATAACCCTGGAGGTTTATGTATCGAGCAGCTACCAGCATTCTTATATTAATATGTTAGAATAGTGAGTTTCCTCACTAATTTTTTCTATTAATTGAATTATTTTTGCAGCAATCTCTAGTGCAGTAAGATTTATTTCATTAAGCTATTCACATACATACATTCACACACGTGTATGCATAGATGTAAGTATATCATATGTGGGTTATTTGTTCAATTTTCCTCTTTAAATTAAGTCCCTGCTCTTTTGAGCTGCATACCAATTCTCAACTTGCAAAAGTGCACTTAAACGTTAGTTGCTAAACTCATTACTAAAATCTGCTCTCTTAAGAATCTAGATTGAGCATATGCTTCCATAAAAATAGGTATATGTAATACTGACAATATTTTAAAGTCTAATTAGAGAAATTATTCACAAGTAGGCTTAATTTTTTTTCAAATATTTTAGGTAATTGTGCTTAAGTTAAATTTGTATTTGCAAATTAATATTTGAATTAAAGTAAAATCTTAAATTTTTTGAGTGTAATTTAAAACAAATTTTAAAACATCCGTTGAGCAGGATATATCACTAAGGAAGATATAAACTGTTATTAACACAACTGTGCGTATCTAACACAAATAAAAACCTCATTTCAATATTAAGTGTGAATAATATTGTAAAATAAGGGGATATTAAAAGTGACTTTCAATTGCACCAAAATTATTTAGAGTTAAAATATACTCTCCATGCGCACGTGTGTCAAACTAGACATCAGCAAAAGAGAGAAGGACAAACTAACTAACACTTTTAAACAAAAATTTTAAATGTACTTGCATGCCTGCACTAGAAGAAATTTAAATAAAATTCATAATATAAAACTAATTTAAATTTGAATTTTCTTAACGTTTGTACTTGTGTATTGCAAAAATAAACTGAAAAAGTTTGGCGCTTGCCCATTACAGATACCGACCACTGGCCTATGGCACTAACAGGCTTAATTTCTTACCCCTCCTAGCAACACATAACATGTGTGAAATCTACTTATGTGGGTATAATATTTACATCATTCTTCTACTTTAACCATTGCCCAGGTGTCTGTTATTATTATTGAGTTATAACTACACATCACAGCATGAAGAGAAGCACGCTCCTTAACACAAAATAAATTATTTATAAAGCCGTATGTAACCTCTTCAGTGCTTTGAACTACCCATGCCTTCTTAATTCGTTGTAGGTACAGCTTGTTGCCTTTATTTTATTTTTTTTTTAACGAGAGAACATAGAAAAATAAACAGAACCATTTTTATATGTAAGTCAAGTGATTTTTTTTATATGGGTGCATTTTATACAGGATAGAGACTGTTTAACACTTAAATGCCTTTCTTGGCTTTTTTTATTTGAATTTTCTTTTGTGTTTCTGTTTCAATCTTGGTCATGTGATTTACTTATACTAATTTAAGCATATGTGCCCTCATTGGAAAGCCTCAAAACCACCATTTTAAACTTTTGTTTAAGTGAGTGGTTGTGTGGTACCCTGTGGGCTGTGTATTCAATTCAACAGCTTCTGTTTTTTTTTTCTCACAAAAACTTCTTGCAAGCTATCAGAAAACATGTGTAGAAAAATATGTACATACATATGTGTACATGCAACATACATATGTATTTCGGAAATTCTTTACTGAGTCAAGTACTGTATAAGTATTAGAAAATGATGGAATTTTGTAAACACACTTGAAATGTCTAATATTCAAGTGGTGGGAAAGGAAAATCCATGTTATAAGAAACATTAAAGGCAATTGTAGCAAACACAGAGCTATTTGTTGGCCTTTTTCTATTTTAAACACATTTTACCCTAGTGTTACAGAAAATTATGCATTCGTATCAGAGATTTAATAATAAAAATCCCTACATTAAAATTTAAAAAATAGTATACCTAGTGTACATATAGTGGATAGGATGATGATGATCTGTTAACAAAACATTATTATTTTTTTGATTGATAGTTTTGTACTTTTAATTTAAAAATCATATTTTTTAAGTTACGATTTTGTTGCAGCATGTACATATAAGTGGCTAGCTACTCTCAGGCATAAACATAAATTATGTATTTGAAAATTTTTAAGAACTGTCACAATTAGCACATAATAGGGTGAGAATTATTTTAATGGATAATAGAACTTGAAAAACAATTTCTAAAAAATATGGTGGTGACAATCCTTTAAGAAGTACCTAACAATTATAAAGTCCAGGGTTGGAAGACATATATTATTTTATATACACAGTGTTTGCACAGCAAAGTTTAATTAATTGGAATACTTCTGCCTTTTCTTCAAAAACACGAATGAAAATTTCCTAAGCAGAGATAAATGGATCTGCTGAAATGGATATGGATAAGCCAACTTAAAAAAAAAAAAAAAGTTTTACATGATTAGTATAACTGAATTTAATTTTTTTTCGCTATTTTATTTAATTACTCCTCAATACCAAATTGAATTGTTAATTGCAATGAAAGACTTATCTTTTGCTTTCTTTTCACCTTATAAAGTTATCACAAAAGGACCACTCTACGAGAGCCATCTTTTTTTTTGGGCGGTCTAATGTAGCCTAAGATACTGAAGCTACATATAGAAAAATTTATATGATTTTAGTTTTACATTTGAGAACCTCTCGCTCGTCATAATTCAAAAAACATAATTTAGTTTAATAGAACCTTTTGAAGTTTGCAATAGTTTATTATGCAAAGAATAGCATTAAAAATGTTTGTTTTAATAGTCGTCCATGTTCTGACAAACACGCCTTTTGCAAAAACCTTTTCGTTTTGAAAACGCCAAAGCATGTGTTTTTCATTGAATGTGATGGGGAAAATGGCAGTTTATAAATAAAAAATTGACACACAATTGACAAAATCAAAGTAAATTTTTGAGTCTTTTTTTTATTTGTTTTAAATTTTGGTTGAAATAAAGAAACATTTAATTTGAAACATTTTTTTTCTCTTTCAGTGATTGCTTGTGGTTTGAAAATGTCAAAACCAAGCGTTTTTCAGGACAATTACGCATAATTGTTGCAAAATATAAAATAAGATATTGAGAAAAAATAATTTATTAAATTAAAGAAACGTATTTTTTTAGTTAAGACAGTGTTGAAACAAATGAGCCATATGCATTTGTAATGAAAAAAAAAATGCATTTATTGTAAAACTGATCTAGATTTATTCTTTTTTTAGAAAAAGCTTTCACCATATTCAAACTTTTAGGTTTCGAAGAAGTTCTTCTGTTTAAAAAAATAGTTGCCAAATTAAAGAAACTATTCAAAATTAAATACACTTTAAGACATTTATAAATATTTTAATTATTATAAATATATTATAAGTTTGCTTATTTTACTTTTGTTTAAAAATAAAAACTTATAATTAATTCAAAACATGTTAGCAAATCATAGTAAAAGTACACAAACGTTTCTCATGGAAACTATGTAGAGCGTAAAGAAATTTTAAAGACAAAAACGCATGGTGTAAATTTAGTTCGATTTTTTTTTTACTTTTTTTCCATTGCTTAACGAAATAAATAATAAATTGTTGGAAATTTGAAACAAAAAGAAAGAAAAATTAAACTTGAGAGGTAAATACAAACACACATATTTATAGAAACACTTGGCCCATCCAGTTTTTTTTAATTTATTAAGCAAATTTTATAAACAAAAGCACTTAAAACTGAAAGAAAAGTATATTTCTGTTTAACCCCCGACACAACGAAAAAACAGCAAAATTTAAAAAAGCCGTAAATCTAAGAGGAAACTCTGGCAGTATGAGGGAAAGTATAATATTTCCTAAATTATTTTAATGGAAAATAAAAACTGGACAAAAAAAGTTAAATTCGGCTGTGCCGAGTCTTATATACCCTTCACTGTGTTAGTCAAATATTCATATTTTTCACTTTCCACATTCTTACTTAATATTTACAAAAAAAATACAAAAGATTATATAATTGAAACGTCTAGTTTATTAAGCTTGCGGTCGTATTGTAAAAATATCGATATAAAAATAAATTTTTATAATACGACCTCAAGTTAAAAAAACTATCCGTTTTAATAAAAAACGTAAAATAAATTTAGAAATTAAAAATTATATAAAAAAAAAAGAAATCAAAAATTTTGATAAAAGGAACTCAATTTTTCAATTAACAAAAAAAATTCCAAGATATCCAATATTTTTCAAACTCTTTTAAACCCATATTAAATAAAATATTTAAAATCAATATACAACTACAAATTAAAGGCAAACATTTAAAAAAAATTCTCTTTCATTAAGATGTCTATATTTGTAATGCTGTTACACTCAAGGCATTTAAAAGATACACACACATACATACGTTTGTAGGTTTTGTGTTTGTGTGCAAACACATTACGCACTTGTACAGCTTAACAATGTCCATAAAAAAACAAAGCCATTTATGAAAATTTTTTTTTATAGTTTAGACAAAATACGCAAAAAAAATTCACTCAGAAAATGATCAAAATTAGAGGTAGTCGCGGTTTTTCACTCACAGCCCCGCCAATAATGAGCCAATCTGGCTGAATTACAATTGCATTTGAAAGATAGAAACAACTAACAGATTGGTACGATCTACTTTTCTGTACGTTGTCTAGGGACTTCATAAAGTTGATGATTACACAAACACAGATGGGTATCGCTAAGGATAAGGATACAGAATACATATATTTACTTTCACATTTTGTAAATCTGTAGCAATAAACGCTCATGTCTTTTTATAAAACTTTTTTTCGATTCTAGCAAAAAGTATTGTTGCGTTAATTGTGGAATATATCGCTCCACCATCCCTGAACCACAATAATAAAGTGATCAAGGTAGTTGAAATAATGTACGAGTATTATAAAAAGTAAAATCAAACTTTTTTTGTAAAGCTTCGCATTTTTTTAATATTAAAATAACGAGTTTTTGTCGACATTACAATTTATACTGTAAATATTTGTTCTTAAAAAATATTTCAAATAAAAATAATAAAAATTTAAAAAAAAGCAAAATATTGATTTGGTTATCAAAATTTATAAGTAAAACAATAAAGATTTGGTTGTTTACTTATCTTGGCACTTCTCGAATTTCGGATTATAAGTACTGTCGTGCATACATGTTTTCATTGGGATTTAATCAGTAAAATTGTTTTTAGCAAATGTTAGCAAAATGGTTTTCTGTAATCTTTAAACAATTTAGGCTATCAAAATGCTTTTTTCACAATTTTAAGTGTATGATTTAAAAATTAAAAAAATATAGATGTACTTGTACACGAGCATGAATTAACATGCATACATACATATTTATACAATTATAAAAGTTAAAAAACTGAAGTAAACTTTTGAATTCGAAAATTAGAAGCAAAGGCTTAGTTAAGAACATATCGCTTACTTACTGCAACAACGTTATAGTTGGAAAATATAATTGAACAATGTAAAATGATACTAAAGGGTTTCCGAACAAGAACGCAAGATTCAAATTTGGCGCCATTCGAAGTGTCATTGTTTGACATTTGAACAATTGTTATTGTTTGCTAGTAGAAGGTACGAGGTTAGTAAAAAATGACCATGGACAGCGAAGGGAGTTCGTTAATTGGGTATTGGAGAGACAACATGAAAATGCTGAATTTGCCGATAAAATCATCTTCAGTGACGAGGCCCATTTCCATCTTGATGGCTTCGTCAATAGGCAGAATTGTCGTATTTGGGGTGAGGAAAATCCTCGAGTGATTCACGAGAAGCAAATGCATCCTCAACGTGTCACTGTGTGGTGTGGTTTTTGGGCTGGAGGAATCATTGGACCTTTTTTTATGAAAATGAGGCAGGTCAAGCGCAAACAGTCAATGGTGTTCGGTATCGTGAAATGATAACCAGTTTTTTCTTGCCTAGAATTGAAGAAATGAATGTGGAGGGCTTGGGGTTTCAACAAGACGGCGCCACATGTCATACAGCCAGAGAAACAATTCAATTGCTAAATCAGTCATTTATTTAAAATTTAAATCTTGCGCTCTTGTTGGGACACCCTTTATATCTAGCTTTATAACAAACTTTTAATCTTTTTATACTCTTCACTGTAAATAAGAAGTATATATAAGTTTGTGATTCCGTTTGTAATTTCTACACCGTACATGGGCCACCCTATATAAAGTATATATTTTCTGGATCCTTATAAATAGCGAAGTCGAATAAGCGATGTGCGTCTGTCTGTCTGTGTAGTCGTTGAAATCAACTTTCTAAAGTCCCTAAACAATGTACAGAAAAGTTTAGCATACCAATCTGTCAGATGTTTCTGTCTTTCAGTTGCTATTGAAATTCAGCTGAATCGGTCCATAAATGGCGGAGCTATAGATCAAAAAGCGCTACTAGTTCTATTTTTGACTATTTTTCTGAGTGTGTATTTGGCCTATTTTGTCTAAAATACTAAATGTCAAAAATCAGAACAATCGGTCCACAAATGGGCAAGAAAAATCAAAAATATGAAAAATGAAATTTTAGATGTTCTTTGTCTTGTTTTTTTATGGAAATTTTTAAGCTTTACAGTTGTGTAATGTTTACACATAAGCAAGAAACCAGTCAATCGGGTTTATACAAATGTGTGTATGTTTGTGTGTCTTTTAAATGCCTTTTGTGTAATAGAACTACGAATACAGACATCTTAATGAAAGAGAATTTTTTGATTTTTGCCTTGATTTGAAATTCTATATTTATATTAAATATTTAATTAAAAATGTTTGGTTTAAAAAATTTTGGCAAAATTAAATTAAATTTGCATTCCTTTTTCTTTCTTAGAATTTCTTTTTTTTATTAATTTAAAAATTGAGAGCCTGCAGACATTTTATGACTTTTAAAAATAAGGTTCTCAGAAAGGATTTTTTCTTAGAACTCATTAATTTTAGTTTTTTTGAACTCAAATAATTCATTTATTTTAGGAATAATAAAAAAATTAGTATTCAAAGAAAATTATTTTTATCAATATTTGTCTTTTTTGATCTTAATATATAAAATTCGAATGTACGTGTGTTTGACATTGCACTCTTCTTAAACGACTGGACTGATTTAATAGAATTTCTGTGTATGCCTTTGGGTTACGCTTTGGAAGGTTTTGTGCCACAAATTCGTCCGGCAGGTACCGCAGAAGTCGGTATCTGGATTATTTATGTACTAATTTTTTAAATTTTTCTCAAATCGGAGAACTTCCAGACCGAATTGGCTAATTTTTTTATTATATATTCGGCATAGGTCAACTTATATTTTAATTTAAAAAAAAATTTACCACGCCCACTTTTAAAATTTTTTTCAAATCGGATATTTTTCTTCACTTTTTAATTATTTTTAAATATAAATAAAATATGAAGGCAAAACAACGTTTGGCGGGTCAGCTAGTTTTATATAATTTTTTAAATTGACCTTTTTTTACTGAAACTGCTAGTTTTTTTTAATTTATTTTTATATCGACATTTCGCTCTAATAATAAATAAATAATTTTTTATAATACGACCTTAAGCTTAATAAGCTAGCCGTTTCAATTATATAATTTTTTTTTATATTTCAGAATGTGGAAAGGGAAAAATATTAATATTTGGCACAGGGAAGGGTATATAAAACGCGGCACAGGCGAATTTAATTTGTTTTTATTAATTTAACAAAATGTATATATATTTTTTTCTTTTTGTAAAATCAATATCTTATTACAGCAAAAGAGTGACATGAAAAACGTTACAAGTTCATTTTGTAAAAAAAAAAATTTTTTTAGGTAAAAAAGGAATAAATTTTCTTTATTTATAAACTTTAGCCTAATACTAATTTTTGGTTAAAAAGAAAAAAATTAAAAATTTTTTTTTTTTTATTGTACAATAAAATGAATTCGAATAACATTTTTGTGTGTTCTCTTAAAATTTTGCACTTTTGTTGAAAAAATTTTTTTAAGAAGTTTATTTTTTCAGAACGCTGGCTGGACTTGTAGCATTACTTTTACTTATTTGCAAATGTGAAGCAAGTGCATTTCTGTATATTTTTTAGTAGCGGAATTCACTCTTAAAACCATTGACACAAGATTGTGAGTAGGGTTAATATGTATATTTACAACACTTTTAAGGAAAATGGTTTACACGGTTTGCTTTGAAATGTCAATTCACTTCTAACCATTTTTCCTTCATTTACACATGTTATTAAATATGTATTTAAAACAAAATGCACTTAATTATAAAATCGATTGAAATTAAAAAAAAAAATTAAATCTACTTATTATTAAATTTAATGCAGTAGGCAGTTGCAAAATTCAAAGGAATAACGGTATTTTCTCTTTAATATAATATGGATTAATATGCGAAAAGCTTAAAACAATCTAGAGAATTAATAGCATATATGTATGTATGTGTGTAGCATACATACTATAACGAAAAACGGACATCTGCATTTTTAAATTCATTAACGTCTTTTGTCTGGATTCTATTAAAGAAAATATCAAACAAGCCTGCCTAAAAAAGGAAAAGGCAATGATGCCCTAAAAAATAGGTATCTATTGCCAGTGTGATTATTTATTTTTTTATATATATATTTTGTCTAAGTCTTAGCTTAAATTACGTTTTATTATCAATTTGATAGGCTTTTAAATATTTTTAAATTCGTACTAAAACTTCATTCATTTATATATAAATACAATTTTCTCTTTCTTTTATAACTTTCACTTTATTGCGAAACTGATTTTTTCTTTTTCTAGATAATTTAAATAAAAGTTTAACTTCAAAATCAACACATTTTTTTTTTTACTTTTATTTTTATTTTTTAAAATTCTTGTTTAATTTTTGTTTTTCCTCTTTTCCATATATTATTTTGATTTAACAAACTTATAAATTTTTTTTCGTTTTTGTGTTATTAAAATTGAAATTCAAAATCAAATCTCTGCATGTAAAATGTTTAAACTTTAAATTTTTGTTTTAACTTTCTGATTTAAGAAAAATAAAATTACAACACGCGAACCGTTAATGCCAACTTATAATATTATATTAACAATTAAATACACGTTAACTGAAGTCTAAACACCAGCCAACGGTTAAATAAAATTATTATTACTCTCATTGTTTCTCTTAAATTGGCTCTATACCACATCGTTTAAAACAAACAACAAATGCAATGAAATCATGGCATAAAAATCATATTTTTTTTATTTGATTAAAACCTATACTTTTCAAGTATATAGTAGCAATCATTTAGATTAGAAATGCTATAGAGCAGAAGATAAAAAGACTAGAACACTCTTTCTTAAATATTTTCATTTTAACTCTTATTTCTTAAATATTTTTTGTTTATTTTATTTTTCTCTATAAACAAAGTGAAATTTAAGATATTTTTCTGCAATTAGTTTCATCTATTTATTTTAATTTTTGCAACAAAAACAAACAAATCTTAGGGTATTTGGATAAAAGTATAACAGCAACATTTAATTGTTTGTATTATACATGCATACAGTATATTAAAAACAATTTTTTTATTGAAGAATGTCATATCATTGCCTCACAGTGCCCGCTTCTTCATATAAACTTTCACAGGAAGCTCTCTTAAAATGTAACCGCGACATACGAGTATTCGTCAGTACTTAAGATTTAAAATAATGAGGTATTTAATAAATTTTTCAAGTATTGAAATTGTAATTACGCTGATCATGTCCAAAAATTATATAAAGTTCACTTTATTTGGTAAACAGTAAGCTAATTAAAATTGCAATTTTAATAAATTTTGTATACCGGGATGTCCAATATGAATAAAAAAAAATTGACGCTCACTCTAGTTGAGTGTATGAATGGATGCACAATATACACATACAATTGAAATTTATATTTCTATTTAAATGCCTTTATAGTTCTTTGACCTCTCTAGTGAAAAAAAAACGTTTTTGTGTTGGTATTAATTTTTATGACATAAAAAGTATTTCAAACAAAAAACTCTTGGTTAATTAAAAATTCCGGTTACATTTTCATTTTAATGGCCCACAATTTATGCAATTTTATTGTGTAAAGCAAACGTACACACTTCCATATTTATTATTGTTATGTAAGATATTTGGAATCACCACTATTCCATAAAATAAATAAAAATAAAAAAAAATTCATTTACAAAATTGCAGTTTGTTTGCAAATTGTTAATTTTTTGATAACACTTTGATTTATAAATAAAAATTTAAAGTGGTTAACAATTTCTTTAACAAAAAATAAGAAAAACTATCTTTAAAGAAAACAATGGGCCATAATTATAGTCACAAAAAAGTAGGCTTTTATTAAAAACTAACTTTTGTTCATAAGACTTTATGAATTGAAAGTCGTTTTTAAAAAGATACCGACTTTATCTGACTATGATTGTGGGCTAATAGAGGGTGTTTTTTATAGACGTATAGAACTTTAAGTTGGCATTACTGTTCAAGATGGTGACCGACTTAACAGCTGTCAAGTGATTTATTCTCAGTTTGGCTTGGCAATTCATCATGAATAGACTCACGCCTGAACAACGCTTGCAAATAGTGCAATTTTATTTCGAAAATAATGGTTCATAATTTTGTTTTTATAAGCGAATTTTGTTTAGCGATGAAGCGCACTTCTGGTTGAATGGCTACGTCAACAAACAAAACTGCCGCATTTGGAGTGAAGCTAATCCTCAAGTGTATGTCGAAACACCGTTACATCCAGAAAAACTGACTGTTTGGTGCGCTTTATGGGCTGGTGGAATCATTGGTCCGTACTTCTTCAAAAACGATGATGGCCAGAACGTTACAGTCAATAGTGATCCATGATTACTAACTTTTTCATTGCTGAATTGAACAACCATGATGTCCAGGAGCTGTGGTTCCAACAAGACGGCGCAACATGTCACACAGCTCGTGCCACAATCGATTTATTGAAAGACACGTTTGGTGACCGCCTAATTTCACGTTTTGGACCTGTGAATTGGCCTCCAAGATCTTGTGATTTAACACCGCTAGACTACTTTCTGTGGGGCTATGTAAAGTCATTGGTCTATGCGGATAAGCCACAAACGCTTGAGCATTTGGAAGACAACACTCGCCGTGTTATTGCCGATATACGGCCACAAATGTTGGAAAAAGTCATCGAAAATTGGACGTCCAGATTGGACTACATCCGAACCAGCCGTGGCGATCATATGCCAGAAATCATATTTAAAATGTAATGCAACAAGATTATCTTTCGGGTAAATAAAATTCATGTCAATCGAATAATCCATGCTTATTTTATTGCAATTTAAAGTTCTATACGTCTATAAAAAACACCCTTTATTCTCATTATTTATTGACTTTCACACTGTGACTTTCACACTAAGAAAGGCAAATTGTCCTCCAATAAAAATAAATAACGTTATTGTTCCGGTGGAAACAAAAACTAAATATCTAGGAATTCATCTAGACAGACGCCTAACATGGTCACGCCACATTGAGGCCAAAATCTCAGCTATGAAACTAAAAGCAGCTCGACTAATGTGGCTAATAGGTCCATTTTCATCTCTATCTTTGGAATATAAAGTTCGGTTATATAAAGCCATTATTAAACCAATCTGGACATATGGCATTCAGCTTTGGGGAACTGCGTGTGCATCTAACATCCAAAAGTTACAAAGAATATTTTACGAACAATAGTCTGCGCCCCCTGGTATATAAGAAATGAGAATATCCACAGAAATTCCAACGGTTCGGGAGGAAATTGAAAAATATTGTACTAAGTACGTTCACACATCCAAACGCCCTCGCCAGGGACCTGTTACAGTTCGAGGGACACAGAAGGCTTAAGAGAAGTGATACCTTGCTCCTAGTGAGAAGAGGGACATAACTTTTTTATTTAAACGTAGAATATTCCTTTTATTTTAAGATTTGAGTACAAGTAACTAGTTATTACATTGGTAATAATTATTTAAGTTTTTTTTTATATTTTTTTACAGTTAAGATTTGGATACTTATTGTAATTTTCTTATAGAAAAATTCAATAATAATAAATAATAACAAAAAAAAATTTATTTAACAACAGTATTAGTTAGAAATAAGACATACAAACAGAATTTCAGTTAGTCAATTTATTGATTAACGTTAAATGTTACTGACTAACAAACTAACAAACAAAAAAAAAATATCTGTTGTTATGGTTTAATTGCTTTAATGTTATTGTCAATAATCTTGATTTTTCTGTATGAGGGCTATTTCATATGATCAAAGTTTTGAATTTTATATTGCACTACCCGTAAATATGCAACACAGGCAATTTTATTGTATCATTTTGTGAGTAGTACGAGGTTATTAAAAACCTTTGAAAACTTTTGGTATAAGTTGACATATACGCACACACATAAATGCCTATCAGCTAGATATACATACATATGTAGTACATATCTATTATTATCAGTATTGCGCCAGTTATTTTTTAATTTTATTTTAAAATAAAAACTTTAATATTAAATATTTAATGTGTAAACTCAGACAGCTGTCATTTATTTTAAATTGAAATGATATACATACATGGTAAGCAATTTTTGTGGGCGCCGTGTTGTTTCTCACAAAAGTCAAATTAATGGGAATTTTGATTTGGAAAAGTAACCGATTATTTAAAATAGAAAGTAGCATACGCTCCCGTAAAAATATTAATTTATTAAATTAAAATGGCTATTTTGTTAAGCTTGAGGTCTTATTTTTCAAAAATTTATTTTTATATCGATATTTCGCTCCAATTTTTGTAGCTTCTTCAGGATATAATTATAAATTAATCAAATTATTAATTTTTTTTTTTTTTTTTTTTTTTTTTTTTTTTTTTTTTTTTTTTTTTTTAATAATTTGATTAATTTATAATTATATCCTGAAGAAGCTACAAAAATTGGAGCGAAATATCGATATAAAAATAAATTTTTGAAAAATAAGACCTCAAGCTTAACAAAATAGCCATTTTAATTAAAAAGAAAAAGGTCAAATAAAACTTACTAATATTAATTTATTAATTAATTTACAGCTAAATCAATAACACAGCATTAGGTGTATTTAAGCTTCAATTTACTTAAGATGCCCAATTTGTGGGACGTCTTAAAAAATTATTATTAAATTAATACCTATAAAGCACACATATTTTTAATTTGACAAAACTTCCAATAATTTTTATTGCTTACAATTTTCAAATTCACTGTTATTCATGCTTATTTAATAGAAATAGAAATTTATATAAAACGAACTTTAATAACGGTAAATAAGATTCATACTAATCTGACTGCATAATTTTCAAAAAAAAAAAAAAATAAATAAATAAAAAAAGCTTTATCAGGTGCCATCTATATTTTAGATTTTAAAGTTCAACGCAAACAATACTAAAAAATTTATTGTTCAACTATAAAAAGCTTTTAGCTTTTTCTCTTAATGTTATTCTCTTCCAGCTTTCACATGCATGTTAGTTGCCAGATTTAACAATTTATCATGATTTGGCGATTTCAGCAGACAAATTACTATAAAAATGAGGTATTTTGTTTATCTTTTAGATATGGCATATCTAATGTAAAAACAGCTGGCGTTTTCCCGCTACATTAGTCAGTGAATTTTTATTTTATGGAAAATTTGTTTTAAAAGTTTTAAAAAGTGAAATATTGTTACAAAATGTGAATAAATTGCCTTTAGTGTAATAAATGCAACCAATTTGGACGGCAAAAGTTGTAATTTGCAAATGTTTTATTTTTGCAATTGTAACATTTACTCGGAAGTATCTGGATACTACAACGGAAAAAATAAATATGTATGTAAGTGTTTTCTCTATATAGCTTTATTATATTGTTTAGATTTTGTATCCATAACTGCATTAAAGACGCAGATTTTCATAGGAAAATCGTAGGGTATAATTAGTAAGCATAGGTATGTAATTGTATGTAGCATACATGTTCATATATAGCGACATATCTACCCTATTGCGGTTTTAAATTGAAAGTTACTGATTTCATTGAGAAATTTTGTGATCGCATTTTGAAAATCATTGATACCTATTTGTTGAATTAAATTTTAATGTATATACCATATATATATACAAGTACATATATTTATGTGTATTTAAAGCACCCAATTATTTGCTGAGTAACAAAATGTTGCATCACAAGAAATTTTTTCTAAACTTTTATATGCACATACATACATACATGTGTACAAAAATATTAAATTTTAATTTGTTTAGCTCTCTTATTTTTCTCGATATTGTTTTTTATTTGTTTTTAGCGTCCAACAATAGTTCCCATGATTTTTTATTTATGTTCCCAGAATGATTGCTATTCATTAAACATTCACATCTGCATGCATAGATATTTTTCACAGATTTTTGTTTGGGTGTGTATATTTGTATGTGTGTTCTTTTGTAATTCAATTAATATCATTGTGCAACTTTTTAATTCGCCTGTACTACTTGTTATTGTTACTAACATCTATTTATTTTTGCAAATGAGATACACACACTTGTCAACAAAAATTGTTGGCATAGTGAGAAGAAATACTAGAACCAGCATTTTTGTTATGAATAAAGAGGGCATTGTACCCAATTCTCATTATAAGGGTTTTAAAGGATGCAAGAGTTACCATTACAGAAAAAATTTTTTTTTAAGTTTTTGGCATTTTATACTGTTGGTCCATTATGCCTATTATCTATTTTTCCTAAAAATTTATTTTAGGCAGCGGAGACTGTTAGAGAGAAAAATATATCTACATATGTATTTACGTAGCATATTCTGACTAAACTGTAAGAATAGGGTCTATAAAAATTTATGTGTACTTATCTATTAATATACTATTCAATTCTCATAAATTCACTGCTATTGATTCAATAAATAAACTTGTGCACCTATTATGGCTACAAGCAACGCAAATCTACTATAGTTAAAATGTTTAAATTGCAACCTTTTTGTGTTTTTAGCGATTATAAATTTGTGTTAGTGGGGTGAACACAAAAAATATTAAAACAATTACAACTCATCAATAGCAGTTGTTTTAATATTGAGTTGAGTTGTGAACCGTAATAGAGGGTCAATAATACAACATATGTGTGACAGGCGGCGGTACACATGGCGCACAGTAATATAATCTGGTGTCTTGTCTATCTGGGACTTGCCCGCGGCTTTTCACGCGTTAAATTCGTAGTAAAACAATTCCCCTTTCCCTATATTGTGAAGATTTCCTGCTATCTTTGAAATATCTAAATTCATATACTACATTTTTACTTATTTATTTTACTTTTACAATAGCGCAAAAAAATGTGTTTATTTACGACTTCACATTAGAAATCTTGAAATTATCAGTGGTTCTCTATAATATATTAAGCATCTTATTATACATATAAACCTTCCTCTTGAATCACTCTATCTATTAAAAAAAAACTGCATCAAAATCCGTTGTGTAGTTTTAAAGATCTAAGCATACATACAGACATAGGGACAGACGCGGGAAGCGACTTTGCTTTATACTATGTAGTGATGTATTTATATGGGAATTGTAAAGCTTTTTTAAATTCACATGACATGTAGGGATAATTTTTACAAAAAATATAATGAAATGAATTCAGAAGTAGCTGTGCCCAGCTTCGGTGCACAAGGCACTCCAATCAAATTGAAGTATGTACCGCCGGCACTAAACATCTTCATTTTTGTATTAAATTTATAGGTATACTAGTATTAAAATAAGCTAAAATGAATATCGCAAACATGGTAACACTTATGCTTTTTAATTTCCGCAAACTTTACATGCATGTTATGTAATATGAAAGTATGTACTTGACAGTACAAACGCAAACACTATTGTTTGCCTTTAAATTTGTAGACACATTTATTCATTCATCCGTACAAGAGGCGTAATTTAAAACTAGACACAAAATATTAAATCAAAACGGAAAAAATGTTCTACTTAAGCTGAAACAGAAACAAATAAAATTTTTCGTCCATTAAATTTTGCTCGCTTAATTTAAATAGATATATATGCATGTCCATACATCCATATGTACATAAATTAAAGTAATAAACAAAATTCTAACACTAGATAGTCATCAGATGAGCGTATAATAAAGTATGAAATAAGATAGAGACGTTTTTTAATAAAACTCAATTGAATAATTAACTATAATAATCATCGCTAACATAAAAAGCAGACGACACAGGTCACACTTATTAAGTAGGAATGAATGTACACTTGAAGAAATTCGTTGCAATTTATTATATATGTATGCATGTAAGAATGGGTGTGTGCATGTTTGTTTTTATTTCTTGTTGAAAAATTTTTCTATCAAATTTTAACGTACATCTGTACATAAATATGTATACTGTAGGTATCTATTTTATAAGCTGCAATTCACTTCTTTACTGCATTTATTTATGTATGTATGCCATTTCTATTTTTTGTATGTATTTAATCTATTTTTTTGTAGAAATCTTTTTATTCCTTGTTTTGCAAAGTATGTATTTACCGGCAGGTATTTTTCAGCTGCATAGATAATACGTACTTACGTCTATATTTAGAAACATATATGTATGTAGATAGGTATGGGGATGCCAGGCGGGAAGAACCAAATTCCGAAATCCCGAGATTTATAAAAACAAATCCCTGGATTTTGTAGAATTATTAAAAGTTATGTAGAAGAAAACATACATATTTATTAATATTAAACATTTTCATTACTATTATTGAACTTTTATTATTAACTTTATAATTTTCAAATTGTTATTTAACAGTTCTCGAACAATGTTTTTTTTTTGTTAATTAAAAAAATGGTAGCATTGATCAAACTCTCGATTGAATGAAAATTTGATGGTATAATTAAATTTATATTTAAACTTTATCTCACCCTTGTGTTGAAAACCACTACACCAAAAAATTTTTTTTTTCGAAATTGAAAAAAATAAAATTAAGTGAATTTGCTTGAATTTGTCTACCTCATTATTTAATTATAAAAAATGCATTTAAACATTTTAAAATATTGTTAGGTAGAAATATTCAAAAAATTGCATTGTGTCACTTACATGGGTATGTGCTTTCATGTACATACATACATATGTTAGTGTACAGTGCCGGTAAAAATAAAAGCACCGACTGCAGTTATTTTATTTACTAGCGTACTAAATTCCTATTTGATGTTTTTGGATATTGCCGTGAAATAAAGTATTTAATTAAGGAGTTAATTTTATTTTCATAAAGTTAGCGGTTCCTGTCATATGAAACAATTTCTTTACTGACATGGAAAATCTATCAGGGGGAAGAAAAAACCGACGATGACTGGATGACTGGCTATACCTATTGCGGAATAAGTGTGTATAAAACCATTTGATAAAATTATTAAAAAAATGTCAGATAGCTATTGCACTTTGAAAACATTGCATAGAGAAAAGAATTATTGTTTGAAGATTGATTTTAGAAGACAAAAGTTATGCACAAAAAGGACGATTCCTGAAATAAATGATACGTTATAGATAGCGTGCTCTAAAAAAGTTGAAATTCGTAGAAGAGCGGCAAAGTTCCATTTATTGGTAAGACTATTGACTAGCCATATTAAGAGGGACTATTTTAAGCCACCTACAGAACTAAACAAAAAAGAATTACAGACAAAAGTAGCTGTCGAAACAGTTTATTACCGTTCGCTAGAACACAATATAGAATTATACAATCCCAGAAAGTTTTATCAACGGATGACAGTAAAGCTGTTTTGTATGGTGAAAATAATTCTACTTCTTGTATTAGATGACCTAAAATAGGGCAGAGTACAATTCACAAAGACCATTAATCACAATTAGAGCATAATAGTATAGACATGTGTTTCACATTGTCGAGTGGTACTAATTCATTAAATTAAGCAACAATGGACTAAATAGGTACGGTGATATTTTATAAAAAATTATGCTGCCTTATTCACAAGATCTGCCTTCACTTTGGATCTTCCAACGAATACTACCAAAAAACTAGTCAGTGGTTTTTAGCCAATTATATTAAAGTCATGAATCTTAACCCAATATAAAATCTTTAACCTGAAGTTAGAACAAATGTATTTGAAGCAAAACTTACCAAAAACGAATAACTTTGGGCTGTACTTAAGAAGACTTGTGCAAAAATTCCCAAAACAATATACCTATGAAGCCACCAAAAGCCATGTGACAATATATTCGAACAGCTAATCAGTTTTTGTATTGACAATTTGGAATTTTGTTCAGTTAACAATGTTTCATCAAGAATAATCCCCACAAGAACAGTGACTCTCAATTGATCTGTCATTTGGTTGACATTGCTGATAGAAATATCTATCATAGCATGGAAGAAAGTTTCTATGAAGTTGTTAAGGGCATTGTGAAAAATGCATCAAATGAATGTCAACATGAGTACGTTTTAGTTTCTATCACACATTTCTGGTAGGGATGTTATTTTTTTACAGTTCAAATTAGGCAACTATTTAAATAAAAGACAATAAATTTACCAATTTATTTTTGTGCATAGCAGACACTTCTTATGCCTAAATTAATTATATCGACAAATAAACAAAGGTAAAATAAATCAAAAAGAGAAGCCTTGCCTTCAGTGCTATTTTTTTTTTTTACCACAGCTGTATGTTAGGTACCTAAGTGATATTGCACAATAAGAAATGAATAACAGCCAACTTTTTTTGTTTATAAACAAAAATTAATAACACTAGAAGAAATTCTCATTTTCTTGAAACGATATCTAGGTAGATATAGGTACTTAACGTTTTTTTATTTTTTAAATAGGTTGGTACTAAAATAATCACACCTAATAACAACCATTTTTATAAAACATGTTTTTTATTAAATTAAAAAATATTATTCAAGTTTTTCAAATGTTATTTAATCAAAACGAATATATCCACATAATGAACATAAATATATTCAACAATATATAAAAAAAATTTTAAGATTTTATAAAATAAAAGCAACTCAAAAAACTTGATGAACTAGTACATAACACAATTTTTATTTTTACTGGTTTCTTAAAAATTTTTGTTAAAAAATATGAAATTTTGTGGTAGTAGCTACCAAGTCATGACTTTTGAAAATAATTACCTACTATGTATGTAATTTGTTATAAGGGAAATATAACTCCTAAAACTCTTTTTCCGTTGCATTTAACTAGCAAGTGTATATGTATGTAAATAAATAAATTTAATATTAAGTGCAACTCTTCAAAACTGTCAGAAAACCTGTTTAGAGAGAGGTTGATTAAATATTCTTTCCCTTGTGAATTTTATCGGGAATATACCTACACCACAGCCAAGTCAAAACTTTCGCCAGCACTCCATATGTAACGTATGTATTTTTAGTTAAATTAACTGTCCAACCAAAATTATTTGCCGATATAAAAAATTCACTAGGTCATATATACATTTACTAGAAATATTTACATATAGTACATACATATTTATGTACAAGCATAAGCTCAAAAACGTAAAATTTTTTCTTTTTCAAAAACTGCTTATGCAACATCCATAACGTAAGTTGCTCTCCTCTCTGAGGCCCAAAAACTTAATTAAAAAAAACACAGTAAAGACATTTGTCAAGGTTGCGTAGTCAGTATGAAATACATATGTATGTATGTATATATATAAACAATTTAATTTATAACTTTATTTGCTTTCACACAAATAACTTGAATAAACAATTATTTGATGAATCACTAAAAAACTAAATTATTTAACACTCGCAAAACTTAAGTAGATGCATATTTATATACATTTCTTCTTCCATACTTATGTATATGTATGTATGTACTCGTATGTTAGAACATACATTTTTAACTGGTTTTCACAAGCCGGCAATAACCGGTTATGTACGAGTATTTACTTCTGCCCAACAACAAAATAAATTCACTGCTCATTTTGTAATTTAACGTTTAAAATTCATTCGCAAAATTACGAATTTCTCATTAGTTTTCTTTTCACAAATTAATAATTATAATAATTAACTTCTATACCACATCTTTCACACAAAAGATTTTGTCATTTAATATTTTCAGTTCTCATTTTTTTTTATACATAAATTTGTTAAATATTTTATAAAAATATAATTTTTTTTTGGTTAGCTCACCTTTAAAGAACTATTTGCAACCGCAGAACTCAACGTTTAACGTTACAATGATCTTAACGTTTGCTTGAATCTACTGCAACACTTCGCTTTTAAAAATTCACTTTCAAAAAAGTTCCTCAAATTATTACAAGCACAGCACACACACTTTCAAATGTTTTCGCTCACCTACACTCTTATATATGTATTAAACTACATAGCATATATGCAACGTAGTATATATAAATTTATATTAAAAAGTAGGAAAGAAGACTATTATTTGGCTGAGAAAAAGCAACAAAAACAATACCCATTATTAAATACCAAAAGTTCTCTGAATACAGAGCTACCCTAAATTTCCAAAGTTGGTAGCCTTCAAACTAACCTGCAAGCAAATTGTGGTAGAATTAGTAAAATTTTGCAATTCATTCTAGTAAGAATTATTTAAACCTCTCAATTAAGGCGAATGTAAGTTATTCGCTAACAATTGTTTTGTTCTATCAAATTTCATACAATTTGAACAGGAAAAATCAGTTTTTCGAGTCACCAATAAGTAAAAAATTTATAAATATGAAAGAGAATGATTTTTTTTTATTTTTGAAATAGGAACCAATTTGTATAGAATGACTTACTTTCAATTTTAGAAATTTATATTAATTATAATACAAAACGAATTTAGACAAGATAAATGCGTTACCGAATTCGCTCCATAGCTGTTTCATTCCAAATTAGAAAAATTTATATAAATTTATAGTTTGAATCGAAAAAATTAGTACATTTCAAAGTAAAAACTTTTTAGAATTACAAATCTTAGATCAATACATAGAAATGTTCAAACTTCATGCACAAAAATATTAAAAAAAAAGTTTTCTTTAAAAACTTTTACAATTTCAAAGAAAATTATGAGCGAATTTAGTAATGCGGTACCTTGTACACCTGTGCCAAATCGTTCGTTTTATTCACCGGTCTTTTTCGTTCTATTTCTGAAAGTGATCCATTCGGTTATTTTCGTTCAAACGGTCATTTGTTAAATATTCCAGTTGAAACACATGAACGGAAGATAAAAAAGACCGAACGACAAAAAATAAAATAAAATCAATAAAACAGATTGTGCTCCCTTTAAAAAAAATTTAATTTTTTATTAAAACATAAATAAATAAAATAAAATAAAACATATAGATAATATTGCTAAATTATTTTATTTTGAAGGCGTAATGAAACCACTACCCTTTTTTTAAAACATAAGAACAAACGAAAGACAGAACGGAAGACCGAAAGACCTCAAAAGGTTTAAAAAAAGGAGCTGATCATTTCGTTCAATTGAGTTATTCGTTCGGTCGTGACCGACACAGGTCTAGTACCTTGTATCTGCTTTTTGAAATATATGTGCCACATTGGTACATCAGCAAAAATATATTGGTAGATGTTCTCCTAAAAATTTTTTGGTAACACTATTTGAATATCTAACTGTCTCTTTATTGCTGTGTGTGCGTTCCAAAGTATACGTGCCTTAAAAAAAAAAAAGCAAAATTAAGAGAGTAGTTGTTCTCACAAAGTTGTATAATTTACAGAATTTGTAGTTGCTATAAAAGCCCAAAGAGAATAATTCAGAGGACTTTTAGAATTGTAAGTCTCCTGTAAAAAATTATGGCAACTAGCAGGCATTTAAATAAATTGCATAAAATACTTGCACTTTTCCCTAATATCTTATCCAAAAATTATTAAAAAAGAAACAAATTCCTAACAAAATTTTTAACGAATTGTACATATGTACATATAGATGTAAGTACATAGTACATATTAGTGTTAGCTATACAATTGAAAAAAATGTAGTAACGGTTGGTTGGTTCCTAGATAATTGAATAAGTTTGTATGTACGTATGTACACACATTTGCTATTTTTAAAATATAAAAACAAGTCAAAAATTAGAAACAAATTTTAATAATTTTTTCCCAAAAATAATGAAGATGTAGGTATCCCAGCAAACATTAGTTTAATATATATTATAAATAGAAATGATTTTAAATAAAATTGCGTTCTTTCAAAAAAAAAAAAAAATTAATTTTTAAGACTTAATTAAACATTTTACGTTCATGCCTAAGTGACGTACATAATTATTTTCATCAGATTTGCTACCTATTAATTATGGACCAAAGTAGCACCGCAAACTTAGATAGTTCGTACAAAGTAAATCGCCACCTTACTTTAACATATAGGTACCTACATATATGTATATCAAAAGTACATACATATACCTATGTATATAAAAAATTCATACAGTGAGATTATGTTCATGCATTCATGTATGAATGTTGGATGTACATACATACATATATAATATGAAAACCTGAAATAAAAAAATTTGAGAATAAAATCATCACTTTTCATATGCTTAACTTCCTGTTAGTTGTGAAATATTTTCTCGCTGTAGACACAAAAAGTGTTCGAGTATGTGTTTATGAGTGTTTGCATGTGCATGTCATATGCGTGCTTTTAAAGTGGGTGTGTGAGAGCGTTAGCAAAGTAAATTAAGTAGGCAGGTTTTTGTTGCATTTATGTTTTCCTCTTCTAAGTTGTACCTAATACTTTTGTTTTGTTGTTGTATTCATTAAAAGCGATTGTTTATATACTTATTAACTTTCTTGTTGCAGATAAATATATAATATGTACATATGTATATCCGTATGTATGTATATTGAGTTGGAGGTACATATGTATGTATGTGAATTTATTTGTTTTTTTGTGTCTGCTAGACATCTACATACCTATTTATTATAATAGATTCCATCTATTGTCACTGAAAATAGGGCAACATGTAATATTTTGAAAATTTTGTACCTGTTTCTCCTTTTTTTTTTATTGATACCATTTTAAAAGGTGATTTTATAAGAACTATCGGAAATTTAAAAAAAAAAACACATAAAATTCAGAAAAATGCATGAAATATTTATTTGGATCGATAGTTGGGTCGATATAATTTAATGTTTGAAGATTATTTCATACAAATGTTGGCCGCGGCTGCGCCTCAAATGGTCCATCCGCTTAGTCCAATTTTGGCATACTCTTTCCAACATTTCGGCCGGTATCTCACGAATAATGTTGGCAATGTTGGCTTCTAGTGCGTCAATCGAAGCGGGCTTGTCCCTATAGACATTAGCCTTAACATAGCCCCACAAAAAATAGTCTAGAGGCGTTAAATCGCACGATCTGGGCGGCCAATTGACTGGTCCCAAGCGTGAAATAAACTGTTCACCGAACTCGCCTCTCAATTGGTCCATTGTTTCGCGTGCTGTGTGGCATGTGGCACCGTCTTGTTGAAACCACATGTCATGCAAGTCAAGCTCTTCCATTTTGGGCAAAAAAAAGTTTGTTATCATCGCACGGTAGCGCTCACCATTCACAGTAACGTTGTGATTCGCATCATCTTTGAAGAAATACGGCCCAATGATGCCGCCAGCCCATAATCCGCACCAAACGGTTGTTTTTTGTGGATGCATTGGTAGCTCTTGCAATGCTTCTGGCTGCTCTTCACTCCAAATACGGCAGTTTTGCTTGTTCACGTATCCATTCAACCAGAAATGAGCCTCGTCGCTGAACACAATTCTTCGATAAAAAAGTGGATCTTCATCTAACTTTTCAAGAGCCCATTCACCAAAAATTTGGCGTTGTGGTAGGTCGTTTGGCTTCAATTCTTGCACCAGTTGTATCTTATAAGGCTTCACACCCAAATCTTTCCGCAAAATTTTCCACGTAGTGGAGTAACAGAGGCCCAATTGCTGCGAACGGCGCCGAATCGATAATTCACGGTCATCACCAACACTGGCCGATACGGCTGCGATATTTTCTTCAGTTCGCACTCTACGTAAGCGTGTTGGTGGTTTAATGTCCAACAATGTAAATTTGGTGCGAAATTTTGTTACAATAGCCCGAATAGAAGCCTCAGTAGGTCGATTAAACTGACCATAAAATGGAAGAAGCGCGCGATGAACTTTCTTAACAGAGCACGCATTTTGGTAATAAAATTCAATAATTTGCAAGCGTTGTTCGTTTGTAAGACGATTCATGATTAAATTATAGACCAAACTGAAGATGTTTGACAGTGACACAAGATACAAAACGTGCGTGAGCTGTCAAAACTAGTGTTGCCAAAAAGATAATAGCAAAAAAATCACTCTTTATATATAATAATAGTATTTACTCTGATAACCCACTGTAATGATACAGTATTGGATACATTTTTAAATGCATTAAACTATTTTTAAAAATTAATTGAAAGCATTGACTAGGTAATTTATAGTTTTTTAAAAATACGTCTAATTTTCCAGTGTGATCCTATTGTCGTCATATCATTTTGACTTTAAATTTTTTCAAGCCAATTCTGATTAGGTACTGTTCCGAATTCAAAAAATTGTTGAAAAGTGGCATACATTTTTTATTGCATATTTTGCTATAAATACATATTTTTGCCTATTTTGTTGTAAGTGCATAGTTTTTGTATGCATTTTGTATTTATTTTTAATATTCAAAAGTATTCACTTACTGATAATTTGTCAAATATTTCACAAATAAAAAAATCATACATTTGGCAACATTTTAGTTTATCATATTCTTCTTTTCTTTGTATATGCTGATTTAATGTTGAAAGCGTTTAAATCGTCTAACAAATTTATATGAAAAGCACTAGTTTTCTTACTCATTTCAACATAAATTTTCTAGACGATTTGACCGTTTGTAAAATTAAAAAAGGCACTTCAATTTACGGAATAATTAATTGACGATGTTGCATTGTTAGGCAACATAGTCTTTTAACATATTTGCGTACGAGTAGGTATATGACATTTAATTTTAAAAGTTTATCGTTTGAATCGTTTTCTCGATCTAAAAGAAATTTAGAAAAGTTTTTTTGAAAAAGTAATTTTATGATATTTTATACAATACTTCTGATAAATATGTCGTAAGAAAACTAAATGTGATAAGAAATATATTGAATGTTTTTTTTTTATTTTAACTAAAGGCATTAGTGCAAATTTTTAATGCATATTTTGTATTTTTAAATTCATGCAATTCCTTACCCCTGTTATTAATAGGTATAAATTCCATTAAATTTTATAATGAAAGTCATCAATTTTAATAGTTTTTCTCCCTGCATAAATTTTTTAAATAAAAAATCCTGGGATTTTTCTTTTGATATCGTTTGATTGATTCGTTGAGATGCAATCGAAATTCATTTTAGAAGCATAACAAATGGCTTTGTACACATACTGGAAAATAACACATCACTACAAACATGTGTAATATTTCATAATAAAAAGTGCTTGTAAGTCATTTCAAGTATGCTTGTGCAGCCCTTTAGTAAATACCTGTACATATGTATGTCCATATATTATATAATGCAAAATTTTTTAATGTTTGAATAATTTTGATTCAAACTTTATGTAAAATTTCCCAGATCATATACTATATTTAAATCTTTTGTTAATGTGAGAAAATAATGTCTAGTTTTCACTATTAATATGTATCTATGTAAGTGTGTAGTTAGTACACGATTTCTGTACTGGACATTCTTTCGTTTTTCTTTCTATCTGTTCATAATTTCTTAAGCTTTCATTCGACGCTTCACATCATAACTAGGTACCTACTAAATATGTGTATCTAGATATTTAATTAAATCAATTAAAATTATAAGTATGTAGTATATTTTTAAAATTTTAAAATACATATTTTCAAAGTACTTATGTAAAGGTATCTATTTTTAAAAGTCTGTGTTTAAGTCCAAATTGCTTTTGACTTGTTATCAAATCTGATTGTGCGTTGGGCATTCGCGCATGTACATATGTATGTATGTATATATGTATGTTTAAGTAAGTGAGTATGTAGGTATATAGTTTGTTTTTGATTATAAAAAAATTAAATAAATAAACTTGAACTTGATGTTAGTACCTTTTTATTTTTTTTTTATAGTTGTTTTTTATTTAAATTGTTTTTTTAACAACAACCACCAGAAAACTTGAAAATTTGCCAAATTTTATATATATATACATACAAATAAATACATATGTAGGTATTTTTGTTTTAAATATTATTTAATAACAATATGTACATACATACGTATACACATACATACATATGTATATGTGCATATATCTGACACACCAAAGTAATAATGATTTTGATAACATAATAATCTACAAATAATAGGTATTTATTTTAAATTAACTAAATGCATTATCTAGCCTCTACATACATATGTTTTCAATGCTATTCACACGCATATTATATATTAGGGTGACGCTATTTTGCATAACAAAAAATTTTAGTTTAACAAAATTTTAATAAAATAAATTAGAATTGAGGTATGTATGTACATATGTATCTACTCGTATATGCCTAAGTACGAGTATGTACATAGGGTAAAGCTTCTAAATACGGGAGCTTTTATTTATAAAAAATGAATTTTGGTTAAATAATATACTCAACTCTCTATTTCAAATGAGTTCATCTTACTGAAATGAGTAATTTATTAATTATTTGCCTTTATGCAATGTGTCTTCTGCAACATCTGCAGAAGTGCTGTTTTCTTAGGAAAAATTTTAGTGGCAAGGCTAATTTTGAACGGTTTGGTAAAGCTATTATTTGAAACTATTTCCATACTGTAATGGTTTCTATGGAAAGAAAAAGAGTTGAAATATTGTCGTTGATAAATAAAAATTAGCGAAAAATATTTAATTTTTTTTTTACTTTTTAATGATGCCGCTCTTACGCACCAAAAATTTTTATCATTTCCTGTAGTCGTCATTGGGTGCCGACTATTCGTAAATTGTTTTTTGCCAGTGGTAGGCTCAACTTATACAGAATCATGTTTCTGGAGTCGGCAGCAATTGCATAGAAAATATTAAAAGGCAAAATGATCACAGTATGTCGACTACTGGAAAATTTGGAGTATTTTAAAAAAAACTGTAAAATACTTAATTTTAATAGAATAATTTTTAAAAATTTCTTTACACATGCACTAGCTGACTCGGCAAACGTTGTTTTGCTTAAAATTTTTGTATATTCGATCTTATTACTCTAAGAAATCGTACTCGCAGAGTAAAGGACCGTGCAAGACATGGTAAAAACAAGTAGTGGCTAAATAAGTCAGATACCGACTGCAGCGCCACCTGCCGGGCGAATTTGTGACGCTAAAACTTTCAAGGTGTAACCAAAAAGCATACACAGAAATTCAATTAAATCGGTCCAGCCGCTTAGACAGAATACAATGTCAAACACACGTACAGTCGAATTTTACATATTTATTAAAATTTAAAATTATACCCAATACTGTATAATTACAGCATGTTATCAGAGTAATACCATGATCATGTATAAAATGGTACCAAGTTAAAGAAAGCAGACACGTTAAAGTGTCGATTACTGCCACATTTACCCTATATTGTCATATGATTTAAAAAAACTCTAATTAAAAAAAAAAATCAAATTTGTTCTTGTGATTGATTAACACAATTTTCTGCTATTTTTGTATTAAAAATATTTTCTTTATGTACGATGTAGGTGACAAGTGTCAAACTTAGTAAAAAAAAAAAAGAAAAAACCGAAGCTTTGATTTCGTATGCAGAGATCAGCAATGAATACTGAAAAAGTGAGCAGAATTGAATCATGACTCATAATTTCTTCAACTTTATCGAACCTCATATCCACTCGTAATGTTTGAGGCACTCATAATACTCATACTTAACAACATTCGTTACTTTATTAATTTTGCCTCGCATTAACTCAATATGTATAAACGATATAAAAAATGAGTACGAGTCGAATACGATCATCAAAATATATTACAATAATAATAAAAATACTAAAGTTATCTTACAAACATAAATCCTATTGTTTTAGAAAATATTGAAAAACTATGTAATAATAATTGTGCAAGCTTACTACAAACTTAACCGTATAATCATACACCCATATTCTGAAAAACGCAAAACGCTTAACTTTGGCGATTACGATTTGAAATTGCAAAAAAGTGTTCTGCAAAACGCTTAATTTTGGCGTTTTCAAACCGCAAGCATACACTGAAGCGAAGTGATGAATTTTGCAAAAACTAAGAATTAAAGATAAAATAAAATGTTGCACAATTCAAATTAAATATATTTTCTTTTTATTTCAACCAAAATTGGAAAGAACATTGGCCTTTTTCCATAAAAAATATGGTTTTAAAAAATTTACTTTGATTTTGTCAATTGTGTGTGTCAATTGTTGACTTATAAACTGGCATTTTCTCATTCACTTTCTATGAGAAAAACAGAAGCAAAACGCGCAGTTTCCAGAACATGCTTTACCGTTTTGCAAACCGATTTTCGTTTTGAAAACGGGCGTTTCTCAGAACATGGGCGATAGAATATATTTTGAAAAATAATATAATTCTTTGCAATATTTTTATAACCAAAATTGTAAAAGAAGAATACATGGATTTCGATTTATTTTTAGGATTCTGTATTGTTTTATAATAGGAATATTAAAGAAATTTTATAATTAATTTTTTTTGTATTGTAGTTTGATTGTTATATGGTTTGTTGAGTAGTATTGAATTTTTCTATGAGTTTACTTACTTGTGGATGAGTTGAATCATTTGTGAGTATTAAAAGTATTCTTATGAAAGTACATACTAGTACATCAAATTATGATTGAGGTATGAATCAAACCAATTTGTGTTTAGCATGAGCATTTTATGGAAGTGGGATTCATATTTATTGTATTCAATACTTATAAATCAACGTTGTTGTAAGTATGAGTACATCAGTGTATTTAGTTGAATTTCAAAAATGTCTGCTCATTTATATTTAAAAATTTATGAGTGACTATGATTCATTGCCGATCTCTGTTTTGGATGTCAATATGAATAAATTTGAGTCATCTTTTGTTGCTTGCTTTGCTTACTTGATGTGTTTGTCAAACTTCATGCAAAAATATTAGGGATAATCACGTCAATATTTGTGCAAATATGCTAAGCATATTGAATTTTTGTTTGCAAACATCAAAATCAATGCTACCAGATCACAAAGTCACCAAAAAATCTGGCAACTTTAATTTTATGTATCAATTATATAAGTATTTGGTGCTTTCGGGGGGTATTGACATGCAAAGCGATGCTGACTCAAGGTATTTTCAGTGCAAACGGAGGAAAATGAAGCAAAGTGCAAACATTTTGTTGTTGTGTTGATCAAACCGAAGCATTTCTCATTTACATAGTTTGCACTGATGTGATTACACCCTTCTTCAAGAACAATGGTGAGTGAAAATCTAAAAATGGCTGGTCTAAAGGTATATGAGGAATTGTTTTGCAATTTAGAGATGAAATGTGTCAAATTTTAGACAAATCCGTTTGACAACAAAAATGTTTGAAGTGCATAAACAACTAAACTAAGAGAAAATTAATTTTATTTACATATATTAGAATTTTTATTTACATATATTAGAATTTTCTTCTAAGATTAAGTTTAATGGTGCCATCAGACCCTTACAAATGTTAGTAAATAGGAAAATAAGGAGAATTCTTTTGTTCATATGATATTCGACAGTAATACAACATTTTCATTATGGTTGTGCATATGATATGAAATTTGCTTAAGTAGATGCCAATCTAATATTCGAATTCATATAAATACAAACATATGGTATATACATTCATAGAAATATACAGGACAGAAAATCATTTCTAAAATTGTATATCAGCTGTTCTTCAAGAGTTTTTTTCGTTGTGTTATTGTTGCCAAAAAAATTGTTTTTGTTTATTGTGGGTGGTGGTAGTACTGTGCCTGATTTTTCTTTGCAAATTCACAAAAAAAATATATCAACGAATATGTATCTCAATGCTCTATTATAAGGTATAAATGTGTATTTACCTACGGAGCATACACTGCAGAGATACTCGTATCATCAGTATGAGGTGTCTATTGTTTGCACGTACATGCATACATATTTAGGGAATATTATCAAATTGTACTTATTTTATAGTACCTCTTATATTTTAATACAAAAGATTAATTTTTTTTTATATAAAAACGTCAAAAGAATTTATAATTAATATTAACTAATCAACAATTTAGAGTGAAAAAATTTAAATTAAAGATTTTGTGTGGGATTGATGCATTTGATTTAAATTATTGTATCCCTATTTGCGAATTGACTCAACAACCTGCTTAAGATATTTTCTGCTGGATGAACTACTGATTTTTAACTAAAAACACAATTCCCTACTTAATATGAAAAACAAATAAAATATATTCCAAATTGAGATGTTTGTTTTTCAACAGCTAAATGTTTTCATGTTATAAAACATTCTTTAATTACGAGTATCTAAAAATCTCAATATTTGCACAGGTTATCTTAAACTGACTAGCGAACGTATTTTATAATTTATTTTTTGTTGTGTTGTCAATCAGACTCATTCCCATTAAAACTACAGTAGCAATTCGTTTTCAATCTACAATGTATTTGTTTTAAAAATAATAATCTTGATGTTGTTCTTCAATCACTTATTGCCTTGAAAAAATAAACTCAAACAACATCCTCTTTACAAAGTTTTGTTTTATTGGCAACAAACATTTGCCAAGAAATTAAAAGCTTTTTTTTCAAATATTTAATGAGTTTAGTTAATTTACTAACGTTAACTTAAAATTAACTGATAAGTAAATAGAAAATGATTCAGTTTTGGTGAATAAGAAATTTTGAAATTTTTAGATTTCCAATACAGCTTCCACTACAAACTACGAGTACCTTGCATAAAGGTGTGATAATAACAAAGTTAGCTTGAGAGTTATTTTACGGATGCGAAAAAAATAGTACGAAATCGAATTTTTAATGTGTTTGATAGTTTACTTTTTGCGTTTGTCTGGTAGTACCCAGCTCTGTAATGCATAAATGCATGTGGACGTCGTTTTATACACACAAATATCTTGTGATAAGTAAAGAGCAAACGCAAAATATTTAGCTTTCGCAACGTACTGCTTTCGCTAATTTCAAATCTGTTCTTCGTTCTATCAGTTTTCTATGGTATATCGTTATCTCCTAAATAGAGTACGTCACAAGATATATATTTACTTAAAAACAGGTTGTTTTATTTGATTAAAAGAAAATTAGATATTCCGCAATAAAATGTTCTTGATGTTGTATGAACATCGTTATTACATCTACTCAATAATTTTAAATGGTATTGACGAAGTCGTCGTTGACAGTAATCGATTAGTGTTGATGGTTATTCAATATTACATGAGACGCTTTAAAGTAGCTGTTGAATTGAAATAGTATAAAAATCAAGCTTTTGAACTCGTCTACTTACAGTTTAGACAGCTCAAACCCTTTACATAGTTTATTAGCTTTGCTTCCATGTGGTGAAATCTTCCATATCGTTTTTCTCCAGTTGAAAGCATACTGGCGATGCAAAAGTGATTTTTTTGGATCGAACAAATCTAAGTTTTTTTCACAGTTTCATCATTGTAACTTTTGGCAAAAGATACTTGCCATCTTCTGTAAAAAGTTGTTCTTAACTGTCATACCACGATTTAAAAAATACGCCTGATACTGCATGGTAGCAGAATTCAGTAATCTGCGTTGAGAGATCAAAAGCTTGTACTTTAATTCATTTATTTAAAGCTTAAGGGAATAATAAAAAAATATATAATTAAAGAAATGTAAATCTTTTCACTTCCGCTGCCATAATTCTTCTACCGCCTTGTCATATATTTTTTGACAGCTTAATATTTCGAAACAGTGGTGCCAACAATTGTCGCCATATATTTTTACAGAGACTTAAAAACAACAAAATGTTTTAAGCCTTGCAACAGGACAATTGTTTAAGATTAAAAATGAGTAGTATTTAAAATTTAGAACTAAATTAAAATCATAAATGAAAAATAATTTGAAAAACTAAGAAAGCAAGCAAAGTTTACCAAGACGGTTTTATAGAGACGCAAAGCCCAGCAATTTTAAAGCCGACTGGAAGAAATTTGAGCTGTTTACCAATGAGGAATGTTATTGGTTTGCAAAAAAAAAATGGATTCGAAAAATTTTAATGAAAAGTATGTAATGATATACTCATTTGATATCCTGTAAACAAAATATCCGTCCCTTTGCTTAAGATTTTCTTTTGCAGCCTAAGATTTTTTTTGATATTCTTCATCAGAATTTGTATTTTTTCACAAAAAACCCATATTTTATTTTAAATTTAATAGAAAATTAGATTAGATCAGATTCACAAAATATATAGGGATGGTAATTAAATTATCGATGTGTCGCCGGCAACACAACATTTTAGCTTCGAGCCGACAGTATTGTCGCTTTAATACTACAGTGACAATAAAGGCAACAGAAAGTCACCGGTGACTTACATAATAGGGGTGATTGTATAGGTTCTGAAGGAAAAAATAATTTTGAATGCAAAATAAAGAAATTTTTAATTTTTTTTTAACCCTGGAATACTAACGTTATTTTGTAATACATAAATAAAAACATTGTAATTTTAAATTTAGTGACTAAAAATATTTTTATTTTTTTTTTTTTTTTTTTTTGGTTTATTTAAAAACTGTTATTAAAAACTGTTATTGCAATATATGCGTATAATCGCAATTAGAAAAAAAACCTACACGTAAATTGTACGTAGCTTATTTAATGTTGTAGGGTTAAAGAGAATATTTGTATTGAATTTGAGCGCAATTCATTGAAAAATAAATTTTTATTATTAAGTTGTTTTATTGAAAAGTGAATGATAAAGTAGGCGTGGTTGATGCAGACCTTCCTTGGAGTGTAGAGATTATGTGTATCTAGCATACAAGTGAACAAACAGAGAAACCGAATTTCATTTATATACATATATGTGAATAGCAATTGCTCGTTTTCTGCAAGGTGCACAAATGAATCCATAAATAATTATGCAGGTATCTGTGCTCAAAGGAAAAGTTGTCTTTTTACTATTTTCCTTATAACTTTTTTATTATTTCTTACCATAAAAACCTCCACTATGCCCTAACGAAAATATGATAATAAAAATTTATCGAATTGGGGTCGCAGTTCTCAAGTTTTACACTTATCAACACTATAAGCGTGTAACAACACTGCGGTAGCAGACTGTTTAACCGCATGAATTGATTAGTTGGAATTAAATTACGTGTTCAAAACACCTGTAAATTTATACAATTAAAACAATTCATTATTTAGCTGCTACTTAGTTGTAAATATAAAAACCAAATTAAAAAATAAAATAAAAGTTTCTTTTCTTTTTCATCCATTTAAAATGATAGTAAATAAAATATTAGAAAATATAGTCTTTGAATTGATTTTTCATTAACGTAACGTAACATTTTTGCTGTTATTTTAATTAATTTTTTTTCAATATATTTTTTTTTTCTTTAATACACATTAATTAAAATAAAAGTTTTACAAATTTTATACACTTCGTGTTCATAGTGTACGTGTGCGTCCATAATTAAATAATAAAAATAAAATGCTACAAATAGAAAGTAAATTACGTAAACTATTTTTATTTAATCCAATGAAACAAACAAATTTGCTTCCAAAAGTATTTTGAAATTTTGCCAAAAAAATATGTTTCAATAATTATAAAGATTTTTATGTAGTAGACGGGTATGTATGGATTTTTTTATTCAAAATAAAATAAAAATTCTTAAATTTATTAAAAACAAACTAAAATTTTTCATAAAATTTATTGCAGCAAAAGTTTTTGTAGATTTAATTTTGTAGAATGGCACAGTAGCCCTTCTATAAATTCGTAAACTTTATTTTTTAGCCGAACTATTTCAACTTCAGATTATTAAATTGTCTTTTGTTACTTGGAAAATGTATTCAGGTATTTCTCAAACGGTCTTGGGAGCTATTATTTTGAGCAAGCTGAAAAAATTATTAGGTGTTGGAACTAATTCGTAGCGTTTTTTTTTATAAAAAATAACGATTTATTTAAAATGAAAATAAAAAATTACATTATTGAAAATACTGCCCATCGCTTGCCACTACTTTTTCAAATTTTTCAGGTAACTGTCGAATACCCCGTCAAAAAAACTCTTCGTCCTTGGAGGCAATCTATGAATCGATCCAATTTTGGCAATCCTCATTAATGTTAATTTTTCCCCTGATCGAAACAGGTAGTAATCCGAAGGGGCAATATCTGGAGAATACGGCGGGTGGGTTAAAACTTCCCATTTCAATGTTTATAGGTATGTTTTCACTGGTTTCGCCACGTGAGGTCGAGCATTGTCGTGCAGTAAAATAACTTTATCGTTCCTTTTACTCCATTCCGGCCGTTTTTCCTTCAATGCACGAATCAAACGCATCAATTGTAACCGGTAACGATCGCCAGTGATGGTTTCATTGGGTTTTAACAATTCATAATAAACCACACCTTGTTGATCCCACCAAATACAAAGGTCCAGGTCGTTCAAAATCAAAACCCACTCTTAAAACGCGCAAACCATTTCCGACACGTTTGATCAGCTAAAGCATGTTCACAGTAAACTTCTACTAAAATCCCATGACTTTCTGCAGCACTTTTGTTCATATTAAAGTAATGTAATAAAACTCCCCGCAAAAACACTTTATTTGGTATAAATTTCGACATAATTAAAAAGCTGCCACTTGCTGTTATTAACAATTAAAAATAAGATGCGTCGTAAAAACAGTACCTAATAACAGCTGTTTAACGATCAATTTGTTTCTGAAGGTAAAAACAGAACACTGTAATAACTACGTCATCTCTCATTAAATGATACGAATTAATTCCAACACCTAATATTATGACTTATTTTCAGTTTTGTGGGATCGTTAAACAGTCGTCAAACGTTGTCGTACAATAAAATACAATTAAACACAACATTAACAACAGATATTTCCTCTTTGAAATAAAGATTTATTTATTTTGAATGAAAGCAAATTTCACAGCAATTTTTTAATAATTATTATTGTTTGTTAAAATTTAAAAACATTGGGGCTTAATCATAGTCACAAAAACTTTTGTTCATAAGAATTTCATGAATTTTATATACTCGTAGTTTTCCAAAAGGTACCGACTTTAGTGTGACTATGATTATGGGCCATTATCTGCAAAATATTCCTGTAATTCAGTTTTATATCTGATATTTATTTCATTTACTATTTTTTAAAATAAATTATAGATATAAAATTTAATATGTATACTATATACATGTATTTATGTATGTGTTGGTCAAATTTGCAAAAATTTGAAAATTTGCCAAAACGAAACAAAAAAAAATCAAATTGTTTGTTAGACAAACAAGTGGCGAATTTTTGGCCACACGTCAACTTTTTGCTGTTGTTTGTTATTCTTTAATTTTTTGCAATTATAGCCGGGCATCAAATTGAATATAGAGACAAAAATTTTGAAAATAACAATAAAAATAGCAAAGTTTCATATGATTTTGCATATTCAATAGATAATGTTCGCTAATTTTATAAAAAAATAAAGGAAAAAAAATAATTGAAATTTAATGCATCAAATGTTTTCATAAGAATATTTAAATACATTTGAAATTTCTTGAGCAAACATTTTAGAAATGAAAAATATTTCCCAAAACAGAGCAGTTTAATGTTACATAAGAATTGAAATAAAGAATTTAAACTAAAAACTTTAAATAATCAATAATTCATACTCAGTGCGTCATGTATGTAAATAACTAGTAACTATCCTACTATGAAACTTTTAGTATTTTTAAAATATACTTTGAACTATTTTTTGGAATGAACAAAATTAAAAAAAAAAAAATTAAAAAATAGTCGAAGTTTTTAAAAAAAATTCATTTAAAATTTTTTTACTTTCGGTTTCGTAGTATTTTGATTTTTCAGAATTTATTTTTTTTTATCAAAAAAGGTAAAGAAAGATTTATGCGAATTTTTTTTCTAAAAAATCGAAATTTCAATTAGCATTATTTTTTGTACAGTCATACCGATTTCGGGATATAACGAATGCATTAACTGCCTTATATAACGAATGTACAAAAATGTTGATACTCAGTATAACGAATGGTTGGAAAAATGCCTAAGCAAAAAAGAAAAATGAAACAAAAATGAAGCATTCTGAAGTAATTAAATGTCTTAAAATTCAATGGGGTCACCAAAATAACTTTGCTATTACAAGGACATTACTTCTTAGAGAAATAGAGGAAGAAACTGTTCAAAAGAGTCTACAAATCGTACCAAAACAAACATCTATTAATAAAATTTGTTCGCTTATTCTACAACAAGACTCTTTTTAGTGCATATTTATGTATGAATAATTATTTTTAAAATTTAAGAAAACATTTGATTTTGTAATTATAAATATGGGTGGTACATATTTACCTGATTATAAATGTCGATGTCGTGACGAAAACAGTGATATGTGGCAACGCGGCCCATATAATTTACATTTGCTTGTTGGAAATTCGATTACGACAGCGACATTCGTAATTAGGCCATAATTTGCAATAAATAATTCAATAAACAATTTATTGAAATAAATTATTACTTTTTAATCATAAATATATATATATATAAACTATCGGATATGACGAATATTCCTCTTTAACGAATTAATTAACCTAAATATAAACACTTCACGAAGAAGGCATGTTTCGGTAATCATTTCATTATATCCATAACCTACATAAAGGCATGTAAGTTTGTTTTTACTCTTTAAAATTTGAGTTAGGTAGACAGACATTTTTCGTTTCTCTTGTTACTTTGCTTAACTTCTCTCTCAATTCAGAGTCATTTTAAACATCACCCAAACAAAACAAAATTAAGAAATTTTTGTCTGCCATAAGAAATTATTAAAAAGAAAATCGCTTATTAAAATTTTTGATACGGTCCTCCCCGTAGCTCTCGTAGAGTACTAAGTTATCAACCGTAGGTTCGCTAACGCTAGAATGAGCAAAAATCTTTAAATTAAAATTTTTAAGCTTCTCTGGTTGGTAACTGCCGAAATCTAAACAAAATCTTGACATGCATGTGCAGTCAAAATTTTCTACTGGTATGAATAATTTTCTTTACATAATTTGCTACAAATTTCGTGACATCTTGTTGTCATTGGCTTAATACAAATTTTGATACTGCAAATTTGTATAGATACTTGTAGTAAGTTGGAAGACCTTTTTTTGGCTACCTTACCCAACAGGCTTCATGCCAAAAGAAATACATACATAAATAAACGAAAGAAACAATGTAATTTTCAATACAAAATTAATTATTTTGTTTTTTGTCTTAAAATTGTTTTAAAGAATTTTTTTTTTTGCTTTTGCAACCACAAACAACGATTTTTTTTATATTATTTAACACAACCCACCACAGCACAATTCTCCCCCAAAAAGATCTCTTTTTTTTTGGTAGAACCAAAAATATTTAAATACGTACTTACACACACCTATACATACATACATGTCATGTGGATGGATGATGCTACAACTTGCTGCAGCCAAATGAGTGTAAAATGCGTAGCTACCAGTTTAAGTGCCAACAACCTTTTAAATATAAAATTTGTATGCATGTACGAGTGTGTATTTTTGTTGTTCAGTGAAATATTTTTGTAGTTTTGAGTGCATCAACCTGCAGGCGATTGGTTGACAGCAAATATTACACCACCGGCAACCGGCACAATTTACTCATGTTTTTGTGCGTTTAGTTTATTGCGTGTTTGTGTGTGTGTGTGTGTGTGTGTGTGTGTGTTTTATTTTAAGTTTGCAAATCTGTTTTATTCTAAATTTTATTTTAATTTTTGCATGAGACAATTCTGTCATGTCTGGCTCCAACATAAAATTTAAACACTAAACTTTAATTTTTTTGTTCTTTTATTAGCATAACATGCGACTACCTACATGTGTGTGTGTGTGTGTTGGTCTTGTGTGATGTACAATCTTCCTGCAACTCATTATTCATTTTGTGCTAAATTTAATTCCATAGATTTCTTCAAAACATTAAATAAATCTTGACGCCTTAAAATTGGAATGTGGTGTATGCGAACGAGCTGTGAAAGTGACTTTTTTCGTTGCAACGTGAAATTCATATACGAGTACTTATTTATTTTTGAAAGTGAAATAGAATTTATTTGTTTTGGGAACCTGACAAGATAAAAAGACAAGTTTTTTTCTTTTTTTAACATGCAATGAATGCCTTTTAAAATTAAATCCACTTTGGGGCCTGGAAAAATGACAACTAGAAATTATTATGAATTTATGAATCATACTCGTCATTTCATTTCCTTCTCCGAACACATAAAATATCATTATGAATGTTTATGTTTTAAATTCCTCTTTGGTCAAGTGAAAGAGTTATTGAAAGTCATCCACATACTCGTAGAAGCAATTTGCCTAAACAATCTTAAATATAATAAAAGTTGATGACTTTAGCAATATTTTTTGTAAAGTGATTTAAGTTAAAATAACAAAATTTCTAATCTGAGATCATCCCCAAAATTCCTTAGTTTGTGTGTAAATTCAAAATAAATAAATGTTTGCTCATCTTACCGTTTGGTTGGAGTGTGGCCATTAGTTTCGCCACTCAAGAAATCCATTGTGGTATTTTTTAAATTATTTTTAAAATTTTCACCCTTTCCTTTGGATTTTGAGGCCTCCATAAGTTTTTTGTCAGCAGAACTGTTCACATTGCGTTCAAATGATTTTTGAGGACTAGGTGGTGTGGTAGGCTTTGTGATAGATTCTGTTTCAGAATTAGAGGCAAGTGGTACACTGAAAGGTTTAAGTGGTTCGGTAACAGCAGGCTTGGGGGTAGAGGGTTTTTCAGGTTTTGTGGTTGAAACAGAGGCAGGTGTAGGAGTAGGAGCAGGGGTGGGAGCAGGGGTGGGAGCAGGGGAGGGAGCAGGGGCTGGAGCAGTAGGCGTGATAGTGGGAGTTGGGGTTGGCTTAAAAGCAGGCGCCGGTGCTACTTTCGATGCTGCCTTTGGTGCGCTAGGCTGAGTGGGTGCTGCTGGTTTGGTGACAGGTTCATTGGGAGGTTTGTTATCTAAAGCATTATTGCCAGTCTTGTTTGTTTTATAAAAAATATCAAAGAATGTCCAACCAAAATGTTTGCTACAGTATAAAAAAAAGAGAGAAAAAATAAAGAAAAAAAATAAAAAGAAAAAATAAATAAAAATCAATTAAAGAAAATAAATAAATTTGAAAAATAAATTAAAGCAAAATTAAAATAATAAATAAATTAAACCAAGAACTTAAGTTGAAAGTAAAGTAATTACAAAAGGGAACGCACCAACTATTTCCGAGTTAAACCGATTTATTAAAAAAGTGCTTATATGAGTTATTATTTTAGAAAGTAATGTAAGTCCACTTAAAAAAAATTAGTTAAAAGTGATTTTAGTAAGATACAGACGCCATCTTATTAACATTATCACTGACTAATTTTTAAAAAAGTGGACTTAAAACATTTTCAAAAATAACAGCTTATTTGCATCCAATAAATAAATGTCCGTTCGGAATACAGAACAAGCAACCTCATAAAATGTTCTCTCTCCTTCGCTCTGACTGTCTTCGAACTTAAATTATCTTGAAACTTAGATCGACGCTCTATATTGAGGATTTAAGACCCAGCATAGCTGCACTAGGCCTGCAGTGACGTACGCTTATAGGAGTACTGAAAAATTATTTCATAATTGGTGCACATGCAAGAAAATTGTGAAGAGAAGCAGGATGAAATTTTTTTTTGCTTTTTGCTATATATCCACTCCAGCAGCACAAAGAAGTCTTAAAAGATGCAAACAAGTCTATGACTAAGTGCCTGTGCAAGCTAACCTAAGTGGCGTAATTCAGCTTCTTTAGATTTTTCTAATATTTTGTTAGATTCGAAAATTAAAAAAGACACGAATATCAGTCATACCTAAATTTGTGCGGCAAGCGCTTTTTATCTCTTAAAAATTCTAATGCCTACACAACGTTTTTTATCTGTGAAAAATGTATAGAGCATACCGAATTAGCGAGCTGGAAACGTTGAGCAATTGAAAAATCCAATTTTAACTACTCGTTTTGTAGTGAAGTTGGCTGCGAAACAATTGTTTTGTTTTGTTATTTGTGACCAGTAATGACAAAATATCCATTTTTTTACTCTATTTTTGTTTGTCTTTAGTGGGTTTTATTAAACAAGATGATTAACACTACTGTACAAAATACGCACCCCCAGTGCTCTCATTTTGGGCTGACGGCTTTACCATAAACAAAAAACGCTATAAAATACTCCGTTTGTCGCTCCAAATTAGTTTGAACTTTCGATCGATAGTATGCCAAAAAGCTCATCTTAGATTAGCGTATATTCTCATTTAATTTCCGAGTCTAGAACCAAGTAATAATAATTTTTCATTTAAATTTCTTTGATACAATTGAATTTCAATTCAATTATTTACACTTTTACAATATTCCAATTAACAAAAAGAAAAGACTATAAATCAAAAGCGATTTACTGCACCTACGAAAGCCCGACGTATTTATTTATAGGTTCCCATTTTCTTTTATCTATTACAATTGCAGTGAAAGAAAAAAGAACATTTTAATTTAATTAAAATCCACTGATGCAGAAACACACACGAATACAAAAGAGGTGCAGTAGTCTTTAATTAAAAGACAAACATTCCGACAAATGCATAAAAACGAATTTACAGAAAAAAAATATATAAAATACTTTTACTTGCATTGAGTTACTTGCCATTTTTATGATCAACAATTTGACATGTACAATTTAAAAAAGAAGAGAAGAGTTCTTCTTTAGTTTCAGAATTTTTTTCATGGCTGATAATAAATTTTGATTTTTTTAAAGGGGAAAAATAATTTTTTTTTCAGAAAGAGGTTTACTCCTTGGAGCTACATATATACATATGTATGTATATGAGCTATTATTTTTGAAAGTGATATAAGTCCAGTTAAAATATAGACATCATCTTTCAAAAATTAGTGCAGACTCAGTTTCTGAAAAAAGTGGGCTTATACTACTTTCAAATATAACAGCTTATATGTAAGTGTGTATGCTGGAGAATCTTGACGTATGGATAGTCAAGCATCTCTAATTACATTTAAAATTCTCTATGGCAGAGAAGAAGTCGGTTACTGTAATGTGGGCAATGAAGTGACAGACTACTTGGCTAAAAAGGACGCCTCTCATTATCCCAGAACAATTCTGCGGTATAAACAATAACTTTATTCGTGCTTTACTGCTGTGCCGTGATTGAGGTTGATTGCTGTCATTTCTTTCACGAAAAACAGGAAACTTCGGAAAATGCAATACATTGCTTCCAATCAACGCTATTGCTTCTAAATCATTATATTTTTTGCTGGGTAAAATTCATAGCAAAAAATTTGCCGCTAATCACAACGACGCTTTCAGTAATATTTTTTTTAATGAAATGAATATTGAGCCAGCATAATGGTAAGTTTATTAGCTCGATCACTTGTTTGTGATTGCCTGCTGTCGTCGTGTAGGAGCCCCTTTAATAAATACCATGGCAGAAGAATAACAGGTATAACTTTTAACTTTCGAAATGTGTAAAAAGATATGTGTAAAAGCGTTTTCTTTTCTAACAAAAATGTTGCATATATTCTGCCATCCAAGAATATTTGCGTTCTATTGGTAAAAAAATGTAATAGTTAAAATCAATATCACGTTATTTTCACAACATTTGGTGAGGGTAAGATGCTACCCTTTTTTACAACTGTGTCAACTACTTTGTTATACAATTAAGTAAATTATTTAATTTGTATTTATATGAAATAGGAGATTCAAAATTTTTCCCGTCAAGATATTCTTCATAAAAATCCATTATTGGTCACTTATGAAGCAAAAATTTATTTTTATTTCTGGTGCAAAGTTTTTCTTTGTGTCAGCTGCTTAAAAGCGGTAAACACATAAAACGCTAAATATATATTAGCGTTAAATGTTGCATGAAAAACTCATTTTTGTTTTATTAAAACCATAAAATAGGCATCATTTTTAATTTACAGTGAAACTTCTATATAACGAATCTGGTAGAGATGGAAAATACTTCGTTAAAGCTATTTATTCGTTAAGCATAAGTATCAGTGAAACCTTGGTATAAAGAAATTGGAAGAAATCCGAAAGAAATTGGTTATACCTACAGTTATTTTTTTTTTATCCGAAATTCTATGTAATAAAAATTCATTATTCGAGAGAAAAAAAAAATTAAACACTTACTTAAATAGAGGCTATAGAATCCACACTTCGTTATTTACACGCCAAGAAAAAAGATGGTTGAATATGGTCACCGCAAACATAGTTTGTTTTTCACAAAAACATTATTATTAATTTGAACCATCTAAGCATTATTATGGTTACGATAAGCATGTTTCTAATTATTTTTAACCATACTATGTTTACTGTGATAGATCAACCATATCATTATCATATTATTTTTAATAAAATTTTAACTGAAACCATAAATATGTTTATAGTAAACATAGCAATGCTTCTTAACTAAATGTTCCAAAGTTCGAATCCTGGCAGATTCAAATAATATTTAAAAAAATAAATTCAAATAAATAAATACAAATTAATATGTTAGAAACGAAAAAGTGAATGGAATAAAAAATTTTTATTTATACAAAAAATTAAAATTAAAATTTTTTTTAATTTTTATATATAAAATATGTATGTATTAAAAAAATAATAAAAAAATGTTAGCCCTGACCGGGGTTGAACCGCAACACTTGCAGTTAAAAGGTATTTTTAATATGTTTGGTTAGATGCAATCATAGATCTAACCATACTATGTTTCCACCAGAATATGGTTGCCTCAACCATATTTTTTCTTTGCGTGTAGAGGCTTTTGATAAAGCGAATATGACGACTTTCATTTTATAGAGGCTTTTGAAAGAATACTTCGCTATGTAAAGGCTTTGTAGCTCTGTATAGCATTTTTGTATCAAAAACTTTGCAATGAAGAGGTTTTTTCAAGGGACTCAGAAAAAATGCATTATATTGAGTTTTTCGTTACAACGAAGCTCGTTATATCGAACTTTCACTGTTTTACATAATTAGAGGTAGAATGTTATTGAGAATAGAAAACGCTATAAGTTTAAATGCTTCGAATTTCCTTTTTTAAGCAGATGTATTTGACACATACGAAAGAACTCTTCTTATAATTCAGTGTTTGTTTTAATGGAGGCCCGTGTAATACGAGTTTCAACTAGTAGTTTTTTTTACTTCCATAACAGCTTTCATTAGTAAACAATTAAAGAAATAAGAGTTAAAGGGACGGAACGTTAACTAAAAATATGTACATGCTAATGAGCATGCACAGAAGAAGGGAAAAAAGAAGAGAGTAAAAGTAAACGTATTAAAAAATAGATACATATAAAATATTTTAGTCAACAAAAACAAAATTTTGGCAAAATACTTCAAATAGAATAGAAAAATAAAAAATAAAAACAAATAGAAGTGTGTGAGTATGTGTGTGTATGTGTAATTATTTTAGTTGTCAGTCACGTAGTCCATAAATAAAATTTATTAAAAGCATTCATTTTTGTTATTATATTCTCTAGTTAATGTTTATCAAGTATAAAATTGATTGTTGTTATTTTGTACTGACTTAGAAATAAAATTTTTCCCCTAATTTAAACATTCATAACTATATATTCTTAAAACAGAACATTTAATTAATAATTATGTATTATATGTATGTATGCAACATAGCCCAGTACGTTTTTACTGCTTACTAAGAATAAAGTCAGTAAATCAGTAAATTTATATTGATAATAAAATTTAACTTTCATTACCTTGTGTGTGATTAATTCAATGCACAAAAATCGTGTTGCTTTTACTTTACAACAAAATTTTATTAAACCATGTTCGAGGCACTTTTAAAAACTGATTGTTTTTTTATACTGCTCGATAAGATTGAAACTAAAAATCAAAATTTAAGCACAGGCATATGCATGCATGGTTGAAACATATGCATGCATATGCTTTGATTCAAGAAACACAAAGCCGTATTTCACTACAAATAGACACAAACATGCTGTAAGTTTACTAAAATATGTGTGATCGTTGATTTAATGGTTTTCTGCATGTTTGTGTTTTTGAAAATTTGAATTTTGATTTTTAAATTTAAACATATCGAAGTAAAAAAAATAATGTCGAGCATTATTTAATCAAATGTTGTGCACGATTTCTACTTAAATTGTTCGTTTGTGTGGTTTGATTGATTATAGATGAAAACAATCAATAAAAAATTAAATTTTTTTTAGTTCTCTGATGAAAATAGAAAATATTGCCAATGCCCGCGAAAGTAGTTCCATATTTCTCGGTTAGTCTTCAGCCAGGAGTTGGTATTCTATTTGTCCACTACGTTGAAAAATTTTGGAGTAAAGATCTTGGCCTACGCCCAATCGAAGTGGAAGATCCAAATAAAAAATGTGTTTTAATTAAAATTACAGTTTTTGAATTAACTTCTTACAATTCAAAATTCGATTGGGCAGTTGATGACACAGTGCTGCAATAAATCGATTGTTTTATGCGCTGTGTCATTAGAACGAATGAAATTCAGTTACCGCAATTTAGGTTTCATCTTCAAAAAAGTAAGGCCTGACCAAAATCCGCACCAGAGAGTTGCCCGTTGGCGGTGCATTTATCTCTCATAGATTGCATGAGGGTATTCTGAGCCATTTAGATGGAAATGCGCTTCATCGGAGAAGATGACTTTTTTCGAAAAATTGGCATTGACGGGACTTAGCTGCATCAGCCTTCATAAAGCGTTCCATTTTTAATAATCGGAATAAATGGGTCTAATTATGCTGTTGCGGAAGCAAAATTTTACAATTATTCATTCTGTTGCTGCGGTATTCTTTTGCAGTTGCGGTATCATCGGTATTGCTTACGCTTAAATTTTCTCACGGAAATCAAACGAAAAGAGCAAAAATGTAAGAAAATTTCCCAAAACTTAAATATTTTTTGGCTTAATTTGTTTTATTTTTTGAAAATAATTACGTTTTATATGAATTACGTTTTATATGAATTTTATTTTTTTAATTTAATGTTTTTTTATGCTAAAAAATTTAATTTTTTTCTTACAACCAAAAGCTGAAACATTAACAGAATTCATTCACAATAGACAACTTTTTAATTCACAATTAAATAAAAGCATTTAAATAAGAATTTCAAATTGCATATCGAGCGATATTTCTTTCCGCAAAATTTTCCTTTCCGTGTTTCAGAGTTGTCTTTTGCACAAAAAAATACACCAAACTTAGAAAGTACATTCTTATTGAGACAGAGGTTATTTTTTGCATTTTTGTTTAGTTGTTTCTTACACAATTTTGGTTTTCCAACGAATTTCTTTAAAATTTGATTCATATAATTTCTATACTCCAAGAAGGTCACAATATATGTATTGTACCGACCATGCCCACATTTTAAGGAAGTAATTGAAATAAGGCTTTAATTAATAGTGCTATTTTTAAAAGGTTTTTTTTGAAACTTCTTACATAGGCTCCCTCTTTTAATAATTTTAATTTAATTTGTTCGCTATGCCAAAAAATTTCGATTTTATAGTGAAGTCCAGTTCGTTCTGTAACTTTTAATTGTCCCTATTAAAATTCCTAATTGAAAGCTTACATTAAAAAAGCATTTGTAAAAAAAAAAATTAATGAAAGTGGAGAAAATCGAAAGTTACATAATGAGCTCATTGATTGAAGAAATCATTGATTACCCTTGATAAGTTTTAGTAAATAAAAGCAAACTTTTGTTTGTTTTGTCAGATTTTTTTTGCAAACATTTGGACAAATAAAATGCTTAATGTGCTTTCTTGGTAAGCTTTAGCTTAAAGTCAAATCAAATATTCTCTTATGAATGTTTTATAATTAAATCACATGATATCCACTTGAATGTTTATTTAAAATAAATAGCCTTTGGTTTGGCTTGTTGCCATTTGGAGATACGAATATACATGGATATAGATGTGTGTGTAGAATCATTTCTCATTCGCTCGCTTATTAAATAATAATTAGTAATTTCTTTTTTTCAAATTAGGTGCGCAAATGTATTGATAATAATTGTGCAAATTTAGATAACTTTTATTTGCGTTTTGATTATGCAAGAAATCGGTTTTTCTGTCTTTTATTTTTTATATAAAAAATATTTTGGTATAAGAGTCTTTTTTTCCTTTTGTGTAAATGATATAAAAACAACAACAAGACAAAGTTTTAGACTGATGGAAGCATATTTAGAGGTATCAAAGTTTTAAGAGAAAATAAAAAATGCTAGTTAATCATTGAACGAATATTTTTAACCGTACAGTGTTAATTATAATTTAATGAATACTTTCTGGTTGTGTTTCAGCTCTCAATTTTTTAATGCTGGTCCAAATACTCAAGTGTTAGTTAAAAAACCACTAGTTATTCTGGCAGTGCCATTTAAAGAAAACTACCTATAACCATAACATTTAATTTTGTAGGTATATGACCCCAAATAAAACTGAATTAACTTTATTCTAATTTATTATTTGCAACAACAAAATTTTTTTATATAAAAATAAAATCAATAATGAAAACATTCTATGGTTCGTTCAGAAATTATAAATTTCCTACCACCTATGCAAATTTTGTAAGTGTTTTCTTTCTAAATCTGCTGTAAACTTAAAATCTGGTTTTTTACCTGTAACTCAAGATTTTGGCGGGCTTGACAAATTTCAAAATCATATTCTAGTTGTTTTTTGTCGCACAGTGTGATTGTAAACTAATAAAATGTAAACAACTGTAGTGCTAACTTATTAATTTTTCAAGGACTTAAGCTTGTTTTTAGCTATTTAAAACTAAAAGTTGGCACCATTTAGCGACTGCTGTTTTCCTACTTGTTTTTCCACTTGTGTAATTACAAAACTTTATTTAATACGGATTTTTGTGCTTCCGTATTGTAGTAGCACAATACATTTTATTGTTGTTGTAAAAAGTATTTTTATAATTTTACACGGGAAGGATGAATTCCGCTAATTTCAATAAGTTACTCCTATTGTACTCTTCAATGTTGTTGTTCTTAGTTAATTGTTTTTTTTCTGCTTTAAATCAAATCAATAATGAATTTTCTATCAATTAGCGCTTGATATGCGAAACGAATTTTACTCGTGTTTGTGTATTTGTCTAGCTTAAATTTAACAATTCAATTTGCATATCGCTTGTTTACAAAAATATCGCCAAGCCGTTTCTTGAATTTATAGTATAAATTATAATTATAACATTCTATTCTAACCTTTTATCTGGTCATGTGACAGTAATGTCTCATACCCTCATAACTAAATAGTACAAGCCGTGCACTGTACACTGTATTTGTCAATTTTTACAGTGTGAAACAAAAATATGTCGTGTGTTCCCTCAAAAACATTGTTTTTGTAAAAAAAAAACATGACAAAAACTTCTGACAAAATTGCTCATGTAAAGTCGTATGTTTTGAATATCTACGCTTTGTGGAAATATTGGTCGCCGTATAATAATTTACTGTATTATTAGCCGGCTGAAAAATACAAGAAAAATATATAAAATTTTTTTGTCTAGCTTTACTTCTTTAATAATGTTGAAGCAAAGAATATAAAATATTTTCGACGGCTTATTGCTTATTTTTTTAATTCCAGTTTATTTTATTTTATTAAAACATAATTCCTAAAAAAATAATAAGCAAATTAATTTCAAAAAATTATTATATTTTTGAGTTGATCAGCTGTTATATAATAAAAAAACAGAGTCTATGTCAGACGTATTTGCACATGTAGTTTATGAGCAAAAAATATAAACCTCTTGTAAAATAACAAATATGTAAAAAACATCTCTCTCGTCTATTAGTAAAATAAAGCGGGAAATATTTGATAACAAATATTTTCTTTTGCTTTTTCAAAAATATTACAGTATCTAAATAATGTTAAAATTTTGAGCTCGAAAATATGAATGTTATTTCATAAATGTTATCGGAAAAATGTAGTGTGGGTTTTCGTTACAAACAAATGCTAATTATTGCTCTCATATATTTCATTTTTTCTTAAAATATTTATAGCTTTTCAGACAATATAAAATTTTCGGAATGATTCAGTTTTTTATTTCAATTAAAAAAAAATAAACAAAAAATTTCTGAATAAACTTTAACTTTAACTTTATTAAGAAATCTGAGTGTCGCAGGTTTGATTCCTGCCCACACCCTGGGATCCGATGATCAAAGTTACCAGTTAACAAATTTAATCTTAGAATTATATTCTAATGTTAAATATACACTACTCACCAACTTATGGGTCAGAATAAATTTGGGTAGCTAGAAATCCAGCACTCAAATGGTCACTATCGATCTGTAACGCAATTAATAGTTTTTATTTTTATTTTGTATTGTTAGTGAGGTTGCCAATAAAACATAAGAAACATTAATAGCAGCTGTTTTAATTTTAACTCCTTTGAGTTAAGTTGTAAACCGTAGTAGGAGCAACTCTTAAATGCTTATTGGGAGATAATAAAATATTGCTAAAATGTATATTGAATTCAGCTTCCTAAGAGTAGGCAATGGTTACTTTTCATTTATAATAAAAGCTTATTGTTAAAAGCTTTTTTCTCTAAATAGCCAAATTATACACAAGCAAATAAGTACACTGTAGCTAATAATAAAGTATACAAAACAATTTAGTGAGGAGGAATAATGCAAAGCACTCCTGTAGTCTCTATCAAGAGAGACGAGGAACTATTATAATAATAAATTATAAAGAACCAATTAAATGAGAAAGAGTAATGAATACAACTGATAAGATATGCGCTGATTGAAAGATTTAGTTTTTTGTTTTTTAATATTTATAAAGATTTGCGCACACATTATACCGCTAACCGGACATTGTAGCTGCAATTATCACATGACTAAGATTGGTGTGGTGCACGATAATTCCCCTTGTTTCTGTAAAGCTGGACAGGAAACCTCGTGCTGTATGTGTATTCTGCATTAGGAAGATATAAAATGAGCTACCTGGGCAAGATACTAAAACCTGAATAAAATGAAATCTTAGATTCTTTTAGTTGCGCATTGAGCTGCACAATATGCCATTATGGCCATTGAAAAAATAATTTAAGAAATATTCTTATCGTAATTAAATAGAAATGCTATTTTCAAAAATTGTTTTATGCATTAAAAATAATTTATTTTGCAAATCTACTTACCGTAGTTCATCGACTGCTAATGAGAGATACCATAAAGCGAACATTTTACTGAAAATATAAGAAAAATTAATGTAAATTTTCCAAAAGTAATACAAAAATAAATCTATTAACTAATAGGCTGTAATAAAGCTGACTTTTTTAACAACTCTTTTGCATAATAAAATTTGTTCATGAAAATGGCACCATTTAATTTAATTGTCATTTTCGCATTATTTTCTATACTATATTTCACATTGAAAGTGTTTTTAAATATAATTCTTCGTGAATACTGTGTGGAAAACTCTGAAAACCCCTTTGTTTTGCATAAGGCTAGTAATAATTAGTTTTCCTTAGTACCAGTGTTTGGCTATAGAAGGAAAAAGATTCCATTACTTTTAAAAACTTATCCAAATAATTAGATCATTTGAGTAAAATTAAGAAATTAAATTCGTAATAGCACATCTACGATATTTTTATTGTGATTTACCTTAGCTTACTGAATAATAAAAATAATGAGACTTTCATTCTATTTTGGTACTGAGAATAAAAACATTTTATATAAAAAATAATTAATTTTTCTCAATGAGAAACAGATGTTACATATCTTTGTTTGTATGTTCGTATATAACATATAAACACGCTACGTAATAACAACTGCTTTCAGCTCACAATATAAATAGTGAATCAGTGTCACGTGAACCAAAGGGAAGGTTACCTTTTGATTAAAAGTAATGTTTATACTACATTAAAAAAATTTTGCAGTTAAACCACCCAACATTTTGAAAGATTTTAATATAATTTTTTAATTTCTACACCGTACATGTGCCATCGTTAGTGGAAACTAGTTACCTGATCACTGCGGCCATTATAGATCAATGTGTCACTCTAACTTTCAGGTTCATTATTACAACTAAACAATAACTAAAAGTAGGATGTTATCGAACAGGTAAATGGTTTTTGATTTTTACAAACAGATAGATTTGTATTGGCCATAATTTGTAACATTTAAGGTTGCCATATTGTCGATTTTAGTTATGGCAACTTCAGCAGCCGTAGACTTTGCTATTTATTAATGGATCTTAATAAATAGCGGAGTCGAATTAGTGATATCCATCTGTCTGTGTAGTTATTGAAATCAGCTTTCTGAACCCCCTAGGCAGTGTACAGCAATTTGTTGGAAATTCTTGCCCAATCAGTACATAAACAGCGCAGCTAGAAGTTAAAACCTGCAACTACCTCTATTTTTTACCTTTTTTCTAAGTGGATTTTTGCGTTTTGTGCGGTTTTATTAGATTTGGCAGTCATAAAGTCTGTGTGAAAAATCAAAATAATTTTTCCATAAAAGTCAGAATAAAATCAAAAATACAACAGAAATTTCAGTTTTTCATTAATTTTTGTTTCGTTTTTTTAGGCAAATTTTTAAGCTTGTACACGTGCGTAATATGTTATCCATTTTACATTGTAGGTTTCTTAAAAGCTACATAAGTCAGCTACAGCGTGTTTGCTGGTGAGATTGGTAAATAAAGTAGAACGAACTGAGAGTTGTTGCGACAAACTTGTTTTCTTTCAAGATTGATAAATTAAAGTTAAATTAATTTGTAATAATTTCTATTTGGAATATAAAAGTTTAACGAAATATTAATCTTTATTTGTGATGAAATGGTCCATATAGATATGCTATCCCCTTCAGTACTTATTGTACAAAATGAATAACTCATGAGTAAAAGAATAAATTTAAAAACTAACACAATTTCTAGAATTAAGCACAAATAAAGATTAATATTTTGTTAAATTAATTTTTTAATTTCAGCAAAATAAAAAAAATTAATATATAAAATTACTGAAATAAATTAAAACAAAGTTATTAGTATTTATAAAAAACATAAAAAGTCCCTGCTACAAAACACCCACAGTGTGATTGTACTATAATTTTCGAAGGGACACCAAAAGAAACTACAATGTTTGTCGCTGCTACGAGCGTCAGTGTAAACAATGTATATGTATACACACACCTCTTAATGAAAGCAAACATACAAGCGCGAAAACAGGGAATTGGTTTTATACAAACTTGTGCGTAAAAGAACTACAAATACAAAAATCTTTTAGCAAACTAATACTATAGAAGTTATTTTTTGGGTACTTTTCCTTTAATTTAAAATGTTTTATTTGTCGTTATTTGCCATTTCATTAAAAATAATAATTTTAAATCTTTTTTTAATATTTAGGCAGAATGTTGCAAAACTGGCTAGAACAGTGAAGGGTATATAAGACTTGTTTTTCTATGTAACTCGTAAATACACTATTGAATTGTTAATAGAATTGTAATTACCAGGAAAACCAAATATTAAAAATTTGTAGAAACCTGAAAATATGCTCTAATAATCAAAAGAAATATGATTGACAATTAACAAATACAGCTTGTTTGGTAACAAAAGTCAACATATGGCGTTTTTTTTCTAATAAAAGTGTTGCATATATTCTACCATCTAAGAATGTTTGCGTTCTATTGTCAACAAAATTTAATAGTTAAAATCAGTATTACGTTCTGTTCCCAACATGTTGCATATAAAACATGTTTTGCACTCAATTTATAAGTGAGGGTGAGATACAGCCTTTTTTTACAACTGTGTCTACTACTTGTTTATACAATTAAGTAAATTATTTAATTTGTATTTATATGAAATAGGAGATTCAACATTTTCTCCATCAATATATTCTTCATAAAAATCGATAATTTTTCACTTTTGAAGCAAAATTAATTTTTATTTTATTTTAGAAGCAAATTTTTTTTGTGGCAGCTGTTTATCAGTTGTGTTAACATAATCAGGTTTCGCAAATTGCTCTAAAAGCGGTAAACATATAAAAATATTGCATGATAAACTTATTTTTGTTCTATTGAAACCATAAAAAAAGCATCACTTTGTGCAGTTTTAGGCAACCTGTTTAAAATATTACCTAATTTAGAAGCAGAATGTTTTTTGAAAAAATAAAATGCCATTAAACATAACAGGAAAAAAAACAGAAAATAACAAAAATTCAATTTTCACTGAGATCTGAATAATATATTAATACATTTGTTAGTACAGATTTTAATGTTTATTAAATAAATAATACGTTTATCATTGGTAACCGCTTTTGCAATTAACAAAATTGAGTTTTGTTTTTTCAAATGAAAAGTGTTGTCTATTATATCTAAATAATTTTTTATCTATCGAAAATGGCCTTTCGATATTTCATTTAATCTTTCGTTATTTAATATTATTTTCTCAAGCTTAGTTTTAATGTTAAGCTTTGAGAAATATTGTTGTTTTTACCGCCAAAACATGGAAAAATTTAAATATGTAAAAAAACATACAAATATGCTCTAAAATTGTTTTCTTGAAATATCAAAAAATGCTATTTAAACGGAAATATGCAATAAAATGCTGATATGAACAAAATATGCCAAAATTCGTAAAAACATATAAATCATACACCATGTTGTACTAGAAAAAACATGCAATTGCATTATTAATTTCTAATAAGGTGCAATTGTGAAGATTGATAAGGAAAAACAAATGAACGATTTACGTTTTTTTAAAATGGTGGCAAAGTATTTTATTGAAAACTAATACTTGAATGGATTTACTAAGAGATTAAGGCTGGTATTCAAATAGACTAATAACGACTTCAAGTATAAATTATGACAAATTTTTCATACAAATTTGTCACAATATCGATTTCATATATATTTAATTTTTTTCACTATTAACTTTTCACTCTGTATGTATTTTTTCTACGAGCACGCTAATTGGTTATCCATCTTTCGCTACAACGTCACTTGTTGAAGGTTTATTTTTAAATTGATTCTCACTGTGGTGTAATAGTCGACAAAAAAGATTGTAATGACTTCTGTTGAACAACAAGATAAAAAACATTTGCCCTCAGTATGATGTAAGCACGTTTTAATTAAACTAAAAAATAAAACTAAATATTCAATAATACAATAACGATGATTAACAAATAAATACATTTAAGTATGTGTGATTATAAACTGCAATTGTTACTTTTACTTTCGATTAACTGCCGGTGATAATGTTAAGACATTAAAGATATACTGTCCCAGTTCTTATATAATTTTTAGTGTGATAAATTACAGATGACAAATACGTGTAGATCTGTTTTTAAATTATCGATCGAAATTTCAAAACTAAACCAAATAATTACCAATTCAAATTATAGAAAAGCTAAACTTCAGATTATATTTACAACCTTGGTGAGCATGATGGCTTCTCTGCCGTGCAAATAAATTAAAACTAAAGATCATTTTGTATATATTTTGATTATTTTTTTCAGCTATTAGGCCTACATTTCTTTATGAAAATAATTTTTTATTTCATATTACCGCAACGTTTCGTGGCATTTATCATTACATAGTATAAAGCAAAGTCGCTTCTCGCGTCTGTCCCTATGTCTGTATGTATGCTTAGATCTTTAAAACTACACAACGGATTTTGATGCAGTTTTTTTTAATAGATAGAGTGATTCAAGAGGAAGTTTTATATGTATAATAAGATGCTTAATATATTATAGAACCACTGATAATTTCAAGATTTCTAATGTCATAAATAAACACATTTTTTTGCGCTATTGTAAAAGTAAAAAAAATAAGTAAAAATGCAAAAAATAAATAAGTAAAAATGTAGTATATGAATTTAGATATTCCAAAGATAGCAGGAAATCTTCACAATATAGGGAAAGGGGAATTGTTTTACTACGAGTTTAACGCGTGCAAAGCCGCGGGCAAAAGCTAGTTTATTATATAAAATACTTTCAATGCTTTCAATATGAAAGTAATAATATACGTTACATTGTTATTATTACTCTATATTATTAGTGTAATCTATAAACTTATTTACGCAGAGATTCACTACCAGTCCTGTTTGTATTATCTATACATATAAAAGAGTAACGTTACTGACTGACTGACTGACTTATCATCATCGCCCAGCCTAAACGGCTAAAGCTACGGACTTGAAATTCGGTAAGCAGATGCATGTCTCAATGTATATCACGAATAAGAAGGGATTTTTGGAAATTCGAATATTAAGGGCGTAAAACAGGGTAAAATCGAACTTCTTATATCTCCGGAACTACTATAGATAGAGCCAAAGTTCAAACTACAAAATATTCTACTAAAAAATAAGCGGATGGATATTTGGTACTTTTTCGATATTTGTACATTTGTGGCATAAAAAGGGTAAAAACTAATGCTGGTACGTTTTTTAAACCCCATTTATTTTTCAAAGTAACAATCACAGCAACAAAAACTAAACTGTATTCTTCTCTTCTTAAAAAGGTCTCCAATGTATATTGACACTTTTTTAAAATAAGGGGTAAAATATGTGCCGCTTTTTACTACTATTTCTAAATATGTACCATAATGTAAATTAATGCAGCTTATAAACATTTTCTTACTAATTTGTAGCACCCAATAAAAATCAATGGTAAAAAAATTGTTTTAAGGGAGAAAAAAAGTGCCAAAAGAAAGATTTGTACTTTATATTTAAACAAGTTTAATGATATTTCTAATGTTATGTGCAAACCTAGAGTTTTCACAGTAGAATTAAACGGTTCTTAACAAAATAAAAAATCATTAAGTGGACAAAATGGTACTTTTTATTGAGTTTAATGGTACTTTTTGATATTATAGTATTAACAGCCCTAGAACTACGAGACTAGGTTCAAACGGTTCAGGTTAAATTGAAAAATCATTAATGGACAAAATGGTACTTTTTATAAATTTTAATGGTACTTTTTGATTTTTTTTTAATGTAAACAAACCTTTTTTAAACCGTTTATACCACAATTGAACTTGTGTTCTGCTCATAGTAGACTCGCCAAACGCCATAGTCAACATTTCGAATATCTTTGCACATTTAATTTCATTTTCTACGCAAAACTTAATACAGTTTCTTTGATCCTTTTTTTGAAATAGTAAAAAATCGAAGAGCACACCAAAACACGACTAACCTTTTTATCTGTCAAAAACAAACTGACAATTCAAAATGGCTGATATTGTCAACACAAATAACAGACATGTGTACCAACATAAAAAAAAATGCGAAAATCGAACATACGTACCTCACGAAAATTTAACATCAATTTTAGAGACATTTCCAGCTGAGCAGTGAAGTACACGTGTTTCTCCCATCAATATATTCATTTTTAATAAAATTTTAAAGGTATTTTATATAATAAATAGATGGTTTAATGTTTTCTATTTAAATATGCAAAGCCCCACGAAACGTTGACTTTGTTTTTAAATGTAGCATGGTAAAATAATGGAAATTATAGAGCACTAAATGTTTTTGCCTGGTCTCACCCAGCCCGGTGAGTATCAATTTGTAGAGAATTTCGTTTACAAATAAAATTTTAATCTTAAAAAACTTTCCGACAAAAATATTCGGTACGATAAAAATCGTTATTTGCGATGATTATTTATATGCTGTTAACTACGTCGCAAAGTTCATATAAACAATGCAGTTTGCGGAAGTTAACAGCGCATAAATAATCATCGCAAATAACGATTTTTATCGTACCGAATATTTTTGTCGGAAAGTTACTGAATACCGAATTCGATAAAATATCGTTATACATTTTTTTTTTCGATTCAAATGTTCGTAATAAAAGTTACTGAATCGCACTACAGGAATACAAAACCATGTTACCGAGTAATTTAATTATTCGATTTTTATAAAATTTTTAATTAAAAATTTTTTTCAAGCTTAAGATCTTAATATTTTAATTTTTATTCTTCAATATTTTTAATAATTAAAAATCCCTGAAGAAGACTTTCAATACAAGAAAGTCGAAATATTCAAGAATAAATTTTAAAATATTAAGATCTTAAGTTTGAAAAATATTTTGAATTAAAAAAATCGAATTTTAACGAATTATCTTATCAATGTTTTAAATAGAACATGAACAAATAGAAAATAAGAAGAATTTTGTCTTCAAGAGTCTAGCAATAACTTACAAGCCTGAATTCTTTTATTTTAGTTTTTAAATAATAATAAAATAGAAACATTTGTGTCAATATAAAAATACAATGAAAAAAAATTGTTTTTTTTTTTTGCTTTAAAAATAACAAAATCAATTTTACGCAACCATTATAACCAAATAAAGAAATAATTAAATTGAAATGTTTTGTATTGATGTGCAATTCTCTAGATGTTGACTGGCGTCTGTCATTCCCATACTCTGTAGTTCAAGCAGGTTCAAATAAAAATGTCTAGCTAAATGCTTGCCAATAAAGTGTACAAACAATTTTGTCATTTGGCAAGTGTAATTTCGTTCTATGCGCAAAAAAAAAACATCAGTCTCTCAAATAAGTTTGACATTTTCTTTTTTGCTTTGAATTAATTTAAAAATACATGCACGCTTGTATTGCAAACAAGATTTTACGATTTTGCTTTAAACCAAACAAACGATCATTAAAAGAGATAATGTTCTCGATAGTAGTTTTTGGGAGAATAGAGAGAAGTGTTCACATCATGCCGGTAAAAATATATTTGAGTCATAATAATACTCATGATACATACATATGTACGTACATGATGTACGAGTATGTATATCATATTGATATTCTGTATGTTAGCAAATATTTAAATAAATTTGAATATTAATTAAGTCAAAGCTGTCACCTTTTGCTTCAAGTGAAAGTTATTTAGAAAACAATATTTCATCGAGATAATATATTGCTTAGTCTAGAAAATTATTTAATATTTTTACTCAATTCACAATTATATTCTTTAAATGTACTGTTAAAAAACAGTACACTTAAGAAAATGTACAAAACAAAAACAAAAATGTATCGTTTTTTAAAAATCTTTACAAAAATTGTTTTCATGTACTGCTATAAGCAGTACGAATGGTATCTTTACAAGGGCGTTACGTACAACATATTTACATGACAACAGCATTCATGCGCAATCAAGTCTTTCTGACAACGGTGATTGTAGCCTGTGTTGTAGCGAAACATAGTTTTCTGGTGTTGTAGGTGGTATATGGCGAAATTAGTTCAGTTGAGGAAAGTAGTCAAAGAGTAAACATTTCATTTCCTACGTCCAGGCGCATTTTTCTTTAAATTTTCTCTAGATTTCCTTTTTCAATTATTTGTTATTTAAATACTTTTACAATTCATAGCAAAAAATTTGCCGCATCCATAACCCTTCCAGTAAAATTTTAAAAAAAATTAATATTGCACCAGTTGAATAGTATTTTATGTGATTCTAACTTATTAGTTTAATTACTTGTATGTTGTTCTTTAGGTATCACTCATTAAAGCTAACTTTCAACATGTTTGCTGGATATTAAACTTAAATATTTTGTGTGGGTAAATAAACTTAAAGAATGTCAGTTAAGGAGGTTTTACACTGTAATACTAACAAAAACGTCATGTCAAAAATTGTAATCAAATGGAAAAGTACTCGTATAATAGTGTGAAAACAATACATCAAAAATACAGATAGAAATTTGACAGTCGTGTTGCTCTCATCATTTTTAGAAAATTTTCTAAAACGTTTATACCGCATTTTTGCATACGAACAAAGAAATAACAACAAAATCCAATGAAAATCTTAACACTTGTATTATAGTGTAAAACCCCCTATGATTTAGATTTGTTCTTTCAAAATTCAATGAAAATCTTAACTATTGTGTTGCGGTGCATACATATTTAAAAATAGCTGTTAGCATTTTGGCTACATGTGCATTTATGCATGCACACATGCTACTGCACAAGTACTTATAGCGTGCACACATACATATTTATATAACTAGGTATGACGTACGATTAAAATGTTATATCATGACGGTTTTATTTTATTACTTTTTTTTTGTTACTTTTTTTGCGGTTGTTGGTTTGGAGACAACAATGTTTAAAAGCTTTTAACATAAAAAATGAACAGAGAAAATGGTTTTCGTTAAATATTTTTTGTTTTCACGTAAATTTATGTAACTAAATATAAGAGTACCTACGTGCGTGTGTTTGTATATATGTTTTACTTTAGTTAATCTCGTGCATTTAAGGTTTTTTCTTTTGTTTCTATTTTTGTTATTTTAGCATGTGAATGCACTCACTCACCTTAAGTTGTTGTTGTGGTTTTGGGTAGATTATTTACTATAGATGATTGATAGTTGTTGTTGTATTGTTGTATATGCAAATTTACTGTGTCAAAGGCCTAATAATACTTGTTTGTACGTATTGCTCGTTTTGTCGGTTGTCTTTGTTTTCTATTTTTCTAAAGAAAAAGTTAACTTTAGTTTATTGCACTTTCGGTTTTAATTCTTTATAGCTAAATTTTATTCGGTTATTGTTCTATATAATAAATTTATATAAAATATATGTAGTACATACTAGAAAACAAATTGGTAAGTTGGTAGGTATGTAAATTAAATTTTTATACTGCTTTCAAAGTCTATTTAAAGGTGGTTATTGATTTTGTTTAAAAATACTTATTTATTTGTTCCTCAAGTATTATTTAGTTTTTTTTTTTTTAAATCAACTTTTAGTTTTGTTAAAAATTCCTTTACAAACTGTGTGACACAACTAACAAAATTATATTTTCGTCATCCACTGAACTTCGTTCTCTTTTCACAACTGACGGCTACACAGCTTGTATATTTTTACCCTCATGTAAAATATTTTTTTTATCTACTCGTATATGGATTTTGTTTGTTTTTTTTTTTTGTTTTTTAGGTATTGCTCATCATATAGTCTAATGTGCTTTATGTTTATCGTTCTCGACTTCTCTTTTGACTCTCTTTGGCTCTTTTGATTAACACTTTGATTCGTCTTCGAAATTCTCTTTGTTTTGGTTTATAAAAAAGTGTTATTTTGTTTGAGTTTTTTGTTATGACTGCCAAAGTGTATACATACTGGCTTAGCTGTTTATGTTTTAACTTAACTGCCAGTTCTAGTGTATTCCGAATGTTAGATTCGTTCTTACATTTTTATTGAAATGAAAAATATGAACATTTTTTAATATCAAAAAATATTAATCTTTATTTATTCTTAATTCCAGAATTGTGTGGGTTATTTAAAATTTATTGTTTTCCTCATGATATTCTCATGAGTTATTTATTCAGTAAAATTTTTTTTAATACCTATAAAAGTACGACTGAAGCTTTCAAAAATAATGAATTGAAACAGGTGGCAGTAAAACTTTTTTTTTTTTTAAAATGAATGCACACACACACATTATATCCATATATATATATATCCCGTATAATATTTCAAGCCTGCTCAAATTTCTTGTTAGATGTACCGTATGATTAATATTAATTTTTATTTATTGGAAAAATTACTCATACTCAAGGTTCATAATAATACGATAGTAAGAAAACAAAATTTTATTATAAATCGATTAGAAAATTCTCATATACCATATATCGTCATCTAAAATGCAAGATAACGTAACATGTTTTCATAAGTTTACAGGAGAAGCAAAAAACTGTAAGTATAAATTTAGACTATTTGCGTTATTAAAGCAATTTTTTTTTGTTATAACTTGGTTATTTTTGAATTTATAAGTTTGCAATTTTGTACACATATGTAATATGATATAGTGAATCGTAATTAATAAAAAAAATAATTTTGAATTTTTTGATGATACGTTGTTTTGCATTTTAGATCACGATATGTACACTGATACAAAATCCTAAAAGCGCACATAACCTTTTAAACAAGATTGTTAAAGTCTTTTACGAAAATGATCTTACAAATTTATATGCACTTGGTGAACTTCGAAAGAAAGAATCGTTCGCAAATTTCAGCAATAACATTATAAAAACAAAAATCCCATCAGTGTGATCAAAAGAAGTATATGTATGTACGTAAATACGTATATATTAAATTTTAAAGTCTGTCTGAAATTCTCCATATCTAACTGTATCTGACAAGATTGATAAAATACTGGCCTTTTAAAGTCATTTTGAAGTGAGAACACCAGTGAATGCTCAGCTTAAAGAAATAGTGCAATATTAATGAATTGAGACCGACAGTTCTGGTATACTGATTGGCTTCAAAATAGCTAAAATGAAAGGGGTACAAACACTCCCTTTAAATGGGTAAACAATCAGACCTATCGCGAGTAAAAGTAAAATTCTTGTTCCCTTGCAATTTTCATTCCCCTCAAAGGGAAAATTGCTATCTGGAATCTCACCTGAAATTTTGTTCACGTTATCAATACAGGATGAATGTATAATAAAGAAAAATTTATTAAAATTTTTAAGTTTTAAGAGCAAATAATGATGCCAATTATGAATACACCCAATGATTTTTTTCTTATTAGAATTTTAGTTTTTGGGAGAAATTTCCATAAATCAGATAACTTGCCATGTTAAAAAAGCAATAATTTGGTTTATAATAAGAGGAAAGGGAAATAGCTCAAGGGAAATATTTATTCATAATTGGGCTAAATAAATTTTTTAATGTGAACATGAATGGTTTATGTCACGGGGTGGATCTAGGTCACATGGTCTTGGCGAGTAGGTGGATCAAAGCGGAGTCTCACGACTCTAATTGAAGGCCGTTTAGGCCGCCACGTAAACCAACAAACCATGAATGGTTCTTGTGGTAAATGCGTCAACTTTTATTGTTAAACAGTTTGTAAAATAAAGAATTTCTGAAATTTAAAAGAATTTTAAGAGCAAAAAATATATATTTATTTTTAATGGAGCAATTTATAAATAGTTTTTGTGTTCTAAAAGTGTCAACTGTTGTGGATAAGCGATATTATCGGGAAATAATTGCCTTTTGTTATTGGTAGACCACCATTTTTTAATTCTCTTGCTAAAAATTTCTAAATTTTGCTTGAAAAATTAAATTTTATGACAAAAACGAATAAAAATACTTGTGTTCGCCAGTAAGTGAACGATTCAAGCAAAAAAGTGAAGAAAACAAGGGGAATTAGCAGGAAGCTGGACTGCACAATAGATCTTGCAAGTAACAGTGCTGCTATGATCTACATATGCTACTCATAGTGATAAATGTGTTAAAATCTCTCAATTTTATTATGGTGATTTAGCATAAAAATGTAATGCGTTTTGTGTATTTATGTAACACATTTTAATTTTTACCTTTTTTCGCCAAGTTTTTAAATAAATTTGTTATAAAATCTTGTTTAGTTGGATATGCTTGTGTATTTGTAAGTCAACATTAAAAAAAATAATCCTGACGACATTTTATTTACATAATCAAAACAAAATGTGTACCTGCGACTCATTGACTTACAGATGCATGTATGTACAACTAGAATTTAAAAAGTTTTCGCCATAAAAATATTAAAAGGAAAAATCTAATAACGGAAGTTCTTATGACAATGGCAGCATATACACACAGTACACATGAATGTGTTTTAGTATTTGAGAAAAATGCATTTAAGAGAGGGCAAAAGAGAGTTAAATACTCTTGAACAAGCCTGAATAGAAAAATAATACTGAAATTTTTATGGGAGCTTTTTCTTATATAACAATCCTTGAACTTTTGACCTTGTTTTGAAAGGAAAAGAAGCTTTCCACATAAATAAATGTTATGTAATAAAGAACAAACGCAATAATACTGCCAATGGGAGTGCTCATACATATTTTTTTTTGTTTTGTATCTATTTATAGATGTTATTATCCCTTTGTTTATAGCAATTGTTTTGCACAGTTATTGCAAAAATTAGTTTATTTGCTGAAGGATTTTCGTTATTTACAATAGTTCTTTCTTATTAAGCTGTGCTGGATGGAATAACACGCCGTCGGTCTTTAAGTTTTTCTTATTGACATACATAAACAGTTATTTACTACAGCACTGCACAAGCATACTTAAAAGGCACACATATGTACAATTTTGCAACAAAAATTGCTTATGCTAGTATTTGGTAGTTACCAAACCAATTCAATTTTTATCGCAAGTCACAATGGGTATGAAAAAGGTGAATCTGTAAAATCGTCGTTTCAAACGAAACTCTTTTTCATGCACTGAAAGAATTAGTGAAAAAGTTTTAACGAAATTATTTCAATAAATTAATGAAAATTTCATTAGTCCAATGGAAAAAGAATATAAAGAATAGTGGATTTTTTATTATTGTTATTATTATCAGGATGGGTTATAATTGCACCGCGACCTTTAAAATCTATTGTGCAGCCCAGTTCACAACTACAATCCAAGACTCTTACGAATCTAGTAATTGATGTAGGATTAATCATGCGTAGGTCTCCAGGGACCAATGTCCCAATGCCTAAGCAACTCATTCTGCGTCTTGTCACTGTTGGGTACTCCCACAAAACATGTTCTCACGTGCTATTTAAATGGCCCGTTAGCAGCTTAACGTAGAATTTTATGTCATTTCTGCTGATGTTTAAAGAAACCTCTGATTGGTCGAGGCGTTCTTGGGTGTTGCGCTTGCCAACGCATTTGGGGTTTCATTTTAATTCACCCCTATTCTACAGTTCGATCCAAATTAAAATTTTTCCTTTGAGCATTCATTTATTTTGCTTTCTATTCTATTATATATCGGTTCAATCGATTTTTTTCAATTGTAAGTATTTTGCGTTTGTATTTTAGCTACGTTTTTCGAACTTGGTATTTTGTTGACGGAACTTTTTCGATTTTTGTTTGTGTTGAGAAAAAGACAAGAAATAAAAAAACATTCAATAATGTTTCGATTATTTTTATGTTTTCTGTACTGAAATTTAAAAGTTATCTTTAATTTATTGCCACCACAGTTGACAGACCTAGAACAAATGCAAGTGACATTAACGGTATAATGGTTTTTCTAGTATCCAGTGAGGTGAAAATCAGACAAATAGTTGCATTTCATATCACCTCCGGCGCTACCGACGGACCTCATGTTTTTTTTTTTTTTTCTTTTTTTAGCTTTCTGTAATTAAATTTTGTGTTAAATTATTGACTTATATTACCACAATATTTAACTGTTATTTATTTTTTGCATTATTATATTATTTGTATTAAGCATGTAAGTGGAATGCAGGATTTTTAATTTAACTTTAAAATCTGCACCTCTAGTTACCTTAAGCTTGCCACCGAGAGTTTTAGTAAAAATAAAATTTAAATTGTGCAAAATTTGTTTGATAACTTTGTCCCCAATAGGAATTTCCTTCCGCTATTTTTGTCAAAATCTACTTACCAAAATACTTTAAAATGATAAAAATCAAATAATTAAGTTTTACTTTCCAATTTTATTATAAATGTGTATGTGTGTCAGTTTACTACAATTTATATAAGTTGGTTTTAAGTTGCTTTTACTTTTAATATCTCAATTATTTTATTATATTAAATATTAATAATGATATTGCATTTGATTAATTATTAATTAATTAGGCTTGTAGTAACATTTAGTAACATTAATTTAAAATTAAGAATTTAAATCATAAGAAAACAAGCGATTTCGATAATAAAAAGTAAAGAATTTTTATAGAAATTTAGGCAAACAAATTAGAAATACATATACATACGCACATACGTACTTTGTTTTATTTGAAAGTTTTATAATATAGTAGGTTCATATATATATATATATATATATATATACTTATATGTGTATATATATTTATTTATTTATTTATGGCAAACATCTTTTGTTTTTTGTTTTGTTATTAATTATACTTCACTTTATTAGTCTAGATTATAAATTTAATTTATATTAATAATAATTTTGAAACATTAATGGTTTAATTTAAATAATGTGTTTGTTGTCTTTAAACGTAATACAAATTTAATTAAATATAATTAAATTCTTCTTAAACACTTCATAATTATTTTAATCAAGGTGTAAGATATAAACAAAGATCTAAAAAAAATAATTAATTGTGTGCACAGACATATTGTGGAATATTCTAAGCAATTTTAAAGTGGAGAGTAAGTGGGAAGTCTTAAAAAATATTTTTTAAGCGGCTGCTGGACACATTAATATTTAAACAATGCATTTGTGTTGATGAAAATATGGAAGTTTATGACACACTATCAATTTAACCCATCAAACTCATTTGAATGTGATTTTTTAATATGTAAAGACTAAGGCTGGTATTCAAAATGACTAATAACGACTTCAAGTAGAAATTACCACAAATTTTTCATACAAATTTGTCACAATATCGCTTTCAAGTCTACTTTAATTTTCTTTAAATACAAGCATTACAATTTGCCGTCGGCAAAACATTTTAAAACAGAAATAATCACCCCTATTATTTATAAATCTGGGGGGTTATTATTTATTTCGATTCGAATCGAAATGGCTTTCGAAAAGAATTTTCAATTCACAAGAAAATTCTGAAAATCCAACAAAGTTGTATTAACAATTTTGAGGGTAATTTTAAAAAGGTTTTTTTTTTAATTCTGTATAGTTTTTTTTATTCAAAATGAAAATTCTCTTCGAAAGCCTTTTCGATTCGTATCGAAATACATAATAACCCCCCTAAAGTATATGTTTGTAGAAAATAAGTGTTGATTTTTGTGTTTTTCTATTTTTAATATTTTTAACAATTTGTATTTTTTTATTTTACAATTTGTGTGATATATTTGAAATGAATGAGCAGATGCAAAAACGATTTAGGTAGGTAAAGACATACAGGAAATTTAAATTCCGAATTTTTTATTTTCAAAAAGAGCCGGCAACCAGAGACCAAATCGTCACATTCGATATGGGGCAACCTCAAATGAAATTTTCAAATTATTTTAGACCAAAAGATTAAAATTTCGCTCAATTACATTCGAAATCAACCATTTGGCTCCAAAGCCAACTTGAAAAAAACGATGTACAGATTTGAATTTAGCGCAAAAGTTAGTTTTCATTTGTAAGTTTGTATAGCTAATATGCTCATACCTCAGGCTGTAGGAGTATAAATCCCAAAAATACTGCAGTTAAAAATAAGTTACTAAAACCAGTACTACCTGTATCACTCGTATTTGTTCATCAATTGCGTAAATTTTTTCCTTGTCACACCACACGAAAATAATTTAATAAATTTAGTGAAAATTTCAATATAAATAATAAAGAGAGGCTTCGTGTAGAATATAAACTTTTCGAAAATTTTGTAAAATTCACACGTTTTTTTTCCTCGCCATACTCGGAACAACGAATTCAATTTTTTTTAGACCTTTGCTATATGATTTTATTCTAAATTATTTAGGCATTCAAGATTTTAATTATTTAATTTGTGTGTTATTTACTTTTACTCTAGTGTAATTGGTTTTCAAAATTTTGTTTTGTCTTGTTTTTGTTACATACATACACACGTGTTGATATTAAATACATTGTAGCCACTTGTTTAAATTATTATTTAATAGCTTTTTGTTTGTTAAATAATTCCCTGCTATGATTTAATAACAAATTTTTTCCTTTTTGCTTCAATAAGGTTCTTTAAATTTATACGAGATGTTTAATAAATTTTGTTTGTTTGTTGTTTCTTGTTTTATCGTTAATTTTAAATACATAAACTTTTTTATTTGTTGTGATTGATGTTCACAATTTGTTGGTTTTTGTTTGTTGTTTAATATCACAGTTTAGTAAAGGATTTCTTAGATTTTAGTAAAGATAATCCCAATTTGTATTTGAAGGTGTTTTATTTTTTTTATATTTGTTGTTAATTGTTCTTGTTGTTGTTGTTGCTATTTCTAAATTTTTGTATATGTTTTTAGTCTTTAAGGGTAAAAATATACAAGTTAAAAGTATTTTTATTTTTAAGTTTGAAGCGGTTTCTCTTACTATTTACTGCAATTCAATTAACTTCTTAAATTTCTCAATTTCTCAATAAAGGAGGGTCATCTCTGATAATAAATAATTCATTTTAGCTTTTACGACTTTAGTTTAATTTTTATGGTGACAAACAAATGGAAGGGTAGACGTTTATTTAGGATTTGTAATGTTTTTTTTAAGATTAAGATCTGATTATAGCCTACACGAACTAATCTCCCAATTTTGGATTTAATTCATAATTAATTCAATTCACAAAATTTTATTTATGCGAAAATCTCCAAAATGGAAAAAACTTTGGTAAACGAAACCAACCTTTTACACGTCCTTGAGTAAAAAGTCAGTGAGCAAGATGAAATATCAGATATATTAAGCGCGGTCAAAGACCGGTTTTGGACAAGGTTAACGTGACACAGGGGATACAATTTTTAAGCCCGACTATTGAGAAATCTTTTGCCGTTGTGTGACATGCTATACAGAATAAAATCTTTCGGGCGATCGGAAGCCGTGTTTGAAAAATTTTTTTCCACCAAGATGTTTGGTTATTAAAAAATCTTTTGTAAGCGTAGCCGGTGTTCGACATAAAGGATAAACTCTTTAAGCTCGGCTAAATGCTGACTATGGAAATTTTTTCTCTAAAGGACAAAATTTTTAAGCCCTGTTAATACCAAATAGGGAATTTAATTTGTAGGTAGTGCAAAAGATCTTGTAAAAGTAGTTTCGTGAGAAGCAGCATCTTTCTGTTTTTCTTATCTTCTCTTCATTACTCAATTTGTTTCTTTGCGCTTTTCTATCGCTCTTCGTACGACAAAGGGACTATCCATTTTTTAATTTGCGGCCGCGTTTCTTAAATCCATCATCCTCTTCACGATATAGTCATGCAGCGTTTGTCCATTCAGTACAATAACATTAAGGTGGTTAAAAAGTAACATTTTAAATTCCACCTTTAAAAGTGATTTTGTGGTTTTAATCGATTGTCTTATAATTTTCAATAATAAAGCACTATTTCTTAAGGATTTTCCCTCCTTTAACCCTGATGTTATATGTATGTATATATCGCTCAATTGCTGCAATAGTGTCACAATTCAAAAAACATAATTTTATAAGAGAGCCATTTAAAGCTTGCAATTTGTTGACACTGTTATGAGAAATATTTGATATTTTAGCAGAATATAAAGTAAAATAATTAAAAACAATATAACTTATTCACTAAAAACAAAATTTTTTTAAATTATGACAGAATTGCTTTAGTTACCACAAAATATTTTCAAGATTTAAGCCGCGATTGAAAAATTACCAAATTTTAATATTTTTAAAATGATTAATTAAATTCGTTTAATTCGTTTGAAGCCCTTACCTCTTCCACTTCTGATTTAATATTTCTTTTTATATACTTTTCTTAAAATTAACAAACACTTTTAACTTATATATTTTTAAATCTTCGTTTTGTGATTAATTTAGGTTCTTAATTTTTATTATTTAGCAAATTTCATAGTTTGCGTTTTCTAAAATAATATTGCTTCTAAATAATTAATAAAAAAAAATAGTTCAACAAATGATATTTAGGTGTAGTTACATATTTAGTTTAGTTTTGTTGCATTTTGGTTTATGGAATGGAATAAAATACTCGTAAATGACATTTAGTATAAAATTTAAATTTAAAAGAATTTTCATAACTTTTCTTGGTTAATTTGTTTCCTATTTAAATAAAACATACAGCGATGATTGCTGTTTTTTCGTTTTCTTAACTTTTCTTTCACTTCTTATAACATAACCTCTTTGTTAAAATACAAGTACTTTCTTTTTATAATTTTTGCTTTTGTTTTTTCTTTCATTTAAATGGTGTTAAATCACATATCGTTGGTTGTTTCTTTTTGTTTTTTTTTACTTTATTTTGTGTGTTTGTGTGTGTCTGTTAGTTGTTGTTGCTGTTGTTGTTATATTATTAAATATCTTAAAAAAGAAAAAATGTTAATTTTTTGGTGTTCATGCATTAACACTTTTTTTATTTATCACAAAAAATGCTTATTATTTTAAATGTTTTGTTTGTTGTTATACATACATACAAATACAAATACAATATTTATTTTCGATATTCTTATACATATTTTCTTGTTGTTTACTTTTTAATAATTTTATTAATTTCCCTATAACATTTCTTCATTGGTTGGTTAAACTTTTTTTTTGTAAGTTCTTACTAAACTATAGTTTTTATTTTTAATTAATTCGTTTGATGGTAAATAATACAATTCAATTATTTGAATCAAGACGAATCTATAAATTAGGGATTTCGCTCAGTAAATAATTCCAAAAAATTAAAAAGAAAAGAAAATTTGATTTAAAAACTTCGACAATTTGAAAGAAAATTATGAAAGCGGAGTGCTATTGTATAGACTCGCCTTGATTAGAATTAAAATAAATAAGATTTACAACAACTGGAAATTTCTTTTTATTTATTTTTTGTGGGAAAATTATTAATAAAAAAAGATTAGTTAACTTTGTGCTATAAAAACAAATTATTCCATGAAAGACTTTGTTTTTGTCATCTTCTAGCAGATGAGTTTAAAATGCATAATTATTTACAGTAGACGCTGGCATATTAGAGCTCTTATAAATTTGAATCCTTCGGTAATTAGAACCAACGTTTTTAATACATTGCTTGCTCTGAAACTAGAACCATCAGTTCTAATTTTTTAGTGGTTTTATTTTTTGTTCATTTCAACAATTTAAAATTGTCTTTTTAGCTTTTATTTGGCTTCCACATACATACATAATAAAAAAAAGGAATCTCATATTACTAATATAATTTTCATTGTCAGTGCATTTTTGTCCTTTAGTGAGTGATTTTTTAACAACACAAATCTGCGAAGCTTCTTGTCTTGTCTTGAGAAAACAGGAATCGAATTTACACTACCCTTGTGTATATATATAAAGAATACTCTGCCATTAGTAAAAAGATTGACAAAGATGCACTTCTATATTGATTTTTGTCAAAAAAAAACCTTTGGAAATTATAACTTTTCGAAAATTATAACTACGCCAAGACCAAAGTTGTTCTAATCTACGAGCGTCTACTGTAATAAAAATATTCTAAATATTTAATCATGCGTTCAGTGTGATTTAATCAAATGATGTACATGATTTTACATGAAATTTTTAAATCTTGGATGATCAACCAAAAATGCGACTTTTTTCAGTTTTTTGGGATGGACCATATTTATTATTAAATTATTTTAATTTATTGTATAAATAGTCTCAATATTTAAAGCTGAGTGATTAGATTTTAAAAGATGCAGAGCTGGAGTCATAAAATATTGGCCGGAATGTAGCCGTATAAGTTTGATTTAAAAGAAAAGCAAAAGAAACTGAGATATGTTGGACGGTGTTTATTGCTTAAAAACCAATAAATAGATTGTCTGGTATTTTTTTTTACACTGACAATGAATTTAAATATATATTTCCCACAAGTCACTTTATAATTGGGTAGGATGCTAAAACACAGGCCCCCGAAAACCTAGAGGTCTTGATCTGTTTTAGTTGGGCATTACAATAGATCTCTCAGGATTTTTTTTTTTTTGGAAAATTTTGTTTTAATTGAATTTTGTACAAAATAAGAGGGAAAAATTGTATTCATAATAAAAGAAAAGAGAAAGATTTAAATTATTTTAAGCTCAACAAAAAAATCTTAGGTAATCTAATAAAAAAAAACAGCGATTAATTAAAATCCAACCTTCACAGTACGAAAGAGAGATTGCTGTAGTAATACTTCAAAAAGTGAGAATGTTTTATTTTATGACTTTTTTAGAAAAATTTTTAAGGGCGTCTCTAAAGAAGTAATCAATTAAATTGAAAATTGATATGTTTTTAATTTTAATTAATTTTTATGATGCCTATTGTCGGAAATTTAATAAATCAATTTCCCAATTTTTTTTTGTTTATAAATTAAAAATTATTTATTCATTACAAGTGGATATAATGCAAAATTCTAATAGAAAAAAATGGGTCTACTTTCTGTATTTCGAATGCAAATATTTTATTCAGAAGTGAAAAATTCAATATTTCACAATTATATTTTGTGGATTTTTATTTTATATTATTTTGTTTTGGGTTAATTTATTAAGAATAAAAAATTTTTTTATTTCCGAAAACAGAACAGGCCTACGGAAAGTATAGGCCAAGCCAAGCAATGCATCGTGTGTGAATTGTTGTTGTAAATCCTTTTTATTATTAATTTTTAACTATTCTTATTTTTGTTTTCGTGATAGTATTTGTTGCTTCATAAGAAATTACCATCATAAATTTACCACATTTATTTCACTAGTTATTTGCTTGATTAAAACATTTTGCTGGCAACGTTATTTGTGTAAATTTCTCTTAGTTGTTGTGCTTTATCAGTCTTTGATTTTGCATATTAAATATACAATGTTAAATTGCTTTCTTCATTTAAATTTGTTATACATACAAACATAATAACTCTCTGTTCATCATAAACCTAACTCTTCATATTTTTATGTTGAATAATATATTTGGTTCCTTTTAGTCTGATATTCTATGTTTCTGCATAGAAAAGATATTGGTATTCAGCAATTTTTTGTTATTTTAAAATTGTTCAATTTTTTTTTTTAATTTTTATTTGTTTAAAGTACAATTGAGAGTTGGTAGTAGTAATAGTAGTAGTACATTTATTCATTCATTCATCGGTTTGTTTGTTGTTGTACTTTTTTTGTTTTTAGTTAAGAAAGAAATACTTTAAGTTGTTCAGGTACATATTCTTTTGTTGTTCTTATATGATGTAATTTTTTTTTAAATATAAATATTGCATTAAATTCCCTATAATTCACACAACAAATAACGTTGATTTATTTAAATATGCATATTTAAGATTGTTTTGTATCGTTTGGAGATCTTTTTAAAAATTGTTGTTTTCATAAATGGAAATTGAGAAAAACATTGTCTTAGTTTATTTTACATTTTATAAATTAAGATTTATTAGGGTCATTATTACAACTAAACGATAACTAAAAGTAGGATGTTATCGAACAGATAAATGCTTTTTGGTTATGACAGACATACTTTAAGTAAAAAGTGTGTGATAAGCTAAAGATAGGTTTGTATTGCTCATAATTTTTAACGTGAACTTCAAGTATTGAAAGTTGCCATATTTTCGATTTTTAGACAATTTTTTAATAATACACAAAAATAAAACAATACAATTACACAATAAAATAATAAATATTAAAATAAAATTTTAAAAATAAAGAATTTCTTAGTTTTTTGAAAAATAATTGTCAAAAAAAAGGTAGACCGTTGCCACTATGTATTTATAGCAATGAAAAGTAATCAGTACCCCATAACAAATTTTATAATATTTATCTTATTGGGAACTTGTAATAATGGAAAAAAGTTATTGGTCACTTTGTCATTTACTTTAACTAAAATTAATTATAACTATCTGACACCTTACAAGTAAGTTGTAATAATGGCCCTTAGAGGTTTAAATTAGCAAAGGAGTTATAAGAAGGATTGGAACTTTAAAAGGCTTACAATATCCTTTTTTTCTATACTCAAGGTGATGCTGCTTCTTAAGGCATTTAAGGCATAATGACTAAGAACTCGAGCTTTTTTGTAAATTTTATTTTTAGGAGATGTTTAAGTACAGGGTGGGAGATGAAACGCGCTACTAAAATAAAAAAAAGTACCCAAATGTTTTTTTTATTTATTAGTAATGAGAAATTGGAAAGATGAACACAAATTTGGATTGTTTGCCGCTGTCACAAGCTCGCGTCTTTAATTTTCGAGCACAGGTTTCCAGCAGGAGACTGTTAAACTTATTTAACGAGCATGGAATAGTTGATCATAGCCCTTAAAACAGAAATTCCAGTGTTAGAACAAAAGTAAAATTATTGCTGTAGTAGCTGTTATGCAAGCCATCCCAAGCCTTTTGACAAGAAAATTATCTGCTGAAAAATAATTTTCAAAATTATATTATTTTAAGGATTTCAACATTCCGGTGGAATCTATGATCCCAATCAAACTGCAACAGCTACTTTTAGTGCATTTAAAGTAACCAGCAAAATTTATAAAACTCAATTATCAAAATTTACATGATTTAAAGCAAACGATTCAGTCGATAAGCGAAGTAATTCCTACATTAACTTTGTAAGCAGTTAGTTATGAACACCTTTTTGGTAAGAAGTTGAATATTTGCGTTTTCTATCCCTGTATTATTGCTTAAACAATTTTTCTTAATATCAATGTCTCTACGAAGAAACCTTTAAGTCGCGTTGTATAGGGCTTAAAATTGTACTTGTATGTCGAATTGCTAAATTTATGTGGATATTGTTTGAAATAGCAATGAGAGGTAGGAATTTGTAGGAATTAAAATTATGAAATAAATGTTTAAATTGGTAAGAATGGAATCATAAAATTTATGCTATTTCATATTTTAAATTTCATTTATATAAATAATATTTACAGTTTTTATATTGTTACCCTTAGCTTTAACTTGTGCCTCTTTTTCAACTAGTTTTTTAACGCATAATCGAATTGAAAAAAAAAATTATGATCTTTAAAATTGGGGAAAAAATTATGGTAAACTTTCTTATAATGCCAAAACAATGTCTTTCACATTCCATACTTTTAAGGGGATTTTAGTTTTATAGTACTTTTTTGTGTAAGTAATTCTCTAGTTGGTTCATACCACATTAACATATACATACCCCCCTGTTCTGTAAGCCGTAGCCGCAAGATATATTGTTACTTTGTTAAATTGAAAATCCAACATTTTTGTTCTATTTAATTTTGATGACTTATAACATCCCGGTTTTCACAACAGGGGGATAAACTTGCATTTTTTTAATTAAATTACTTATAAAAAACTATGTAAAATAATATTTTTAAAACTTGTTTTAATATATTTTTGAAGTTCGTGTTACTTTAGTTAAGGATTGTTTTTCAATAACTTTTATATTAATTTTTTTTCTGTTGTTAATATATAAATAATGTATTTTTAATATGTCAAAAGAAAAAGGAATAACAAAGTAAAATCACAACAAATAATTTTGGATTTTGTTAGTTTTGAGCTTAATTTTTCTAATAATAATTTCTTTGTGATATTTTTATTTCATTTTAATATTGAGCTTAAATTGAAAAGAAATTAAAATTTTATTTTAAAGTGTTTACAAAATCAAGGTACGTAAAAACTAAACAATTACCAAAATTTTGTTAAAGCTTTTATATTTAGTAACGTTTAATAAAAATTAAAATATGGTTACAAAAAGTAGGAATTTTTCATTTTAAAATATAAACACACATACATAAATAATATCTACTACTTATTATTACACCATTTTGCAATATGAATTTCAAAAAAAAGAAAAAGAAAAACTCTAGAAATGTAGCTTTAAGCTGAGAGTAAATCATGGCTCTAAGTATCGAGTAACCTTTATTGAACTTTCGAAATTATTTCATGTGAAAAAGCTATCATTTTAAAAAATTTTATTCGTTATTGAATGCGAATATTTTTACACGTAAAATATATATGGACAGTGATTCAATACCGCAAAATGAAGCGTACGTTTATTATTTATCAATCTGGATTGTGATGGAAATATCACAAAAAGTGAGTGCGAATCGCTTAAGTCGATTTAAGTAAAAATTTATTTACTGTCATAATTCACTCAATAACTTTATTATTGTGGTTTAGGGATGGTATGTCGGTATAACCAATACTGCTTGCTAGAATCGAAATAATTTTTAGGGCTTTTAAAATTGTACTCCCTTTTATGACACAATAAAACACAAGCAGTTTTTCCATCCTACCGCAGATTTTTAAATTTGAAAGATTAAAGTCTTACGGCTGGACTAGATAAAAGCGAACTACAACTTCGTTCGTACATTTGTATTGAAAACAATATACGAAAATTTGTTTTTGTTTTCAATCTGGCCTTTAATTTTAGGTAAATTTTTGTAAATCTATTTATGCACAAAGTCCCGCACAATACTTTAAATATAATTTACATTGAAATCAACTTGAAAAGGAAATCGTTATATCTAAAATTTATATTGAAAATGGTGTGCAGGGTAGATAAAATGTTGTTAAAATAACTAACTAACAATTACATTAGCAGTTGCTGACTTTTTTTTTCAAAGATGTTAAGCATTTTAATTTCTTTTCTTTAAATTGTTGCACATTTTATTTGAACAGATTTTTATCATTAACTTTTTTTTATAAATATTTTTGAGATGGCTTTTATATTTAATCACAGTTTGATGTTTTGTTTTAGTTCTTGTAAAACTATAATAGTTTCTTATCTCACTTCAGTTTTTGAAATTTATTTAGTTTTCTCAATACAAATTAATGTTTGTTGTATTTGATTAATTTTTTTCTAGCAGGTTTCACAATTTCGCCGTTGTACGTGATAATATGTGAAGTGCTTAAGTCTTTTAAGATAATTTTTGTTTTAATACGTTTGCTGTCATTGTTTCAATGGGTCGGCTTATATATTTATATTGAAAAGTGTAGATCTTACTAGTCTAAACTGTTTGTTTATATAACTTAAATTAATACTACCTAAAATCTATTATTTTTTTATAATTTTTATTAATGTTCAAAAACAGAAAAAAAGTTTTTTTTTTTAGAAAAGGACTTGTGAGCATGGAAAAGTCAAAAGATTGTAAAAAAGGAAAAAAATATCTATGGAGTTTTACATTTACAACATTGCAAATTAATTGAGTTTTAAGTTGATGATACTTTTACTTTTCAACCGTGATCTGTATTAGCTCTCTGAGAATAAGATTAGTTTGCGTGATATTAAATATTTTCTCTCGTTTTGTTTTTTATGATAATTTATTAAACGACAAAGTCTTCGTCAAGTGTCTGTCTGACCTTTGTCTTAATAAAAATTCTGTAATTTTTGGAATGTAGAAGCGTACTTGATGAAATATTTATGTCTGTAAAACTTTTATTCATTTTTTTTATAAACTCCATTCTAAAATCACATTTATCTAGTACATTTAACTTTTCCAAGCACACGTTTAGAACAAACAGAGAAAATGATTAATAAATAAATTATATTTAAAATTAGATACGTTTTTCTTTTAAAATAAAATTTGGCATTTTTTGCTATTTATATTTTTAAAATTTGTTTACTAATAATGGCCATGAATTAAAATGAATTTCAAAAATATATGATATTTATTGATTGATTAGAATTGTGAATTGTTTAGTATGTTTTCATGTTTTTTTTTTTAAAGATTGTTGTAGAAAGGATATTTAACAAGTTATACACATACATTTATAAAATAAAAAAGGAATAATCATTAAAATAAAAACCCTTCTATTGTAAAGTCTATATCATTGTCTTGTAAATTTGCTTAATAAAATACATACCCCCCAGCATCACGTTAAAATATACCGCCGTCTGCTGCAAATCCTTTAAATTTAACTTAATGTGATGATTGATAATAATGACGTTGAAAATTATTGAGTAACGTGTTGATCAATTGGTCGATGGCATGACGTTTTTGTGTCTTGTAATAATGAGGGATTTTCACTTAATATTATGCTATTGGATAGTTGCTTTACTGTTTTGAGTCACTTTTAGTCAAAAGATTGACAAGTATATATATTTTTATTTAAAATATTAAAAATCGGTTTAGATTTTGTGGCTTGTTTGTTTCCAATTTTAATTGGAAATATCACGTCGCATGAGATCGAAGACATATTCATCACGTACATCATCCGCTACGGGTACAAAACCAAGTGCTGGATGCATATCATTTAAATTTGATGGTTGCCATTTTTGGCCTAACAAGTTACTAATTTCCTAAATGAGAAACAAAAAAGAAATATGATTTTTATTACACACTACAGCTACATTTAAGTAAGTTTTTGTATATTTACTTATATATTTTTTATAATATTTACTGAATAAATCTTCGGTGAAAACTTGCTTAATAAAAGTTATACTTTTTACACCCTTCACAAGAACTGGGACACTATAAAGTATATATATTTTTAGTCCCTATTAATAGCGTAGCCGATTTAGCGATGTCCGTCTGTCTGTCCGTGTGAATGTTGAAATAACCTAATTTGTTGCAAGTTGTTGTCTTCAGTTTGATATTGAAATTCAGTACAATCGGTCCATAAATAACGGAGCCATGAGCTCTCAAGTGCAAGCATCTCTATTTTTTGACCATTTCTAAACTACAAAATGGACGGTCTGTGCAAAATATCGAAACAATCTGTGGACCGATAGGCTAAGAAAAATCAAAAATACAAACGAAATTTTAGATTTTCATTAATTTTTTCCTTTGTTTTTTTATGGACATTTTTAAGCTGTGCATGTGCGTCATGTTGTGCACACAAAAACCAACAGGTAGTCGGTCTTATACAAACTTCTGTGTGTAGTGATGGCACTACACAGTAACAGATAAATTACAAAATTGAGCGCCTGCAGACATTTTATTGCTTTTAAAATTAAGATTCTCAGAAAGTATTTTTTCTTAGTTTAAGAACTGAAATTAATTATTTATTTTAAAATTAATAAAAAAAATTGGTATTCAAAGAAAACTATTTTTATCAATTTTTGTCATATACTTTTTTTTATTATTTATTTGTAAGTTTATTTTACCTTTTTTATTAAAACGTCTGGTTTATTAAGCTTAAGGGCGATATTTCGATACAGTAATAAATAAATTAATTTTTATAACAAACTATATCAATATGTGAATGAATGTGAAAAATGAAAATTATGAAAATTTGGCTAACACAGTGAAGGATATATAAGACTCGGCACAGCCGAATTAACTTGTTCGTTTTACCTTCATTAAGTAGAAAAAAAAAACTTTAACTCATCTTTTGTGATTTTACGTATTGTACATGTTTACATGTTTGACTTTTTTAGTTATAAGAGTTTTTAAATATCAATTTTCTTTAAATACTTACTTCAATAAAAGAATCTATACTAGCTTCTGCGGGTGCGTTATCGATCATTGATACATCTAAGTGTTTTAGGGCACGACCACGTAGACGGGAAATGCCAACAATGTTGTGCGAGTCCAAAACATAACCATGTATGACAATTTCCTCTAAATTCTTACAACGCCATGCCATCATTACAAATGGATCTTGCCCAGAGTGTGCAAATAAATCCATAATATTTTTATCGGAATGCTTATAGGCCTAAAGTGACAGCAAAATAAAAAAAAGCATATTAGCTGGATCCATTTTATCAATTTTAAATTGCGAGATATTAAAATCTATAGCATTTAACTTACGGAATCAATCCATTGTATACTTTTCAATGTGCGATTATTATTTGCAGAAATCCATTCCAAAGCATCAACATTCATCTGTTAAATGAAACGTTATTAATAACTAAGTGTATAATGACAAAAATGACTGAAACTTACATAATCACAGAATAATACACGTAAATGTGTTATGGGCATATTTTGTCTTAGTAGACGCATTTGCAATACTTCAACTGCTTCAAAGGCATAAATTAATGTTACAATTAATTCGATATCACTAAAATTTGCTGCAAATTCTGACCATGCTTGTTCCGAAATGCCCGGATGATGGCGATCCAAGCCATGAACGCATATCAAGAGTTTCTTTAGTGGCAATATTTTTAATGTATGTAATAGTTCTTCATTGAGCGTATCATAATCAAGTGAAAGCACTTGCAGGGATGAACATTTTTGCAATAAGGAATTTTCCATGGCAAACATGGGATAATGACTAGGATCGTATTTGATTGAGGCCAATGTTAATTCATATAATTCCTTAGGTTGGCTCATATATTTTAGGAAGTCTAAGCCATAATAAGTTAAAGCCTCAATTGCACCTAAGTCCAATATTTTGCAAGCGGTTTTTTTACGATTTAAAAATATCTTTAGTGGTTCAACAAATAGTCTATACAAAGCAATATTTTCACAATTTTAATTTTGTTATTTTTTGAAAAAAGCAATGTCGTATTTCATTTTTACTTACTGCTCAATATCGACTAGACTATCTTCACTTATATCACCAGGTGGTGTTAGACCTACATTATTAGTTTGAAAGCGTAAACCTTGTAAACTATCACATCGTGCAACTCTATAAATTAAATAAAAAATAATAACAATTTGTGAAAAATATGCAGCTATATTTAAAACATAAAAAAGTATATAAACTGTAAATTAAAAATATGGACATATAGGCGATCATTTTCTTCAACAATGTCATAATTCAAATAGGAGAGTCTATTTAATAAAGCTTGATATTGTCAGCACTCTTATGAAAAAAATTTGTAATATTTTATTCTAAAAATAACAGCATTTTTAATTTGTTGCAATAAGGAATAAGCTCTTAAGTCTACTTAAGAAAAAATTGACTTTTTGTCGCAATTAACCCAATAACTTTATTACTGTGCTTCAGGAATTTCAAGGCCATATATTCCACAAATAACGAGATAACAATGAAAACAATATCGTTTCTTAGAATCGAAACAGTTTTGTAAGAAAAACTTTTAGGGCTTTTAAAATTGTAGTTCTCTAAAATAACTTGATAAGACATTAGCGGTTTTTCCATATTACTACAGAAATATAGTTTTGATATTTTGAAAAATTTTAAAGTAAGATATTAAAAAAATTAATTTGTTAACTTCAACAAAACACATTTTTGAGTTATGACACTATTGAAGTAAATGAGCGATATCTACATATCTCAAAGTTAACTTACTTGTACAAGATGCGTCGTACTTTTTCAATGTGGAAAACATTTATGAAATCGAAGATAATAGTAAGTTCACTCGTTAGATTATATAAAGTGTGGCGAAAAAATTTACACTGGCGATCGTTGTCAATATGTAGCTTAAATTTGGAATTCGTAAAAAATCTAAAATTAAAGTTTAATTAATATAAAATTTTGGAAGCTAGACGGCTAACTTTTACATTAATAAAATATTTAAAATAATTTTAAAATATTGGCAAGCAATTCGACAAATATTTTGAACATTGCCAACTGTTTAAATATTAATATGAGATAGAATTTATTAAAAAAAATCCAAGAAAAATTCGGCTGTGCCCAGTCTTACATACCCTTCACTGTAATAGCCACATTTTTAATTTTAAACATTCTTCTTAAATCTATATATATAGTAGTAGTAATGTTGCTGACATTTTTAAGTATTCCATTTTTGCTAAATAAAAATATTGATTTGAATGCAGCAAGTTCTTTCAACTAGTTTTGTAAAAATAACCTTTGTGGTTAATTACTTTAAGCCTCGTTCAGCATATTTTCCTACGCCATGTTACAAATATGCATTAGATAAGGACAGTGTATTATGAAGTCATAATCATTAATAATAATTGATTATTCCCTTCAAAAAAATTATTTTTGGGATAATATTTTACAACCAAAGAAGTTTTATTGAATTTATGAAAATTGATAGTAGTAGTTACTAAAATTATGGTTGACTCTTTTTTTGAAAGTGGACTTATACGAAAATAACCAAACGAAAAAAACCAAGAATTTGTTACATTAATAAAATAGAATATTTTATAAATTTCAATTTGAGCTGTTTTTTTTTTTTTTTTTAATTAAAAAATATTATTACCATTAAGGTCAGAAAACATAACATATTAATCAGGCCTGAGCAGAAAATTGATTTTCCCAAAGATGAATGTATTTCTTTAGACCAGAACCACACACGGCAAGTTTATTTAGGCAATTCTTTCTAATTCTCTTTTAAAATTGCCGCTGTGTCTACACACAATTTTGTTTCGGATATTTTAGCATTCTTTTTCTGTCATTCATTCAGCTTCAAGCTATCTGTCTTTGTTTACATCTTTATAAAAGATAAGAGAGAACAAACCCCTTTCCTTTCCTCTTTCCTCTCTCTCCTAAAAAATCTAGAACTGCCCAGCTAAAATTGCTGTGAGTGGTCCTGATCTTATAAGAAAATCGATGCATTTGACTTTCATACACATATAACGTATTAATCTTTTACAAAAACTTTTGATTTTTGTGTTCCACACCACAACAGCTTGTAATACGAATTCGTCACATTAAAAAATTACAAAAAACTTTTAATAGTTAACAGTAACTTATAGAAATTGTTAGAAATTAAGTTAATGCTAACGAGTTTTTGGGCTTACATACATATTTCAACTGCAACGGCCGAATTTATAAAAATCATTTTTGTTTAAATTTTCTATGGCTAATAGGTTTAATAAACAATTTTTAAACGAAAATATTTTTTATGAAGTTAGCCGTAATTATTTTAAATACATTATAAAATTGCGTGATTATATTCCACTCACCTCTTCTGGAATAAAACACTGCGCCAATGTTTACAAGATTGACTGGCATTAAGGCGATCATGAGGTTCTAAATGTTCGTAAACTTGGCCCAGCACCAATAGTGGTAACTCTCCCCATCTTGTCAATGAATAATTCATATCCACTCTAGGCACACGTGTTAATCAAAGAAGTAGGACAGGGATAAGGAAGCAAGGTGCTTCAATAAAATGTTTATTCAACAACACTGTGGTAAAATGTAACACATATACCGATTTTTTTCTTCCTCTACAATTCTTTCTATAAAGATGAAATTAGCATTATTAATACGTGCAAATTTTGCACATAAGGATGTATATATACATACATTTCCAAATGCACAAATATAATTTTTTCTGGACCACTTGATAAAATATTCTATCATTTATTTCCTTATAGTTAGATTTATGTTATGTATACATACAGCAATAGTTATTTATGTCGTCATTAAGTAATTGATTTTTATTTAATTAATATATTATAATGCGTATTATACGCAGTTCTTTTGTATTTTTTAACAGCAAGTCATCAGGTTAAAAAAATAACAAATCCCCAACAGTAAGAAACAATTTTCCAATAAATATTTGACGTCACAGTTGTTTTTCAATATTTGTAGTGGTAGCCAAAAATGAACAAAAAAATTATATATATATGTATATAAAATCAAATAAACAGTATGTATACACAAAGTTTTTAAATATATAAAATTATATATATTATGTTTTTACGAAGTATATATATAAACGAAACCACAAGCAATTATTGCCTTATTTTTTTATGTATATGATTTTTTTTGTTTTTCTAAAAAGTTTATTAAAATAAACAAAATTTTGTGTCACTAATAATTTTTAACTCCCAAAATATAGTTTTCTTGTCTGTGTATAATACACATGAATTTGTGCAATTAATATATAGTACATATGTATATAATTTTCTTTTTCTTATCAAAAATTTTTAAATCTTCATTTTATTTTGTTTATTTTAATTTATTTAGTTTGTAAAATGCACCAGTTTATATTAAAATTACCGAATTTATTTTAAAAAATCTACCTTTTATGTTATTCGTATCGTTTTATTTTTTATATGTATGTATTCCACAATTTTCTTTTTCTTTTTATCTAGGTGACCAACAACTGATTACTTTATCCATATGCTTGTATGAAGTTGCCAGCTGTGAAATAACTAAAAAAACGCTAAATTTTAAACATAAATAACACATACAAGAGACCAACTCGTCTAAAAATATTTGTTCGAAAACAATATATATTTTGAGTATTTTTCATATAAAATTTTCAGACGAGTTGATCGATTTTGTAATAAAAACAGCACATTAATACATTCTGTCTTTTTAATTATGCGTGTTACTTAAGAGAAGAGATAAAAATTTCCTTGTTATATGGTCACCCTGTTTTTTTGTAGGTATGCCAAACTTTAATAAAATCAGCAGTAAGTTTGTTGTCAGCTGATTTAATTTTTAAATCATTGTGTTCGTGAATTTTTTTTTTGAATATTGTCTAAATGTTGCAATAGTAATGTGAATTAAATTAAAATGAATAATTTATTGAAAGTTTGTGCAAAAACTTCAAGTTTGGCATATACTAATGGATGCGTACATAGAATTTTCATTATTAACTTGCTTGGAAGGAAAACAACTGTTGTTCTGAATCGTAATTTCAGTTGTTTGACTCAACACTATAAAACTGGGAAGCTAGATAAAGGTGCTGGATGTGAAAAACACATATCTGTACGTTTTAATTCAACTGCAGCTAATGCAGCCTCTTCTGCAACTGTTGATCTTGGGTTAATTGGAAGCCTTTATCAATCCTTGTTGAATAGTACCCCAGTGGCTTATGTGCAACAGAGTCTAATAGACATACATGACTTCACCGGTTTACCATGGTGGGCATCTATAATTAGTACTACATTTCTATTTCGCACAATAATAACATTGCCTTTAGTAATATATCAATATAAAATAACAGCAAGGATAGAAAAAATTTCTTTAGAAATGCCTGCCATAGTAGAAGAATTGAAGAGAGAAGCTGCTATTGCTATGAGGCAATTTAAGTGGACGGAAAAGCAAACTAAACTTGTTTACCAAAGATCAGTAAGTAATCTCTCAAGTAATATAACCTATTTGTTTATTTTTATGTGTGTACTTATGCATTTGTGGACAGATTCGTAAACAGTGGAATAAACTAGTAGTGAGGGATAATTGTCACCCAGCCAAAACTTTTATAGTTTTATGGGGTCAAATGCCGTTGTGGATTTTTCAATCTATGGCTTTACGTAATTTGGTGTCTATGATGCCAGATCCTACTTCCTTGCAAGCCCAAGTTGTGTTTGCTGAAATGACTGTTGGTGGTTTTGGATGGATACCAAATTTGACGCAAGTCGATTGTTCTTACATATTACCTGTTACGTTAGGCTTAATCAATCTAGCAGCAATTGAGGTTAGTTTTTCCCATTTAATAAAAAAAAAACTAATATAATCTTTTTGCTTAAGATGCAATCAATGTTGCGCAATCGTACATCAACCAGGTATCATAATGCAGTAACTAATGTTTTTCGCGGCTTCAGTCTAGTGATGGTACCGATTGCATGTACTGTACCCTCTGCTCTTACTCTTTATTGGGTGTCGTCCAGTACATTTGGTTTAATGCAAAATTTTTTGATAGTATCTCCACGTGTTAAAAGGGCTTTTGGCATACCGAAAACTCAAAGTGAATTAGATAGTCCTTATGAGCACTTGTGGTCAAAAATGAAACAACGTACTGGCCTGGAAAAGGAAATAGAAGTCAAACTGGTTCAAAAATCTAACGAAACGTCTTCAAAAAAATGTTAAGAATATTTTTTTTTTAATATAATTTTGTAAGCGATTGCTTATTGCTTTTTATTTTAAGAAATTATTTATTTTTATTTAATTAAATTAAATGAAAGAAAATGTCTTTAATTCCTATTTTTCAATATTTCTAAAATGTTTGTTAAAAGCATATTTATGCACTGACATCCCGTGATTAACATTAAAAACATTGGGCCATAATCACAGTCACACTAAAGTTGGTATCTTTTTAAAAACGACTTTAACTTCATATGATTCTTATGAACAAAAGTCAGCTCTTAATAAAAGCCTACTTTTTTATGACTGATTATGGCCCATTAAATTTAACATTTAACTTATTCAAAAAAAGAGTGACATTTAATTTATTGTCCCTGGAACAACATGCATGTAAGTTGTAGACTTGAAAATGGACAATGGTTGGGTCTAAAGCTTTCATGGAAATCAGGAAAAATTATTGATCAAATTTACAGCTGACAAAGCTTAAGTTAGAAGTTATAAAATATCTGCATGACACTGCTCAATAGTTTTTCTTGATTTTTATGAAAACTTCGTTACAGAGCATTCAAGTATGAAAATCAGATGCAGTATTTTCGATAAAAACTTTTTATAAAAGAAACATCTTTGCTTTCATCTCGGCAAATACTACACAAAAATGGCTCGAAGACTGTGCACCTGATTTTATCGTATGCTGAATCCAATTTTCACACTTTAAACCCTATAAAATGAAGTTTCCTTGGAAATCAGGAAAAACTATTAACATTTAGATAACGTTCATAACCACCAACTTAAGTTGGTAGATCGCTAATAGCGCAACGCAATAAACTAAAACAAGTGAAAACATATTTTAAAAAATGTTAAGAACACTTTTCAAAAGTTACTGAAAAGTTCTCGCAGCACTTCTATTTAATGTTGGTGTATAAGAAATAAATGAGCTCAAAAACATCTGCAAAAAATATAAAATTTTATCAAAATTGGGGCCCTGCATTGCAAATATTTTAATTAGTGTTTCTTTTGAAGAAAATATATGATTTTTATTTCATGAATATTCTTTTTAGTCAAAAATAACTTAAACATTTTTAGATTTTTGAAGAAGAAATTGTGTAATCCTTCCTTTTGCAAATTGAAATGAAAGTCCTTTTATCTAGGTAGCAATTCTAGCAACGATAAATATCTAAAGAAAGACAGAAAAATATTTTCATTATTTACGAATAATTGAAGAATTTGTTTATCATTAAGAAAAAATTATAGATAAATAGTTCATATTTATTCTCTCTTAAAAGAGGGAACATACAATTGCAAATGGTTTGGTTGATATTTCGATAATAAGCTTTCTCTTAGATATCATCAAGAATGATAGAAATACAAGATTACGCCATAATTATAATATTTCGTTAGATGACGTAGGTTGTCCACTTTTTGAAGAAAAAAATTATACATTTCTCTCCCTTTAATGTTTTGCTGTAAATTATTAGCCAATAGGAACATATCACGTAACATCACTTGTGCTACATGGTCAGAAAATTTCAATTTTATGTACAGGATGGCATAATCTTGTATTTCTATCTTTCTTGGATATCATATTAATATTTAAAGTTGTAAAATGTTTGCTGGTATGCTTAAGATTTCAGCTGTTATATGTGAAAAAGGAATAAGTCGGCTAGATGGTGTCCTTATCTTACTATAATTATCGCTAACTAATACATACCTCTGTAAAATATAAAAATTCATTTATTCATTAAATGAATGGTATATGTTTATGACACGAGTTTTATATGTTTTTCATGTTATTGCGGCACATGTTGAATACAAATTAGAAAACGGAATGAATACATTTTTAGTGTGCATTCGTATATTCATTGCTTTTGTCATGCTTTCATTCAAAAACAATAATGAATGTTGTCGCTTGCCTCGTATTCATAATTTTTATTGATTTGCCTTTTACATGCATGTAAAAAAAATCACAACAGATTGCCTGGTTTCGTGTTTTTGGTCACATGTTTGTATGCACATGTTCAGCTTTAAAATTTCCTTAAAAAAACAAAACAGAAATTAATGAAAAACTAAAATTTCAGTTGTATTTGTGGACCGATTTGTTTTTGCACACACATTTTGACTGTTATTTTATACTTTATTTTATATTTTATTTATACGCAAAAAACCCACTCAGAAAAATGGTCAAAATATGAATGTCGTTAATTTGAATTTCATTAATTTAAATTTATTTTTTATTTTAGGATTAACAAAAAAATATTCTAAATTCATATTTGCCATTTCATTATAAAAGTTAGGTTCTCTGACGTGGTACCTTTGGGGAAAATACAGCTAGCAATAGAGATAAAAGAGTGCAGGGAAGTAGGGTGATAGCAGGCGAGAGAATAGGAAGAAAACCAGTTGCTACTCTTAATGAAGCCATATAGCATGCCGACCCCTATAGTCGTCAGTACAGTGAGACCCTGCAGGTAGCTAGAGAAGGTATTCCACAGTTTTCTTTTCTTCCTCGTCTTGATAACTTCTAGAATAGTCATTCAATGGCAAACCCATTCTCCTTAATTGGTTACCACAACTGCAGAGTCCTGTTATTGCTGCCACCATATTTCTCAATTGGACTCTCTGGACTTCCTTTTTTTTGGAATATTTACCAAGAATTTGCCTACTCGTAAGCATAAGCAGTATGTCGTCGACATATACGTTTACATATTTTGAAAAAATATTGGCTTAGATTAGTTGAATACAACATACTTACATTATTTGAATTAATTTTATGTATTACAAGTTAAAAAGAGCGCGGATACCCCTTTCATAGGTCCAGAGTCCTTCTGAGGGGTAAAGTATAACTTTACTTATGCCCTACTGCGCAAGAAGGTGAGACAAAGTCTACAAGACTGCTGTAGGGCCGAAAGGGGCATGCGCCAGTCTAAGAGACTCATCAACCCCGAGCGCATTAGAGCAGAGGTTGTTTTAAACCTCAGCAAAAATTATATAAGACTACGTTGAGCTACTTACGAGCCACTGGTGACTTAATTATTGGTTCCAAAAGATCTAGGCATGATTAATCTTACAGCAATTATAAGATTCGTAAGGAGTCTCGGATTGTAGTTGGGACCTGGGCTACACAATAGATCTTTAAAGAGCGCAGTGCAATTACAGCCCTTGATGATAATAATAATAATGTAAATATTACAACTCATATTAGACTACAACAATACTAGCCAAAAAGTAGTGGTTAAGATTATTTCGACAAATATTTGTGTAATGTGACCGTAGTTTTAGGCTCGCCACTGCCGAATTTAAATGTCCTGCAAAATAACAAAAAGCCAATTAGTATGTTCAACTGAAACTTTATTATTTTCATTCTTAAAATTGAATTGATTTTAAATCACGAAATCGTAATCAGTGTTTTAATTTTCAAATTAATCTTTTTTAAATTGAAAACGAATAAAAGTTTTGCAAAAATTGTAGCCAAAGTATGTGTTTGATTTTTTTCATTTTTATCGTTAAAAAAAATTGAAATTCTTTGAAATTCATTATATCAATTTTTTGCATGATTTGCTTGTTTATATTAAAAAAATTATTTTCTTAACAGGAGAGAGCAAAGCAAGAGAGATAGAGAGAGAGGCAGAAATAAAATAATATTTTTTTCATTTACATGCATCAATCAATCAATTGAAAAGTTGTGTGCAATCGTTTCAGACCGTTTTAGATTTGCAATATTAATTGAAATTTATTTTAAAAATAATGATAAATTCATCAATATTTTACAAGTTATTTATATTTTATATAATTTTAACCAAGTGTAAAATAAAATCGGTTAGTAGTGAATTAATTAAATAAATAAATATTTAAGAATTGAGTATACATAAGAATTGAGTATACATACATACCACCGCTCATTTAGTTTAATAGTGACATAACTCAAAAAATTGTTAGTTTTTGTTAAAGTAAAAGTTAATTATTTTTCAATATCCTGGAAAATATTTTAAGCCTAAAATATTTGAAATTTCCCATAAGAGAAAATCATGTTTTTCTATTGAAGTAAACGAGCGATGTTTTTAAAGGATTAAACTAGATTACGTGGCCTACTGTGCATCATATTTAAAAACATGATTAACAGATCGAATAAAGCATGGAAGTGCATGAAATTTTTATAAATTTATTTCTTACAAATCAAATATTTATTTTTTCAAATTTACTGCTTTGGTTTCTCAAAAAGGAACTGCAAATTTTTATTTATTTTTGTTTAAACGCTAGCAGTACCGTATTGGACTGACCAAACAAAATTTGACTTTGGCTTGCAATAGCTTCTTGTTAGACCAAAAAATAAAAGAAGAACCTTAAATCTATAGGGTGGTCCAACCAAAAAACTGTGAATTACAAATAAAACAAAAAGTTTTCAGACAACTATCTTTATATTTTTTATGATGATAGAAGGATCTATGACAATTATGTGTGAAGCACGGCTTCGTGGCATACTTCCATGCCATTGTCCATATTTTAAAGGACTCTGAGACATAATTGAGGTTCAATATGGTTAATGTGTCGCATTTAGTTCTTGAATTGTTCTTGGCTTCTAGATTTACACTTTTTCTTTTAAATATCCTCAAAGAAAGAAGTCCAACAGTGTCAAATCATATGATCATGGCGGTTAATTGAATTTCTCGTGTAAAAGAGTCATTGTTTTGTTGGATGTGTGGCAAGTGGCACCATGCTTTTGGAACTACATGTCGACCAAGGCCATATCCTCAATTTCTGGCCACAAGAAGTCCGTTATCATCGTCGAGATTGACGGTTCTTCAGCCATGTTAACGCGAACAGCAGCAATGTTTTCTAAAGGAACAAACTAGTTGAGCATGCATAGATGCCCACGATTCTCTCAATTCTGGACACATTTGGTCGATTATGCTGACCAACAAAATCACAAAGTGCACGAAATGCATTTTTATTTGAATGTCCATTTTCTTAAAAAGCTTCAAAAATCTTAATGCGCTGCTTAATTGATTGGACCACTCTTTATAAATAAAGTACCCTGAATCGTATGCAGTAAATTTGGAGGTAGTTGGAGTAAGGTTTAGTAGAAACTTAGTACTCAAAATATTGAGTTTTTTTATATCTCTTTGTTGATCTCTTTTGTTATAAAAACAGTCCATTAACTGCATATGACCAACGCCAATTAGAAAATGCACGTTTTTCATCATTTTCCTCGAATTATTTATTTAATGTAAGTTAACAACAAAAACAAAACGGACAATATGCTTTTGCTGTGGTATTTATATGCAGAAAAACCAAAAAAAAAAAAAAAAAAAAAATCATAAAGTGCACGAAATGCATTTTGATTTGAGGCTTCAACTCACATCTGTTCGCAAAATAGTACAGAATCAGTCTAGTAATATTTTTTCGATAGTCACCAAAATTTATTAGAAAAAAAGTGTAATGCACAAATTCAATGAAAGAACGAAAAACAGTAATAAAAATTATTTTTTTTTTCAATTAGATTTTTCTATTATTTCAATTGTGGTTTGGCTAAACCAAGAGCTGCGTTTAGTGGGGAAAATAAGTGCAATGCCTTTTCCGTAACAGCCAAACCACAATAAAATGTGTAAAGAAATAGAGAGAAAGTAAATTCTAAAATGAAAAAAAAAAAGATTTATCAGCGGAGACCCAACGACATACAAAAGTTTTTAACAATTAAAAATCGTAACTGTGACCCCTAGATTGATAGGTCAGTACACTACCTACTATGAGACTTTAGACCTTAAAATTGTGCTGAGCTGTGTAATAAATCAATAAAATAATTTTATATTGGGAATTCCACAGAAAAATCTTTTTATTTGCTGAAATTGTAAATTAAATAATTGTCACTGTAGCAGAATTCGCAATATGTTTTATATTCCACCTTATTACGAATAAAAAATAATAGAAATACAAGATTACGCCATGCGCATGATTTCCTGTTAGATAACGTAGTTTGTCCACTGTTCGAAGACAAAAATACATCGCTTAACGTCATTTTTGCTACATGCGCAGAAAATTTACATTTTATGTGCGGGATGGCATAATCTTGTATTTCTATCATTCTTGTTACGAGTATTCTTTTTTAATAGCATTCCCGACAACCCAATATAAAACATATGGATGGCGTTGCCACATATCAGACTCATAATTAGACCTCTTAACTTGCTGTAAGTTCGAGTACAAGAACGACAATAGTAATAAGCCCGAATATTTTATTTTTAATTAAAGAGAGAAACAAATATATCAAACCAAAACTCGTCCAAAGTGTAATCAATTCAAATAACAAAAGATAGTGCGTGATGAATTTTAATTTTTTTTTTTTTGGAATTACCCACTGCTATAGCTAAAAATATACCAGAATTAAAAACATCTCTTCTTTTATTTTCAGAATATAATCTTTAATAATCGCAACTGCCTACAATATGGAAATCATATACTGAATTTTTCACCTACAGCAGGTAAATTATTATAAATAAGTTATTTATTTGCTTAATAATAAAAATTAGAAAAAAAATCCTTGGATTTTCCATAGTAAAAAATTCAATATTTATTTAGTGTGACCTACTAAATTTAATAACCCTGCAAATTTTTTGTCCATTTATGTGTACGCCCGGTATAAATAGTAGCACAACCCTCAGTTATTTTATTTATTTTTCATGTTTTTGGATTGCACGTTGATGTAAAGGAGTTAATTTTACTTAAAGTAAACGGTTCTTTTCATAAAAACAAAAAAACAATTTCTTCAATGCAAAGTAAAAAAGTAGCACTAGACGATGCCTGATTGTTTTTCGCTCAAATTTTTTAGTTTATTACTAAACCTATTGTAGAATATGAGTGCATAAAATATTTTTAAAAATTAATTAAAACAAATTTGTTTAAATGACAGATAAGGGACGATTAAAGCCTTGCAAAAAAGTAAAAAAGAATTATTATTCATAAAACGATTTTAGAAGGCAAAAGTTATGCAGATATAGAATACTTGTCCAATTTCTAAAATAAAATGGTACGTAATATTTATAATAACGTACTGTAAAAAAGTTGAAATACATAAGAGAAGAGCGACAATGTCCCATTTATTGGTTAATCTATTGACTTGTCACAATAAAAAGAACCAGCTACAGAGCTAAAAAAGAGTTACATTTCTAAAGGTTTGTATTCCCAGAAAGTTTCCATTGTTAACTATAAAGTAGACTTGGGCATAATCGCTCATTTCTCTGAATCGTTCAGACTTTTCAACAGATTTAAATAACTTAGAGCATTTTTTTGTCCATCATCCTTTCGTACACTGTACGATGACTTATTTTGTTCGTCGTATTTATTATGCGTCGTACTACCTATACAATGATGTGTATCTGCAACTGATTAGTGACTCCAAACAAACTAACAATTTTTGAAATGATTCTCTAGCTATTTTAAGTCCAATTTTGGATATTTTAATCGTAAATAGTAAAAGCCAGTGAACGGTGAACAGTACAAAACGAACGTAACAGTCAGTGGATGATGAACGAAATAATTAAAAAAAAAAATTAAGCGTTCGAATCGATCAATTTTCTAAATCGTTCATATGAACGTTACAAGACTATTGCAAAATATGTTAGCAAACGTTCAAAATTTTACTCTGAACACTTAAACTGGCCGTTTCTAAATTGATTAAAATCTTATGAACGAAAGAGAGCAAAGTTGTTTTTTATGGTGGAAAAGATTCTACTTTTTATATTAGACAATCTCCAAGTACAGATTATAACTCACAAATACCTTAAATCTCGAAATTTCAAGCGCCTACTATTGTGGGCATGTTTCTCATGTCCATAGCAATTTAAGCAATTCATTACATAAAGACAACAGCGAATCAAATCTCTGTATTGATGTTTTAGAAGAAGTGATGCTGCCTTATTCTGAAGAATCTGGATCTTCCTCAGTGGCTTTTAGCCAATAATATTAAAGTCATGGACTGGCCTTAACCGTAACCCAATATAAAATCTTTAAGCTAAGGTTAGGAAAAATGTGTGTGAAGCAAAACCTATCAAAAATGACAAACTTTGGGCTGTAGTTAAGAAGTCGGGTAAAAAGCTTTCCCAAACAGGATGTAAGCCCGAAGCGCTAGGATATCGTTATTGCCACCAAAGGTCGTAATCAATTTTTGTATTGAAAATTTGGAATTTTCTTCAGTTCAAAATGTTTTGTCAACAAAAGTGCTGTTTTTTAAAGTAAATTTCATTTCTCTAGGTATTACAGTGGCCTACATTTAGTCATATGATTTCAAGGAAGTTTCAAGTTACAAAAAATTCAAATTGAAGCAAATATTTAACAAATTTTGAAAAAATTATGATTAATATTTCACGTTAAACAGATTTTATGCTTGTCCTGTAAAATTTATTATAATTATTATTATCACCAGGGGCTATAATCGCATCGCGACCTTTAAGATCTATTGTGCAGCCCAGTTCCTAATTAAAATGTTAGACTTCTAACAAATGTTGTAATTGCTGTAGTACTAATCATGCTTAGGTCTCCTGATACCAACATCTCACTGCCTAAGCAGCTCATTCTGCTGGATATACTCGCTCAAAACATGCTCCGATGTTTCCCGTCCATCCCGACAGAAACAAATGATATTTATTAAATATACCTTAAGGCGTTTAAGAATTTATATGATGAAATGAGGGTAAGTAATCATCTAACTTACAAAATAATATACTTTGGCAGTAGTCCAGGTTGAAACTTGAAAAGAAGATTAAGGTAAGATATAGTGATTTTTTGAAAACTAAAAGGTGCTCGAAAAGGGAGCCCGGCTGTCAGTGTTCTGCCTTGATGTCCTCTCTTTCATATACGTCATATACATTTTATGTGACTGTTTAGATTTAAGGTCTTGTAGGACAAGACTGAGACTTTTGTTGGCACCCAGAGTAATAGGAGTGTTTGTTTTGAACAAGATGTTTGACTTTATTATATGGGAGGAATCAGAGTAGCGTCTTACGAAATGGTCCATATAGATATGAGAATATCATGAGTAAAAGACTAAATTTAAAAACTAGCACAATTTCTGGAATTAAGCACAAATAATGATTAATATTTTGTTAAACTTTTAAATTCCAAATAGAAATTATTACATATAAATCTTCAACAGTGAAATGATCTCCAGAATCAGTAGTTAATAATAATTATAATGATTTTTTTTATTTTTACAGCTCCACACCCGTCACTTTTAAATGGATTAATCAAAGTTTTATCCCCGCTAATTTCTATAGAAATTTATAATGTGAATGACAAAGATGTATATAGAATTTTTGGTCCTGTGGAAATACCTGTAACCAATCGACCAAAAGATCAGATTGATAATTCAATACCAAATTGGAATGATATAATTTATTGTCCCATAGAATTATTTGGACTCTATCCTCATCCATTTAGTAATCAAAAATATTTAAAATGTGTTGATGGTCGTTTGTATAATAAGACCTGTAACGCCGGATATGCCTTTAATTATTCTAGTAAACTTTGTGAAGAAAATCAAGGAGCTTTATTTAAAACTTTACCGCATACTCAAAAACTTTATGTTAACGAATCGACTATAGAAACACGTGCAAGTAAGATTTATTTTCAAGGCTCTGACTCTTTACGTTTATGTACGCTCAATAAATATTTTATAAATCACTTTTTATTTTCTCCTTTTAGTTGATAACTTGACTTACCTAAAATGTCCTAAAGGTTTGAGTGGCATTTTTGCACATCCCTTTTACTGTGAGAAGTATATAAAATGCTCATCTGCTGGTATTAAAATAGAAAAATGCAAAAAGGGAGAAATTTTTTATTTCCGCCAAGAGAAATGTGCTACTGAGAGGTATCGGGAAATCTTTAGTCATGTTGATTGCATGCAAAATATTAAAAATGTAGATTCACAAGGTAATTAATTATGGGTGTCTGTAGGTAGGTGAGTATAAATTACTTTTTTATACGTTTATTTGAATTTTTCTTAATTTTCCAAAAATTATTTAAAATAGAAGGAGACAAAAATCCACCGCTTTTTTTATCCAAGCGTATAGCCTTAAAAATCTCAAACACAGCCAGCTATACTTTATTAAAATTGATGCACAACTTTCAATTTTATGCACAATTAAGTCAATCTATCACTTAGTAAATAAAAGGATACTATTTTGTTAGAAAACAATATGCGTTCGCTAGTGTTCCTTTGGCGTGTTTGTCTGCTCTAGGCAGGTACGACTTAAAGGAAATTTTAATGCAAAAACTTGGAATTTTCTTCATAATCAATTATAACAAACCGTTTGTAAGTAAATCTCACATTCGCCTTTTCACCTCTGGAATTTAAGAAATCTGCGAAATTAGAGTGAATTTAAAAAACGAAGTGTAGATTTTGCAGTTGCTCTAATTAAAACGGCTAGTTTTTTTCAAGCTTAAGATTGGACTATAGATAATTGTTTATTTTTATAAAAATATTTCCCTAAAACTTTGTATAACTTCTTTGGGATTAATTAAATCATGGCTTGAGCGTATGTTAGACGTGATTGGCGGTCAGCAGCTAACAGCTGATGCACCGTCTGGACTTTGTACGGAAACATCTTCAAATCTTGTACCAAAATTCGCTGTAAAGATCGTCGACTGATACCCATTTGCGTGGCACGTCGTCTGGTCAATGTCGACGGCGCTTCCATGACATCCTCGGCTACAGCAGCAATATTCTCTGCAGAACGGCTACTCTGGGGTCTGCCACGCCTGGCAGCATCTCGTGTTGTGCCAGTCTTTTCGAGGCGAGCGGCTAAGCGTCGCAGTGTTTCACCAGTAGGCGTTGGACGGCCAGGAAATCTGCGACGAAATTCACGTTGTGCCAAAGTCACCGACCGATTATTGGTCAAGTAAATAGTCACCAATATTCCGCGTTCTGGAGCAGTGTAGCGTAACATTGTTTATTAACGTGTATTTCGCATGTGTTTACTACACAAATGTCAAAACAGAACTGACATTAGGGGCCAATCGCAAAATTTATAGCATTTTCTGATAGGAGGATTACTTTTGCGCCACCTTGTATAATTTTGTAGAAAGTGATCGTCGCAAATTTATAGTGAAGGTTTGTCCTATAATGCCTGCTTTTTTAATATGTAAAACAAACCGCTTCTTTTATAGCTAATAAACCATTCTATCAAAAAATTTGCCAAGAAGTTTTTATTTCAGAGTATGCGAGGTATGATAAAAAATAACCGTTATTTTCAATTTTTGTGAGGTACGTACGTTCGATTTTCGCATATTTTTTTTTATGTTAGTACACATGTCTGATATTTATGTTGACAATGTCAGCCATTTTGAATTGTCAGTTTGTTTTTGACAGATAAAAAGTTTAGTCGTGTTTTGGTGTGCTCTTCGATTTTTTACTATTTCAAAAAATGGATCAAAGAAACTGTATTAAGTTTTGCGTAAAAAATGAAATTAAATGTGAAAAAACATTTGAAATGTTGACTGTGGCGTTTGGCGAGTCTACTATGAGCAGAACACAAGTTCAATTGTGATATAAACGGTTTAAGGAAGGCCGAGAAGACGTCAATGACGATGCTCGTCCTGGTCGTCAAGTTCGGTCAAATGTGAAGGTTTTGCTCACTGTTTTCTTTGATTGCAATGGCGTGGTGCATCATGAATTCTTGCTACAAGGTCGTACGGTCAATAAGGAATACTACCTTGAAGTTATGCGCCGTTTGCGAGTAGTAATTCGTCAGAAATGCACAGAATTGTGGAAAAACCAATCATGGATTTTGCACCATGATAACGCACCAGCTCACACGTTGATGCTTGTGCGTGAGTTTTTGGCCAAAAACAAAAGTATTTACCGGACTTGGCCCCTGCTGACTTTTTCCTCTTCCCAAAATTGAAGACACCGATGAAAGGAAAGCGTTTTGCTACAATTGAGGAGATAAAAGAAAAATCGAAACAGGAGCTGTTGTCGATACCAAAAAGCGCGTTTTAGAAGTGTTTCAAGGATTGGAAAAAACGCTGGTATAAGTGTATTATATCTGATGGGGAATTCTTTGAAGGGGACAAGATAGTTATTGATGAATAAATAAATACTTTTTGAAAAAATTGAAAATAACAGTTATTTTTTGATCATACCTCGTATGGTGGTGGTTTAGCCAACGCTATTATCATTGCTAAAACCATAGCCTGTAGCTAGCTAAAGATCGTGAAATCCGGCCTTAACGTGTTAAATAAGTGAAAAAATTTTATTTGTTTTTTTATTTATATTTTATTTACAATTTTATTTTGAAAAAGTTTAACAAAACAAAGCTATTTTTGTTCCTAATTTCACTAATTTATTAATTTTTTTCTTCTAAAAAATGGGAAAATCTAGCAAAATATTATTTTTTATACCTTTCAATATCAGTAAGAAGGGTATATGTAAATTTGTATTTCCGTTTGTAATTTCTACACTATATAGGGGTCACCCTATATATTCTGGATCTTTATAAATAGCGGAGATGAATAACGATGAAATCAACTTTCTGAAGCCCCTGGTCAAGGCACAAAAAAGTTAAGCACACCAATCTGTCAGTTGTTCTGTCTTCAGGTTGCTATTGACATTTAGCCGGATCAGTAAATAAATGGCGGAGCTTTAAGTGAAAGATCGTGACTACCTCTATTTTTTAAATTTTTTGAGTGGCTTTTTTGCGTATCATATCTAAAATAATTATAAAACTGACAAAGATCGGTCCATAAAAGTTTAGTTTTTCATTACTTTCTGTTTTGTTTTTGTATGGAAATTTTTAAAATGTATATGTGAGTGATATGTGTCCGTACACACTCCTATTAACGAAAGCGAAATGTATGTTTGCGAAAACAAGAAACCAGGCAATCGGTTTTATACAAACTTCTGCGTAAAAAAACTATAAGGGAAAAAATCTTTTAGCTAGACTAATGCTACAGAAAATTTGAAATGTTTTATTTGTCGTTAATTTGAACTTCTTCAACTAAAATTAAATATTTTTTTTCAAAGAAAATAATTTTCATCAATATTTGCAATTTCATTAAAAATCTGTTTCTTTTTTTTTCAATATTTAAGAAGAATGTGAAAAACTGAAAGTATGAATATTTGGCTACAACAGTGAAGGGTATGTAAGACTCGGTATAGCCGAATTTAGCTTGTTTTTATTAAAATTTGTTTTTAATTTTTTATACAGAATTTTTTAAATTAAATTTTTATTTCGCTTCTTCTTATAACTTTTTTATATAAGTTTTTAATTACGAGGGCGGATCAATAACTCCGTGACTTTTTGAATGAAACACAGTTTTTTTTGCAAAATAAAAATTTTATTTTCAACCTAATCTCCTTTTAACTAAATACACTTAGTCCAACATTTCTGCAGTTTTGGTATCCTTTCCGAAAAATAGGATTTTTCGAGGTCCTTAAAATAGGCATTTGTTTGGTCAATAATTTCATCGTTGGAGCTAAATCTCTTTCTACCGAGCCATTTCTTAAGGTTTGGAAATAGGAAGTAGTCACTACGGGCTAAATCCGGAGAATATGGTGAATGAGGTACCTATTCGTAGCCCGATTCATACTACATAGAGTTTCACCATTGAGACTGCACACGTCACACGTTTACGTTTATGGTCAATTGAGAGCAAACGTGGCACCCATCTTGTAGACAACTTTCTTAAGTCCGCACTGGCATCAACAATCTTACGCACTTTTTCTCTTCGATCGGTCAACACCATATCGTGGATTTTTTCGACATTTTCGGGTGTACTAACTTCAATTGGCCGTCCAGAACGTTTAGCGTCATTTGTACTTGTGCGACTACAACGAAAGTCAGTAAACCACATTTTTACCATTGAAATCGATGGTGCAGAGTCCCCATAGTATTTATCGAGCTTTTCCTTGGTTTGATTGACGGTTTTTTTTTTCGCAAAAAATAATGTTTAATGAGCATTCGAAACTCACTTTTTTCCATTTTTAGAAAAATACTTGAGGTTATATGTTTTGAACAGCTGTTAAACGCAAAGTAAATGATGGGAACACTGTTGTATTTCATATAACTACGAGGGAAGTTCGAATAGTCACGGATCTGCCCTCGTATGGTTGCGAAAGACAAAAAATATTTATTTTCAACCATATATTTCTGATATAATTAAGCATATTGAGCCATAATCGTAGTCACAAAAAAGTAGGCTTTTATTAAGAGCTGAATAAGAATTTTATAAATTTAAAATCCTTTTTAAAAAGATACCGACTTTGGTGTAACTATGTTTATTGTAATCATAAATATATTTATGGTTTCAGTTAAAATATTTATGACGGTAAAAATGTAACAATATAGTTTAAAATAACTAAAAAGATGGTTATCGTGATCATAATAATGTTCATATTTTTCAAAGAAACAATAATATGTTTTCGATGACCATATTCAACCATATTTTTTCATATTTCATGTAAAATATTTACATTTCAAATCAGTTTCATTTTATTATTATTTTTTTTTTTTAAATATAATCAAACAACTTTATGTCTGTTTCGATCAACTCATTTAGAAAATTTTTATAACACATAAATTAATTAAGAACATGTTTCCATTTCAGAGTCATTGTCAACAACTCTTGGAGTATTTTGTGCTCCTAAAGTATCTATGAGTTATCCACATCCCGAAACCATGCACAAATATGTTCAATGCGATAATGGTAAACTGGAAGTAAAATTTTGTCCACGCAATATGATCTTCAGTTTGGAAGACCGCATATGTATGTCTGAGGAGGCTCTATTAGCAAAAGATAACGATTATCAAGATGTATAAGAGATAAAATGAAGTTAAAAATTCAAAGAAAAATTATTTTTGATATTCTAGATGCATACATACAATATACACACTTTTAAAATGTTTTTAAATTATAACGAACACTTTAAAATGAGTAAGAGCGAGTTAGTGCTTTTAATGAAGATAATTCTTTTTGTTAGTTTTTTGTTTTTACTGATCTGTGTACACTAAACCAGTAGGTATGTACATATGTGTGTATGTATGCACTTTATTTAAATAATAATTAATTTTTTATTACATAAATATTTTTAAAGTTTATTTAAAGAACATTTTAGTAATTTTAATCTTGTTCAAAATTCTGTGTAATTGCATGTTCATTTCACAAATAAAAAAGTGAAACAAAAAAAATTAAATCATAAATACTTGTTTCTGTGTTTGTACGTGAAAAAGGGTACTCCACTAACGGTTTAAATTTAAAATTGTGGTAAAGAGTACACGTTGTATAAGACCGATTTTTTGGTTTCGCGGACACATACATACGTTTTTTGTTTTTTGTATTTTAGACTAAATATGTAAAAAAAAAAAATACTCAGAAAAGTGGTTAAAAATAGAGGTGGTTACACTTCAAAGCTCATACCTCAGCCCTTTATTAACTGATTAGGCAGCCTGTGTTCAGGAAATTCCTACTAATTGGTCTACTAAGCTTTTCTGTAGGTTTTCTAGGGAATTTAAAAAGTTAATTTCAACAGACAGACGGAAATTTGTCAACCGAGTTCGCTGTTTATAAAGATCCAGCATATATATCCTTCATAAGGTGGCACATGGCGTTGTAGAAATTACACACGGAATGACAAGCTTCTTACTTACAATGAAGAGTATAAAAAACAAAAAGAGGAGAAAAGGATTTCTCCGAAAGTGATCACTCCACCAAACCAGTGTCTGGGGTTAAAATCAATCTTTTTGCATTTCAAAATTTAATAACAATTGTTGAATTGAATAAAATAAAAAAATATTTCATACATATGTACATACCTTCAATAAAATTGAATTGCCTATCAATAAGTACATAACATATGTATTTATATACAAAAAATAAAAAAATTAAGCACTAATTAGCGTAAAATACAAGAAAAATACGTAAAATAAATTGTTCACCAAAAAAATAGAAGTTTAATTCTAACTTTGACAGCTTAAAGTACAACATATGAAAAAAAATATCCACCTGTAGGATTGCTGCTACCTTATAATGGGTTTTCTAGTAAGAGTGTAATTTTTTTTTGCAAGTGCCAACTCTGAATTTTTGGCAGCTGTTACATATGTTTATTCCCATTACGAGTATTAACAAAGGAGTACTTTACGTAAAAACAAGGCTTTCTAATTGTGATGGAATCAATGCTAATTTTTCGTAAAAAGTCATCTTCTTCGATGAAGCGCATTTCTATTGAATGGCTTTGTGATAAGGAAGCTCTTGCGGCCTCAACTGAACGAATGTTTTTTTTTTTAACACTTTTTATTACTCTTTGTTAAAACTTTATTACCTAAAATAGTGATGAAGAAATATTCTCGATGAAATTTCGATTGCGATTGGATTTTTCTTAACAATTCCACATAAGTTTTTTAATATTTTTTTATTTTTTTTAACACTTTTTAGTTGTTACCTAAAATGGTGAGGACAAAATCAGAGTCGTTTCAATATAATATCGATAAGTAACAATTACACCAACGGAATAATAAATGAATATTTATATTGACTACGACACCTAGAATAAGGGTGACAATTGAGTTGATGTCGACGATTTTAAAAAGTGATATTTTTTTTATAGAATTAGAAAACCGTACAAAAAATGTATAACACACATTCATAAAAAGTACACACTATCCTTCTTCTTTAACTACTTGTGACTAAATAGGAGAGTGAACTATGGCTTTAAAACATCCACCTTAACCTCAAACTTTCGGGCTATTTTCGTAAACTTTACATCTGTGCCACGATTTCTGCTGGATACCAGCAGATGTTATAACACAAGTGATCAAGTCGTCTTTTTATGGAAAACCCAAAAATTTTTTTAGTAACTGAAACAGCACATAGAAAGTACAACTTTTTAATTAATTGATAAAAAGAACACAAATTTAGGCTGGTATTCAAAATGACTAGATAATAACGACTTCAAGTAGATATTATGACAAATTTTTTATACAAATTTGTCACAATATTGATTTCAAGTCTACTTTTATTTAATTTTTAAACGTTGCGTGGATTACCCTGTAAGCAAGTAAGAAGAGTGTGTACACGGATGCATCTAATATTTTTATACAAGCATGCTACTTACACATGTATGTATGTAAGTAGGGATGTGTGTATAATATAAATGTAAATAAAATCGTACACATGTAAATACATGTAAAACAAAAAAATTATATATAAAGTGCACCTTTCTTATCAATTATTGGTTTGTAAGGTTGGTTTGTGCCACCGAAAATAAATGAAAAAATAAGAAAAAAACTAAGTACTCGTAGATTAGGGTTTTCACAACAATTCCTGTCAGCATTTTGTTACATTTTTTAGTGTGGAATTTTATGCTTTTCAAAAGATATGAAATGAATTATTCATTTTCAGAGTATTTTTTTCTACTGAACAATAAGTAATAAATATTTAAGTGATCAGGACTTTAAGAATTTTTTTGAAAACAATTAATAGTTTCAAATGGTCAGGGATTAAGTATTTTATGATTGTACTGAACATCAATACAAATTTCCGGGGAAATAAACAAAAAGAAACCCCTACCAGCGCTTATGTGTGTGATAAGAAAAAAAATACTCTCTCTCATTCAACACATATTTACATTTATCGCTGAATTTACGGCTGAAAAATAATTTTGGTTAAAAAAAAAAAAAAAAAAAAAATCAAAAACAATTTTCTATGGAAAAGTCTGACAGTTAAATTAATAATCTTTTTTGAATGGAATTGCTAATCCAAAAATAGCTAGATGGTTTATTTTTCCATGGTTGATAAAAAGAAATTGTATTTGGAGTGATGCTGCAGGCGCAACTAGAGACTTTCTAACTTTGACTGTTTATAGCGGCCATATTGTTGAAGTTACATTTGTCAAAGTACTTGTCATTTGTGGACAAAAATAGGCTTTAGAATCACATTTAAATAATAAAATTGCTTTATCAAAATGAATGTTCTGTTTGATGGCATTTTCATCAAACAAATACAAATTTTTAACACACAAAAATGATCACTGTTTGGTATGGATTTTGAACTGGTGGCGTCATTAGTACTATAGATTAAGTTGGATAAGAGGGCCATCAATAATAAATTGCACGAACAATTTGTGGGCATGATCATCTCACGTAGAGGTGATGTAAAACTGGAACCGAAATCGTTAGGCTTCTGTTATTAAATACTACAGCGATGATGAAGATTGAAAGGGCTGCACAAGCAAACTTGAATGGTCTAACAAGCACTTTTTATTATAAAATATTACACATGTTTGTGGTGTTGTGTGGCATTCAAGTATACTTGTGCAGCCCTTTAATAAAGATCATGGAAAATGAGAGATTTCGAATGTGTGCCACCACTTGTCGAAATCGTCATAGAATTTCGAAAGAATCAATATAAAAAATATTACTGTTTTCGCCACAGGACACTGGGTTGGATACGACTTTTAAACGAATAAAAAATTTAGATAATATCGCGTTTATTCTCGCATTCAATATCTCACTAAATCTGTCGAAATTTTAGACTTTTTATTTAAAATTATATAAAAATTTTGAATGTAGCGACTTGGCCTCAGTTTTCAGTATTCGTTCCGGTAACGCTAGTCACAATTTTTACAAATTTTGAAATTTCCCAAATTTTTACTTGCAAAATGTTCAAGTTATGTTTCAGTATAAACGGAAGAAAATGAAGCAAAATGCAAACGTGTATATTTTGTTGTCGTGTTGAGCAAACCGAAGCATTTTTGTATTCATTTGCACTGTTTGCAAGCACTGACGTGATTACCCCTAATATGTTTGTTTAATGCTGGAGTAATTGGTAATGTTTTCCTCTTCGCCTCTTGTCTCCCCAGTATATTTAAACCACAGCTCGATTGACTTGGTTAACAATTCATTTTAAATTTATTATTTAAAAGCAACTGAAAACCGTTCAACAAGTCATCAGTTTAAAAACATCCTAAAGATCTTAATTGATAATACAGATCATACATAAAGAGTCTACTTTAAATAAGAAATTGCTTTTATAAAAGGAAAAAAAAAGAAGAAAACAGCAATTTGAGACTTTTAATTAGAGAACTTGTAGTTCAGAATTTAAAACTAATTTACACTTCGAAATATACGGATCGGTGGAAAACTAGCGCAAGTAGAACAAAAAGGATTTTTCGTGGGAAATATTTAAAATTTTCCAAACAAAAAAAAAAATCATAAAGCAAAAAAATAAAATAAAATGTGGAAATTAATTATTTTGCTGGTGTTTATATTTCACACTAACAATGTGAAGGCGGTTAGTATTTAATAAGAACCGAAAGTGAAAATAAAAAATAAACTCTTTAAATTATTGTAAAAATTGTCGCTAAACTGAAAGTGATTTGTTAATGTACCAAAACGATGGCACAATTTGAAATTAACAACAAAAAACACAATTTCTCCCCACTACATTTCTAAGAATTTATTATGAATTGTTCCATTGTGTTGGGTGCTTCCAAATATAATGTGTGTTTGAGTGTGTATGAATTAAATAAGTGTCCAGCGAGAGGGTATAAATAATGATAATAAAGATCAGCCACTAGGTGATAACATTTGTCATTAGTTTTTATATATTTTTTTTTCGCAAAAATAAAAATTATATTTTTTTAAAAACATAATTAATTTTGAGATTTTATTTATTTTTTCTTGTAAATATTTGCTTTACTTTGCTGTGCTGAAAATGGGAGAAGTGAAAACATGCATGTGTGTATGCGTATGCGTGAGTGTGTGTTCTATGTAAATAAATAAGTTTCTGTTTTCTGAATGAATGCCTTAAATTAATTCTCTTAATGAGTTGTTGTTTATAAGAAATGCTGCAATTAGTAGCAATGGTGGACCTTAATTGATTGTGATGCTTTGAATTTGTGAAGAAAGAAAAAAAAACGGAACAAAAATGCATACAAAACAAATGATGCTATAAAATTACTTTTTAATTAATACTGCACAGTAGTTTCTAGGTAATCAAAATGTGCAAATAGGGCTCGAACTGTTACATTCGACATCGGTATAAAACCTTAAATTTTTTTTTGTATAAAAAATATTTAGATTTTTACTTATTGGCTGGTTAATTAACAAAATATCAAACTTTGTTGGTGCTTATTTCAGTCATGTTGGAGTTTTTTTTTTTTAATTTCTTCTTTCACCTCATGATAATTTTATGAGTACAATAAGTAGCCAATTGGATAGCATATCTATACGCACCATTTCAGGGACCTCAGCAGATTACTCCCAATATTATTTGGCACAAATTAGAATTGCAGACATTTATGAATGGATATGGCTCATTTTATTTGCATCACTAAGAACAATTCGTTTTAAATGTGATCATTTTAGATTTTTACTGAATTTTTTTTAAATTTTCTTGGACAAATTTGTTTTTTTTTATAAAACTTTAGAAATTTTTCAGAAGCTACAAGACTGGTAGAACAATTTATAGCTTAATTTGATGTTTATTTTATTCCCGATGCTTTTTTGTGTTTTTTTTTTTAATTTAATCAGAGAACTAGTTCTCGAGTTATTGCGAATTAATTATATGCCTTTCCTTTCCCTTTTTTCTATATAACGGAAAATCTCGAGAACGACACGTAGGATTAAAAAAGTAATTTATAGCGATTGGTATTTAAATTGTTTATAAAACTTTGGATACCCCAAAAATCAAATTTATTTTAGGTGCTGTGTAATCTTTAGACTAGCACGTCTGTTGTAATAAACGCACGCGGTGACTACAATACATTATGCTTTGATATGACCTAGAGGCATCTTCAATACCAAAGCTACCATACAAAACTACCAACACCGAACGTTACAAATTAGTTGATATAAATTCATAATTAAAGCCCCGCAAAAATTGTTTTTGTCACAAAAAAAAGCATTTTTTAACACAAATAAAAAAATTATTATAAAATATGCTAAAACATTAAAAAAATATCAAAAAGTTTTAAAAAAGTACGAAAACAAAATAGTAAATTACTAAATTTGATATACAATAAAATGGTAAAAAATAGACTAATAGCTCCGGCCTTTACAGACGGGTCGGGTTACCTAGGGACTTCAGAAAGTTGATTTCAACAACTACACGAACAGATAGACGGATCCAGCATATACATCTTAATGTATAAAATTCGACTGTACGTGTGTTTGACATTGTATTCCTCCTAAACTGCTGGACCTATTTAAGTGAATTTCTCTGTATGCCTTTGGGTTACGCCTCACAAATCTGCCCGGCAGGTGGCACTACAGACGGTGGTCTGGCATACTTTTTAATATAAAATATTACACATGTTTGTATTTATGCGTGGCTTCCAAGTATGCTTGTGCAGCGCTTTATTATTTATCTTTTACCTGTTTTTACCCGGTCTTAGAATAAGCAGATCGAAAATACAAAACTTTTGAGGCAAAATAACGTTTGCCGAGTCAGCTAGTATACATATAAACAACTTTATAAGGTGACCAACATACGGTGTAGACATTTCAAACGGAATCACATTACAGTGACGGGTGTAAAAATTCGATTTTGTTGTACAGTGTAATATTGAAATTAAGATAAATTATTAAAAATACAAATAAATTGCTGAATGTTTCCATATCACATAAGTATTAATTAAATTAATTTGAATTATAAAATTTGAGTAAAAATATTTCAACATAACTTTCCCTAGATTTTATACTGCGCCTTAAAAATAAATTAGAAAAATTATTTTGCGTTGACGTTGACCCTGACCCTGTGATTAAATTAAAAACAAAAATCTGTTTATTTACAGTAAAAATCTTGACTCAAATAAGAAAGAAAAGTATTTTTTTTTTTTGTAATTTCACAAATTAGTTGCTTGTCTTTGTTAATAAGGCTATTTATGTTTGCCGGCCTGTATTACTCCCTATAAAGTCAACATAATCCTGCTGCTAGCTTATCAGACACTTTTCGTTAAAGTGTACTTGTAGTAATGAAAAAACCTGCCATTAGTTATTGCTTAGTTGTAATAATGGCCCTAAATCAAATAAGATGATAAAAAGTTGTTAATCGGCTCTGTTCTGTAAATCGAATTAAAAAATTTTTTTCTATAAAAGTGATGTTTAAAAACACGAAATAATTCTTGGTTGTTGTTAATTTCTTATAAGCCTACGGGAGTTAGAATGACTTCCGTTTGTACTAAAAAAATGTTGTAAACCCAAGCAGTATAAAAAAAATTTAATTCAATATCCGCTGTGTTAATTTGTATTTTATAAAAGTTAATTTTTTAATAAAACACTGCTGTCGTCTACCGCAAATTGCGTCATTTCGTTTGTGTTTGGCAGCCGTTAAAAGCATTGGATTACGGACTGCTATTCCAACCAATATATTCTCCAGAATTAACCCTATGATACCCTTTTTTTTCAAACCTGGAGCAATGGCTGAGTGCTAAGATATTTGGGTTGAATTGAATGAAGAAGTCATGACCGAAACATAAGTTGATTTTGAGTACTTTGAGAAAATCTTTATTTGGAAAGAATAAAAAAATTCTAAAAACGCTGAACTAAAAGTATTGATCTAAAAGGAAATTATGTTGAAAACTAAGTAGCTTAATTGCCGAAAGAAAAATTGTTCATTCAAAAAATCAAGGAGTTATCAAACAGTCCTCGAATATATCCTCCTTCTCAAGGTTCCAACCAACTATGCCCGCAATGTAGTCTTGTTAAGACTGGCGCTCTTTATTCAAAATTTAGTCGTAGAGTTTATTCGTAGGATTAAGTAGCAAATAAATGAAAATAAATCGCCAATTGTGCTGCTAACAGTCTATCTCAGTAACTAGAGTCAATTGAAAAAAATTAAATGCAGATTTGAAATTAGCGCTTAAAAATTATTTTCAGTTAATGAATCAAAATATTTTCAAAATGTGGTTCATGTAAATTTTATATTTTAATCTTTTAATCTTTTTTTGGTGTGTGTGTATTTGCTTACAGAGTTATAATACAGGCATAAAAACAAGAGTTTATGAACGTCAACCGGTAACTCAAGTCTATCATCATCAGCAACACGAATCATACCCAACAACACATGGCCATTATAATCGATACAGTGACAGTAACAGTGATAAAGAATATCAAGCCTCAATAACACATCATTATGTTAACACTGATAAGTCCTATCAGCAGCAGCAACAAGAAAACGAAGGTGATTATTATCAACAAACACCAACAGTAGCTGAAACGCTGCCACAACCAAAACCACAACAACAACATCATGCAACGCCACATCAGCATCAGCCTCAAGTACAACCAATTTATGAGCGTCAAAAAATGTTAAAAGTACAAACAACAGGAAATTGGCAAAATTCTGAGAATTCTATTAATGAATATTACACCGGTTGCCCTACGGGTCACACGGGTCAACTGCCATATGTGTATGATTGTCGACGCTTTTTAAATTGCTGGCATGGAAGAGGTCATATACAAACATGTTCGTTGGGCACGGTTTTCAATCCGGAAACATTAGAATGTGATCGTCCTGACAAAGTTAAATGTGAAACAGCATTAGGTGTGCTGGGAGTGCAGCCGCCACCACCATCAGATAGCCATGGCAGCTTAAAGCGAGCAAATTACAGAGCTGGACGTTATACTGATACAACAAACAGTGATAATGTAGAGGTTTTATGCCCTGATGGAGCAGTTGGTTTACAACCACACCCTTCAGACTGCACACGCTTTATCAATTGTGCCAATGGTAACATGCATATACAACAATGTGGTCCTGGAACAGCCTACAGCATACCCATGAAAGTGTGTGATTTTAAAAATAAAGTTGATTGTACTGGTAGAGAAGGAGAAGGAGAAGGAGTAGAGGAAATTTCTTATTCCAGACACGGTAACTATAATTTTATTTGTAATGAAAACAAAAACTTTAGTTGAACGCTATTACTTGCTTACAATTAATTAAAAAACTAAAACACAAAAAAAAGAAGCCCAAGAAATATCCTGTCCTGCAGATGCTTCCGGTTTGTATCCTCATCCCCATGACTGTACAAAATTTTTACACTGCTCGAACGGTGAGACTTTTATACAAGATTGTGGCCCGGGTACTGCTTTCGATACTGTACGTTTACTTTGTGACTACAAGCACAAAGTTAAATGTTGTTCAGGCTGTAGTTGGCCTGAAACAGAGACAATTGCTGTTGCCTCTGAAAATATTCGTGAGTTTTTACGGTTTTATAATTGATTGGCTTTTGAAATTTGAAATTTTTTTTTTTCGCTTTTGGAATGATTTTACTTTTTTACATTTATAATGCATGAAAAGAAACATAAATTTGCATACACACATATAAGCAGACATGAAACGGCATGAAACAGAAATCTAAGCATTTGCTGTATCAGAACCTCAACCCAGTTTTCAGTTGCCTTAATCTCTGCAAACAAACTCATCGGCTAGATAACATTTATTTCATTTATGCTTGAAATTAATTTTAAATATCATTTTGCTTGTTCAACCAGCAAACATCTTTTGCTTCAATTAATTTAATTTAAAAATTAAAATTAAAAATATTTTCATTTGTTTTGTTTCCTTAAAATCCCAGACACATCAACAACATCATTATCTGCTGGCAGTAATAGACAGCATGAGGATTTGCCTCACACCGCTGATATCTTGTGTTTAACTGGTATAACGGGTCTGTTTGCTTATCCCTTTGATTATACGAAATTTATTCATTGTCAAAATGGCAATACGGCCATACAAAATTGTGTTCCTGGTACGGCATTTAGTATATCTAAAGGTTATTGTGAATCACTGGATGATATACAAAAAAGTGATCATGTCATGTATATCGTGTCACAAGTTAGCTATGAATATTGTAAGTAATTGGAAATATAAAAAATTAACTACGAACCATGACGTGATGATTAAATTTCTTATTAAATTCAACGTGCAGCTCAAACTCTTATAACTTGTCCACCTGGTACAGAGGGCATGCATTTGTATCCCTTTAATGCAGAGTTATTTGTCAAATGCATTAGAAGTCAAATGAGTATTGTGCCCTGTAGCAATGCCCATGTATTTAGTATAACCCGGCGTTCTTGTTTGCCCCATACTCAAGTTTTAAAACAGGAGCGTGTACGTTTGCTTAGTGAACTAGAAGCAAACAGCAATTATCGTAATACTGATGACTTTTATAGCATGAAAAATATGGTCTATTGTCCAGGCTTTACGTCGGGCATTTATCCGCATCCGTTTGATTCCACAAAATATCTAAAATGCTTGCGTGGCCGTTTAATGAGTGAATCTTGTGCTTCTGGTCAAGCATTTAGTTTATCTCGAAAAGTTTGTAGTTCCAAGGAAGAAATCAATTTTGATGATTATGTACCCCAAGCCAAAACCTCAAAATATAGCCAAGATTGGCGAGTAACCGATATAGAAGTAACGCATGGTTCTAGTAAGTTAACAATAAGAATGCGTGTGTGGGCTGGTATTTAAAATAAGTCCGATATGCAGACCCGATATAGAAATTGTGAAAATTTTTTTAATACAATTTTATCACAATGCATTTGAGTGCCAGCCTTAATCTCTATTTTCTATTTTTTATTCTGTATTTAATCTTTTTCTTTATTTAAAGTTGATGGTTTGACTTATTTAATGTGTCCACCGGGCTTAGAGGGATATTTTTTACATCCTTTTGATTGCACAAAATACATTGAATGTGCTAAAGGTGTAACGGTTATAGATAATTGTCTAAATGGTGCTGTTTATAGTATATCGCGTAAGGAATGTATTTCCAGAGATAAAGTAGAGGCATATGATCGTGTAGAATACATGACAACCACAAGCAATGAGTTTTCAAATGAACCAACACATCAATATCGTAAGTACTTATGGATCCAGGGTGAAGTTTTATTAAAGAAAATGCTTTAGAAAACAGTCTTAATCGATTGGCTATACGCTGTCAAATAGAAAAACAAGATTTCATATTTAACTTTTTGCTCATTATCATGGGCTATAATCACAGCGCGACCTTTAAGATTTATTGTGTAGCTGGAGTATTTAAAAATACACATTTTTAAGGGCATTTTCTTTCTTCACTCCTTAGATCCAGCTCTGCTTGCAGGGTAACTAATAAAAATATATATGCATGCATGTATGTGTCTCTATAACGAACTTTAGTTTCTTTACCAAAATTTTACTCCTTTAAATTTTACAATCACAAAAGAAAATTCATAAAAACAAATTACTTGCGCCCACAATCTAATTACACTAAAGTCGGTACCTTTTTAAAAACAATTTTAAATCCATAAATTCGTAAGGACCAAAGTAAAGACATATTTTTTCTGACTATGATTATGACCCAATTCAAATCTAAAATCATTTAAATCCCAAAAGGCAAACTTAAAATATTGGTTATTGACTTAAAAAAAAAAACCAATTACGAGGCCAGAAACAGCAGTTTTTAAATTTAATACATTAAAATGTTTGCAGTATTTCTATGAAAGTGGTAGAAGTCCTTTAGAGTTCAAAAAAATCATTTATTTTCTTAAATAATTACTATTTCACAATAAAATTCAAAGGGTGTACAGCGTAAAAACCATCATTCGCAAGGATTAACGTTTTGCTAATATTTTTAAATTAACTAAAACACAAACCATAAAATATCTCGAAACATGAACCACTATCAAATACAACAGTTCAATTTATAAATTTTTGTATTAGAAAAAGTCGTGAATCTTAAATTTAATGTAAAAAAACTTCTTTTAAAGAGTTGGGTGTCAGCTGCAATCCAGGAACTTTTGGAATTTTTCCACATCCGCATGATTTTCACAAATATGTACGTTGTGCCAATGGACGCATATCAGTGGAAAATTGTGCGGTCGGTCAAGTGTTTAGTTTGAGAAGAAGTGTTTGTCATAATCAAAATGAAGTTGATAATCAAGATCGTAGTTCTTATAATAGAGGCTTCAGTGTAACTCAAAACCATTACAAATCACCGGATACAACAACAAAAAATGCAGGTAATTATTCTTTTTCCAGCAAAATATTAAAATTTATATCACTTTTTTTTCTAAATTTATCAAACAGGGTTTTACAGCTCGGTTAATGTACCTCAAACATCTTTAAGCGCTCCACCTGCCACAGCTGTTAACATTCCCTCTGTAATTTTAAGTCCGCCTTTACAAGCTTCTACAACTACGACTTCCTCGAATAATGTTAATTGTCCTCCCGGTGCCACTGGTCGTTATGCACATCCTTTTGACTGCACCAAGTTTTTAATGTGTTCTAACGGAAAAGCTCATGAGCAAGATTGCGGTCCAGGCACTGCTTGGAATAAAGAAATGGAAGTGTGTGATTTTAAAGAAAAAGTTGGTTGCATTCAAAGTGGTACAACAAACAGTATTACCACGCCTAGGGCAAATTCGGAATGTAAGAATTTATTTTTTTCCAAATTAATTAGAAAATTAATATTGAAATTTTATTTAAAGCTCAATATCGCTGTCCAGTCGGTGTGGAAGGACTCTATCATCATCCTTATGATTGGCACAAATATTTTGTGTGCAATCATGGCCAAACAACTGTAATGGATTGTGCTCCTGGTACTGTTTTTAGTCTGTCACGCAAAATATGTGACTTAGAAGCCAAAGTTTTAAATAGTGATCGTTGCAATAATGGAGTTTATAGCACAAAATATGATTATACGTACAATCAGAGTGAGGATAATTTAAGATAAAATTAATAATGAAAAATATATACTCATTTTATTTCTTTAAAAATCTCGTAACAGATTTTAACAATCGAGAATCATTACCCCATGACAACAGCGGCACTAATACGCAATGGACGTACACAGGCACAAGTCAAGCCCAGCCTACTGTAAAAATTACTGAAAATCGCTGGACAAGTATGAATGTAGCACGGCCACAGGGCCAGACCACAACAAATAATTATAGTCCTGCCACAACACCAGTTTGGTCGGGCACAGCTGTTCATGTGGATCAGAATAATCCCTCACATACCATCATCTATGAGGAGGGATCATTTGAACCGAATCGTAATTATAATCGTCCCATGTATAGCACACCATTAGCACCATTAAAACCAACTACAGCCACCACCACCACCACCTCGAGCATTGTGTATGCACAACCAGTGGGTTCGGAAGAAGATTCCAAAGAAATATTTTCTAGTACGCCTACAAAAAGTATAAATTCCTATAATCCACCACAATATTATCCCACTTCAAGCCGTGAAAATCATACAAGACATTTAAGCACTTGGACTCCCAATCGACCTGTTGATATACCCAGACACAATTTGATGCCCCCACATCAAACTCTAAATACAGTTTACACAAATACTCATGTTTTAGTACCCACTAATACACATCATTCCTATCCACAACCTCCTTTACAAAATCAAAGACCGGCAACACGTTATGAAAATGAAGATTCGGGACAAAACCCTCTAGCTGAGCCCGATTCAAGAGTAACCTCTATTAATATTGATCAATTACCGGGTCAATTCTCATACAATTTACATGATTTTGATCAATTTCCTTCAAGTTCATCCAAGCACGATATTAATGAGGCTCCTCCAAAGTTCTATGGTGGCCAACCACTTGACCTAACCACCACCATTAAACCTTATATAAATCCTTACGAACAAACTACACAAGTGCCTGTTCCCCCAAAAACCACTATCCCCACGGCACATTATGTACCATCTTATCCACAGCTATCAAATGCCACCATACAAACATTTCCCCATCAGCCTCATTATAGTCCTCCCTATTCAGAAGTAGCTCATTCCCATAACGCTTCATGGGTTGGTAGAAAAATACCTCAATATTCTGCAATTAAGCCCTTGAATTATGATAATTCAAATGTAAAAATAACAAGTACTCCTTCCCCATCTTATTCTAATAATGAGCAACATGCACCAGATAATCCAGAAGCTACTATGAAAGAGGCTTTAAAACTTTTATTAAGACCCTATCTTGATACTGGAAACAAAGCAGACAGTTATGTCGCCGAAAGGGCTCAATCTCATATTATGAATTTAGTTGCAAATACCGACAAGGATACCACCACCACAACCAGCACTACTCATAAGCCATTAAAAAATAAAAATTATATTTCCTCTACCGCAACATCCCAACAAGAAGACGTTGAACTTATACTTGCAGGTGAACAACACCATCTAGTAGGAGTTAGCACAATCGAAAAAGGTAATCACGAAACCTCAACATCTTATAATTTATATCAGGCTCCTTTACAACCCGAACGTTCAACGTACACTCATGATCATAACAGTAATTGGCATAAACATGAACCCCATGATCCGCATCATTTTAAATTACAGCATCAGCATAGTCGTGAATTCCATAAGAATCATCCCAATTTACCAAATCCTTTCGATGATCCTGTCACTTCTGATAAACAAACTTATGATTTTGATTTAAGAATGGGCGATGATTGTCCCTTCAATTGTGGCAATGGAAAGTGTGTGGAACAACACGAGGTAAGTAATATAAAAAACAAAAAAAAAATTTAATTATTTTTTTTAACAATTCGTGAAGAAAAGAAGCAGATTTGTTGTCATTAAATTCTGTCGACATCGAATCAAATTTCAGGTCTGTGATGGTGTCAATAATTGTGACAATCGCAAAGATGAACAAGATTGTGAACATTTGGGCTATGAGCTGCGCTTAACGGGAGGGCAAAGCTCAAACATGGGTCGAATAGAAGTGAAAAGTAAGTTCTACTGACTAAGTGCTTTAATCGTCTAGTAATAATGTTCACCAAATACTCTTAGTTCTTGGTAAATGGGGTTACGTTTGTGATGATAAATTTGGTCTACGTGATGCTGATGTTTTGTGTCGTGAATTGGGATTTAAAATGGGTGCAATGGAAGTACGTGGAAACTCCTATTATGCACCCAGTGATGTAAACGTGTACTTTGCCATGGATGAGGTGGAATGTAAAGGTAATGAGACTTCGTTGAGAGAATGTGATTTCAAAGGTTGGGGTGTAAACAACTGTGGACCCGATGAAGTAGTTGGTGTAGTCTGCAAAGTGCCAAAACTTAAGTGTCCTGATAATTATTGGTTATGTAGTACCTCCAAGGAGTGCATACCAACAGCTTTTTTGTGCGATGTAACACCAGACTGCGAAGATGGTTCGGATGAAAGCTCCGAAGTTTGTAATGTGAGTTAGGACACATTTAAAATGTTGTCATAATTTCTAATAGATGAATTTGTGGTACTAGGCCCCAATTAAATATCGCTTAGAAGGAGGACGTGGCTCTAACGAAGGACGTTTAGAAGTATTTTACCGTGGAGAATGGGGTACCGTTTGTGATGATGATTTCGGCTTAAAGGAAGCTCAAGTTTTTTGCAATTCCATTGGTTTATATGGCAAGCCTGTACGTAAGTTAAAATGCTTTTGGATGTTAGATATTCAGCATGTTCTTTTCCTAGGAAATCGTGAAAAATATTTATGGCCCTGGCAGTGGACCCATTTGGTTAGATCAAGTTTCTTGTTTAGGTCATGAAACAAAGCTTGATGAATGTAATCATTGGTCCTGGGGAGAAAATAATTGTAATCACACAGAAGATGTCGGCTTGAAATGTACAGCTGGTCCCAAACCAAATCCTTCAAAGCCAAACAGACCCTTACCAGATGATACTATTAATCAAGACCAAGATCTGGAATCCACTTTGCAAATCGAACAGTCTGAACTTGATGATTTGGGCTTATATCAGGGATTATGGCAACGTTCTAGCAAAGCGGTTAAAACTCAAAAAAAGTGTGGCCATTTCAAATCAAATTTGTTTGATGAATATGAACACCCAGAGGAGAGAGTTATCAATGGTACAGTAGCTAAACGTGGACGTCATCCCTGGCAGGCCACTATACGCACACGCGGACGGGGAGGCATATCAAGCCATTGGTGTGGAGCTGTTATTATTTCCAAAAAATTAATTTTAACTGCAGCTCATTGTTTAGCCGGCTATCCTAAAGGCTCATATTTCGTGCGTATGGGTGATCATTACGCGAACATAGCTGAATCATCTGAAGTCGATTCCAACATTGAAAATTGGTACATTCACGAAAAATTCCGCGACCAAAAGCACATGAACAATGATATAGCCTTGATATTGCTTAAGACTCCAGTACGTTTTAATGACTACGTACAGCCTATTTGCTTGCCTGAAAAAGGTGCTACTTTGGAGACAAATCGTATGTGTACGATATCGGGATGGGGCTCTATTAAATCAGGAACTTCAAGTAATAAAAAATTTATGTAGAATTTGTAAAAAAAATTATAAAATTTTGTTACTGCAGCCCCCTCAAATATTTTGCGCTCTGCTCAAGTACCCATTTTAGCTGATGAAGTTTGTAGCCAGAAAAATGTTTATGCAAATGCCATGACCGAAGGTATGTTTTGTGCTGGCTTTCTGGATGAAAGCGCTGATGCTTGTGATGGTGACTCGGGCGGGCCTTTAGTTTGCTCCAATGAGGGTATTAAAATATTAATTGCAACAAGTTAACATTTTGTTTATCAATATTCGGGCTTTTTTCAGATGGTGAAACATTGTACGGCATAATTTCATGGGGCCAGCATTGTGGTTATGCCAATCATCCTGGTGTTTATGTACGCGTTGAAAAATATATCGACTGGATTTATGATAAAATCAATTTAATGATGAAACAAGGCAAACTTTAGAATAATTTTGTTTGTTTCTGTTGTAACGAAATTCGAATATCGCTGAATGGAATTCTAAGAAATTAAAAATGTTCAATACCAAAAATAGCTTTAAGACAATTAATAAAATAATTTGAGATGACATTTACAACGTGGCCTCATAAAAGCAAGCGATAGCTTCATTCGTACATTTGTATTGAAAAGAAAAACAATAAATGAAGATTTCTTTTTGTTTTCAATAAGCGAAAATTTGTTTTTGTTTTCAATACATCTGTAGGAGAAAATCTATCGTTCGATTTTATGGGGCTTTTAGTTTTGTTGAAGGTTACAAGAATAATAGGAAAACGATTTATTTACATGAGCGTGTGTGGCCAAAGGAAGTAGAACAAATTTGATTGATCAAAAGTCCGCGAAAAAATAAAATAATTTATTTTTGCAAATATTTTACTCAAATGAATAATTAATTTCAGTTCAAGAAACGAAAAAATCTTTTACGAGAACCTTATTTTTAAAAGCATTAAATTGTTTGTGGGCACAATTAATAAAAAAAAAATTTCTATTCCAATACTGATGCAAAATAAATTTAAAATATTTATAAACGTTTTTGATTAAATATTTTATATCAAATAAAGAATTTCAAATCAAAAAATCCTCTTTCAATAAGATTTCTGTATTCACAGTTTTGTTACACTTAGTGCCATTCTGTTACTGTACAGTGTCATGACTGCGAACAGACATGACATGACATATCCATACACACATTTGTATAAGACCTACTATTGGTTTCGTGTGTGCACAATATTACGCCCATTCACAGCTTATAAAAAAAACAAAACAAAGAGTAATGAAAATTTAAATTAAATTTTTGGGTCTATTTTTGGACTGACTTTTTTGAGTTTTTGCACAGACATTATGAGTGTTTCGTAAAAATTGGTATTCAAAGAAAATTTTTATACATTTTTTCATATCTTTTTTTATTTTTATATTGGTTTATTAATTTTGCGGCCGTATTATAAAAATTTATTTTTATAACAATATTTCGCTTAAATAAACTAATCGTTTAAATTAGATATATAGTTTTTTTTACTGTATAAGAAGAATGTGTAAAGTGAATAATATAAATATTTGGCTAACGTAGTGAACTTAACTGGTTTTATATTTAAAAATTCAGTAATTAACTGAATTGAATTACAATAATTTTTGTTTTGGGACTAACAAAATATTATTTTAATTAATATTTCCCGTTCCATTAAGAATTAAAAAAAAAAATTATTTTCATCGTCGAATCGACGAACATCGTTTTTACTTTTTTGAGAATGTCAAAAAATACTTGACGTATATTTTTTTAGATAAAATTTAAATTTAGTATTAAGTTTTTACATTACGTAAATAAAAATTAAATTAAATTAATACCAAAAAAAAGACATTTTTTTCTTATACTCTTTTGGATCTGGGGTGGATTAAAAGTGGGCTTACTCGATGCGACGAAGAAAGTACTTAGTGTATTAAAAATAAGAAAGTGTGTTTAGGGTTAACAAGAATGTGCAAAATTAAAAATATGTACATTTTGCTACTGCGGTATATCCCACTATTATAAAGCCGAATGTTTGTGAGTGTGGATGTTTGTGAGTGGGATGTTGGTTCCTCTTCCACGCAAAAACTACTGAATGGATTTTAATGAAACTTTACAATAATTTAGCTTATACATCAGAATAACACATAACACCCAATTACATTTGTAAAGGGATGTCACTAAAAATTGATACAAACTCTTTCTAAGGATACCGACCGGGCCGGGTGAGACCGGACAAAAACATCTAGTATTATATAAGACTCGGTACAAACGAATTTAGCTTGCTTTAAATTAATTTTTTATAAAGGCAGAACGACCTTATAATTTTTCTTAACTTGATTCTCGTTTTTATTTTGTTTTTTAGTATTAAAATAATTTTTGTCTTAAGCGAAAATTGTTCCAAAATTTAAGAACACTGAAAAAAAGTATCTGGCACCCTTGGGCGTGAAACAAACTAAAGTTTTGTTTTGTTGGTTTTTGTAATTTTAATTAAAGACATAATTAATTAATGGTTATAGACTAGCACAGCTAGAATTGAATAGAGAAGACAAGACTGTGCCGAGGCTTATGTACCCTTCACTTTTTTTTTACCAAAATATTTATATTCTTGATTTTGCAAATTTTTCTTCAACATTTAAAAAAAAAAAAAGTAAATAACTTTTTTGTTTATTAAATTTTAAAATAAGTAATTAAAATCAGTTAAAGAAAATCAATTAATGGCATTCAGGAAAAAACCCTTTTTGGGAAAGTTATTTTTAAAAGCAATAAAATGTCTGTAGATACTCAAATTTAAAGTAAATATAAAAAAAAAAGAAATTGAAAGAAATAAAATAAAGGAATTATAAATAACTTCTTCCAAAAAGATTTCTGTATTAGCAGCCATTTTAAAAGCGCACATTCATATATGCCGGCTTTCGTTAATAAGAGTGTGTGTAAATACTTCATTTATTAACCGGTCATTTGTGGACCGATTGCTATCATTTTTATTATTCATATTATTTCGGACAAAACTGCGTACTGTACTGTACACAGATAGTCGTGGTTTTTAACGCTTAGCTCCGCCATTTATGAACCGATTGGATTGAACTTTAATAGAAATTTGAAGACAATAAAAACTAACATTTTGGTATTCTAAACTTTTCTGTACGCTACCTAGCGACTTCAGAAAGTTGATTTCAACTACTACGCGGACATACTGATGGACAGACAGACAAACGGACATCATGGGCTATAATCGCACCGTTACCCAGCCCTCAACTACAATTCGAGACTCGTTTATTGCTGTAGAATTAATCATCCCTAAATCTACTGAGACCCAATGTCTTACTACCTAAGCTACTCATTCTGCGTTTTGTCACCGCTGGGTCCTCACACAGAATAAGCTCCGACGTTTCCTGTCCTTCCCAACAGAAACGGCAGGAGTCACCTTGTACCATACCGATTTTACTCAAGTGATAGTCTACAATGGCTCAACGTAGAGTTTTATATCATTTCTGCTGAGGTTTAAAACAACCTCTGCCCTAATGGGCTTGGGGTTAATGAGTCTCTTTGATTGCCACATGCCCGCTTCAGCAATCTAGCAGTCTTGTAGACTTTGTTTCTGCTCCTTAGGGCACGAGTTAAGTTGTTGGTCACCACGCCGAAGGGTTTTGGGTTTTTGAAAGGGGTATCCCCGCCCTTTTTAGCCATATATAATTATATAAAAATTGAGAATATGTATAAATTATAGGTTGGCCCATGTACGGTATAGAAATTGCAAACGGAATCACAAACTTATATATACCCTTCTTACTACAGTGAAGGGTATAAAAACAGCAAAAATTTAATCAATATGAAAGCTTAATATAAAATTCAACACATGAGAGAGTGTATTTGTACCCATAAGCAGCGCTTAAATCTAGAGCTGCCAATTAAATTTTCCATTCAATTTACTCAAAATACTTTAAGAAAAATTAATAAATTGAAAAAAAAAACAACTCTTGTTGAAAATGAATTAAAATTATTAAGAGATTTTTTTTATTAAAGCAATAATTTCTTTTTTAATTAAAGAGTCTTATTTTACAATTATTTATTTATTTAATATTAGCTGTTTTTAGCAAGTCTCGCTCGGTTATTTTATCTGTGAGAGGGAATTTTTATAATAAGGAAATCGGGTGTAAAACAATTCGCAACAATCTGTTTAAAATCTGGTTTTAGATTAGATGTTCACACCCGTGATATCTTCTAGCTGACCCGCGTAAAAGTGGATGTGACAGATCTTGAAATTTTTCCTACGATTTTTTTTTAATATGAGAAGATGCTACTTTACACATTATAGAAGCATCTTCTCTCATTAAAAAGAAACATTTTAAGAATAAACTTATTTATAGAATCTGAAATAATGATGATTTGATTTTCATAGTGGTTATGTAATTATTTTTTGTTTGCTTGTTGCAAATGTATTATCAGATTCCTTTTTCTTTTTAACAATTTCATACAAAACAAGAGACATTTTATAAAAACCCCCAGTTAATATTCTAAATAAAATTTCATAAAATTTAAAATCCCCAAAATGTAGGGGAAAATACTGTACAGTGGCAGCCCTGTTATAATTTAATGGATATAAACAAACTGTTCTCTGGCTCTCTGTTTTGAGCTTATAACGGTAAACGTGCGTAGTGAAATTAAAGATGAATGCTTGTGTGGATGTACATGTTTAATATACACACAATCGTAATGATAATAACCCCCATAATTTGAATTTAAAAAATGAAGGCAGAACGACTACGAAATCGTTTAAGTTCAATTATTATTGTCACATTTTGCTGATGTTGTTGTAGGAAGAGCATGTTGATGATGATGATGTATCATACAATTGATTTTTTTTATTCAGCAGCCACAAACAACTGAAAACAGAAAATAAAATTCATCTTTTAGATGAAAAGAAAAAAATTGTATGAAAACTTTGACTCTATAAGTTTCAACATTTTTCCACTGGGTTCAGAAATTTATTATCTCGTTGTAGCTCAAACAGATCACACGATTGCAAAAGTGTAACAGAACGAAAAGCAAAAAAAAAAAAAAAAAAATAGTAAAATCAAACAAAAATAAAAACATTGCAAATTCATTGAAATTGTAGTGAAAAATTCGATAAGAAATTAATGTAACAAAAACAAAAAAGCAAAATGTTAAACGGGCTTACCGCAGTAATTTTACTAGCGATTACCGCACGCACAAGCGGTGATTCTATATACGAAACATATGTTCCATCTCGAAACGGTGATGATACGATTGATAACAAGCTGCATCATCCTCCTTCCATGTTGTGTTTGAACATTAAACCTCAACATTCTGTGGATATAAGACAAGTGCGTAAGCTTACTGTAATTTTCGATAAGTTTATAGTAAATTGCGTATCACAAAAATCAAGTTAGGTTTCATTTTTGTCAAATTCACACACAAAGTATACATGTAACTTCCGTATTTTAAATTACGAACACAAATGCATTGATTGATGTGGAAATTTGACGTGTGTATCACCCACTTAATATTCATGTGAAGCCTTATGCACAATAAAGATGTTAAATTTGTCACAAGAAGTTCAAGGATTTCTTATACGATTTCACATTAAAAATCTTTGCAAGGAATTTCTACTATCATACTGTATGAAAAATTCTGTTCAGTATCCTTAATTGTGCCAATTTCAATACACTTTCTGCAGAATTGTTTTCTTTAAGTTTAATTAATAATTTTTTTTTTAAATAACGAGTATTAAAAAGAAAGTCAACAGTTTGGAGGAAAAAAAGTATGTGAAAGAAGTTTTACCGTTTTAAGTTTTTTAAATATTTTTTCAGTAAATTATATGACTATTTTATTAAGCTTGAGGTCTTATTTAAAAAAAATTTATTTTTATATCGATATTTCGCTTCTTCAAGACTTAATTATAAATTTATATGAATAGTTCGTTTGAAAAATGGCCTATAGACGCCGAAAATGTTTTTCATTGCATTATTGTAGTGGTGGCGAGACAACTAGCTTTTATCTTTTTAAGCTACACAATGATAAGCTTGTATAAAAAAATTTTATATTCTTTGCTTCAATATTATTAAAAATGCAAAACTAGATAAAAAAATTTAATATGGTTTTCTTGTAAAATTTTTTATTCAGCCGGCTAATAATACAGCAAATCATTATACGGCGACAAATATTTCCACAAAGCGTATAAATAATGAATATTTTTTCAAAAGAAATTATTATTGCATGCAAGTGCAGTTTTACTAAAAATAGGAATAATTTTATTAAAAATATTTTATTAATTTAAATAAAGTTTTTTTAAGGACATTTTTTACTACTTTCAAATAAAAAATGTTTTTGGCGCCATACACAGTTCAATTTTTACTTAAATTTAGGAAATTTTCCTATATTTTAGGAAGTTTTTTCTTGAGTATAAGCATTTAAAAAGTACAAGATAAAATAGAACACGTTCTATTTCAAATTTTTCCTGTTTTTTTACAGAAACAATATTTTTGAATTCACACACGACATGTTTTTGTTTCGCATTGTAAAAAAGATGTCGTCTATTAGAAACTTTACATATTGGATTTTGTTAGTAGTTTTTGTTTTTAATTCAGTAAGCCCTGTTTTTAAAAATATTCTATTCGTTTGAAGGAGAAAAACCATGTAAACTAGTATCACTTGTTGAGTAGATATGTAAATATTTCGGTTTGTGTATTTTGTAAATTCGTTTACGACAAAGAAATCTTACGAAATTTTCTAATAAAACTTAAACGATTTAAATTTTAATAAGTCGAAGTTATTTTTATTATTTAAATTCACCCCTGACGCGAATAAAAGTGAAATTCTTGTTCCCTTTAAATTTTCATTCCCCTCGAAGGGAAAATTGCTATCGGGAATCTCACGTGAAATTTTGTTCACGCTATCAGTGCAGAGTGAATGTATAATAAAGAAGAATTTATTAAATTTTCTAAGCTTTCAAGAGATAGACAATAAATTTTTGTAATTTACGAATGGTTCTTGTGGTAGTTAAGCAGTTTTCAGTAAAATAAAAATATCTGTAATTTTATAAGATTTTAAGACCAAAAAAAAATACGTTTTTTTTACTGAAGCAATTTATGAATGGTTCTTGTAGTAAAGGTCTCAACTATTGTGGATAAACGATTTTATCACTTTTTAATCCTTTTGTTAAAAAATTGCTAAATTCTGCTTTATTAATTAAGTAAGTAAGTGAACAGATTAAAGCAAAAAAGTGAACCAAACAAAGGAAAAAAATTATTTACGATAAGAGGAATTTGCAAGGAATTCAGTCATAATTGCTATCCCAGTGAAAGTCATTTTGACAACTGAAAGAACTATCCGGCAGCTCAATGCTCAACTAGGACGAGTTTTACAATTATTATAGGTTAAATTTTACCTACATAGGTTTACTGGAGCCGGTGCCTAGCAAATTCCTTCTACGAATAGAATGCCGAATGAACTAAAACTCTCAAAATAACATCAGTTGTGCGATTCAATAATTTTTATTACGATGAATATCATCTTAAAAACAGGTATATCGACATTTTATCGAATTTGATATGCAGTAACATTGTAATTGAAATATTCGCTACGATTTAAATCATTATTTTTTTGGGATGATCACCGTAAACTGTATTTTTGTTGTTGTTGAAAATGGCATTTAATTTGCTAAGAAATGACATAAAACAATTAACGAATGACACACGCCTACAAAATGATTTTTTTGTGGTACCTGAGGTGTCAACTTCAATTGGAATACTTTATGATAATGGTTTCCAATCGCTGTAAATTACTTTTTTAATTGTACTTGTAGTTCTCGAGATATACCGTTATATAAAAAAGAAGTGGTTACGTTATATAATTTGTAATAGCTCAAGAAATATCTATCTGACTAAACTTACATAAATACGTAATTTAAAGTAAGTAAAAACATTTTTTAACAGCCTTGAAAATTCTGAGATATTCCTAAAGTTTTGTAAAAAAATTAATCGATATAAAGTTACAGATACGTCGCAACATATTCCGAATTTTCGCATCGCACTACTACTAGAACTAAAGAAAACAACAGTCGCCTAAATTGTTAACTTATAAATATATTGTAATTATATGCGTGCCTGTGTGTGTAAAATATATATACAAACACATAAAATAAAGGAAAAGAGTTTAACCCACATAAGTAAATTGCGTTGGAAAAGAATGTTACCACAAACAAGGAAAACATTTAATAAATTGACTTTAAATGACCTTTTAGATGTATTCGTCACACACAGCGTTCCATGTGAACTTTGTTAATTTTTATGTGAACGATATGGCTGAAGACGTGTTACATGTTCATTTCCATATTCAGATATTTGTCTGCATGTGTATGTAAGTTGAGAGCAAACAATGCTTCCTCAAAATCTAAATTGATTAATTTAATTATAAAATTAGCAAATGAAGTGTAAGTGAATGTGTGTGTGTGTTAAATAAAGTTTTATGTTTGTTTTGTGTTTAAAACTAATATACAAAAACAAACGACCTACACGCACACAAAAGGCTTGTTTTAGGAAGAACTTGAAAACGCTTAAACTGTTTTCTTTAAAGAGGATTTTACACTGTAATACTGAGTAAATTGACTTGTCAAAAATTGAAATCAAATGAAAAAGTAGAATAGTGTGTAAACAATACATCAAAAAATTCGGACAGAAGTTTGGTAGTCGTATGCCTCTCTTATTTTAGAAAGTTTTCATTGCATCAGGGCTGCATTTTTGAATACGAACAAAGAAATAACAAAACAGCTGACAAAATTCAATGAAAATTTTAATTCTTGTATTATAGTGTAAAACCCGTCTAAATGGTTGAGTCCAAGTGAGTATTTAAGATTTTAAAAAATTGTTGAAAATAATTTCAGTGCACTTTTATTCGAATAACTCACAGGAATTTTTTTAAGTCCATTAAAAGGAGTTAATGCTCAAACAAACTGTCTTGTATTTTCTCACTTTTTAACATTTATGATAATTTTACTTTGGCAAATCATAAGAAATAGACGCTATCAAATTATTCAAGGGGGAGGCTGTTCTCCACAACGCTACAATTTCATATTTCGCGATTTCATAAAATAAAGTTTAATAAACACTGAGTTATATCAGCTTTTAGATTGTCACTTAGCTTCTTTTGGATTTATTAAATACAGAAAAAGTCGTAGACGACTTTGTGATTTTAAGGTACCACTAAACAAGGCGTTTTTCACTTGCACTTTGTGCATTAAAAACATGTCGTGTGTAGCTTCTTAAAAATTGTTTCTATAAAAAACATGAGAAAAAGCTTCTAACAAAATTTCAAATAAAGAAGAGGGAGGCGGTGGGGGTACAACAATGTATTGTAAATGTTGTTATAAAGAAACAGGCTCTATGTCGGGCGCAACTGTACATGTCATTTGTGACCAAAAATTATAAACCGTCTCTAATGTAACACATTTTGACAGACATGAAGAAAACATAAAAAACACATGTAAAAATACATTTCGTGCATGGCCAACACTTTAGAAAAACATCCTTCGGACTGTGGATAAATGTCATACCATGAACGAATATGGGAACTGAAGTGAGAAATTGAATTGTTTTAAAAAACAACATTGCTTGTGTTATTAGTGAGATATAACCATTAATACTCGTAAAAGTCGTCCAAATTACTCACAATACACTCTGAAATCATTTTCAAATATTGACGATCTCTCAAATAATAACTTTGTAAATTATAATAATACAAATTTTTTTTCTTAATTTCAAGTTCATAAAAGAAACATCTATTATTTTATAGAGTCCTTATTTGCCAGCACTTGCTAAGTAACTGCAGACAATTCAATTAGATTTTTTATTTAAATTTGTAACTAAAAAAATAATTTAATAGATTCAATTAAATTTTTAATTAAATTAATATTTACTTTACTCACACATATTGGTTTTGTTTTTTTTTAACAGATAACTGGTAACTGGTATGGTAATGAATTAATAATGCATACACAAGACATGCCGGGCATCTACCAGTACGACACTTGTGTGATGATAAATTTAAATGATGTCACAGATCAAGTGAGTAGTAATAATAAAAAATAGTAACTACAGCAAGAATAGTTTGTCTGCCTGTATGTATGGCCATGCGAGTAAGTTTGTAATAGAATAACATTCAATCTGTCAAGCGACTCGTAAATAAATTAATAATTTAATTCCAGCAATTTAAATTAAAACCAAAAAAATCAAAATAGAAATAAAAATGAAAACAAAAATATTTAATTTTTTTTATTTCAAACACACAGATGCGTGATTATCAGCATTATACAAGTTATAGAAGAGTAGACACGATGACAGCAGCTACAACGCAAGCTTCATCATCATCATCATTATCACCAACGAATGGAGAATATTATGACGTGACTGGGTATTCCAGACACTCACATTTGAATACCAGATATTTACGTTTGATTTGGAGTGAGAATGATGACAACATCGAATATAATTTTAACTACACCATGAATCATCCGGGTCTCTGGACCAATGTTGGTGAACAGCGTGGTTCAATGGTGGCCTTAAATAAATATATTCAATTTACTGGTACCGTGCAGGTGGTTAAGGCTGTTAGTGATCATTTAGTGTTAACATTTTGTTCCAGTAATGTACACAACAGCATTTATACGATTGTTTTGAGTCGACAGAGGGGTGGTTTAAGTCAAGACGTAAGTAACTGATATGTTATAAGAAAACAATACGTAATAGTATTTATTAAATTGGGTCAATTAATTGTTTGTTAATTAAAGACTTTACACACTCTCAAATGGAAATGAGATGCTTAATGGCACAGCAGAGCAAATGGTGAAGAAAGGTTGTGAATAATGGGAAAAAATATCATAGTCGTTGGCTTAAAAATAAGAAAACAACAAAATACGGCATACCTTTTTTTAAAGTAAAACGATTTTCTTTACAAAGAGTATTTTTAAATGGTACAATCAGTATTCTACTCAAGCAATTTCCTTTCGGTTCTGGCAGAAAATTCTGGCAGCCATTTAGAAGTTGAGTTGTTGCGTAAGAGCAAAAGGTTTTTGTTTCCATTTAACAATTTGATTTTAAAGTTAATTGTTTACTTCTGTTTGGCATGATGTAATAATGCCAGGTGGTCATATCAGCAATACCAATAAACTACAAAATCCCTTTGCACTGTTAAGGTCAGCACTAACAAACGAAGTGTAAAGAAATTTTAAGATTTTTACAGACAGAGCAAACAATTACCACCTGTGCTTCTTAATATTCTTAATTCCTGTCCTTAAACCGCCCGGCTTAATGATTTTATCCCTTATGACATGGCACACACTTGCTTCAATTACTAAAGATTTTTTAATTGCCAAGTTTAGGTCAGGCTTCTAATCGGAGGCATTTATAATACTGGAACTTTTTCGTCTATAAGCTTTAGTAAGCGAAACAGGTGTCGAACACATGAGATGGCAAAATATAAGTTAGTAAAGCAGCAGATCGCCAGGCCACAAATCAACCAAAGCAGCGGGAATATTTTCATTTATACTGAGAGTCTAACTGCAATTAGGCACTTGGTGGGTGTCTATTCGCCATCCGATCTGGTCTGGCAATACCAGATATCCTTAAATAGGAATGCGGCACATTTGTTGGTCACGGATATGAGACTACTATAGGGTAGACAACCTGGTAAGAGCAGAATATCGACATAATCTACAGCATCTGGCTTCGTTAGAAGTAGCAATTAGTTTGGGTGACATACTCATTTACTTTCTCTTCTCCTGCTATTTGCCTTTTTCTCTTTATCTTTCCGCCACCTGTGCTCCTTAATCTAACCTAAAGCCATTAAAGACATAACTTTCTCGTTTAGTGTATAGAGTAATAAGTTTGCATTACCAGATTTTGCTTGGGTTTATTTTTAAAGAGCTCTACTTACTGCCCAAAACAGAATCATAATCAGACACAAATGAACTAGTTCCTCAAATTAACTCACTACCTAAAATTGTTGTTGTTTTAGTAATACAAACATTTCGAGACTAAGCGCCCTTCCACACTTCAGCAAGTGATTTGCGAAAGTGTTTTTTTTTTTTTATATATTTCCTTTTGAACTTGCTAAAACCGTTCACATTACAAAAATGTGTGCTTAAAATTGATAATTTTTTTAAATATCTTATATCTTGTTTCACTTACTCACTCACAGACCAATACAAAATGCTGAGTATTTGCAAGGGTGTACTGAAAAAGTAAAAATTCTCTTCCAATCAACCTGATCATATATTTACAAACACAAGAGTTGTGCAAGTTACTTGACAAGTGTGAAAGCCCTCTAAATTTATTATTGTTCTGGAGTTTTATAGGAGTTTTTTTGGGAACTTAGGTTTTTTGTGCAGTTGATTTTCCAACTAATACAATTCTAGACTTTTCACAAATCTTGTAGTCATTGTGGGCGTCATTTTAATTAATTTTATTGGAGAGGCAAGTGGAGCAGTTTTTGGCGGCCTCTATTTATATTAAAGCGTCGTTCCTAAATAAGAGCACTGGCTGTAGTGTTAATGAGCTTGTTTAATGAAACCCACTAAAACAAACAAAAATAGAGTTAAAAACGTTAAATTAAAAAAAGAACTAGCTAACATGTCATTACTGGTTAAAAATAAATAACAAAAATAAAAAATAAACATTTTTTTTGCAGCCAAATTCACTACCAAACGCGTTGTCAAAATTGCAGTTTCTAACTGCTCAGCAGTGCCGCCGCACTATTGCAGAATGCTCAATACATTTTGTATGGGCATGAACATTTTTGATAGATAAAAAAAAGCTTGCCGGTTATTTAGGTATGGCTGTCAATTAGTTGTTTCCACAACTTCCTAGTACTGGGAAAACACATATAAAGTGTTTCTTTACTTGAGTTTACAATGTTCTATTTGCAGCAGTTGAAAAAGTACAGTCAAGAGTCTTATTTAATTTCTACTGAGATTTATAGCCTTAAGGCTAGTGAGTGTTTTAATTTTCTTAACATCTCCTAACTTTCATTCACTCTCCTGTCTCCTATCCCTTTGACATACGAGAGCGGATCAATAACTCGGTGACTTTTTGAATGAAACACAGTTTTTTTTGCAAAACAAAAATTAATTTTTCAAGATAATCTCCTTTTAACTTAATACACTTAGTCCAATATTTCTCCACTTTTTGTATCCCTTCCAAAAAATAGGATTTTTCGAGGATTTGTTTGGTCAATGATTTCATAATTGAAACTAAATCTCTTTCCACCGAGTCATTTCTTTAAGTTAGGAAATAGGAAGTAGTCACTAGGGGCTAAACACGGAGAATATGGTGGATGTGGAACCAATTCGTATCCCGATTCATAGAGTTTTGCCATTGAGACTGTGCACGTTTACGTTTATGGTCAATTGACATCAAACGCGGCACCCGTGTTGCAGACAACTTTGTTAAACCCAGCTGGTCATTTAAAACCGAAACCACACTGCCATATGAAATTCTTATGGCATCAATAATCTCACGCACTTTTACTCTTCGATCGACCAACACCATATCGTGGATTTTTTCGACATTTTCGGGTGTACTGACTTCAATTGGCCGTCCAGAACGTTCAGCGTCATTTGTACTTGTGCGACCACAACGAAAGTCAGTAAACCACATTTTTACCATTGAAATCGATGGTACAGAGTCACCATAGTATTTATCGAGCTTTTCCTTGGTTTGATTGACGGTTTTCTTTTCGCAAAAAATAATGTTTAATGAGCACTCGAAACTCACTTTTTTCCATTTTTAGAAAAATACTCGAGGTTGTATATTTTGAACAGCTGTTAAACGCAAAGTAAATGACGACTCTTTCTCAAAATTTGACAGTAGTCTATTAACAGGTGGTACTTCATGGGAACACTGTTGCATTTCATATAACTACGAGAGAAGTTCGAAAAGTCACGGAGTTGTTGATCCGCCCTTGTATCTGCATTTATAAAGGGACCATATCAGAGGACCTAAGTGATTCAACTTTTGTTTTCCTTAGTGGGGCCCTGTGCAACCTTACCTTAATTTTTTTTGAATCATTTGAGCTGTGAACCGTGTATTTCCTCCTGCATTGAGTATTAAGGCACTAATGAAGCCTACGATCGTTTTTAAATTATAATTAAAAACAACTTTTTTTAAAGTTGCCATTAAGTGTTTGTTTGTGATTAATGCCAAAATTTTGATAAAAGGATAAACATTACTATGCATGGTAGTGATACACATTTGTCCAGTTTCTTTGTTCATTTGCAATTTAAAAAAACCGTTTCAATACAAGGATGTCACAAACTAATCAAAATTGTTAAGCTATTCTAATTATAACCTTTTTAGAAAACAAATTGCTTGTTGATAAATATTTTACGTAGCTGGATGACACTCTGCTAGTTTGCTTGACACAGCTGTACTTTGTTGTATGCTAGTGGCCACTGCTAGAAACTTTATTAAACAAATGTTGTGCACTATAATTATTTTCTAAAATATTACTAGTGTTTTATTGTTGTTTTTTTTTCTTTTTTTACTAATTAAAGATGTTTACTTTCATTTCTGTTTGTATCACTTGCAGATCATACGCAGTATACGAAATTTACTCTCAAGACGTGGTCTTTACACTGAATCTATACGACAAGTCTGCTCAAAGTCATCTGCCTTCTCGCAAAGATCTTCTTTAAGCGCAGTTCTATTATTGTTAGTTTTAATTTGCTTATTAAGAAAATTATTGTTTTGAAAATAAATAAAAAAAAAGCCGGATGGATGGAAATGATGTAATGATTCAACGCAACGTAATCTTTTAATTAAGAAACACAAATTTATTTTTAATTTTTATTCTATTTTACCCTAAAAGTAACTGTAAGAGATTTTATTCCCTTTTTCAATCATCATGACTTTTAAATGTGAGTACAACAACAACAATAACAACTAATCCGTTATAAATTGTATTAAATGGCAAAATAAAATTGTATTTTTTTCTTTAACATTTAATTACAGTTGTTGTCTATTATTTTATTTTTTTTATTGTTTTTTTTTCTTAATTTATTTCAATTGTTTTGTAATTTTTATTAGTTTAAAAAGAACAACGTTTTTTAACGTTCCATTAGGTTTTGTGTGAGCGAACAGCGTGGGAGGTGGTATTCTTACATGATGATGAGTTTTCCTAATTAAATTTCTGTTAAGGTAGCAGCAATTATGGTTAAATAAATTACTTATCGTATTCTTTTCTAAATAATAAAATTTATTTAATCACATCATAAATTAGATTCATGGGTAACTGGGAACTGACGCTAAATGCTGGATTATAAAATGAAATGAATTATAAATTAAAATTATGCAGTTGAGCTTTGATTTTCTAGAAATAGAATTAATACTTTTATTTGTGACAAAGTGGATTAAGTTTAACAAAACAAAAAAAAAAAAAAAAAAAAACGAAAAGAACTTAAATTGTCCATAATCTAGTAAGACAGAAAGCTGCACTGTGGCCTACTCTTGCTTAATCCTGGAAATGTAGTTACTTTGAGCGACTCGACACTTTTTAGTTGTGCTCTCAATTCCAAAAATATTTTTTTTATTTAAAAATTAACGTACAAAATATTTAATAACACAAGCTTAAAAGTTCAGGTCAACTTTTGGACTTTTGGAGTGATCATTACTTGAAACCAGTTGGTTCTATTTCTTAAAAAAGAAAAATCGAAATTCCGCAACAAAATTATTAAAAAAATTTGAATGAAAAAAAAAAAACTTAAAGTAAATAGGAGTCAATTTTTTCTATGCAAGAACAAGTTGGGCTAAAAGAAATCACCCTATTGGAAGATGCTCTTATTTTTGCGAATGGCGTCCAATGTCAAATCTGTTTTGACATTTGTGAACTAGACAGATGTAGAATACAAATGAATAAGCCATGAAGCGATACACTCCCCAAGAACGCGGAATAATCGAAGTGAACGATTTTTAGACCAAAATCATAATGAGCGACTAGGCTCATTTCAAGTAAAACTATCGCTTTTGGGGCACCGAAAATCCACGAGTGATACACGAGGAGCCATTACACCCGCTCAAAGTGACTGAATGGTGCGCTGTTCACGCTGGAGGAGTCATCGGGCTGGTCAAACGACAACATTTTAGCCGAATTTTTTCGGCCGCAATTGAACGAATAAGGACATTTAATTTTCATTTAGAAAAAAAATTATAGCCAAACAATATCGGATGACTTCTTTTCGGCCACCTTGTACTTAGCCTCATGAGTTTGAAATAAAACGAGCTATACTTTATTCAAATCGGATATACAATTTCGAATCAATTTTATTCACAATTTGAATTTATTGGCAGGTCTCGCCCAGACCTTCTTAACAAATAAAATTTTAATCATTAAAAGACCCATCTATCTACTGCATAATGTTTTTTATGCCTTTGGCTATAGCATTACTAGCAGATGCGCCAACTAAAGTTAAATAAAATATTTCAAAGCATAATTTCAGGCTTAAATTAAGTACGGGCGCACATGTTTATGAACAGTGGTGAGTGAAAATCGTTTAAAAGTAGCCGTAAAAATAGACGTGGCTGCTTCAAGAGTACATGGCAACCTTGCTTGTACTATGGAGATTATATGGGTCAAATTTCAGCGAACTCACAATCAAACAGAAAATTAATTTTATTTATATAGATTGAGTCAATCTATGACACAACAACAGCCACTACATTGTTCTTTCGATAGTATTTCTTTGTCGTTCTAGTTGCAAGTGTGATACTGCTGTACGCAATGTTTTGAAGTATCATCAATTAATGGGAAATAAAAGCAAAAGTTGTGCATCAATTTTAATAAAATATGGCGCATTTTCTTAGAAACCTATGCGATTATATCATTATAAAAAAAATGGGTCTAATTATTAATTCCACTCCACTCTTGCGAAAAACATTTGTTATGCGGAAGCAAAATTTGGCATTATTCACCATCGGTATTAATATAATATTGATTTCTACATTTTGCTTTTTTGGCTCAATTTGTTTTATTTTTCGAAAATAATTACGTTTTTTTTATTCAAAAACAATTTTGTTTTTGTTAATTTGCTGTGTTCTTTTTATGTTGAAAAATGCATTTTTTTTCTTATCACCAGCTGAAACATTAACACAATTGATTCACAATAGACAACTTTATAATTCATAATTCAATGAAATTATTCAGATGATAATTCTGCAGGAATGAATTATATCAACTTGCATATCGATCGATATATTTTCCGCAAAATTTTCCTTTCCATGCGGAATCAATAATACGACTTAATAATATCTAAATTTTGCATACGTCATACTTTTTAAGATATCTTTGAAACCAGTGAGCCAATTTAAAAACGATGTAGGTAATTATGGATTTTCATTTTTAACAAATAAAATCAGCCGCTTTAATATATAGTTCACATATAGCATATCAACTTTTGAATTTAGGATATAAAGGCATTTATATCTAGAAAGTTACAACCAATTAAAAAAAAGGAGTGAAGATTTAAAGTCAGTTTTTAATTTCAGCGTAATCCATTCACAAATGGCTGAGCTATGAAATCTGAAGTTCAACTACCTCTATTTTTTTAGCACTTTTCTGAGTGGGGTTTTTGTGTATTTTGTCTAAAACACAAAACGGACAAAAAAAAAAAACGTGGTACGCAGTTTTGTCAGAAACTGCAGTCTTACTGTCTGTACAAAAAATATAAAATCAGTCCACATATGTCCGAGAAAAATCTTGTATTTTTGATTTTCACTAATTTCTGCCTTGTTTTTTTTATGGAAATTTTTAAGCCGCACATGTGCGTAATGTTTACTATACTCGTATGCGCAAACATGTAACCAGGCAGTCAGTCTTAGATAAATGTGTGTCTTTTAAATGATTTTTGTGTAATAGAACTACGAATACAGAAATGTTATTAAACGATAGTTTTTGGGTATTTTTTATTTAATTTGAAATTAGTTAATTATTTAGTTTAGAATTTACACAAAAATAGGTATTCAAAAAACATTATTTTAATAAATATTTGGCATTTGATAATATTAGAACATTACTAAAGAAATGTAAAATTACTCATTTTGTAACATGAAATTATATTTTGTCATATAAGAGTATTTGAAATACTAATAAATATATAATAAAAAAAATTCATTTAAATTAAAAAAAAAATTTTGTTTTGTTAAATATTTCAGAATAAAGTGCAAAGTTAGGAATATGAATATTTGGCTACTACAGTGAAGAGTAAATAATACTCGGCGCAGCCGAATTTAATTTCTTTATAATAAAAATAAACATATGTGACGGCTGTCAAATTTTAGGGTTGCCTTTTGCATGAAAAATTGTACCAATTTAGAAAGTGCACTCTTACTGAGTCACTCATTACTTATCTTGTAGTTTTTGTATTTAGATTTTCCGTGCAATTTGTGGTTTGAGTTTTAAGAAAAAGTACTGAGTGGAAATTTTAAAATTATTTTTTATTTTAGTATGGGAAATGGTTTAGTTAGTATTTCCCCCCTTTTTTTTGATAAGTTCTTTACATTTATTTGGACATATTTACTCTGTACATACAAAAGAGTGTATGAAAAATGAAATAATAAAATTGTTTGCTTTCAATACAATTTTCCGCATTCATTGTTTCAGTGTAAATAATGTTGTTTCAGTTGCAATCGGGAGGGACAAAGAAAATTAACACTAAAATATTTCAAACTGATTAATTACAATTAGTCTGATTCATTAGAATTACTGAAACGCAATATATATTTTAAAATTTTAAAATCGAATGTCGCAAATGTATGTATGTATGTATGTAACCACATGTAATATAAAATTTGCAAGCACTTTTAAACACACAGCCGAGTGCATTTTTTTATAATCTGCAACAGCTCATTTTAGTAAATTTTTTATGTGTATGGGTAGTTGAAACCAGACAGTAGCAGTTTTTCGATAACTGTTGCTATAAAATATTTCCAGCGTAATACAGTCAAGTCTGCTGTAGCGTGGTGTTTTTATAACGAAAATCCCATATAAAGCGTTGTGAAATATACAAGTTTTGCTATAACGCGGTTTCTTTATAGAATAAAAAACTCAAAAATTTATAAAAAACACGATATTTTCCAAAAATTACTAAAATTTCACAGTTGATAAATAAAAATCCACTATAGTACATTGAATGTTAGCTCCGATCCCGTATTTTTTGGGTAAAGTTCAGGCAAATGAGAGTAAAGACAAATAACTCTCAATTAGAGACTAAAACGTTTAAAAGTACGGGAACAGAAAAAACCAAATTTTTAACCAAAAAAAAAAAAAATATTTGAAAGTGCTGTGATATTTTCATACAAAACACCATAAACTGCGACAACAGAATTTAAATTTTTATTTTATATTATAAATATGAAATATTTTTACACATTTTTTAATTGTTTGCTTTTTGCAACAGCTGATGGTTTTACACTTTTATCAAATCAGCCCCAAGAAATTTTGCAGGTTGTATCGGGCAGCAGGAAGAAGGTCTTTCTTACTTGCATAAATTTGTGTACGGGAACAGTTTTGGGTATGCTTGGACACCCTCGGGCTCTCAAAGTAGAATAAGGGAATGCAGCTGTTGTTGTAGTTTTTTTACTAGAAGTGAATTCCGACAAACTATGCTTTATTACCAAAAGAAAATAAATTTATTTATCTAATACTTTCCATATTATTAATAATAAAAAACCTATTTAAGCAAAATATTTCTGTGAGATTCCATAAAACACGGTACGAAATCATTCAATTTATATTAAATAACATATAATTTTGAGTTTCTTATAACTCGATCTCCATAGAACGCGTTGGTCGTTTCCATATAACGTGGTATAGATTAATTTAATTTGTCTTGCTTATATGTTTCTCAAACCGTGATTTCCGTAGAACGTATATCCGATTTTGAATTAATTCGAAGTTTTCCATAACGCGGTCTCCATATAACGCAGGATTAACAATCGCGTTATAGGAGACTTGACTGTAACAACATTCCCTACTGTTAACTAAATATTTTGTTTATCTATTTACTTTCCTTCTACAAAAGCCATTTATAAAAAGCTTAATATTTATTTTACACATTTCTGGTAGTAAATCAGACTTAATTGCTGACAGTATCAGCCTGATTGGGGACATTCTTGGATAATTCGTTCCAGGGAAAAAATTCAGAGAAACAAGTTAAGTTCGGCTGTTCCGAGTCTTCTTTACCCTTCTCTGTAGTATTTATATTTATATATAGTATTTAAGTTCCACTATAGAAATCAAGTCGATATCTAGAAAAGTAAGCAAGTTATGACTAAAAATGTAAGCAGTTCTACTACTGCCTCTTTCCGGCCACTTTTTAGTAGAACTGGTTACGTTTTTGGTCATAACTTGCTAAGTTTTCAATATTTCGACTTGATTTCTTTTACGTTGGATAGCTAACCGTATTTGCCTTAATAAGAAATTTATTTCTGGTGGATAGTGCAAGCAAATTTTTTTATAATTTTTTCAAAAAAAGCAAAGGGGGTAGCCCATCGTTTTTTTTGGCGAAAAATATATTTTTCGCACTATCTCCAAAAATCAAAATTTAAATGAAAGCCATTACGGTTATCTATTCAACGCTATAGAAGTCAAGTCGATATCTAGAAAAATAAGCAAGTTATGACCAAAAAGGTAAGCAGTTCTACTACTGCCTCTCTCCGGCCACTTTTTAGTAGAACTGGTTACGTTTTTGGTCATAACTTGCTAAGTTTTCAATATTTCGACTTGATTTCTTTTACATTGGATAGCTAACCGTATTGGCCTTAATAAAAAATTTATTTCTGGTGGATAGTGCAAGAAAAATTTTTTATAATTTTTTCAAAAAAAGCAAAGGGGGTAGCCCATCGTTTTTTTTGGCGAAAAATATATTTTTCGCACTATCTGCAAAAATCAAAATTTAAATGAAAGCCATTGCGGTTATCTATTCAACGCTATAGAAGTCAAGTCGATATCTAGAAAAATAAGCAAGTTATGACCAAAAAGGTAAGCAGTTCTACTACTGCCTCTCTCCGGCCACTTTTTAGTAGAACTGGTTACGTTTTTGGTCATAACTTGCTAAGTTTTCAATATTTCGACTTGATTTCTTTTACGTTGGATAGCTAACCGTATTTGCCTTAATTAGAAATTTATTTCTGGTGGATAGTGCAAGCAAATTTTTTTATAATTTTTTCAAAAAAAGCAAAGGGGGTAGCCCATCGTTTTTTTTGGCGAAAAATATATTTTTCGCACTATCTCCAAAAATCAAAATTTAAATGAAAGCCATTACGGTTATCTATTCAACGCTATAGAAGTCAAGTCGATATCTAGAAAAATAAGCAAGTTATGACCAAAAAGGTAAGCAGTTCTACTACTGCCTCTCTCCGGCCACTTTTTAGTAGAACTGGTTACGTTTTTGGTCATAACTTGCTAAGTTTTCAATATTTCGACTTGATTTCTTTTACGTTGGATAGCTAACCGTATTGGCCTTAATAAGAAATTTATTTCTGGTGGATTGTGCAAGAAAAATTTTTTATAATTTTTTCAAAAAAAGCAAAGGGGGTAGCCCATGGTTTTTTTTGGCGAAAAATATATTTTTCGCACTATCTCCAAAAATCAAAATTTAAATGAAAGCCATTACGGTTATCTATTCAACGCTATAGAAATCAAGTCGATATCTAGAAAAATAAGCAAGTTATGACCAAAAAGGTAAGCAGTTCTACTACTGCCTCTTTCCGGCCACTTTTTAGTAGAACTGGTTACGTTTTTGGTCATAACTTGCTAAGTTTTCAATATTTCGACTTGATTTCCTTTACGTTGAATAGCTAACCGTATTGGCCTTAATAAGAAATTTATTTCTGGTGGATAGTGCAAGAAAAATTTTTTATAATTTTTTCAAAAAAAGCAAAGGGGGTAGCCCATGGTTTTTTTTGGCGAAAAATACATTTTTCGCACTATCTCCAAAAATCAAAATTTAAATGAAAGCCATTGCGGTTATCTATTCAACGCTATAGAAATCAAGTCGATATCTAGAAAAATAAGCAAGTTATGACCAAAAAGGTAAGCAGTTCTACTACTGCCTCTTTCCGGCCACTTTTTAGTAGAACTGGTTACGTTTTTGGTCATAACTTGCTAAGTTTTCAATATTTCGACTTGATTTCTCTTACGTTGGATAGCTAACCGTATTGGCCTTAATAAGAAATTTATTTCTGGTGGATTGTGCAAGAAAAATTTTTTATAATTTTTTCAAAAAAAGCAAAGGGGGTAGCCCATGGTTTTTTTTGGCGAAAAATATATTTTTCGCACTATCTCCAAAAATCAAAATTTAAATGAAAGCCATTACGGTTATCTATTCAACGCTATAGAAATCAAGTCGATATCTAGAAAAATAAGCAAGTTATGACCAAAAAGGTAAGCAGTTTTACTACAGCCTCTTTCCGGCCACTTTTTAGTAGAACTGGTTACGTTTTTGGTCATAACTTGCTAAGTTTTCAATATTTCGACTTGATTTCTTTTACGTTGGATAGCTAACCGTATTGGCCTTAATTAGAAATTTATTTCTGGTGGATAGTGCAAGAAAAATTTTTTATAATTTTTTCAAAAAAAGCAAAGGGGGTAGCCCATGGTTTTTTTTGGCGAAAAATATATTTTTTGCACTATCTCCAAAAACCAAAATTTAAATGAAAGCCATTACGGTTATCTATTCAACGCTATAGAAATCAAGTCGATATCTAGAAAAATAAGCAAGTTATGATCAAAAAGGTAAGCAGTTCTACTACTGCCTCTCTCCGGCCACTTTTTAGTAGAACTGGTTACGTTTTTGGTCATAACTTGCTAAGTTTTCAATATTTCGACTTGATTTCTTTTACGTTGGATAGCTAACCGTATTGGCCTTAATTAGAAATTTATTTCTGGTGGATAGTGCAAGCAAATTTTTTTATAATTTTTTCAAAAAAAGCAAAGGGGGTAGCCCATGGTTTTTTTTGGCGAAAAATATATTTTTCGCACTATCTGCAAAAATCAAAATTTAAATGAAAGCCATTACGGTTATCTATTCAACGCTATAGAAATCAAGTCGATATCTAGAAAAATAAGCAAGTTATGACCAAAAAGGTAAGCAGTTCTACTACTGCCTCTTTCCGGCCACTTTTTAGTAGAACTGGTTACGTTTTTGGTCATAACTTGCTAAGTTTTCAATATTTCGACTTGATTTCTTTTACGTTGGATAGCTAACCGTATTGGCCTTAATAAGAAATTTATTTCTGGTGGATTGTGCAAGAAAAATTTTTTATAATTTTTTCAAAAAAAGCAAAGGGGGTAGCCCATGGTTTTTTTTGGCGAAAAATATATTTTTCGCACTATCTCCAAAAATCAAAATTTAAATGAAAGCCATTACGGTTATCTATTCAACGCTATAGAAATCAAGTCGATATCTAGAAAAATAAGCAAGTTATGACCAAAAAGGTAAGCAGTTTTACTACTGCCTCTTTCCGGCCACTTTTTAGTAGAACTGGTTACGTTTTTGGTCATAACTTGCTAAGTTTTCAATATTTCGACTTGATTTCTTTTACGTTGGATAGCTAACCGTATTGGCCTTAATAAGAAATTTATTTCTGGTGGATTGTGCAAGAAAAATTTTTTATAATTTTTTCAAAAAAAGCAAAGGGGGTAGCCCATGGTTTTTTTTGGCGAAAAATATATTTTTCGCACTATCTCCAAAAATCAAAATTTAAATGAAAGCCATTACGGTTATCTATTCAACGCTATAGAAATCAAGTCGATATCTAGAAAAATAAGCAAGTTATGACCAAAAAGGTAAGCAGTTCTACTACTGCCTCTCTCCGGCCACTTTTTAGTAGAACTGGTTACGTTTTTGGTCATAACTTGCTAAGTTTTCAATATTTCGACTTGATTTCTTTTACGTTGGATAGCTAGCCGTATTGGCCTTACTACGAAATTTATTTCTGGTGGATTGTGCAAGAAAATTTTTTTATAATTTTTTCAAAAAAAGCAAAGGGGGTAGCCCATGATTTTTTTTTGGCGAAAAATATATTTTTCGCACTATCTCCAAAAATCAAAATTTAAATGAAAGCCATTACGGTTATCTATTCAACGCTATAGAAATCAAGTCGATATCTAGAAAAATAAGCAAGTTATGACCAAAAAGGTAAGCAGTTTTACTACTGCCTCTTTCCGGCCACTTTTTAGTAGAACTGGTTACGTTTTTGGTCATAACTTGCTAAGTTTTCAATATTTCGACTTGATTTCTTTTACGTTGGATAGCTAACCGTATTGGCCTTAATAAGAAATTTATTTCTGGTGGATTGTGGAAGAAAAATTTTTATAATTTTTTCAAAAAAAGCAAAGGGGGTAGCCCATGGTTTTTTTTGGCGAAAAATATATTTTTCGCACTATCTCCAAAAATCAAAATTTAAATGAAAGCCATTACGGTTATCTATTCAACGCTATAGAAATCAAGTCGATATCTAGAAAAATAAGCAAGTTATGACCAAAAAGGTAAGCAGTTCTACTGCTGCCTCTTTCCGGCCACTTTTTAGTAGAACTGGTTACGTTTTTGGTCATAACTTGCTAAGTTTTCAATATTTCGACTTGATTTCTCTTACGTTGGATAGCTAACCGTATTGGCCTTAATAAGAAATTTATTTCTGGTGGATTGTGCAAGAAAATTTTTTTATAATTTTTTCAAAAAAAGCAAAGGGGGTAGCCCATGGTTTTTTTTGGCGAAAAATATATTTTTCGCACTGTCTCCAAAAATCAAAATTTAAATGAAAGCCATTACGGTTATCTATTCAACGCTATAGAAATCAAGTCGATATCTAGAAAAATAAGCAAGTTATGACCAAAAAGGTAAGCAGTTCTACTACTGCCTCTTTCCGGCCACTTTTTAGTAGAACTGGTTACGTTTTTGGTCATAACTTGCTAAGTTTTCAATATTTCGACTTGATTTCTCTTACGTTGGATAGCTAACCGTATTGGCCTTAATAAGAAATTTATTTCTGGTGGATTGTGCAAGAAAAATTTTTTATAATTTTTTCAAAAAAAGCAAAGGGGGTAGCCCATGGTTTTTTTTGGCGAAAAATATATTTTTCGCACTGTCTCCAAAAATCAAAATTTAAATGAAAGCCATTACGGTTATCTATTCAACGCTATAGAAATCAAGTCGATATCTAGAAAAATAAGCAAGTTATGACCAAAAAGGTAAGCAGTTTTACTACTGCCTTTTTCCGGCCACTTTTTAGTAGAACTGGTTACGTTTTTGGTCATAACTTGCTAAGTTTTCAATATTTCGACTTGATTTCTTTTACGTTGGATAGCTAACCGTATTGGCCTTAATAAGAAATTTATTTCTGGTGGATTGTGGAAGAAAAATTTTTTATAATTTTTTCAAAAAAAGCAAAGGGGGTAGCCCATGGTTTTTTTTTGGCGAAAAATATATTTTTCGCACTATCTCCAAAAATCAAAATTTAAATGAAAGCCATTACGGTTATCTATTCAACGCTATAGAAATCAAGTCGATATCTAGAAAAATAAGCAAGTTATGACCAAAAAGGTAAGCAGTTCTACTACTGCCTCTTTCCGGCCACTTTTTAGTAGAACTGGTTACGTTTTTGGTCATAACTTGCTAAGTTTTCAATATTTCGACTTGATTTCTCTTACGTTGGATAGCTAACCGTATTGGCCTTAATAAGAAATTTATTTCTGGTGGATTGTGCAAGAAAAATTTTTTATAATTTTTTCAAAAAAAGCAAAGGGGGTAGCCCATGGTTTTTTTTGGCGAAAAATATATTTTTCGCACTGTCTCCAAAAATCAAAATTTAAATGAAAGCCATTACGGTTATCTATTCAACGCTATAGAAATCAAGTCGATATCTAGAAAAATAAGCAAGTTATGACCAAAAAGGTAAGCAGTTCTACTACTGCCTCTTTCCGGCCACTTTTAAGTAGAACTGGTTACGTTTTTGGTCATAACTTGCTAAGTTTTCAATATTTCGACTTGATTTCCTTTACGTTGGATAGCTAACCGTATTGGCCTTAATAAGAAATTTATTTCTGGTGGATAGTGCAAGAAAAATTTTTTATAATTTTTTCAAAAAAAGCAAAGGGGGTAGCCCATGGTTTTTTTTTGGCGAAAAATATATTTTTCGCACTATCTCCAAAAATCAAAATTTAAATGAAAGCCATTACGGTTATCTATTCAACGCTATAGAAATCAAGTCGATATCTAGAAAAATAAGCAAGTTATGACCAAAAAGGTAAGCAGTTCTACTACTGCCTCTTTCCGGCCACTTTTTAGTAGAACTGGTTACGTTTTTGGTCATAACTTGCTAAGTTTTCAATATTTCGACTTGATTTCTCTTACGTTGGATAGCTAACCGTATTGGCCTTAATAAGAAATTTATTTCTGGTGGATTGTGGAAGAAAAATTTTTTATAATTTTTTCAAAAAAAGCAAAGGGGGTAGCCCATGGTTTTTTTTGGCGAAAAATATATTTTTCGCACTATCTCCAAAAATCAAAATTTAAATGAAAGCCATTACGGTTATCTATTCAACGCTATAGAAATCAAGTCGATATCTAGAAAAATAAGCAAGTTATGACCAAAAAGGTGAGCAGTTCTACTACTGCCTCTTTCCGGCCACTTTTTAGTAGAACTGGTTACGTTTTTGGTCATAACTTGCTAAGTTTTCAATATTTCGACTTGATTTCTTTTACGTTGGATAGCTAACCGTATTTGCCTTAATAAGAAATTTATTTCTGGTGGATAGTGCAAGCAAATTTTTTTATAATTTTTTCAAAAAAAGCAAAGGGGGTAGCCCATGGTTTTTTTTTGGCGAAAAATATATTTTTCGCACTATCTGCAAAAATCAAAATTTAAATGAAAGCCATTACGGTTATCTATTCAACGCTATAGAAATCAAGTCGATATCTAGAAAAATAAGCAAGTTATGACCAAAAAGGTAAGCAGTTCTACTACTGCCTCTTTCCGGCCACTTTTTAGTAGAACTGGTTACGTTTTTGGTCATAACTTGCTAAGTTTTCAATATTTCGACTTGATTTCTCTTACGTTGGATAGCTAACCGTATTGGCCTTAATAAGAAATTTATTTCTGGTGGATTGTGCAAGAAAAATTTTTTATAATTTTTTCAAAAAAAGCAAAGGGGGTAGCCCATGGTTTTTTTTGGCGAAAAATATATTTTTCGCACTATCTCCAAAAATCAAAATTTAAATGAAAGCCATTGCGGTTATCTATTCAACGCTATAGAAATCAAGTCGATATCTAGAAAAATAAGCAAGTTATGACCAAAAAGGTAAGCAGTTCTACTACTGCCTCTTTCCGGCCACTTTTTAGTAGAACTGGTTACGTTTTTGGTCATAACTTGCTAAGTTTTCAATATTTCGACTTGATTTCTTTTACGTTGGATAGCTAACCGTATTGGCCTTAATAAGAAATTTATTTCTGGTGGATTGTGCAAGAAAAATTTTTTATAATTTTTTCAAAAAAAGCAAAGGGGGTAGCCCATGGTTTTTTTTGGCGAAAAATATATTTTTCGCACTATCTCCAAAAATCAAAATTTAAATGAAAGCCATTACGGTCATCTATTCAACGCTATAGAAATCAAGTCGATATCTAGAAAAATAAGCAAGTTATGACCAAAAAGGTAAGCAGTTCTACTACTGCCTCTTTCCGGCCACTTTTTAGTAGAACTGGTTACGTTTTTGGTCATAACTTGCTAAGTTGTCAATATTTCGACTTGATTTCTTTTACGTTGGATAGCTAACCGTATTGGCCTTAATAAGAAATTTATTTCTGGTGGATTGTGCAAGAAAAATTTTATATAATTTTTTCAAAAAAAGCAAAGGGGGTAGCCCATGGTTTTTTTTGGCGAAAAATATATTTTTCGCACTATCTCCAAAAATCAAAATTTAAATGAAAGCCATTACGGTCATCTATTCAACGCTATAGAAATCAAGTCGATATCTAGAAAAATAAGCAAGTTATGACCAAAAAGGTAAGCAGTTCTACTACTGCCTCTTTCCGGCCACTTTTTAGTAGAACTGGTTACGTTTTTGGTCATAACTTGCTAAGTTTTCAATATTTCGACTTGATTTCTTTTACGTTGGATAGCTAACCGTATTGGCCTTAATAAGAAATTTATTTCTGGTGGATTGTGCAAGAAAAATTTTTTATAATTTTTTCAAAAAAAGCAAAGGGGGTAGCCCATGGTTTTTTTTGGCGAAAAATATATTTTTCGCACTATCTCCAAAAATCAAAATTTAAATGAAAGCCATTGCGGTTATCTATTCAACGCTATAGAAATCAAGTCGATATCTAGAAAAATAAGCAAGTTATGATCAAAAAGGTAAGCAGTTCTACTACTGCCTCTTTCCGGCCACTTTTTAGTAGAACTGGTTACGTTTTTGGTCATAACTTGCTAAGTTTTCAATATTTCGACTTGATTTCTTTTACGTTGGATAGCTAACCGTATTGGCCTTAATTAGAAATTTATTTCTGGTGGATTGTGCAAGAAAAATTTTTTAAAATTTTTCAAAAAAAGCAAAGGGGGTAGCCCATGGTTTTTTTTGGCGAAAAATATATTTTTCGCACTATCTCCAAAAATCAAAATTTAAATGAAAGCCATTACGGTCATCTATTCAACGCTATAGAAATCAAGTCGATATCTAGAAAAATAAGCAAGTTATGACCAAAAAGGTAAGCAGTTCTACTACTGCCTCTTTCCGGCCACTTTTTAGTAGAACTGGTTACGTTTTTGGTCATAACTTGCTAAGTTTTCAATATTTCGACTTGATTTCTCTTACGTTGGATAGCTAACCGTATTGGCCTTAATAAGAAATTTATTTCTGGTGGATTGTGGAAGAAAAATTTTTTATAATTTTTTCAAAAAAAGCAGAGGGGGTAGCCCATGGTTTTTTTTGGCGAAAAATATATTTTTGGCATTATCTCCCAAAATCAAAATTTAAATGAAAGCCATTGCGGTTATCTATTCAACGCTATAGAAATCAAGTCGATATCTAGAAAAATAAGCAAGTTATGACCAAAAAGGTAAGCAGTTCTACTACTGCCTCTTTCCGGCCACTTTTTAGTAGAACTGGTTACGTTTTTGGTCATAACTTGCTAAGTTTTCAATATTTCGACTTGATTTCTTTTACGTTGGATAGCTAACCGTATTGGCCTTAATAAGAAATATATTTCTGGTGGATTGTGGAAGAAAAATTTTTTATAATTTTTTCAAAAAAAGCAAAGGGGGTAGCCCATGGTTTTTTTTGGCGAAAAATATATTTTTCGCACTATCTCCAAAAATCAAAATTTAAATGAAAGCCATTACGGTCATCTATTCAACGCTATAGAAATCAAGTCGATATCTAGAAAAATAAGCAAGTTATGACCAAAAAGGTAAGCAGTTCTACTACTGCCTCTTTCCGGCCACTTTTTAGTAGAACTGGTTACGTTTTTGGTCATAACTTGCTAAGTTTTCAATATTTCGACTTGATTTCTCTTACGTTGGATAGCTAACCGTATTGGCCTTAATAAGAAATTTATTTCTGGTGGATTGTGCAAGAAAAATTTTTTATAATTTTTTCAAAAAAAGCAGAGGGGGTAGCCCATGGTTTTTTTTGGCGAAAAATATATTTTTCGCATTATCTCCAAAAATCAAAATTTGAATGAAAGCCATTGCGGTTATCTATTCAACGCTATAGAAATCAAGTCGATATCTAGAAAAATAAGCAAGTTATGACCAAAAAGGTAAGCAGTTCTACTACTGCCTCTTTCCGGCCACTTTTTAGTAGAACTGGTTACGTTTTTGGTCATAACTTGCTAAGTTTTCAATATTTCGACTTGATTTTTTTTACGTTGGATAGCTAACCGTATTGGCCTTAATAAGAAATTTATTTCTGGTGGATTGTGCAAGAAAAATTTTTTATAATTTTTTCAAAAAAAGCAAAGGGGGTAGCCCATGGTTTTTTTTGGCGGAAAATATATTTTTCGCACTATCTCCAAAAATCAAAATTTAAATGAAAGCCATTGCGGTTATCTATTCAACGCTATAGAAATCAAGTCGATATCTAGAAAAATAAGCAAGTTATGACCAAAAAGGTAAGCAGTTCTACTACTGCCTCTTTCCGGCCACTTTTTAGTAGAACTGGTTACGTTTTTGGTCATAACTTGCTAAGTTTTCAATATTTCGACTTGATTTCCTTTACGTTGGATAGCTAACCGTATTGGCCTTAATTAGAAATTTATTTCTGGTGGATAGTGCAAGAAAAATTTTTTATAATTTTTTCAAAAAAAGCAAAGGGGGTAGCCCATGGTTTTTTTTGACGAAAAATATATTTTTCGCACTATCTCCAAAAATCAAAATTTAAATGAAAGCCATTGCGGTTATCTATTCAACGCTATAGAAATCAAGTCGATATCTAGAAAAATAAGCAAGTTATGACCAAAAAGGTAAGCAGTTCTACTACTGCCTCTTTCCGGCCACTTTTTAGTAGAACTGGTTACGTTTTTGGTCATAACTTGCTAAGTTTTCAATATTTCGACTTGATTTCTTTTACGTTGGATAGCTAACCGTATTGGCCTTAATAAGAAATTTATTTCTGGTGGATTGTGCAAGAAAAATTTTTTATAATTTTTTCAAAAAAAGCAAAGGGGGTAGCCCATGGTTTTTTTTGGCGAAAAATATATTTTTCGCACTATCTCCAAAAATCAAAATTTAAATGAAAGCCATTACGGTCATCTATTCAACGCTATAGAAATCAAGTCGATATCTAGAAAAATAAGCAAGTTATGACCAAAAAGGTAAGCAGTTCTACTACTGCCTCTTTCCGGCCACTTTTTAGTAGAACTGGTTACGTTTTTGGTCATAACTTGCTAAGTTTTCAATATTTCGACTTGATTTCCTTTACGTTGGATAGCTAACCGTATTGGCCTTAATTAGAAATTTATTTCTGGTGGATAGTGCAAGAAAAATTTTTTATAATTTTTTCAAAAAAAGCAAAGGGGGTAGCCCATGGTTTTTTTTGACGAAAAATATATTTTTCGCACTATCTCCAAAAATCAAAATTTAAATGAAAGCCATTGCGGTTATCTATTCAACGCTATAGAAATCAAGTCGATATCTAGAAAAATAAGCAAGTTATGACCAAAAAGGTAAGCAGTTCTACTACTGCCTCTTTCCGGCCACTTTTTAGTAGAACTGGTTACGTTTTTGGTCATAACTTGCTAAGTTTTCAATATTTCGACTTGATTTCTTTTACGTTGGATAGCTAACCGTATTGGCCTTAATAAGAAATTTATTTCTGGTGGATTGTGCAAGAAAAATTTTTTATAATTTTTTCAAAAAAAGCAAAGGGGGTAGCCCATGGTTTTTTTTGGCGAAAAATATATTTTTCGCACTATCTCCAAAAATCAAAATTTAAATGAAAGCCATTACGGTCATCTATTCAACGCTATAGAAATCAAGTCGATATCTAGAAAAATAAGCAAGTTATGACCAAAAAGGTAAGCAGTTCTACTACTGCCTCTTTCCGGCCACTTTTTAGTAGAACTGGTTACGTTTTTGGTCATAACTTGCTAAGTTTTCAATATTTCGACTTGATTTCTTTTACGTTGGATAGCTAACCGTATTGGCCTTAATAAGAAATTTATTTCTGGTGGATTGTGCAAGAAAAATTTTTTATAATTTTTTCAAAAAAAGCAAAGGGGGTAGCCCATGGTTTTTTTTGGCGAAAAATATATTTTTCGCACTATCTCCAAAAATCAAAATTTAAATGAAAGCCATTGCGGTTATCTATTCAACGCTATAGAAATCAAGTCGATATCTAGAAAAATAAGCAAGTTATGACCAAAAAGGTAAGCAGTTCTACTACTGCCTCTTTCCGGCCACTTTTTAGTAGAACTGGTTACGTTTTTGGTCATAACTTGCTAAGTTTTCAATATTTCGACTTGATTTCTTTTACGTTGGATAGCTAACCGTATTGGCCTTAATAAGAAATTTATTTCTGGTGGATTGTGCAAGAAAAATTTTTTAAAATTTTTCAAAAAAAGCAAAGGGGGTAGCCCATGGTTTTTTTTGGCGAAAAATATATTTTTCGCACTATCTCCAAAAATCAAAATTTAAATGAAAGCCATTACGGTCATCTATTCAACGCTATAGAAATCAAGTCGATATCTAGAAAAATAAGCAAGTTATGACCAAAAAGGTAAGCAGTTCTACTACTGCCTCTTTCCGGCCACTTTTTAGTAGAACTGGTTACGTTTTTGGTCATAACTTGCTAAGTTTTCAATATTTCGACTTGATTTCTCTTACGTTGGATAGCTAACCGTATTGGCCTTAATAAGAAATTTATTTCTGGTGGATTGTGGAAGAAAAATTTTTTATAATTTTTTCAAAAAAAGCAGAGGGGGTAGCCCATGGTTTTTTTTGGCGAAAAATATATTTTTGGCATTATCTCCAAAAATCAAAATTTAAATGAAAGCGATTGCGGTTATCTATTCAACGCTATAGAAATCAAGTCGATATCTAGAAAAATAAGCAAGTTATGACCAAAAAGGTAAGCAGTTCTACTACTGCCTCTTTCCGGCCACTTTTTAGTAGAACTGGTTACGTTTTTGGTCATAACTTGCTAAGTTTTCAATATTTCGACTTGATTTCTTTTACGTTGGATAGCTAACCGCATTGGCCTTAATAAGAAATATATTTCTGGTGGATTGTGCAAGAAAAATTTTTTATAATTTTTTCAAAAAAAGCAAAGGGGGTAGCCCATGGTTTTTTTTGGCGAAAAATATATTTTTCGCACTATCTCCAAAAATCAAAATTTAAATGAAAGCCATTACGGTCATCTATTCAACGCTATAGAAATCAAGTCGATATCTAGAAAAATAAGCAAGTTATGACCAAAAAGGTAAGCAGTTCTACTACTGCCTCTTTCCGGCCACTTTTTAGTAGAACTGGTTACGTTTTTGGTCATAACTTGCTAAGTTTTCAATATTTCGACTTGATTTCTCTTACGTTGGATAGCTAACCGTATTGGCCTTAATAAGAAATTTATTTCTGGTGGATTGTGCAAGAAAAATTTTTTATAATTTTTTCAAAAAAAGCAGAGGGGGTAGCCCATGGTTTTTTTTGGCGAAAAATATATTTTTCGCATTATCTCCAAAAATCAAAATTTGAATGAAAGCCATTGCGGTTATCTATTCAACGCTATAGAAATCAAGTCGATATCTAGAAAAATAAGCAAGTTATGACCAAAAAGGTAAGCAGTTCTACTACTGCCTCTTTCCGGCCACTTTTTAGTAGAACTGGTTACGTTTTTGGTCATAACTTGCTAAGTTTTCAATATTTCGACTTGATTTCTTTTACGTTGGATAGCTAACCGTATTGGCCTTAATAAGAAATTTATTTCTGGTGGATTGTGCAAGAAAAATTTTTTATAATTTTTTCAAAAAAAGCAAAGGGGGTAGCCCATGGTTTTTTTTGGCGGAAAATATATTTTTCGCACTATCTCCAAAAATCAAAATTTAAATGAAAGCCATTGCGGTTATCTATTCAACGCTATAGAAATCAAGTCGATATCTAGAAAAATAAGCAAGTTATGACCAAAAAGGTAAGCAGTTCTACTACTGCCTCTTTCCGGCCACTTTTTAGTAGAACTGGTTACGTTTTTGGTCATAACTTGCTAAGTTTTCAATATTTCGACTTGATTTCTTTTACGTTGGATAGCTAACCGTATTGGCCTTAATTAGAAATTTATTTCTGGTGGATAGTGCAAGAAAAATTTTTTATAATTTTTTCAAAAAAAGCAAAGGGGGTAGCCCATGGTTTTTTTTGACGAAAAATATATTTTTCGCACTATCTCCAAAAATCAAAATTTAAATGAAAGCCATTGCGGTTATCTATTCAACGCTATAGAAATCAAGTCGATATCTAGAAAAATAAGCAAGTTATGACCAAAAAGGTAAGCAGTTCTACTACTGCCTCTTTCCGGCCACTTTTTAGTAGAACTGGTTACGTTTTTGATCATAACTTGCTAAGTTTTCAATATTTCGACTTGATTTCTCTTACGTTGGATAGCTAACCGTATTGGCCTTAATAAGAAATTTATTTCTGGTGGATTGTGGAAGAAAAATTTTTTATAATTTTTTCAAAAAAAGCAAAGGGGGTAGCCCATGGTTTTTTTTGGCGAAAAATATATTTTTCGCACTATCTCCAAAAATCAAAATTTAAATGAAAGCCATTGAAGTTATCTATTCAACGCTATAGAAATCAAGTCGATATCTAGAAAAATAAGCAAGTTATGACCAAAAAGGTAAGCAGTTATACTACTGCCTCTTTTCGGCCACTTTTTAGTAGAACTGGTTACGTTTTTGGTCATAACTTGCTAAGTTTTCAATATTTCGACTTGATTTCTTTTACGTTGGATAGCTAACCGTATTGGCCTTAATAAGAAATTTATTTCTGGTGGATTGTGGAAGAAAAATTTTTTATAATTTTTTCAAAAAAGCAAAGGGGGTAGCCCATGGTTTTTTTTGGCGAAAAATATATTTTTCGCACTATCTCCAAAAATCAAAATTTAAATGAAAGCCATTGCGGTTATCTATTCAACGCTATAGAAATCAAGTCGATATCTAGAAAAATAAGCAAGTTATGACCAAAAAGGTAAGCAGTTCTACTACTGCCTCTTTCCGGCCACTTTTTAGTAGAACTGGTTACGTTTTCGGTCATAACTTGCTAAGTTTTCAATATTTCGACTTGATTTCTCTTACGTTGGATAGCTAACCGTATTGGCCTTAATAAGAAATTTATTTCTGGTGGATAGTGAAGAAAAATTTTTTATAATTTTTTCAAAAAAAGCAAAGGGGGTAGCCCATGGTTTTTTTTGGCGAAAAATATATTTTTCGCACTATCTCCAAAAATCAAAATTTAAATGAAAGCCATTACGGTTATCTATTCAACGCTATAGAAATCAAGTCGATATCTAGAAAAATAAGCAAGTTATGACCAAAAAGGTAAGAAGTTCTACTACTGCCTTTCTCCGGCCACTTTTTAGTAGAACTGGTTACGTTTTTGGTCATAACTTGCTAAGTTTTCAATATTTCAACTTGATTTCTCTTACGTTGGATAGCTAACCGTATTGGCCTTAATAAGAAATTTATTTCTGATGGATTGTGCAAGAAAAATTTTTTATAATTTTTTCCAAAAATGCAAAGGGGGTAGCCCATGGTTTTTTTTTGGCGAAAAATATATTTTTCGCACTATCTAAAAAAATCAAAATTTAAATAAAAGCCATTGCGGTTATCTATTCAACGCTATAGAAATCAAGTCGATATCTAGAAAAATAAGCAAGTTATGACCAAAAAGGTAAGCAGTTCTACTACTGCCTCTTTCCGGCCACTTTTTAGTAGAACTGGTTACGTTTTTGGTCATAACTTGCTAAGTTTTCAATATTTCGACTTGATTTCTTTTACGTTGGATAGCTAACCGTATTGGCCTTAATAAGAAATTTATTTCTGGTGGATTGTGCAAGAAAAATTTTTTAAAATTTTTCAAAAAAAGCAAAGGGGGTAGCCCATGGTTTTTTTTGGCGAAAAATATATTTTTCGCACTATCTCCAAAAATCAAAATTTAAATGAAAGCCATTACGGTCATCTATTCAACGCTATAGAAATCAAGTCGATATCTAGAAAAATAAGCAAGTTATGACCAAAAAGGTAAGCAGTTCTACTACTGCCTCTTTCCGGCCACTTTTTAGTAGAACTGGTTACGTTTTTGGTCATAACTTGCTAAGTTTTCAATATTTCGACTTGATTTCTCTTACGTTGGATAGCTAACCGTATTGGCCTTAATAAGAAATTTATTTCTGGTGGATTGTGGAAGAAAAATTTTTTATAATTTTTTCAAAAAAAGCAGAGGGGGTAGCCCATGGTTTTTTTTGGCGAAAAATATATTTTTGGCATTATCTCCAAAAATCAAAATTTAAATGAAAGCGATTGCGGTTATCTATTCAACGCTATAGAAATCAAGTCGATATCTAGAAAAATAAGCAAGTTATGACCAAAAAGGTAAGCAGTTCTACTACTGCCTCTTTCCGGCCACTTTTTAGTAGAACTGGTTACGTTTTTGGTCATAACTTGCTAAGTTTTCAATATTTCGACTTGATTTCTTTTACGTTGGATAGCTAACCGCATTGGCCTTAATAAGAAATATATTTCTGGTGGATTGTGCAAGAAAAATTTTTTATAATTTTTTCAAAAAAAGCAAAGGGGGTAGCCCATGGTTTTTTTTGGCGAAAAATATATTTTTCGCACTATCTCCAAAAATCAAAATTTAAATGAAAGCCATTACGGTCATCTATTCAACGCTATAGAAATCAAGTCGATATCTAGAAAAATAAGCAAGTTATGACCAAAAAGGTAAGCAGTTCTACTACTGCCTCTTTCCGGCCACTTTTTAGTAGAACTGGTTACGTTTTTGGTCATAACTTGCTAAGTTTTCAATATTTCGACTTGATTTCTCTTACGTTGGATAGCTAACCGTATTGGCCTTAATAAGAAATTTATTTCTGGTGGATTGTGCAAGAAAAATTTTTTATAATTTTTTCAAAAAAAGCAGAGGGGGTAGCCCATGGTTTTTTTTGGCGAAAAATATATTTTTCGCATTATCTCCAAAAATCAAAATTTGAATGAAAGCCATTGCGGTTATCTATTCAACGCTATAGAAATCAAGTCGATATCTAGAAAAATAAGCAAGTTATGACCAAAAAGGTAAGCAGTTCTACTACTGCCTCTTTCCGGCCACTTTTTAGTAGAACTGGTTACGTTTTTGGTCATAACTTGCTAAGTTTTCAATATTTCGACTTGATTTCTTTTACGTTGGATAGCTAACCGTATTGGCCTTAATAAGAAATTTATTTCTGGTGGATTGTGCAAGAAAAATTTTTTATAATTTTTTCAAAAAAAGCAAAGGGGGTAGCCCATGGTTTTTTTTGGCGGAAAATATATTTTTCGCACTATCTCCAAAAATCAAAATTTAAATGAAAGCCATTGCGGTTATCTATTCAACGCTATAGAAATCAAGTCGATATCTAGAAAAATAAGCAAGTTATGACCAAAAAGGTAAGCAGTTCTACTACTGCCTCTTTCCGGCCACTTTTTAGTAGAACTGGTTACGTTTTTGGTCATAACTTGCTAAGTTTTCAATATTTCGACTTGATTTCTTTTACGTTGGATAGCTAACCGTATTGGCCTTAATTAGAAATTTATTTCTGGTGGATAGTGCAAGAAAAATTTTTTATAATTTTTTCAAAAAAAGCAAAGGGGGTAGCCCATGGTTTTTTTTGACGAAAAATATATTTTTCGCACTATCTCCAAAAATCAAAATTTAAATGAAAGCCATTGCGGTTATCTATTCAACGCTATAGAAATCAAGTCGATATCTAGAAAAATAAGCAAGTTATGACCAAAAAGGTAAGCAGTTCTACTACTGCCTCTTTCCGGCCACTTTTTAGTAGAACTGGTTACGTTTTTGATCATAACTTGCTAAGTTTTCAATATTTCGACTTGATTTCTCTTACGTTGGATAGCTAACCGTATTGGCCTTAATAAGAAATTTATTTCTGGTGGATTGTGGAAGAAAAATTTTTTATAATTTTTTCAAAAAAAGCAAAGGGGGTAGCCCATGGTTTTTTTTGGCGAAAAATATATTTTTCGCACTATCTCCAAAAATCAAAATTTAAATGAAAGCCATTGAAGTTATCTATTCAACGCTATAGAAATCAAGTCGATATCTAGAAAAATAAGCAAGTTATGACCAAAAAGGTAAGCAGTTATACTACTGCCTCTTTTCGGCCACTTTTTAGTAGAACTGGTTACGTTTTTGGTCATAACTTGCTAAGTTTTCAATATTTCGACTTGATTTCTTTTACGTTGGATAGCTAACCGTATTGGCCTTAATAAGAAATTTATTTCTGGTGGATTGTGGAAGAAAAATTTTTTATAATTTTTTCAAAAAAGCAAAGGGGGTAGCCCATGGTTTTTTTTGGCGAAAAATATATTTTTCGCACTATCTCCAAAAATCAAAATTTAAATGAAAGCCATTGCGGTTATCTATTCAACGCTATAGAAATCAAGTCGATATCTAGAAAAATAAGCAAGTTATGACCTAAAAGGTAAGCAGTTCTACTACTGCCTCTTTCCGGCCACTTTTTAGTAGAACTGGTTACGTTTTCGGTCATAACTTGCTAAGTTTTCAATATTTCGACTTGATTTCTCTTACGTTGGATAGCTAACCGTATTGGCCTTAATAAGAAATTTATTTCTGGTGGATAGTGAAGAAAAATTTTTTATAATTTTTTCAAAAAAAGCAAAGGGGGTAGCCCATGGTTTTTTTTGGCGAAAAATATATTTTTCGCACTATCTCCAAAAATCAAAATTTAAATGAAAGCCATTACGGTTATCTATTCAACGCTATAGAAATCAAGTCGATATCTAGAAAAATAAGCAAGTTATGACCAAAAAGGTAAGAAGTTCTACTACTGCCTTTCTCCGGCCACTTTTTAGTAGAACTGGTTACGTTTTTGGTCATAACTTGCTAAGTTTTCAATATTTCAACTTGATTTCTCTTACGTTGGATAGCTAACCGTATTGGCCTTAATAAGAAATTTATTTCTGATGGATTGTGCAAGAAAAATTTTTTATAATTTTTTCCAAAAATGCAAAGGGGGTAGCCCATGGTTTTTTTTTGGCGAAAAATATATTTTTCGCACTATCTAAAAAAATCAAAATTTAAATAAAAGCCATTGCGGTTATCTATTCAACGCTATAGAAATCAAGTCGATATCTAGAAAAATAAGCAAGTTATGACCAAAAAGGTAAGCAGTTCTACTACTGCCTCTTTTCGGCCACTTTTTAGTAGAACTGGTTACGTTTTTGGTCATAACTTGCTAAGTTTTCAATATTTCGACTTGATTTCTTTTACGTTGGATAGCTAACCGTATTGGCCATAATAAGAAATTTATTTCTGGTGGATTGTGCAAGAAAAATTTTTTATAATTTTTTCAAAAAAAGCAAAGGGGGTAGCCCATGGTTTTTTTTGGCGAAAAATATATTTTTCGCACTATCTCCAAAAATCAAAATTTAAATGAAAGCCATTGCGGTTATCTATTCAACGCTATAGAAATCAAGTCGATATCTAGAAAAATAAGCAAGTTATGACCAAAAAGGTAAGCAGTTCTACTACTGCCTCTCTCCGGCCACTTTTTAGTAGAACTGGTTACGTTTTTGGTCATAACTTGCTAAGTTTTCAATATTTCGACTTGATTTCTCTTACGTTGGATAGCTAACCGTACTGGCCTTAATAAGAAATTTATTTCTGGTGGATTGTGGAAGAAAATTTTTTTATAATTTTTTAAAAAAAAACAAAGGGGGTAGCCCATGGTTTTTTTTTGGCGAAAAATATATTTTTCGCACTATCTCCAAAAATCAAAATTTAAATGAAAGCCATTGCGGTTATCTATTCAACGCTATAGAAATCAAGTCGATATCTAGAAAAATAAGCAAGTTATGACCAAAAAGGTAAGCAGTTCTACTACTGCCTCTTTCCGGCCACTTTTTAGTAGAACTGGTTACGTTTTTGGTCATAACTTGCTAAGTTTTCAATATTTCGACTTGATTTCTCTTATGTTGGATAGCTAACCGTATTGGCCTTAATAAGAAATTTATTTCTGGTGGATTGTGGAAGAAAAATTTTTTATAATTTTTTCAAAAAAAGCAAAGGGGGTAGCCCATGGTTTTTTTTGGCGAAAAATATATTTTTCGCACTATCTCCAAAAATCAAAATTTAAATGAAAGCCATTGCGGTTATCTATTCAACGCTATAGAAATCAAGTCGATATCTAGAAAAATAAGCAAGTTATGACCAAAAAGGTAAGCAGTTCTACTACTGCCTCTTTTCGGCCACTTTTTAGTAGAACTGGTTACGTTTTTGGTCATAACTTGCTAAGTTTTCAATATTTCGACTTGATTTCTTTTACGTTGGATAGCTAACCGTATTGGCCTTAATAAGAAATTTATTTCTGGTGGATTGTGGAAGAAAAATTTTTTATAATTTTTTCAAAAAAAACAAAGGGGGTAGCCCATGGTTTTTTTTGGCGAAAAATATATTTTTCGCACTATCTCCAAAAATCAAAATTTAAATGAAAGCCATTGCGGTTATCTATTCAACGCTATAGAAATCAAGTCGATATCTAGAAAAATAAGCAAGTTATGACCAAAAAGGTAAGCAGTTCTACTACTGCCTCTTTCCGGCCACTTTTTAGTAGAACTGGTTACGTTTTTGGTCATAACTTGCTAAGTTTTCAATATTTCGACTTGATTTCTTTTACGTTGGATAGCTAACCGTATTGGCCTTAATAAGAAATTTATTTCTGGTGGATTGTGGAAGAAAAATTTTTTATAATTTTTTCCAAAAATGCAAAGGGGGTAGCCCATGGTTTTTTTTTGGCGAAAAATATATTTTTCGCACTATCTAAAAAAATCAAAATTTAAATAAAAGCCATTGCGGTTATCTATTCAACGCTATAGAAATCAAGTCGATATCTAGAAAAATAAGCAAGTTATGACCAAAAAGGTAAGCAGTTCTACTACTGCCTCTTTTCGGCCACTTTTTAGTAGAACTGGTTACGTTTTTGGTCATAACTTGCTAAGTTTTCAATATTTCGACTTGATTTCTTTTACGTTGGATAGCTAACCGTATTGGCCATAATAAGAAATTTATTTCTGGTGGATTGTGCAAGAAAAATTTTTTATAATTTTTTCAAAAAAAGCAAAGGGGGTAGCCCATGGTTTTTTTTGGCGAAAAATATATTTTTCGCACTATCTCCAAAAATCAAAATTTAAATGAAAGCCATTGCGGTTATCTATTCAACGCTATAGAAATCAAGTCGATATCTAGAAAAATAAGCAAGTTATGACCAAAAAGGTAAGCAGTTCTACTACTGCCTCTTTCCGGCCACTTTTTAGTAGAACTGGTTACGTTTTTGGTCATAACTTGCTAAGTTTTCAATATTTCAACTTGATTTCTCTTACGTTGGATAGCTAACCGTATTGGCCTTAATAAGAAATTTATTTCTGATGGATTGTGCAAGAAAAATTTTTTATAATTTTTTCCAAAAATGCAAAGGGGGTAGCCCATGGTTTTTTTTTGGCGAAAAATATATTTTTCGCACTATCTAAAAAAATCAAAATTTAAATAAAAGCCATTGCGGTTATCTATTCAACGCTATAGAAATCAAGTCGATATCTAGAAAAATAAGCAAGTTATGACCAAAAAGGTAAGCAGTTCTACTACTGCCTCTTTTCGGCCACTTTTTAGTAGAACTGGTTACGTTTTTGGTCATAACTTGCTAAGTTTTCAATATTTCGACTTGATTTCTTTTACGTTGGATAGCTAACCGTATTGGCCATAATAAGAAATTTATTTCTGGTGGATTGTGCAAGAAAAATTTTTTATAATTTTTTCAAAAAAAGCAAAGGGGGTAGCCCATGGTTTTTTTTGGCGAAAAATATATTTTTCGCACTATCTCCAAAAATCAAAATTTAAATGAAAGCCATTGCGGTTATCTATTCAACGCTATAGAAATCAAGTCGATATCTAGAAAAATAAGCAAGTTATGACCAAAAAGGTAAGCAGTTCTACTACTGCCTCTCTCCGGCCACTTTTTAGTAGAACTGGTTACGTTTTTGGTCATAACTTGCTAAGTTTTCAATATTTCGACTTGATTTCTCTTACGTTGGATAGCTAACCGTACTGGCCTTAATAAGAAATTTATTTCTGGTGGATTGTGGAAGAAAATTTTTTTATAATTTTTTAAAAAAAAACAAAGGGGGTAGCCCATGGTTTTTTTTGGCGAAAAATATATTTTTCGCACTATCTCCAAAAATCAAAATTTAAATGAAAGCCATTGCGGTTATCTATTCAACGCTATAGAAATCAAGTCGATATCTAGAAAAATAAGCAAGTTATGACCAAAAAGGTAAGCAGTTCTACTACTGCCTCTTTCCGGCCACTTTTTAGTAGAACTGGTTACGTTTTTGGTCATAACTTGCTAAGTTTTCAATATTTCGACTTGATTTCTTTTACGTTGGATAGCTAACCGTATTGGCCTTAATTAGAAATTTATTTCTGATGGATAGTGAAGAAAAATTTTTTATAATTTTTTCAAAAAAAGCAAAGGGGGTAGCCCATGGTTTTTTTTGGCGAAAAATATATTTTTCGCACTATCTCCAAAAATCAAAATTTAAATGAAAGCCATTACGGTTATCTATTCAACGCTATAGAAATCAAGTCGATATCTAGAAAAATAAGCAAGTTATGACCAAAAAGGTAAGAAGTTCTACTACTGCCTTTCTCCGGCCACTTTTTAGTAGAACTGGTTACGTTTTTGGTCATAACTTGCTAAGTTTTCAATATTTCAACTTGATTTCTCTTACGTTGGATAGCTAACCGTATTGGCCTTAATTAGAAATTTATTTCTGATGGATAGTGAAGAAAAATTTTTTATAATTTTTTCAAAAAAAGCAAAGGGGGTAGCCCATGGTTTTTTTTGGCGAAAAATATATTTTTCGCACTATCTCCAAAAATCAAAATTTAAATGAAAGCCATTACGGTTATCTATTCAACGCTATAGAAATCAAGTCGATATCTAGAAAAATAAGCAAGTTATGACCAAAAAGGTAAGAAGTTCTACTACTGCCTTTCTCCGGCCACTTTTTAGTAGAACTGGTTACGTTTTTGGTCATAACTTGCTAAGTTTTCAATATTTCGACTTGATTTCTTTTACGTTGGATAGCTAACCGTATTGGCCTTAATAAGAAATTTATTTCTGGTGGATAGTGCAAGAAAAATTTTTTATAATTTTTTCAAAAAAAGCAAAGGGGGTAGCCCATCGTTTTTTTTGGCGAAAAATATATTTTTCGCACTATCTCCAAAAATCAAAATTTAAATGAAAGCCATTACGGTTATCTATTTAACGCTATAGAAATCAAGTCGATATCTAAAAAAATAAGCAAGTTATGACCAAAAAGGTAAGAAGTTCTACTACTGCCTTTCTCCGGCCACTTTTTAGTAGAACTGGTTACGTTTTTGGTCATAACTTGCTAAGTTTTCAATATTTCGACTTGATTTCTTTTACGTTGGATAGCTAACCGTATTGGCCTTAATAAGAAATTTATTTCTGGTGGATTGTGGAAGAAAAATTTTTTATAATTTTTTCAAAAAAAGCAAAGGGGGTAGCCCATGGTTTTTTTTGGCGAAAAATATATTTTTCGCACTATCTCCAAAAATCAAAATTTAAATGAAAGCCATTGCGGTTATCTATTCAACGCTATAGAAATCAAGTCGATATCTAGAAAAATAAGCAAGTTATGACCAAAAAGGTAAGCAGTTCTACTACTGCCTCTTTTCGGCCACTTTTTAGTAGAACTGGTTACGTTTTTGGTCATAACTTGCTAAGTTTTCAATATTTCGACTTGATTTCTTTTACGTTGGATAGCTAACCGTATTGGCCTTAATAAGAAATTTATTTCTGGTGGATTGTGGAAGAAAAATTTTTTATAATTTTTTCAAAAAAAACAAAGGGGGTAGCCCATGGTTTTTTTTGGCGAAAAATATATTTTTCGCACTATCTCCAAAAATCAAAATTTAAATGAAAGCCATTGCGGTTATCTATTCAACGCTATAGAAATCAAGTCGATATCTAGAAAAATAAGCAAGTTATGACCAAAAAGGTAAGCAGTTCTACTACTGCCTCTTTCCGGCCACTTTTTAGTAGAACTGGTTACGTTTTTGGTCATAACTTGCTAAGTTTTCAATATTTCGACTTGATTTCTTTTACGTTGGATAGCTAACCGTATTGGCCTTAATAAGAAATTTATTTCTGGTGGATTGTGCAAGAAAAATTTTTTATAATTTTTTCAAAAAAAGCAAAGGGGGTAGCCCATGGTTTTTTTTGGCGAAAAATATATTTTTCGCACTATCTCCAAAAATCAAAATTTAAATGAAAGCCATTACGGTTATCTATTCAACGCTATAGAAATCAAGTCGATATCTAGAAAAATAAGCAAGTTATGACCAAAAAGGTAAGAAGTTCTACTACTGCCTTTCTCCGGCCACTTTTTAGTAGAACTGGTTACGTTTTTGGTCATAACTTGCTAAGTTTTCAATATTTCAACTTGATTTCTCTTACGTTGGATAGCTAACCGTATTGGCCTTAATTAGAAATTTATTTCTGATGGATAGTGAAGAAAAATTTTTTATAATTTTTTCAAAAAAAGCAAAGGGGGTAGCCCATGGTTTTTTTTGGCGAAAAATATATTTTTCGCACTATCTCCAAAAATCAAAATTTAAATGAAAGCCATTACGGTTATCTATTCAACGCTATAGAAATCAAGTCGATATCTAGAAAAATAAGCAAGTTATGACCAAAAAGGTAAGAAGTTCTACTACTGCCTTTCTCCGGCCACTTTTTAGTAGAACTGGTTACGTTTTTGGTCATAACTTGCTAAGTTTTCAATATTTCGACTTGATTTCTTTTACGTTGGATAGCTAACCGTATTGGCCTTAATAAGAAATTTATTTCTGGTGGATAGTGCAAGAAAAATTTTTTATAATTTTTTCAAAAAAAGCAAAGGGGGTAGCCCATCGTTTTTTTTGGCGAAAAATATATTTTTCGCACTATCTCCAAAAATCAAAATTTAAATGAAAGCCATTACGGTTATCTATTTAACGCTATAGAAATCAAGTCGATATCTAAAAAAATAAGCAAGTTATGACCAAAAAGGTAAGAAGTTCTACTACTGCCTTTCTCCGGCCACTTTTTAGTAGAACTGGTTACGTTTTTGGTCATAACTTGCTAAGTTTTCAATATTTCGACTTGATTTCTTTTACGTTGGATAGCTAACCGTATTGGCCTTAATAAGAAATTTATTTCTGGTGGATTGTGGAAGAAAAATTTTTTATAATTTTTTCAAAAAAAGCAAAGGGGGTAGCCCATGGTTTTTTTTGGCGAAAAATATATTTTTCGCACTATCTCCAAAAATCAAAATTTAAATGAAAGCCATTGCGGTTATCTATTCAACGCTATAGAAATCAAGTCGATATCTAGAAAAATAAGCAAGTTATGACCAAAAAGGTAAGCAGTTCTACTACTGCCTCTTTTCGGCCACTTTTTAGTAGAACTGGTTACGTTTTTGGTCATAACTTGCTAAGTTTTCAATATTTCGACTTGATTTCTTTTACGTTGGATAGCTAACCGTATTGGCCTTAATAAGAAATTTATTTCTGGTGGATTGTGGAAGAAAAATTTTTTATAATTTTTTCAAAAAAAACAAAGGGGGTAGCCCATGGTTTTTTTTGGCGAAAAATATATTTTTCGCACTATCTCCAAAAATCAAAATTTAAATGAAAGCCATTGCGGTTATCTATTCAACGCTATAGAAATCAAGTCGATATCTAGAAAAATAAGCAAGTTATGACCAAAAAGGTAAGCAGTTCTACTACTGCCTCTTTCCGGCCACTTTTTAGTAGAACTGGTTACGTTTTTGGTCATAACTTGCTAAGTTTTCAATATTTCGACTTGATTTCTTTTACGTTGGATAGCTAACCGTATTGGCCTTAATAAGAAATTTATTTCTGGTGGATTGTGCAAGAAAAATTTTTTATAATTTTTTCAAAAAAAGCAAAGGGGGTAGCCCATGGTTTTTTTTGGCGAAAAATATATTTTTCGCACTATCTCCAAAAATCAAAATTTAAATGAAAGCCATTACGGTTATCTATTCAACGCTATAGAAATCAAGTCGATATCTAGAAAAATAAGCAAGTTATGACCAAAAAGGTAAGCAGTTCTACTACTGCCTCTTTCCGGCCACTTTTTAGTAGAACTGGTTACGTTTTTGGTCATAACTTGCTAAGTTTTCAATATTTCGACTTGATTTCTTTTACGTTGGATAGCTAACCGTATTGGCCTTAATAAGAAATTTATTTCTGGTGGATTGTGCAAGAAAAATTTTTTAAAATTTTTCAAAAAAAGCAAAGGGGGTAGCCCATGGTTTTTTTTTGGCGAAAAATATATTTTTCGCACTATCTCCAAAAATCAAAATTTAAATGAAAGCCATTGCGGTTATCTATTCAACGCTATAGAAATCAAGTCGATATCTAGAAAAATAAGCAAGTTATGACCAAAAAGATAAGCAGTTCTACTACTGCCTCTTTCCGGCCACTTTTTAGTAGAACTGGTTACGTTTTTGGTCATAACTTGCTAAGTTTTCAATATTTCGACTTGATTTCTTTTACGTTGGATAGCTAACCGTATTGGCCTTAATAAGAAATTTATTTCTGGTGGATTGTGCAAGAAAAATTTTTTAAAATTTTTCAAAAAAAGCAAAGGGGGTAGCCCATGGTTTTTTTTTGGCGAAAAATATATTTTTCGCACTATCTCCAAAAATCAAAATTTAAATGAAAGCCATTGCGGTTATCTATTCAACGCTATAGAAATCAAGTCGATATCTAGAAAAATAAGCAAGTTATGACCAAAAAGGTAAGCAGTTCTACTACTGCCTCTTTCCGGCCACTTTTTAGTAGAACTGGTTACGTTTTTGGTCATAACTTGCTAAGTTTTCAATATTTCGACTTGATTTCTTTTACGTTGGATAGCTAACCGTATTGGCCTTAATAAGAAATTTATTTCTGGTGGATTGTGCAAGAAAAATTTTTTATAATTTTTTCAAAAAAAGCAAAGGGGGTAGCCCATGGTTTTTTTTGGCGAAAAATATATTTTTCGCACTATCTCCAAAAATCAAAATTTAAATGAAAGCCATTACGGTCATCTATTCAACGCTATAGAAATCAAGTCGATATCTAGAAAAATAAGCAAGTTATGACCAAAAAGGTAAGCAGTTCTACTACTGCCTCTTTCCGGCCACTTTTTAGTAGAACTGGTTACGTTTTTGGTCATAACTTGCTAAGTTTTCAATATTTCGACTTGATTTCTCTTACGTTGGATAGCTAACCGTATTGGCCTTAATAAGAAATTTATTTCTGGTGGATTGTGGAAGAAAAATTTTTTATAATTTTTTCAAAAAAAGCAAAGGGGGTAGCCCATGGTTTTTTTTGGCGAAAAATATATTTTTCGCACTATCTCCAAAAATCAAAATTTAAATGAAAGCCATTGCGGTTGTCTATTCAACGCTATAGAAATCAAGTCGATATCTAGAAAAATAAGCAAGTTATGACCAAAAAGGTAAGCAGTTCTACTACTGCCTCTTTCCGGCCACTTTTTAGTAGAACTGGTTACGTTTTTGGTCATAACTTGCTAAGTTTTCAATATTTCGACTTGATTTCTCTTACGTTGGATAGCTAACCGTATTGGCCTTAATAAGAAATTTATTTCTGGTGGATTGTGGAAGAAAAATTTTTTATAATTTTTTCAAAAAAAGCAAAGGGGGTAGCCCATGGTTTTTTTTGGCGAAAAATATATTTTTCGCACTATCTCCAAAAATCAAAATTTAAATGAAAGCCATTGCGTTTATCTATTCAACGCTATAGAAATCAAGTCGATATCTAGAAAAATAAGCAAGTTATGACCAAAAAGGTAAGCAGTTCTACTACTGCCTCTTTCCGGCCACTTTTTAGTAGAACTGGTTACGTTTTTGGTCATAACTTGCTAAGTTTTCAATATTTCGACTTGATTTCTCTTACGTTGGATAGCTAACCGTATTGGCCTTAATAAGAAATTTATTTCTGGTGGATTGTGCAAGAAAAATTTTTTATAATTTTTTCAAAAAAAGCAAAGGGGGTAGCCCATGGTTTTTTTTGGCGAAAAATATATTTTTCGCACTATCTCCAAAAATCAAAATTTAAATGAAAGCCATTGCGGTTATCTATTCAACGCTATAGAAATCAAGTCGATATCTAGAAAAATAAGCAAGTTATGACCAAAAAGGTAAGCAGTTCTACTACTGCCTCTTTCCGGCCACTTTTTAGTAGAACTGGTTACGTTTTTGGTCATAACTTGCTAAGTTTTTAATATTTCGACTTGATTTCTCTTACGTTGGATAGCTAACCGTATTGGCCTTAATAAGAAATTTATTTCTGGTGGATTGTGCAAGAAAAATTTTTTATAATTTTTTCAAAAAAAGCAAAGGGGGTAGCCCATGGTTTTTTTTGGCGAAAAATATATTTTTCGCACTATCTCCAAAAATCAAAATTTAAATGAAAGCCATTGCGGTTATCTATTCAACGCTATAGAAATCAAGTCGATATCTAGAAAAATAAGCAAGTTATGACCAAAAAGGTAAGCAGTTCTACTACTGCCTCTTTCCGGCCACTTTTTAGTAGAACTGGTTACGTTTTTGGTCATAACTTGCTAAGTTTTTAATATTTCGACTTGATTTCTCTTACGTTGGATAGCTAACCGTATTGGCCTTAATAAGAAATTTATTTCTGGTGGATTGTGCAAGAAAAATTTTTTAAAATTTTTCAAAAAAAGCAAAGGGGGTAGCCCATGGTTTTTTTTTGGCGAAAAATATATTTTTCGCACTATCTCCAAAAATCAAAATTTAAATGAAAGCCATTGCGGTTATCTATTCAACGCTATAGAAATCAAGTCGATATCTAGAAAAATAAGCAAGTTATGACCAAAAAGGTAAGCAGTTCTACTACTGCCTCTTTCCGGCCACTTTTTAGTAGAACTGGTTACGTTTTTGGTCATAACTTGCTAAGTTTTCAATATTTCGACTTGATTTCTTTTACGTTGGATAGCTAACCGTATTGGCCTTAATAAGAAATTTATTTCTGGTGGATTGTGCAAGAAAAATTTTTTATAATTTTTTCAAAAAAAGCAAAGGGGGTAGCCCATGGTTTTTTTTGGCGAAAAATATATTTTTCGCACTATCTCCAAAAATCAAAATTTAAATGAAAGCCATTACGGTCATCTATTCAACGCTATAGAAATCAAGTCGATATCTAGAAAAATAAGCAAGTTATGACCAAAAAGGTAAGCAGTTCTACTACTGCCTCTTTCCGGCCACTTTTTAGTAGAACTGGTTACGTTTTTGGTCATAACTTGCTAAGTTTTCAATATTTCGACTTGATTTCTCTTACGTTGGATAGCTAACCGTATTGGCCTTAATAAGAAATTTATTTCTGGTGGATTGTGGAAGAAAAATTTTTTATAATTTTTTCAAAAAAAGCAAAGGGGGTAGCCCATGGTTTTTTTTGGCGAAAAATATATTTTTCGCACTATCTCCAAAAATCAAAATTTAAATGAAAGCCATTGCGGTTATCTATTCAACGCTATAGAAATCAAGTCGATATCTAGAAAAATAAGCAAGTTATGACCAAAAAGGTAAGCAGTTCTACTACTGCCTCTTTCCGGCCACTTTTTAGTAGAACTGGTTACGTTTTTGGTCATAACTTGCTAAGTTTTCAATATTTCGACTTGATTTCTCTTACGTTGGATAGCTAACCGTATTGGCCTTAATAAGAAATTTATTTCTGGTGGATTGTGGAAGAAAAATTTTTTATAATTTTTTCAAAAAAAGCAAAGGGGGTAGCCCATGGTTTTTTTTGGCGAAAAATATATTTTTCGCACTATCTCCAAAAATCAAAATTTAAATGAAAGCCATTGCGTTTATCTATTCAACGCTATAGAAATCAAGTCGATATCTAGAAAAATAAGCAAGTTATGACCAAAAAGGTAAGCAGTTCTACTACTGCCTCTTTCCGGCCACTTTTTAGTAGAACTGGTTACGTTTTTGGTCATAACTTGCTAAGTTTTCAATATTTCGACTTGATTTCTCTTACGTTGGATAGCTAACCGTATTGGCCTTAATAAGAAATTTATTTCTGGTGGATTGTGCAAGAAAAATTTTTTATAATTTTTTCAAAAAAAGCAAAGGGGGTAGCCCATGGTTTTTTTTGGCGAAAAATATATTTTTCGCACTATCTCCAAAAATCAAAATTTAAATGAAAGCCATTGCGGTTATCTATTCAACGCTATAGAAATCAAGTCGATATCTAGAAAAATAAGCAAGTTATGACCAAAAAGGTAAGCAGTTCTACTACTGCCTCTTTCCGGCCACTTTTTAGTAGAACTGGTTACGTTTTTGGTCATAACTTGCTAAGTTTTTAATATTTCGACTTGATTTCTCTTACGTTGGATAGCTAACCGTATTGGCCTTAATAAGAAATTTATTTCTGGTGGATTGTGCAAGAAAAATTTTTTATAATTTTTTCAAAAAAAGCAAAGGGGGTAGCCCATGGTTTTTTTTGGCGAAAAATATATTTTTCGCACTATCTCCAAAAATCAAAATTTAAATGAAAGCCATTGCGGTTATCTATTCAACGCTATAGAAATCAAGTCGATATCTAGAAAAATAAGCAAGTTATGACCAAAAAGGTAAGCAGTTCTACTACTGCCTCTTTCCGGCCACTTTTTAGTAGAACTGGTTACGTTTTTGGTCATAACTTGCTAAGTTTTCAATATTTCGACTTGATTTCTCTTACGTTGGATAGCTAACCGTATTGGCCTTAATAAGAAATTTATTTCTGGTGGATTGTGGAAGAAAAATTTTTTATAATTTTTTCAAAAAAAGCAAAGGGGGTAGCCCATGGTTTTTTTTGGCGAAAAATATATTTTTCGCACTATCTCCAAAAATCAAAATTTAAATGAAAGCCATTGCGGTTATCTATTCAACGCTATAGAAATCAAGTCGATATCTAGAAAAATAAGCAAGTTATGACCAAAAAGGTAAGCAGTTCTACTACTGCCTCTTTCCGGCCACTTTTTAGTAGAACTGGTTACGTTTTTGGTCATAACTTGCTAAGTTTTTAATATTTCGACTTGATTTCTCTTACGTTGGATAGCTAACCGTATTGGCCTTAATAAGAAATTTATTTCTGGTGGATTGTGCAAGAAAAATTTTTTATAATTTTTTCAAAAAAAGCAAAGGGGGTAGCCCATGGTTTTTTTTGGCGAAAAATATATTTTTCGCACTATCTCCAAAAATCAAAATTTAAATGAAAGCCATTGCGGTTATCTATTCAACGCTATAGAAATCAAGTCGATATCTAGAAAAATAAGCAAGTTATGACCAAAAAGGTAAGCAGTTCTACTACTGCCTCTTTCCGGCCACTTTTTAGTAGAACTGGTTACGTTTTTGGTCATAACTTGCTAAGTTTTCAATATTTCGACTTGATTTCTCTTACGTTGGATAGCTAACCGTATTGGCCTTAATAAGAAATTTATTTCTGGTGGATTGTGGAAGAAAAATTTTTTATAATTTTTTCAAAAAAAGCAAAGGGGGTAGCCCATGGTTTTTTTTGGCGAAAAATATATTTTTCGCACTATCTCCAAAAATCAAAATTTAAATGAAAGCCATTGCGGTTATCTATTCAACGCTATAGAAATCAAGTCGATATCTAGAAAAATAAGCAAGTTATGACCAAAAAGGTAAGCAGTTCTACTACTGCCTCTTTCCGGCCACTTTTTAGTAGAACTGGTTACGTTTTTGGTCATAACTTGCTAAGTTTTCAATATTTCGACTTGATTTCTCTTACGTTGGATAGCTAACCGTATTGGCCTTAATAAGAAATTTATTTCTGGTGGATTGTGGAAGAAAAATTTTTTATAATTTTTTCAAAAAAAGCAAAGGGGGTAGCCCATGGTTTTTTTTGGCGAAAAATATATTTTTCGCACTATCTCCAAAAATCAAAATTTAAATGAAAGCCATTGCGGTTATCTATTCAACGCTATAGAAATCAAGTCGATATCTAGAAAAATAAGCAAGTTATGACCAAAAAGGTAAGCAGTTCTACTACTGCCTCTTTCCGGCCACTTTTTAGTAGAACTGGTTACGTTTTTGGTCATAACTTGCTAAGTTTTTAATATTTCGACTTGATTTCTCTTACGTTGGATAGCTAACCGTATTGGCCTTAATAAGAAATTTATTTCTGGTGGATTGTGCAAGAAAAATTTTTTATAATTTTTTCAAAAAAAACAAAGGGGGTAGCCCATGGTTTTTTTTGGCGAAAAATATATTTTTCGCACTATCTCCAAAAATCAAAATTTAAATGAAAGCCATTGCGGTTATCTATTCAACGCTATAGAAATCAAGTCGATATCTAGAAAAATAAGCAAGTTATGACCAAAAAGGTAAGCAGTTCTACTACTGCCTCTTTCCGGCCACTTTTTAGTAGAACTGGTTACGTTTTTGGTCATAACTTGCTAAGTTTTTAATATTTCGACTTGATTTCTCTTACGTTGGATAGCTAACCGTATTGGCCTTAATAAGAAATTTATTTCTGGTGGATTGTGCAAGAAAAATTTTTTATAATTTTTTCAAAAAAAGCAAAGGGGGTAGCCCATGGTTTTTTTTGGCGAAAAATATATTTTTCGCACTATCTCCAAAAATCAAAATTTAAATGAAAGCCATTGCGGTTATCTATTCAACGCTATAGAAATCAAGTCGATATCTAGAAAAATAAGCAAGTTATGACCAAAAAGGTAAGCAGTTCTACTACTGCCTCTTTCCGGCCACTTTTTAGTAGAACTGGTTACGTTTTTGGTCATAACTTGCTAAGTTTTCAATATTTCGACTTGATTTCTTTTACGTTGGATAGCTAACCGTATTGGCCTTAATAAGAAATTTATTTCTGGTGGATTGTGCAAGAAAAATTTTTTATAATTTTTTCAAAAAAAGCAAAGGGGGTAGCCCATGGTTTTTTTTGGCGAAAAATATATTTTTCGCACTATCTCCAAAAATCAAAATTTAAATGAAAGCCATTACGGTCATCTATTCAACGCTATAGAAATCAAGTCGATATCTAGAAAAATAAGCAAGTTATGACCAAAAAGGTAAGCAGTTCTACTACTGCCTCTTTCCGGCCACTTTTTAGTAGAACTGGTTACGTTTTTGGTCATAACTTGCTAAGTTTTCAATATTTCGACTTGATTTCTCTTACGTTGGATAGCTAACCGTATTGGCCTTAATAAGAAATTTATTTCTGGTGGATTGTGGAAGAAAAATTTTTTATAATTTTTTCAAAAAAAGCAGAGGGGGTAGCCCATGGTTTTTTTTGGCGAAAAATATATTTTTGGCATTATCTCCAAAAATCAAAATTTAAATGAAAGCCATTGCGGTTATCTATTCAACGCTATAGAAATCAAGTCGATATCTAGAAAAATAAGCAAGTTATGACCAAAAAGGTAAGCAGTTCTACTACTGCCTCTTTCCGGCCACTTTTTAGTAGAACTGGTTACGTTTTTGGTCATAACTTGCTAAGTTTTCAATATTTCGACTTGATTTCCTTTACGTTGGATAGCTAACCGTATTGGCCTTAATAAAAAATTTATTTCTGGTGGATTGTGCAAGAAAAATTTTTTATAATTTTTTCAAAAAAAGCAAAGGGGGTAGCCCATGGTTTTTTTTGGCGAAAAATATATTTTTCGCACTATCTCCAAAAATCAAAATTTAAATGAAAGCCATTACGGTCATCTATTCAACGCTATAGAAATCAAGTCGATATCTAGAAAAATAAGCAAGTTATGACCAAAAAGGTAAGCAGTTCTACTACTGCCTTTCTCCGGCCACTTTTTAGTAGAACTGGTTACGTTTTTGGTCATAACTTGCTAAGTTTTCAATATTTCGACTTGATTTCTTTTACGTTGGATAGCTAACCGTATTGGCCTTAATAAGAAATTTATTTCTGGTGGATTGTGCAAGAAAAATTTTTTATAATTTTTTCAAAAAAAGCAAAGGGGGTAGCCCATGGTTTTTTTTGGCGAAAAATATATTTTTCGCACTATCTCCAAAAATCAAAATTTAAATGAAAGCCATTACGGTCATCTATTCAACGCTATAGAAATCAAGTCGATATCTAGAAAAATAAGCAAGTTATGACCAAAAAGGTAAGCAGTTCTACTACTGCCTCTTTCCGGCCACTTTTTAGTAGAACTGGTTACGTTTTTGGTCATAACTTGCTAAGTTTTCAATATTTCGACTTGATTTCTCTTACGTTGGATAGCTAACCGTATTGGCCTTAATAAGAAATTTATTTCTGGTGGATTGTGCAAGAAAAATTTTTTATAATTTTTTCAAAAAAAGCAGAGGGGGTAGCCCATGGTTTTTTTTGGCGAAAAATATATTTTTGGCATTATCTCCAAAAATCAAAATTTAAATGAAAGCCATTGCGGTTATCTATTCAACGCTATAGAAATCAAGTCGATATCTAGAAAAATAAGCAAGTTATGACCAAAAAGGTAAGCAGTTCTACTACTGCCTCTTTCCGGCCACTTTTTAGTAGAACTGGTTACGTTTTTGGTCATAACTTGCTAAGTTTTCAATATTTCGACTTGATTTCTTTTACGTTGGATAGCTAACCGTATTGGCCTTAATAAGAAATTTATTTCTGGTGGATTGTGCAAGAAAAATTTTTTATAATTTTTTCAAAAAAAGCAAAGGGGGTAGCCCATGGTTTTTTTTGGCGAAAAATATATTTTTCGCACTATCTCCAAAAATCAAAATTTAAATGAAAGCCATTACGGTCATCTATTCAACGCTATAGAAATCAAGTCGATATCTAGAAAAATAAGCAAGTTATGACCAAAAAGGTAAGCAGTTCTACTACTGCCTTTCTCCGGCCACTTTTTAGTAGAACTGGTTACGTTTTTGGTCATAACTTGCTAAGTTTTCAATATTTCGACTTGATTTCTTTTACGTTGGATAGCTAACCGTATTGGCCTTAATAAGAAATTTATTTCTGGTGGATTGTGCAAGAAAAATTTTTTATAATTTTTTCAAAAAAAGCAAAGGGGGTAGCCCATGGTTTTTTTTGGCGAAAAATATATTTTTCGCACTATCTCCAAAAATCAAAATTTAAATGAAAGCCATTACGGTCATCTATTCAACGCTATAGAAATCAAGTCGATATCTAGAAAAATAAGCAAGTTATGACCAAAAAGGTAAGCAGTTCTACTACTGCCTCTTTCCGGCCACTTTTTAGTAGAACTGGTTACGTTTTTGGTCATAACTTGCTAAGTTTTCAATATTTCGACTTGATTTCTCTTACGTTGGATAGCTAACCGTATTGGCCTTAATAAGAAATTTATTTCTGGTGGATTGTGCAAGAAAAATTTTTTATAATTTTTTCAAAAAAAGCAGAGGGGGTAGCCCATGGTTTTTTTTGGCGAAAAATATATTTTTGGCATTATCTCCAAAAATCAAAATTTAAATGAAAGCCATTGCGGTTATCTATTCAACGCTATAGAAATCAAGTCGATATCTAGAAAAATAAGCAAGTTATGACCAAAAAGGTAAGCAGTTCTACTACTGCCTCTTTCCGGCCACTTTTTAGTAGAACTGGTTACGTTTTTGGTCATAACTTGCTAAGTTTTCAATATTTCGACTTGATTTCTTTTACGTTGGATAGCTAACCGTATTGGCCTTAATAAGAAATTTATTTCTGGTGGATTGTGCAAGAAAAATTTTTTATAATTTTTTCAAAAAAAGCAAAGGGGGTAGCCCATGGTTTTTTTTGGCGAAAAATATATTTTTCGCACTATCTCCAAAAATCAAAATTTAAATGAAAGCCATTACGGTCATCTATTCAACGCTATAGAAATCAAGTCGATATCTAGAAAAATAAGCAAGTTATGACCAAAAAGGTAAGCAGTTCTACTACTGCCTTTCTCCGGCCACTTTTTAGTAGAACTGGTTACGTTTTTGGTCATAACTTGCTAAGTTTTCAATATTTCGACTTGATTTCTTTTACGTTGGATAGCTAACCGTATTGGCCTTAATAAGAAATTTATTTCTGGTGGATTGTGCAAGAAAAATTTTTTATAATTTTTTCAAAAAAAGCAAAGGGGGTAGCCCATGGTTTTTTTTGGCGAAAAATATATTTTTCGCACTATCTCCAAAAATCAAAATTTAAATGAAAGCCATTACGGTCATCTATTCAACGCTATAGAAATCAAGTCGATATCTAGAAAAATAAGCAAGTTATGACCAAAAAGGTAAGCAGTTCTACTACTGCCTCTTTCCGGCCACTTTTTAGTAGAACTGGTTACGTTTTTGGTCATAACTTGCTAAGTTTTTAATATTTCGACTTGATTTCTCTTACGTTGGATAGCTAACCGTATTGGCCTTAATAAGAAATTTATTTCTGGTGGATTGTGGAAGAAAAATTTTTTATAATTTTTTCAAAAAAAGCAGAGGGGGTAGCCCATGGTTTTTTTTGGCGAAAAATATATTTTTGGCATTATCTCCAAAAATCAAAATTTAAATGAAAGCCATTGCGGTTATCTATTCAACGCTATAGAAATCAAGTCGATATCTAGAAAAATAAGCAAGTTATGACCAAAAAGGTAAGCAGTTCTACTACTGCCTCTTTCCGGCCACTTTTTAGTAGAACTGGTTACGTTTTTGGTCATAACTTGCTAAGTTTTCAATATTTCGACTTGATTTCTTTTACGTTGGATAGCTAACCGTATTGGCCTTAATAAGAAATTTATTTCTGGTGGATTGTGCAAGAAAAATTTTTTATAATTTTTTCAAAAAAAGCAAAGGGGGTAGCCCATGGTTTTTTTTGGCGAAAAATATATTTTTCGCACTATCTCCAAAAATCAAAATTTAAATGAAAGCCATTACGGTCATCTATTCAACGCTATAGAAATCAAGTCGATATCTAGAAAAATAAGCAAGTTATGACCAAAAAGGTAAGCAGTTCTACTACTGCCTCTTTCCGGCCACTTTTTAGTAGAACTGGTTACGTTTTTGGTCATAACTTGCTAAGTTTTCAATATTTCGACTTGATTTCTTTTACGTTGGATAGCTAACCGTATTGGCCTTAATAAAAAATTTATTTCTGGTGGATTGTGCAAGAAAAATTTTTTATAATTTTTTCAAAAAAAGCAAAGGGGGTAGCCCATGGTTTTTTTTGGCGGAAAATATATTTTTCGCACTATCTCCAAAAATCAAAATTTAAATGAAAGCCATTGCGGTTATCTATTCAACGCTATAGAAATCAAGTCGATATCTAGAAAAATAAGCAAGTTATGACCAAAAAGGTAAGCAGTTCTACTACTGCCTCTTTCCGGCCACTTTTTAGTAGAACTGGTTACGTTTTTGGTCATAACTTGCTAAGTTTTCAATATTTCGACTTGATTTCCTTTACGTTGGATAGCTAACCGTATTGGCCTTAATTAGAAATTTATTTCTGGTGGATAGTGCAAGAAAAATTTTTTATAATTTTTTCAAAAAAAGCAAAGGGGGTAGCCCATGGTTTTTTTTGGCGAAAAATATATTTTTCGCACTATCTCCAAAAATCAAAATTTAAATGAAAGCCATTGCGGTTATCTATTCAACGCTATAGAAATCAAGTCGATATCTAGAAAAATAAGCAAGTTATGACCAAAAAGGTAAGCAGTTCTACTACTGCCTCTTTCCGGCCACTTTTTAGTAGAACTGGTTACGTTTTTGGTCATAACTTGCTAAGTTTTCAATATTTCGACTTGATTTCCTTTACGTTGGATAGCTAACCGTATTGGCCTTAATTAGAAATTTATTTCTGGTGGATAGTGCAAGAAAAATTTTTTATAATTTTTTCAAAAAAAGCAAAGGGGGTAGCCCATGGTTTTTTTTGGCGAAAAATATATTTTTCGCACTATCTCCAAAAATCAAAATTTAAATGAAAGCCATTGCGGTTATCTATTCAACGCTATAGAAATCAAGTCGATATCTAGAAAAATAAGCAAGTTATGACCAAAAAGGTAAGCAGTTCTACTACTGCCTCTTTCCGGCCACTTTTTAGTAGAACTGGTTACGTTTTTGGTCATAACTTGCTAAGTTTTCAATATTTCGACTTGATTTCCTTTACGTTGGATAGCTAACCGTATTGGCCTTAATTAGAAATTTATTTCTGGTGGATAGTGCAAGAAAAATTTTTTATAATTTTTTCAAAAAAAGCAAAGGGGGTAGCCCATGGTTTTTTTTGGCGAAAAATATATTTTTCGCACTATCTCCAAAAATCAAAATTTAAATGAAAGCCATTGCGGTTATCTATTCAACGCTATAGAAATCAAGTCGATATCTAGAAAAATAAGCAAGTTATGACCAAAAAGGTAAGCAGTTCTACTACTGCCTCTTTCCGGCCACTTTTTAGTAGAACTGGTTACGTTTTTGGTCATAACTTGCTAAGTTTTCAATATTTCGACTTGATTTCTCTTACGTTGGATAGCTAACCGTATTGGCCTTAATAAGAAATTTATTTCTGGTGGATTGTGCAAGAAAAATTTTTTATAATTTTTTCCAAAAATGCAAAGGGGGTAGCCCATGGTTTTTTTTTTGCAAAAAATATATTTTTCGCACTATCTCCAAAAATCAAAATTTAAATGAAAGCCATTGCGGTTATCTATTCAACGCTATAGAAATCAAGTCGATATCTAGAAAAATAAGCAAGTTATGACCAAAAAGGTAAGCAGTTCTACTACTGCCTCTTTCCGGCCACTTTTTAGTAGAACTGGTTACGGTTTTGGTCATAACTTGCTAAGTTTTCAATATTTCGACTTGATTTCTTTTACGTTGGATAGCTAACCGTATTGGCCTTAATAAGAAATTTATTTCTAGTGGATTGTGCAAGAAAATTTTTTTATAATTTTTTCAAAAAAAGCAAAGGGGGTAGCCCATGGTTTTTTTTTTGCAAAAAATATATTTTTCGCACTATCTCCAAAAATCAAAATTTAAATGAAAGCCATTGCGGTTATCTATTCAACGCTATAGAAATCAAGTCGATATCTAGAAAAATAAGCAAGTTATGACCAAAAAGGTAAGCAGTTCTACTACTGCCTCTCTCCGGCCACTTTTTAGTAGAACTGGTTACGTTTTTGGTCATAACTTGCTAAGTTTTCAATATTTCGACTTGATTTCCTTTACGTTGGATAGCTAACCGTATTGGCCTTAATTAGAAATTTATTTCTGGTGGATAGTGCAAGAAAAATTTTTTATAATTTTTTCAAAAAAAGCAAAGGGGGTAGCCCATGGTTTTTTTTTTGCAAAAAATATATTTTTCGCACTATCTCCAAAAATCAAAATTTAAATGAAAGCCATTGCGGTTATCTATTCAACGCTATAGAAATCAAGTCGATATCTAGAAAAATAAGCAAGTTATGACCAAAAAGGTAAGCAGTTCTACTACTGCCTCTCTCCGGCCACTTTTTAGTAGAACTGGTTACGGTTTTGGTCATAACTTGCTAAGTTTTCAATATTTCGACTTGATTTCTTTTACGTTGGATAGCTAACCGTATTGGCCTTAATAAGAAATTTATTTCTAGTGGATTGTGCAAGAAAATTTTTTTATAATTTTTTCAAAAAAAGCAAAGGGGGTAGCCCATGGTTTTTTTTTTGCAAAAAATATATTTTTCGCACTATCTCCAAAAATCAAAATTTAAATGAAAGCCATTACGGTCATCTATTCAACGCTATAGAAATCAAGTCGATATCTAGAAAAATAAGCAAGTTATGACCAAAAAGGTAAGCAGTTCTACTACTGCCTCTTTCCGGCCACTTTTTAGTAGAACTGGTTACGTTTTTGGTCATAACTTGCTAAGTTTTCAATATTTCGACTTGATTTCTCTTACGTTGGATAGCTAACCGTATTGGCCTTAATAAGAAATTTATTTCTGGTGGATTGTGGAAGAAAAATTTTTTATAATTTTTTCAAAAAAAGCAGAGGGGGTAGCCCATGGTTTTTTTTGGCGAAAAATATATTTTTGGCATTATCTCCAAAAATCAAAATTTAAATGAAAGCCATTGCGGTTATCTATTCAACGCTATAGAAATCAAGTCGATATCTAGAAAAATAAGCAAGTTATGACCAAAAAGGTAAGCAGTTCTACTACTGCCTCTTTCCGGCCACTTTTTAGTAGAACTGGTTACGTTTTTGGTCATAACTTGCTAAGTTTTCAATATTTCGACTTGATTTCTTTTACGTTGGATAGCTAACCGTATTGGCCTTAATAAAAAATTTATTTCTGGTGGATTGTGCAAGAAAAATTTTTTATAATTTTTTCAAAAAAAGCAAAGGGGGTAGCCCATGGTTTTTTTTGGCGGAAAATATATTTTTCGCACTATCTCCAAAAATCAAAATTTAAATGAAAGCCATTGCGGTTATCTATTCAACGCTATAGAAATCAAGTCGATATCTAGAAAAATAAGCAAGTTATGACCAAAAAGGTAAGCAGTTCTACTACTGCCTCTTTCCGGCCACTTTTTAGTAGAACTGGTTACGTTTTTGGTCATAACTTGCTAAGTTTTCAATATTTCGACTTGATTTCCTTTACGTTGGATAGCTAACCGTATTGGCCTTAATTAGAAATTTATTTCTGGTGGATAGTGCAAGAAAAATTTTTTATAATTTTTTCAAAAAAAGCAAAGGGGGTAGCCCATGGTTTTTTTTGGCGAAAAATATATTTTTCGCACTATCTCCAAAAATCAAAATTTAAATGAAAGCCATTGCGGTTATCTATTCAACGCTATAGAAATCAAGTCGATATCTAGAAAAATAAGCAAGTTATGACCAAAAAGGTAAGCAGTTCTACTACTGCCTCTCTCCGGCCACTTTTTAGTAGAACTGGTTACGTTTTTGGTCATAACTTGCTAAGTTTTCAATATTTCGACTTGATTTCCTTTACGTTGGATAGCTAACCGTATTGGCCTTAATTAGAAATTTATTTCTGGTGGATAGTGCAAGAAAAATTTTTTATAATTTTTTCAAAAAAAGCAAAGGGGGTAGCCCATGGTTTTTTTTTTGCAAAAAATATATTTTTCGCACTATCTCCAAAAATCAAAATTTAAATGAAAGCCATTGCGGTTATCTATTCAACGCTATAGAAATCAAGTCGATATCTAGAAAAATAAGCAAGTTATGACCAAAAAGGTAAGCAGTTCTACTACTGCCTCTCTCCGGCCACTTTTTAGTAGAACTGGTTACGGTTTTGGTCATAACTTGCTAAGTTTTCAATATTTCGACTTGATTTCTTTTACGTTGGATAGCTAACCGTATTGGCCTTAATAAGAAATTTATTTCTAGTGGATTGTGCAAGAAAATTTTTTTATAATTTTTTCAAAAAAAGCAAAGGGGGTAGCCCATGGTTTTTTTTTGGCGAAAAATATATTTTTCGCACTATCTCCAAAAATCAAAATTTAAATGAAAGCCATTACGGTCATCTATTCAACGCTATAGAAATCAAGTCGATATCTAGAAAAATAAGCAAGTTATGACCAAAAAGGTAAGCAGTTCTACTACTGCCTCTTTCCGGCCACTTTTTAGTAGAACTGGTTACGTTTTTGGTCATAACTTGCTAAGTTTTCAATATTTCGACTTGATTTCCTTTACGTTGGATAGCTAACCGTATTGGCCTTAATTAGAAATTTATTTCTGGTGGATAGTGCAAGAAAAATTTTTTAATAATTTTTTCAAAAAAAGCAAAGGGGGTAGCCCATGGTTTTTTTTGGCGAAAAATATATTTTTCGCACTATCTCCAAAAATCAAAATTTAAATGAAAGCCATTACGGTTATCTATTCAACGCTATAGAAATCAAGTCGATATCTAGAAAAATAAGCAAGTTATGACCAAAAAGGTAAGCAGTTCTACTACTGCCTCTTTCCGGCCACTTTTTAGTAGAACTGGTTACGTTTTTGGTCATAACTTGCTAAGTTTTCAATATTTCGACTTGATTTCCTTTACGTTGGATAGCTAACCGTATTGGCCTTAATTAGAAATTTATTTCTGGTGGATAGTGCAAGAAAAATTTTTTATAATTTTTTCAAAAAAAGCAAAGGGGGTAGCCCATGGTTTTTTTTGGCGAAAAATATATTTTTCGCACTATCTCCAAAAATCAAAATTTAAATGAAAGCCATTGCGGTTATCTATTCAACGCTATAGAAATCAAGTCGATATCTAGAAAAATAAGCAAGTTATGACCAAAAAGGTAAGCAGTTCTACTACTGCCTCTTTCCGGCCACTTTTTAGTAGAACTGGTTACGTTTTTGGTCATAACTTGCTAAGTTTTCAATATTTCGACTTGATTTCTCTTACGTTGGATAGCTAACCGTATTGGCCTTAATAAGAAATTTATTTCTGGTGGATTGTGCAAGAAAAATTTTTTATAATTTTTTCCAAAAATGCAAAGGGGGTAGCCCATGGTTTTTTTTTTGCAAAAAATATATTTTTCGCACTATCTCCAAAAATCAAAATTTAAATGAAAGCCATTGCGGTTATCTATTCAACGCTATAGAAATCAAGTCGATATCTAGAAAAATAAGCAAGTTATGACCAAAAAGGTAAGCAGTTCTACTACTGCCTCTTTCCGGCCACTTTTTAGTAGAACTGGTTACGTTTTTGGTCATAACTTGCTAAGTTTTCAATATTTCGACTTGATTTCTTTTACGTTGGATAGCTAACCGTATTGGCCTTAATAAGAAATTTATTTCTGGTGGATTGTGCAAGAAAAATTTTTTATAATTTTTTCAAAAAAAGCAAAGGGGGTAGCCCATGGTTTTTTTTGGCGAAAAATATATTTTTCGCACTATCTCCAAAAATCAAAATTTAAATGAAAGCCATTGCGGTTATCTATTCAACGCTATAGAAATCAAGTCGATATCTAGAAAAATAAGCAAGTTATGACCAAAAAGGTAAGCAGTTCTACTACTGCCTCTTTCCGGCCACTTTTTAGTAGAACTGGTTACGTTTTTGGTCATAACTTGCTAAGTTTTCAATATTTCGACTTGATTTCTCTTACGTTGGATAGCTTACCGTATTGGCCTTAATAAGAAATTTATTTCTGGTGGATTGTGGAAGAAAAATTTTTTATAATTTTTTCAAAAAAAGCAAAGGGGGTAGCCCATGGTTTTTTTTGGCGAAAAATATATTTTTCGCACTATCTCCAAAAATCAAAATTTAAATGAAAGCCATTGCGGTTATCTATTCAACGCTATAGAAATCAAGTCGATATCTAGAAAAATAAGCAAGTTATGACCAAAAAGGTAAGCAGTTCTACTACTGCCTCTTTCCGGCCACTTTTTAGTAGAACTGGTTACGTTTTTGGTCATAACTTGCTAAGTTTTCAATATTTCGACTTGATTTCTTTTACGTTGGATAGCTAACCGTATTGGCCTTAATAAGAAATTTATTTCTGGTGGATTGTGCAAGAAAATTTTTTTATAATTTTTTCAAAAAAAGCAAAGGGGGTAGCCCATGGTTTTTTTTGGCGGAAAATATATTTTTCGCACTATCTCCAAAAATCAAAATTTAAATGAAAGCCATTGCGGTTATCTATTCAACGCTATAGAAATCAAGTCGATATCTAGAAAAATAAGCAAGTTATGACCAAAAAGGTAAGCAGTTCTACTACTGCCTCTTTCCGGCCACTTTTTAGTAGAACTGGTTACGTTTTTGGTCATAACTTGCTAAGTTTTCAATATTTCGACTTGATTTCTCTTACGTTGGATAGCTAACCGTATTGGCCTTAATAAGAAATTTATTTCTGGTGGATTGTGCAAGAAAAATTTTTTATAATTTTTTCAAAAAAAGCAGAGGGGGTAGCCCATGGTTTTTTTTGGCGAAAAATATATTTTTCGCATTATCTCCAAAAATCAAAATTTAAATGAAAGCCATTGCGGTTATCTATTCAACGCTATAGAAATCAAGTCGATATCTAGAAAAATAAGCAAGTTATGACCAAAAAGGTAAGCAGTTCTACTACTGCCTCTTTCCGGCCACTTTTTAGTAGAACTGGTTACGTTTTTGGTCATAACTTGCTAAGTTTTCAATATTTCGACTTGATTTTTCTTACGTTGGATAGCTAACCGTATTGGCCTTAATAAGAAATTTATTTCTGGTGGATAGTGCAAGAAAAATTTTTTATAATTTTTTCAGAAAAATATATTTTTCGCACTATCTCCAAAAATCAAAATTTAAATGAAAGCCATTGCGGTTATCTATTCAACGCTATAGAAATCAAGTCGATATCTAGAAAAATAAGCAAGTTATGACCAAAAAGGTAAGCAGTTCTACTACTGCCTCTTTCCGGCCACTTTTTAGTAGAACTGGTTACGTTTTTGGTCATAACTTGCTAAGTTTTCAATATTTCGACTTGATTTCTCTTACGTTGGATAGCTAACCGTATTGGCCTTAATAAGAAATTTATTTCTGGTGGATTGTGCAAGAAAAATTTTTTATAATTTTTTCAAAAAAAGCAGAGGGGGTAGCCCATGGTTTTTTTTGGCGAAAAATATATTTTTGGCATTATCTCCAAAAATCAAAATTTAAATGAAAGCCATTGAAGTTATCTATTCAACGCTATAGAAATCAAGTCGATATCTAGAAAAATAAGCAAGTTATGACCAAAAAGGTAAGCAGTTCTACTACTGCCTCTTTTCGGCCACTTTTTAGTAGAACTGGTTACGTTTTTGGTCATAACTTGCTAAGTTTTCAATACTTCGACTTGATTTCTTTTACGTTGGATAGCTAACCGTATTGTTCTCAATAAGAAATTTATTTCTGGTGGATAGTGCAAGAAAAATTTTTTATAATTTTTTCAAAAAAAGCAAAGGGGGTAGCCCATGTTTTTTTTTGGCGAAAAATATATTTTTCGCACTATCTCCAAAAATCAAAATTTAAATGAAAGCCATTGAAGTTATCTATTCAACGCTATAGAAATCAAGTCGATATCTAGAAAAATAAGCAAGTTATGACCAAAAAGGTAAGCAGTTCTACTACTGCCTCTTTCCGGCCACTTTTTAGTAGAACTGGTTACGTTTTTGGACATAACTTGCTAAGTTTTCAATATTTCGACTTGATTTCTCTTACGTTGGATAGCTAACCGTATTGGCCTTAATAAGAAATTTATTTCTGGTGGATTGTGGAAGAAAAATTTTTTATAATTTTTTCAAAAAAAGCAAAGGGGGTAGCCCATGGTTTTTTTTTGGCGAAAAATATATTTTTCGCACTATCTAAAAAAATCAAAATTTAAATAAAAGCCATTGCGGTTATCTATTCAACGCTATAGAAATCAAGTCGATATCTAGAAAAATAAGCAAGTTATGACCAAAAAGGTAAGCAGTTCTACTACTGCCTCTTTCCGGCCACTTTTTAGTAGAACTGGTTACGTTTTTGGTCATAACTTGCTAAGTTTTCAATATTTCGACTTGATTTCTTTTACGTTGGATAGCTAACCGTATTGGCCTTAATAAGAAATTTATTTCTGATGGATTGTGGAAGAAAAATTTTTTATAATTTTTTCAAAAAAAGCAAAGGGGGTAGCCCATGGTTTTTTTTTGGCGAAAAATATATTTTTCGCACTATCTAAAAAAATCAAAATTTAAATAAAAGCCATTGCGGTTATCTATTCAACGCTATAGAAATCAAGTCGATATCTAGAAAAATAAGCAAGTTATGACCAAAAAGGTAAGCAGTTCTACTACTGCCTCTTTCCGGCCACTTTTTAGTAGAACTTTTTACGTTTTTGGTCATAACTTGCTAAGTTTTCAATATTTCGACTTGATTTCTCTTACGTTGGATAGCTAACCGTATTGGCCTTAATAAGAAATTTATTTCTGGTGGATTGTGGAAGAAAAATTTTTTATAATTTTTTCAAAAAAAGCAGAGGGGGTAGCCCATGGTTTTTTTTGGCGAAAAATATATTTTTCGCATTATCTCCAAAAATCAAAATTTGAATGAAAGCCATTGCGGTTATCTATTCAACGCTATAGAAATCAAGTCGATATCTAGAAAAATAAGCAAGTTATGACCAAAAAGGTAAGCAGTTCTACTACTGCCTCTTTCCGGCCACTTTTTAGTAGAACTTTTTACGTTTTTGGTCATAACTTGCTAAGTTTTCAATATTTCGACTCGATTTCTCTTACGTTGGATAGCTAACCGTATTGGCCTTAATAAGAAATTTATTTCTGGTGGATTGTGGAAGAAAAATTTTTTATAATTTTTTCAAAAAAAGCAAAGGGGGTAGCCCATGGTTTTTTTTGGCGAAAAATATATTTTTCGCATTATCTCCAAAAATCAAAATTTGAATGAAAGCCATTGCGGTTATCTATTCAACGCTATAGAAATCAAGTCGATATCTAGAAAAATAAGCAAGTTATGACCAAAAAGGTAAGCAGTTCTACTACTGCCTCTTTCCGGCCACTTTTTAGTAGAACTGGTTACGTTTTTGGTCATAACTTGCTAAGTTTTCAATATTTCGACTTGATTTCCTTTACGTTGGATAGCTAACCGTATTGGCCTTAATAAGAAATTTATTTCTGGTGGATTGTGCAAGAAAAATTTTTTATAATTTTTTCAAAAAAAGCAAAAGGGGGTAGCCCATGGTTTTTTTTTGGCGAAAAATACATTTTTCGCACTGTCTCCAAAAATCAAAATTTAAATGAAAGCCATTACGGTTATCTATTTAACGCTATAGAAATCAAGTCGATATCTAGAAAAATAAGCAAGTTATGACCAAAAAGGTAAGCAGTTATACTACTGCCTCTTTCCGGCCACTTTTTAGTAGAACTGGTTACGTTTTTGGTCATAACTTGCTAAGTTTTCAATATTTCGACTTGATTTCTTTTACGTTGGATAGCTAACCGTATTGGCCTTAATAAGAAATTTATTTCTGGTGGATTGTGGAAGAAAAATTTTTTATAATTTTTTCAAAAAAAGCAAAGGGGGTAGCCCATGGTTTTTTTTTGGCGAAAAATATATTTTTCGCACTATCTCCCAAAATCAAAATTTAAATGAAAGCCATTACGGTTATCTATTCAACGCTATAGAAATCAAGTCGATATATAGAAAAATAAGCAAGTTATGACCAAAAAGGTAAGCAGTTCTACTACTGCCTCTCTCCGGCCACTTTTTAGTAGAACTGGTTACGTTTTTGATCATAACTTGCTAAGTTTTCAATATTTCGACTTGATTTATTTTACGTTGGATAGCTAACCGTATTGGCCTTAATAAGAAATTTATTTCTGGTGGATAGTGCAAGAAAAATTTTTTATAATTTTTTCAGAAAAATATATTTTTCGCACTATCTGCCAAAATCAAAATTTAAATGAAAGCCATTACGGTTATCTATTCAACGCTATAGAAATCAAGTCGATATCTAGAAAAATAAGCAAGTTATGACCAAAAAGGTAAGCAGTTCTACTACTGCCTCTTTCCGGCCACTTTTTAGTAGAACTGGTTACGTTTTTGGTCATAACTTGCTAAGTTTTCAATATTTCGACTTGATTTCTCTTACGTTGGATAGCTAACCGTATTGGCCTTAATAAGAAATTTATTTCTGGTGGATTGTGGAAAAAAAATTTTTTATAATTTTTTCAAAAAAAGCAAAGGGGGTAGCCCATGGTTTTTTTTGGCGAAAAATATATTTTTCGCACTATCTCCAAAAATCAAAATTTAAATGAAAGCCATTGAAGTTATCTATTCAACGCTATAGAAATCAAGTCGATATCTAGAAAAATAAGCAAGTTATGACCAAAAAGGTAAGCAGTTCTACTACTGCCTCTTTTCGGCCACTTTTTAGTAGAACTGGTTACGTTTTTGGTCATAACTTGCTAAGTTTTCAATACTTCGACTTGATTTCTTTTACGTTGGATAGCTAACCGTATTGTTCTCAATAAGAAATTTATTTCTGGTGGATAGTGCAAGAAAATTTTTTTATAATTTTTTCAAAAAAAGCAAAGGGGGTAGCCCATGTTTTTTTTTGGCGAAAAATATATTTTTCGCACTATCTCCAAAAATCAAAATTTAAATGAAAGCCATTGAAGTTATCTATTCAACGCTATAGAAATCAAGTCGATATCTAGAAAAATAAGCAAGTTATGACCAAAAAGGTAAGCAGTTCTACTACTGCCTCTTTCCGGCCACTTTTTAGTAGAACTGGTTACGTTTTTGGTCATAACTTGCTAAGTTTTCAATATTTCGACTTGATTTCTCTTACGTTGGATAGCTAACCGTATTGGCCTTAATAAGAAATTTATTTCTGGTGGATTGTGGAAGAAAAATTTTTTATAATTTTTTCAAAAAAAGCAAAGGGGGTAGCCCATGGTTTTTTTTTGGCGAAAAATATATTTTTCGCACTATCTAAAAAAATCAAAATTTAAATAAAAGCCATTGCGGTTATCTATTCAACGCTATAGAAATCAAGTCGATATCTAGAAAAATAAGCAAGTTATGACCAAAAAGGTAAGCAGTTCTACTACTGCCTCTTTCCGGCCACTTTTTAGTAGAACTTTTTACGTTTTTGGTCATAACTTGCTAAGTTTTCAATATTTCGACTTGATTTCTTTTACGTTGGATAGCTAACCGTATTGGCCTTAATAAGAAATTTATTTCTGATGGATTGTGGAAGAAAAATTTTTTATAATTTTTTCAAAAAAAGCAAAGGGATTAGCCCATGGTTTTTTTTGGCGAAAAATATATTTTTCGCACTATCTCCAAAAATCAAAATTTAAATGAAAGCCATTGAAGTTATCTATTCAACGATATAGAAATCAAGTCGATATCTAGAAAAATAAGCAAGTTATGACCAAAAAGGTAAGCAGTTCTACTACTGCCTCTTTTCGGCCACTTTTTAGTAGAACTGGTTACGTTTTTGGTCATAACTTGCTAAGTTTTCAATATTTCGACTTGATTTCTTTTACGTTGGATAGCTAACCGTATTGGCCTTAATAAGAAATTTATTTCTGATGGATTGTGGAAGAAAAATTTTTTATAATTTTTTCAAAAAAAGCAAAGGGGGTAGCCCATGGTTTTTTTTTGGCGAAAAATATATTTTTCGCACTATCTAAAAAAATCAAAATTTAAATAAAAGCCATTGCGGTTATCTATTCAACGCTATAGAAATCAAGTCGATATCTAGAAAAATAAGCAAGTTATGACCAAAAAGGTAAGCAGTTCTACTACTGCCTCTTTCCGGCCACTTTTTAGTAGAACTGGTTACGTTTTTGGTCATAACTTGCTAAGTTTTCAATATTTCGACTTGATTTCTCTTACGTTGGATAGCTAACCGTATTGGCCTTAATAAGAAATTTATTTCTGGTGGATTGTGGAAGAAAAATTTTTTATAATTTTTTCAAAAAAAGCAGAGGGGGTAGCCCATGGTTTTTTTTGGCGAAAAATATATTTTTCGCATTATCTCCAAAAATCAAAATTTGAATGAAAGCCATTGCGGTTATCTATTCAACGCTATAGAAATCAAGTCGATATCTAGAAAAATAAGCAAGTTATGACCAAAAAGGTAAGCAGTTCTACTACTGCCTCTTTCCGGCCACTTTTTAGTAGAACTTTTTACGTTTTTGGTCATAACTTGCTAAGTTTTCAATATTTCGACTTGATTTCTTTTACGTTGGATAGCTAACCGTATTGTTCTCAATAAGAAATTTATTTCTGGTGGATAGTGCAAGAAAATTTTTTTATAATTTTTTCAAAAAAAGCAAAGGGGGTAGCCCATGGTTTTTTTTGGCGAAAAATATATTTTTCGCACTATCTCCAAAAATCAAAATTTAAATGAAAGCCATTGAAGTTATCTATTCAACGATATAGAAATCAAGTCGATATCTAGAAAAATAAGCAAGTTATGACCAAAAAGGTAAGCAGTTCTACTACTGCCTCTTTTCGGCCACTTTTTAGTAGAACTGGTTACGTTTTTGGTCATAACTTGCTAAGTTTTCAATATTTCGACTTGATTTCTTTTACGTTGGATAGCTAACCGTATTGGCCTTAATAAGAAATTTATTTCTGATGGATTGTGGAAGAAAAATTTTTTATAATTTTTTCAAAAAAAGCAAAGGGGGTAGCCCATGGTTTTTTTTTGGCGAAAAATATATTTTTCGCACTATCTAAAAAAATCAAAATTTAAATAAAAGCCATTGCGGTTATCTATTCAACGCTATAGAAATCAAGTCGATATCTAGAAAAATAAGCAAGTTATGACCAAAAAGGTAAGCAGTTCTACTACTGCCTCTTTCCGGCCACTTTTTAGTAGAACTTTTTACGTTTTTGGTCATAACTTGCTAAGTTTTCAATATTTCGACTTGATTTCTCTTACGTTGGATAGCTAACCGTATTGGCCTTAATAAGAAATTTATTTCTGGTGGATTGTGGAAGAAAAATTTTTTATAATTTTTTCAAAAAAAGCAGAGGGGGTAGCCCATGGTTTTTTTTGGCGAAAAATATATTTTTCGCATTATCTCCAAAAATCAAAATTTGAATGAAAGCCATTGCGGTTATCTATTCAACGCTATAGAAATCAAGTCGATATCTAGAAAAATAAGCAAGTTATGACCAAAAAGGTAAGCAGTTCTACTACTGCCTCTTTCCGGCCACTTTTTAGTAGAACTTTTTACGTTTTTGGTCATAACTTGCTAAGTTTTCAATATTTCGACTTGATTTCTCTTACGTTGGATAGCTAACCGTATTGGCCTTAATAAGAAATTTATTTCTGGTGGATTGTGGAAGAAAAATTTTTTATAATTTTTTCAAAAAAAGCAAAGGGGGTAGCCCATGGTTTTTTTTGGCGAAAAATATATTTTTCGCATTATCTCCAAAAATCAAAATTTGAATGAAAGCCATTGCGGTTATCTATTCAACGCTATAGAAATCAAGTCGATATCTAGAAAAATAAGCAAGTTATGACCAAAAAGGTAAGCAGTTCTACTACTGCCTCTTTCCGGCCACTTTTTAGTAGAACTGGTTACGTTTTTGGTCATAACTTGCTAAGTTTTCAATATTTCGACTTGATTTCTTTTACGTTGGATAGCTAACCGTATTGGCCTTAACAAGAAATTTATTTCTGGTGGATTGTGCAAGAAAAATTTTTTATAATTTTTTCAAAAAAAGCAAAGGGGGTAGCCCATGGTTTTTTTTTGGCGAAAAATATATTTTTCGCACTATCTAAAAAAATCAAAATTTAAATAAAAGCCATTGCGGTTATCTATTCAACGCTATAGAAATCAAGTCGATATCTAGAAAAATAAGCAAGTTATGACCAAAAAGGTAAGCAGTTCTACTACTGCCTCTTTCCGGCCACTTTTTAGTAGAACTTTTTACGTTTTTGGTCATAACTTGCTAAGTTTTCAATATTTCGACTTGATTTCTCTTACGTTGGATAGCTAACCGTATTGGCCTTAATAAGAAATTTATTTGTGGTGGATTGTGCAAGAAAAATTTTTTATATTTTTTTCAAAAAAAGCAAAGAGGGTAGCCCATGGTTTTTTTTGGCGAAAAATACATTTTTCGCACTATCTCCAAAAATCAAAATTTAAATGAAAGCCATTACGGTTATCTATTCAACGCTATAGAAATCAAGTTGATATCTAGAAAAATAAGCAAGTTATGACCAAAAAGGTAAGCAGTTCTACTACTGCCTCTTTTCGGCCACTTTTAGTAGAACTGGTTACGTTTTTGGTCATAACTTGCTAAGTTTTCAATATTTCGACTTGATTTCTTTTACGTTGGATAGCTAACCGTATTGGCCTTAATAAGAAATTTATTTCTGGTGGATTGTGCAAGAAAAATTTTTTATAATTTTTTCAAAAAAAGCAAAGGGGGTAGCCCATGGTTTTTTTTGGCGAAAAATACATTTTTCGCACTATCTCCAAAAATCAAAATTTAAATGAAAGCCATTACGGTTATCTATTCAACGCTATAGAAATCAAGTCGATATATAGAAAAATAAGCAAGTTATGACCAAAAAGGTAAGCAGTTCTACTACTGCCTCTCTCCGGCCACTTTTTAGTAGAACTGGTTACGTTTTTGATCATAACTTGCTAAGTTTTCAATATTTCGACTTGATTTTTTTTACGTTGGATAGCTAACCGTATTGGCCTTAATAAGAAATTTATTTCTGGTGGATAGTGCAAGAAAAATTTTTTATATAGAAAAATAAGCAAGTTATGACCAAAAAGGTAAGCAGTTCTACTACTGCCTCTTTCCGGCCACTTTTTAGTAGAACTGGTTACGTTTTTGGTCATAACTTGCTAAGTTTTCAATATTTCGACTTGATTTCTTTTACGTTGGATAGCTAACCGTATTGGCCTTAATAAGAAATTTATTTCTGGTGGATTGTGCAAGAAAAATTTTTTATAATTTTTTCAAAAAAAGCAAAGGGGGTAGCCCATGGTTTTTTTTGGCGAAAAATACATTTTTCGCACTATCTCCAAAAATCAAAATTTAAATGAAAGCCATTACGGTTATCTATTCAACGCTATAGAAATCAAGTTGATATCTAGAAAAATAAGCAAGTTATGACCAAAAAGGTAAGCAGTTCTACTACTGCCTCTTTCCGGCCACTTTTTAGTAGAACTGGTTACGTTTTTGGTCATAACTTGCTAAGTTTTCAATATTTCGACTTGATTTCTCTTACGTTGGATAGCTAACCGTATTGGCCTTAATAAGAAATTTATTTCTGGTGGATTGTGGAAGAAAAATTTTTTATAATTTTTTCAAAAAAAGCAGAGGGGGTAGCCCATGGTTTTTTTTGGCGAAAAATATATTTTTCGCATTATCTCCAAAAATCAAAATTTAAATGAAAGCCATTGCGGTTATCTATTCAACGCTATAGAAATCAAGTCGATATCTAGAAAAATAAGCAAGTTATGACCAAAAAGGTAAGCAGTTCTACTACTGCCTCTTTCCGGCCACTTTTTAGTAGAACTGGTTACGTTTTTGGTCATAACTTGCTAAGTTTTCAATATTTCGACTTGATTTCTCTTACGTTGGATAGCTAACCGTATTGGCCTTAATAAGAAATTTATTTCTGGTGGATTGTGGAAGAAAAATTTTTTATAATTTTTTCAAAAAAAGCAAAGGGGGTAGCCCATGGTTTTTTTTGGCGAAAAATACATTTTTCGCACTATCTCCAAAAATCAAAATTTAAATGAAAGCCATTACGGTTATCTATTCAACGCTATAGAAATCAAGTTGATATCTAGAAAAATAAGCAAGTTATGACCAAAAAGGTAAGCAGTTCTACTACTGCCTCTTTCCGGCCACTTTTTAGTAGAACTTTTTACGTTTTTGGTCATAACTTGCTAAGTTTTCAATATTTCGACTTGATTTCTTTTACGTTGGATAGCTAACCGTATTGGCCTTAATAAGAAATTTATTTCTGGTGGATTGTGCAAGAAAAATTTTTTATAATTTTTTCAAAAAAAGCAAAGGGGGTAGCCCATGGTTTTTTTTGGCGAAAAATACATTTTTCGCACTATCTCCAAAAATCAAAATTTAAATGAAAGCCATTACGGTTATCTATTCAACGCTATAGAAATCAAGTTGATATCTAGAAAAATAAGCAAGTTATGACCAAAAAGGTAAGCAGTTCTACTACTGCCTCTTTCCGGCCACTTTTAGTAGAACTGGTTACGTTTTTGGTCATAACTTGCTAAGTTTTCAATATTTCGACTTGATTTCTTTTACGTTGGATAGCTAACCGTATTGGCCTTAATAAGAAATTTATTTCTGGTGGATTGTGCAAGAAAAATTTTTTATAATTTTTTCAAAAAAAGCAAAGGGGGTAGCCCATGGTTTTTTTTGGCGAAAAATACATTTTTCGCACTATCTCCAAAAATCAAAATTTAAATGAAAGCCATTACGGTTATCTATTCAACGCTATAGAAATCAAGTTGATATCTAGAAAAATAACCAAGTTATGACCAAAAAGGTAAGCAGTTCTACTACTGCCTCTTTTCGGCCACTTTTAGTAGAACTGGTTACGTTTTTGGTCATAACTTGCTAAGTTTTCAATATTTCGACTTGATTTCTTTTACGTTGGATAGCTAACCGTATTGGCCTTAATAAGAAATTTATTTCTGGTGGATTGTGCAAGAAAAATTTTTTATAATTTTTTCAAAAAAAGCAAAGGGGGTAGCCCATGGTTTTTTTTTGGCGAAAAATATATTTTTCGCACTATCTCCAAAAATCAAAATTTAAATGAAAGCCATTACGGTTATCTATTCAACGCTATAGAAATCAAGTTGATATCTAGAAAAATAAGCAAGTTATGACCAAAAAGGTAAGCAGTTCTACTACTGCCTCTTTTCGGCCACTTTTAGTAGAACTGGTTACGTTTTTGGTCATAACTTGCTAAGTTTTCAATATTTCGACTTGATTTCTTTTACGTTGGATAGCTTACCGTATTGGCCTTAATAAGAAATTTATTTCTGGTGGATTGTGCAAGAAAAATTTTTTATAATTTTTTCAAAAAAAGCAAAGGGGGTAGCCCATGGTTTTTTTTTGGCGAAAAATATATTTTTCGCACTATCTCCAAAAATCAAAATTTAAATGAAAGCCATTACGGTTATCTATTCAACGCTATAGAAATCAAGTTGATATCTAGAAAAATAAGCAAGTTATGACCAAAAAGGTAAGCAGTTCTACTACTGCCTCTTTCCGGCCACTTTTTAGTAGAACTTTTTACGTTTTTGGTCATAACTTGCTAAGTTTTCAATATTTCGACTTGATTTCTCTTACGTTGGATAGCTAACCGTATTGGCCTTAATAAGAAATTTATTTCTGGTGGATTGTGCAAGGAAAATTTTTTATAATTTTTTCAAAAAAAGCAAAGGGGGTAGCCCATGGTTTTTTTTTGGCGAAAAATATATTTTTCGCACTATCTCCAAAAATCAAAATTTAAATGAAAGCCATTACGGTTATCTATTCAACGCTATAGAAATCAAGTTGATATCTAGAAAAATAAGCAAGTTATGACCAAAAAGGTAAGCAGTTCTACTACTGCCTCTTTTCGGCCACTTTTAGTAGAACTGGTTACGTTTTTGGTCATAACTTGCTAAGTTTTCAATATTTCGACTTGATTTCTTTTACGTTGGATAGCTAACCGTATTGGCCTTAATAAGAAATTTATTTCTGGTGGATTGTGCAAGAAAAATTTTTTATAATTTTTTCAAAAAAAGCAAAGGGGGTAGCCCATGGTTTTTTTTGGCGAAAAATACATTTTTCGCACTATCTCCAAAAATCAAAATTTAAATGAAAGCCATTACGGTTATCTATTCAACGCTATAGAAATCAAGTTGATATCTAGAAAAATAACCAAGTTATGACCAAAAAGGTAAGCAGTTCTACTACTGCCTCTTTTCGGCCACTTTTAGTAGAACTGGTTACGTTTTTGGTCATAACTTGCTAAGTTTTCAATATTTCGACTTGATTTCTTTTACGTTGGATAGCTAACCGTATTGGCCTTAATAAGAAATTTATTTGTGGTGGATTGTGCAAGAAAAATTTTTTATATTTTTTTCAAAAAAAGCAAAGGGGGTAGCCCATGGTTTTTTTTTGGCGAAAAATACATTTTTCGCACTATCTCCAAAAATCAAAATTTAAATGAAAGCCATTACGGTTATCTATTCAACGCTATAGAAATCAAGTTGATATCTAGAAAAATAACCAAGTTATGACCAAAAAGGTAAGCAGTTCTACTACTGCCTCTTTTCGGCCACTTTTAGTAGAACTGGTTACGTTTTTGGTCATAACTTGCTAAGTTTTCAATATTTCGACTTGATTTCTTTTACGTTGGATAGCTAACCGTATTGGCCTTAATAAGAAATTTATTTCTGGTGGATTGTGCAAGAAAAATTTTTTATAATTTTTTCAAAAAAAGCAAAGGGGGTAGCCCATGGTTTTTTTTTGGCGAAAAATATATTTTTCGCACTATCTCCAAAAATCAAAATTTAAATGAAAGCCATTACGGTTATCTATTCAACGCTATAGAAATCAAGTTGATATCTAGAAAAATAAGCAAGTTATGACCAAAAAGGTAAGCAGTTCTACTACTGCCTCTTTTCGGCCACTTTTAGTAGAACTGGTTACGTTTTTGGTCATAACTTGCTAAGTTTTCAATATTTCGACTTGATTTCTTTTACGTTGGATAGCTAACCGTATTGGCCTTAATAAGAAATTTATTTGTGGTGGATTGTGCAAGAAAAATTTTTTATAATTTTTTCAAAAAAAGCAAAGGGGGTAGCCCATGGTTTTTTTTTGGCGAAAAATATATTTTTCGCACTATCTCCAAAAATCAAAATTTAAATGAAAGCCATTACGGTTATCTATTCAACGCTATAGAAATCAAGTTGATATCTAGAAAAATAAGCAAGTTATGACCAAAAAGGTAAGCAGTTCTACTACTGCCTCTTTTCGGCCACTTTTAGTAGAACTGGTTACGTTTTTGGTCATAACTTGCTAAGTTTTCAATATTTCGACTTGATTTCTTTTACGTTGGATAGCTAACCGTATTGGCCTTAATAAGAAATTTATTTCTGGTGGATTGTGCAAGAAAAATTTTTTATAATTTTTTCAAAAAAAGCAAAGGGGGTAGCCCATGGTTTTTTTTGGGCGAAAAATATATTTTTCGCACTATCTCCAAAAATCAAAATTTAAATGAAAGCCATTACGGTTATCTATTCAACGCTATAGAAATCAAGTTGATATCTAGAAAAATAAGCAAGTTATGACCAAAAAGGTAAGCAGTTCTACTACTGCCTCTTTCCGGCCACTTTTTAGTAGAACTTTTTACGTTTTTGGTCATAACTTGCTAAGTTTTCAATATTTCGACTTGATTTCTCTTACGTTGGATAGCTAACCGTATTGGCCTTAATAAGAAATTTATTTCTGGTGGATTGTGCAAGGAAAATTTTTTATAATTTTTTCAAAAAAAGCAAAGGGGGTAGCCCATGGTTTTTTTTTGGCGAAAAATATATTTTTCGCACTATCTCCAAAAATCAAAATTTAAATGAAAGCCATTACGGTTATCTATTCAACGCTATAGAAATCAAGTTGATATCTAGAAAAATAAGCAAGTTATGACCAAAAAGGTAAGCAGTTCTACTACTGCCTCTTTTCGGCCACTTTTAGTAGAACTGGTTACGTTTTTGGTCATAACTTGCTAAGTTTTCAATATTTCGACTTGATTTCTTTTACGTTGGATAGCTAACCGTATTGGCCTTAATAAGAAATTTATTTCTGGTGGATTGTGCAAGAAAAATTTTTTATAATTTTTTCAAAAAAAGCAAAGGGGGTAGCCCATGGTTTTTTTTGGCGAAAAATACATTTTTCGCACTATCTCCAAAAATCAAAATTTAAATGAAAGCCATTGCGGTTATCTATTCAACGCTATAGAAATCAAGTCGATATCTAGAAAAATAAGCAAGTTATGACCAAAAAGGTAAGAAGTTCTACTACTGCCTCTTTCCGGCCACTTTTTAGTAGAACTGGTTACGTTTTTGGTCATAACTTGCTAAGTTTTCAATATTTCGACTTGATTTCTTTTACGTTAAATAGCTAACCGTATTGGCCTTAATAAGAAATTTATTTCTGGTGGATTGTGCAAGAAAAATTTTTTATAATTTTTTCAAAAAAAGCAAAGGGGGTAGCCCATGGTTTTTTTTGGCGAAAAATACATTTTTCGCACTATCTCCAAAAATCAAAATTTAAATGAAAGCCATTACGGTTATCTATTCAACGCTATAGAAATCAAGTTGATATCTAGAAAAATAAGCAAGTTATGACCAAAAAGGTAAGCAGTTCTACTACTGCCTCTTTCCGGCCACTTTTTAGTAGAACTGGTTACGTTTTTGGTCATAACTTGCTAAGTTTTCAATATTTCGACTTGATTTCTTTTACGTTGGATAGCTAACCGTATTGGCCTTAATAAGAAATTTATTTCTGGTGGATTGTGCAAGAAAAATTTTTTATAATTTTTTCAAAAAAAGCAAAGGGGGTAGCCCATGGTTTTTTTTGGCGAAAAATACATTTTTCGCACTATCTCCAAAAATCAAAATTTAAATGAAAGCCATTACGGTTATCTATTCAACGCTATAGAAATCAAGTTGATGTCTAGAAAAATAAGCAAGTTATGACCAAAAGGTAAGCAGTTCTACTACTGCCTCTTTCCGGCCACTTTTTAGTAGAACTGGTTACGTTTTTGGTCATAACTTGCTAAGTTTTCAATATTTCGACTTGATTTCTTTTACGTTGGATAGCTAACCGTATTGGCCTTAATAAGAAATTTATTTCTGGTGGATTGTGCAAGAAAAATTTTTTATAACTTTTTCAAAAAAAGCAAAGGGGGTAGCCCATGGTTTTTTTTGGCGAAAAATACATTTTTCGCACTATCTCCAAAAATCAAAATTTAAATGAAATCCATTGCGGTTATCTATTCAACGCTATAGAAATCAAGTTGATATCTAGAAAAATAAGCAAGTTATGACCAAAAAGGTAAGCAGTTCTACTACTGCCTCTTTCCGGCCACTTTTTAGTAGAACTGGTTACGTTTTTGGTCATAACTTGCTAAGTTTTCAATATTTCGACTTGATTTCTTTTACGTTGGATAGCTAACCGTATTGGCCTTAATAAGAAATTTATTTCTGGTGGATTGTGCAAGAAAAATTTTTTATAATTTTTTCAAAAAAAGCAAAGGGGGTAGCCCATGGTTTTTTTTGGCGAAAAATACATTTTTCGCACTATCTCCAAAAATCAAAATTTAAATGAAAGCCATTACGGTTATCTATTCAACGCTATAGAAATCAAGTTGATATCTAGAAAAATAAGCAAGTTATGACCAAAAAGGTAAGAAGTTCTACTACTGCCTCTTTCCGGCCACTTTTTAGTAGAACTGGTTATGTTTTTGGTCATAACTTGCTAAGTTTTCAATATTTCGACTTGATTTCTTTTACGTTGGATAGCTAACCGTATTGGCCTTAATACGAAATTTATTTCTGGTGGATTGTGCAAGAAAAATTTTTTATAATTTTTTCAAAAAAAGCAAAGGGGGTAGCCCATTTTTTTTTTTGGCGAAAAATACATTTTTCGCACTATCTCCAAAAATCAAAATTTAAATGAAATCCATTGCGGTTATCTATTCAACGCTATAGAAATCAAGTCGATATCTAGAAAAATAAGCAAGTTATGACCAAAAAGGTAAGAAGTTCTACTACTGCCTCTTTCCGGCCACTTTTTAGTAGAACTGGTTATGTTTTTGGTCATAACTTGCTAAGTTTTCAATATTTCGACTTGATTTCTTTTACGTTGGATAGCTAACCGTATTGGCCTTAATACGAAATTTATTTGTGGTGGATTGTGCAAGAAAAATTTTTTATAATTTTTTCAAAAAAAGCAAAGGGGGTAAGCCCATGGTTTTTTTTTTTTTGGCGAAAAATATATTTTTCGCACTATCTCCAAAAATCAAAATTTAAATGAAAGCCATTACGGTTATCTATTCAACGCTATAGAAATCAAGTCGATATCTAGAAAAATAAGCAAGTTATGACCAAAAAGGTAAGCAGTTCTACTACTGCCTCTTTTCGGCCACTTTTAGTAGAACTGGTTACGTTTTTGGTCATAACTTGCTAAGTTTTCAATATTTCGACTTGATTTCTTTTACGTTGGATAGCTAACCGTATTGGCCTTAATAAGAAATTTATTTCTGGTGGATTGTGCAAGAAAAATTTTTTATAATTTTTTCAAAAAAAGCAAAGGGGGTAGCCCATGGTTTTTTTTGGCGAAAAATACATTTTTCGCACTATATCCAAAAATCAAAATTTAAATGAAAGCCATTGCGTTTATCTATTCAACGCTATAGAAATCAAGTCGATATCTAGAAAAATAAGCAAGTTATGACCAAAAAGGTAAGAAGTTCTACTACTGCCTCTTTCCGGCCACTTTTTAGTAGAACTGGTTATGTTTTTGGTCATAACTTGCTAAGTTTTCAATATTTCGACTTGATTTCTTTTACGTTGGATAGCTAACCGTATTGGCCTTAATACGAAATTTATTTCTGGTGGATTGTGCAAAAAAAATTTTTTATAATTTTTTCAAAAAAAGCAAAGGGGGTAAGCCCATGGTTTTTTTTTTTTTGGCGAAAAATATATTTTTCGCACTATCTCCAAAAATCAAAATTTAAATGAAAGCCATTGCGGTTATCTATTCAACGCTATAGAAATCAAGTCGATATCTAGAAAAATAAGCAAGTTATGACCAAAAAGGTAAGAAGTTCTACTACTGCCTCTTTCCGGCCACTTTTTAGTAGAACTGGTTACGTTTTTGGTCATAACTTGCTAAGTTTTCAATATTTCGACTTGATTTCTTTTACGTTGGATAGCTAACCGTATTGGCCTTAATACGAAATTTATTTCTGGTGGATTGTGCAAGAAAAATTTTTTATAATTTTTTCAAAAAAAGCAAAGGGGGTAGCCCATTTTTTTTTTTGGCGAAAAATACATTTTTCGCACTATCTCCAAAAATCAAAATTTAAATGAAATCCATTGCGGTTATCTATTCAACGCTATAGAAATCAAGTCGATATCTAGAAAAATAAGCAAGTTATGACCAAAAAGGTAAGAAGTTCTACTACTGCCTCTTTCCGGCCACTTTTTAGTAGAACTGGTTATGTTTTTGGTCATAACTTGCTAAGTTTTCAATATTTCGACTTGATTTCTTTTACGTTGGATAGCTAACCGTATTGGCCTTAATAAGAAATTTATTTCTGGTGGATTGTGCAAGAAAAATTTTTTATAATTTTTTCAAAAAAAGCAAAGGGGGTAGCCCATGGTTTTTTTTGGCGAAAAATACATTTTTCGCACTATATCCAAAAATCAAAATTTAAATGAAAGCCATTGCGGTTATCTATTCAACGCTATAGAAATCAAGTCGATATCTAGAAAAATAAGCAAGTTATGACCAAAAAGGTAAGAAGTTCTACTACTGCCTCTTTCCGGCCACTTTTTAGTAGAACTGGTTATGTTTTTGGTCATAACTTGCTAAGTTTTCAATATTTCGACTTGATTTCTTTTACGTTGGATAGCTAACCGTATTGGCCTTAATAAGAAATTTATTTCTGGTGGATTGTGCAAGAAAAATTTTTTATAATTTTTTCAAAAAAAGCAAAGGGGGTAGCCCATGGTTTTTTTTTGGCGAAAAATACATTTTTCGCACTATCTCCAAAAATCAAAATTTAAATGAAAGCCATTACGGTTATCTATTCAACGCTATAGAAATCAAGTCGATATCTAGAAAAATAAGCAAGTTATGACCAAAAAGGTAAGCAGTTCTACTACTGCCTCTTTTCGGCCACTTTTAGTAGAACTGGTTACGTTTTTGGTCATAACTTGCTAAGTTTTCAATATTTCGACTTGATTTCTTTTACGTTGGATAGCTAACCGTATTGGCCTTAATACGAAATTTATTTCTGGTGGATTGTGCAAGAAAAATTTTTTATAATTTTTTCAAAAAAAGCAAAGGGGGTAGCCCATGGTTTTTTTTGGCGAAAAATACATTTTTCGCACTATCTCCAAAAATCAAAATTTAAATGAAAGCCATTACGGTTATCTATTCAACGCTATAGAAATCAAGTTGATATCTAGAAAAATAAGCAAGTTATGACCAAAAAGGTAAGAAGTTCTACTACTGCCTCTTTCCGGCCACTTTTTAGTAGAACTGGTTATGTTTTTGGTCATAACTTGCTAAGTTTTCAATATTTCGACTTGATTTCTTTTACGTTGGATAGCTAACCGTATTGGCCTTAATACGAAATTTATTTCTGGTGGATTGTGCAAGAAAAATTTTTTATAATTTTTTCAAAAAAAGCAAAGGGGGTAGCCCATTTTTTTTTTTTGGCGAAAAATACATTTTTCGCACTATCTCCAAAAATCAAAATTTAAATGAAATCCATTGCGGTTATCTATTCAACGCTATAGAAATCAAGTCGATATCTAGAAAAATAAGCAAGTTATGACCAAAAAGGTAAGCAGTTCTACTACTGCCTCTTTCCGGCCACTTTTTAGTAGAACTGGTTATGTTTTTGGTCATAACTTGCTAAGTTTTCAATATTTCGACTTGATTTCTTTTACGTTGGATAGCTAACCGTATTGGCCTTAATACGAAATTTATTTGTGGTGGATTGTGCAAGAAAAATTTTTTATAATTTTTTCAAAAAAAGCAAAGGGGGTAAGCCCATGGTTTTTTTTTTTGGCGAAAAATATATTTTTCGCACTATCTCCAAAAATCAAAATTTAAATGAAAGCCATTGCGGTTATCTATTCAACGCTATAGAAATCAAGTCGATATCTAGAAAAATAAGCAAGTTATGACCAAAAAGGTAAGAAGTTCTACTACTGCCTCTTTCCGGCCACTTTTTAGTAGAACTGGTTACGTTTTTGGTCATAACTTGCTAAGTTTTCAATATTTCGACTTGATTTCTTTTACGTTGGATAGCTAACCGTATTGGCCTTAATAAGAAATTTATTTCTGGTGGATTGTGCAAGAAAAATTTTTTATAATTTTTTCAAAAAAAGCAAAGGGGGTAGCCCATGGTTTTTTTTTGGCGAAAAATATATTTTTCGCACTATCTCCAAAAATCAAAATTTAAATGAAAGCCATTACGGTTATCTATTCAACGCTATAGAAATCAAGTCGATATCTAGAAAAATAAGCAAGTTATGACCAAAAAGGTAAGCAGTTCTACTACTGCCTCTTTTCGGCCACTTTTAGTAGAACTGGTTACGTTTTTGGTCATAACTTGCTAAGTTGTCAATATTTCGACTTGATTTCTTTTACGTTGGATAGCTAACCGTATTGGCCTTAATAAGAAATTTATTTCTGGTGGATTGTGCAAGAAAAATTTTTTATAATTTTTTCAAAAAAAGCAAAGGGGGTAGCCCATGGTTTTTTTTGGCGAAAAATATATTTTTCGCACTATCTCCAAAAATCAAAATTTAAATGAAAGCCATTGCGGTTATCTATTCAACGCTATAGAAATCAAGTCGATATCTAGAAAAATAAGCAAGTTATGACCAAAAAGGTAAGAAGTTCTACTACTGCCTCTTTCCGGCCACTTTTTAGTAGAACTGGTTACGTTTTTGGTCATAACTTGCTAAGTTTTCAATATTTCGACTTGATTTCTTTTACGTTGGATAGCTAACCGTATTGGCCTTAATAAGAAATTTATTTCTGGTGGATTGTGCAAGAAAAATTTTTTATAATTTTTTCAAAAAAAGCAAAGGGGGTAAGCCCATGGTTTTTTTTTTTTTGGCGAAAAATATATTTTTCGCACTATCTCCAAAAATCAAAATTTAAATGAAAGCCATTGCGGTTATCTATTCAACGCTATAGAAATCAAGTCGATATCTAGAAAAATAAGCAAGTTATGACCAAAAAGGTAAGAAGTTCTACTACTGCCTCTTTCCGGCCACTTTTTAGTAGAACTGGTTACGTTTTTGGTCATAACTTGCTAAGTTTTCAATATTTCGACTTGATTTCTTTTACGTTGGATAGCTAACCGTATTGGCTTTAATAAGAAATTTATTTCTGGTGGATTGTGCAAGAAAAATTTTTTATAATTTTTTCAAAAAAAGCAAAGGGGGTAGCCCATGGTTTTTTTTGGCGAAAAATACATTTTTCGCACTATCTCCAAAAATCAAAATTTAAATGAAAGCCATTGCGGTTATCTATTCAACGCTATAGAAATCAAGTCGATATCTAGAAAAATAAGCAAGTTATGACCAAAAAGGTAAGAAGTTCTACTACTGCCTCTTTCCGGCCACTTTTTAGTAGAACTGGTTACGTTTTTGGTCATAACTTGCTAAGTTTTCAATATTTCGACTTGATTTATTTTACGTTGGATAGCTAACCGTATTGGCCTTAATAAGAATTTTATTTCTGGTGGATTGTGCAAGAAAAATTTTTTATAATTTTTTCAAAAAAAGCAAAGGGGGTAGCCCATGGTTTTTTTTGGCGAAAAATACATTTTTCGCACTATCTCCAAAAATCAAAATTTAAATGAAAGCCATTACGGTTATCTATTCAACGCTATAGAAATCAAGTTGATATCTAGAAAAATAAGCAAGTTATGACCAAAAAGGTAAGCAGTTCTACTACTGCCTCTTTCCGGCCACTTTTTAGTAGAACTGGTTATGTTTTTGGTCATAACTTGCTAAGTTTTCAATATTTCGACTTGATTTCTTTTACGTTGGATAGCTAACCGTATTGGCCTTAATAAGAAATTTATTTCTGGTGGATTGTGCAAGAAAAATTTTTTATAATTTTTTCAAAAAAAGCAAAGGGGGTAGCCCATGGTTTTTTTTGGCGAAAAATACATTTTTCGCACTATATCCAAAAATCAAAATTTAAATGAAAGCCATTGCGGTTATCTATTCAACGCTATAGAAATCAAGTCGATATCTAGAAAAATAAGCAAGTTATGACCAAAAAGGTAAGCAGTTCTACTACTGCCTCTTTCCGGCCACTTTTTAGTAGAACTGGTTACGTTTTTGGTCATAACTTGCTAAGTTTTCAATATTTCGACTTGATTTCTTTTACGTTGGATAGCTAACCGTATTGGCCTTAATAAGAAATTTATTTCTGGTGGATTGTGCAAGAAAAATTTTTTATAATTTTTTCAAAAAAAGCAAAGGGGGTAGCCCATGGTTTTTTTTGGCGAAAAATACATTTTTCGCACTATCTCCAAAAATCAAAATTTAAATGAAAGCCATTACGGTTATCTATTCAACGCTATAGAAATCAAGTTGATATCTAGAAAAATAAGCAAGTTATGACCAAAAAGGTAAGCAGTTCTACTACTGCCTCTTTCCGGCCACTTTTTAGTAGAACTGGTTACGTTTTTGGTCATAACTTGCTAAGTTTTCAATATTTCGACTTGATTTCTTTTACGTTGGATAGCTAACCGTATTGGCCTTAATAAGAAATTTATTTCTGGTGGATTGTGCAAGAAAAATTTTTTATAATTTTTTCAAAAAAAGCAAAGGGAGTAGCCCATGGTTTTTTTTGGCGAAAAATACATTTTTCGCACTATCTCCAAAAATCAAAATTTAAATGAAAGCCATTACGGTTATCTATTCAACGCTATAGAAATCAAGTTGATATCTAGAAAAATAAGCAAGTTATGACCAAAAAGGTAAGCAGTTCTACTACTGCCTCTTTCCGGCCACTTTTTAGTAGAACTGGTTACGTTTTTGGTCATAACTTGCTAAGTTTTCAATATTTCGACTTGATTTCTTTTACGTTGGATAGCTAACCGTATTGGCCTTAATACGAAATTTATTTCTGGTGGATTGTGCAAGAAAAATTTTTTATAATTTTTTCAAAAAAAGCAAAGGGGGTAGCCCATGGTTTTTTTTTTGGCGAAAAATATATTTTTCGCACTATCTCCAAAAATCAAAATTTAAATGAAAGCCATTACGGTTATCTATTCAACGCTATAGAAATCAAGTTGATATCTAGAAAAATAAGCAAGTTATGACCAAAAAGGTAAGCAGTTCTACTACTGCCTCTTTCCGTCCACTTTTTAGTAGAACTGGTTACGTTTTTGGTCATAACTTGCTAAGTTTTCAATATTTCGACTTGAGTTCTTTTACGTTGGATAGCTAACCGTATTGGCCTTAATAAGAAATTTATTTCTGGTGGATTGTGCAAGAAAAATTTTTTATAATTTTTTCAAAAAAAGCAAAGGGGGTAGCCCATCGTTTTTTTTGGCGAAAAATATATTTTTCGCACTATCTGCAAAAATCAAAATTTAAACGAAAGCCATTACGGTTATCTATTCAACGCTATAGAAATCAAGTCGATATCTAGAAAAATAAGCAAGTTATGACCAAAAAGGTAAGCAGTTCTACTACTGCCTCTCTCCGGCCACTTTTTAGAAGAACTGGTTACGTTTTTGATCATAACTTGCTAAGTTTTCAATATTTCGACTTGATTTCTTTTACGTTGGATAGCTAACCGTATTGGCCTTAATAAGAAATTTATTTCTGGTGGATAGTGCAAGCAAATTTTTTTATAATTTTTTCAAAAAAAGCAAAGGGGGTAGCCCATCGTTTTTTTTGGCGAAAAATATATTTTTCGCACTATCTGCAAAAATCAAAATTTAAACGAAAGCCATTACGGTTATCTATTCAACGCTATAGAAATCAAGTAGATATCTAGAAAAATAAGCAAGTTATGACCAAAAAGGTAAGCAGTTCTACTACTGCCTCTCTCCGGCCACTTTTTAGAAGAACTGGTTACGTTTTTGATCATAACTTGCTAAGTTTTCAATATTTCGACTTGATTTCTTTTACGTTGGATAGCTAACCGTATTGGCCTTAATAAGAAATTTATTTCTGGTGGATAGTGCAAGCAAATTTTTTTATAATTTTTTCAAAAAAAGCAAAGGGGGTAGCCCATCGTTTTTTTTGGCGAAAAATATATTTTTCGCACTATCTGCAAAAATCAAAATTTAAACGAAAGCCATTACGGTTATCTATTCAAAGCTATAGAAATCAAGTCGATATCTAGAAAAATAAGCAAGTTATGACCAAAAAGGTAAGCAGTTCTACTACTGCCTCTCTCCGGCCACTTTTTAGAAGAACTGGTTACGTTTTTGATCATAACTTGCTAAGTTTTCAATATTTCGACTTGATTTCTTTTACGTTGGATAGCTAACCGTATTGGCCTTAATAAGAAATTTATTTCTAGTGGATAGTGCAAGCAAATTTTTTTATAATTTTTTCAAAAAAAGCAAAGGGGGTAGCCCATCGTTTTTTTTGGCGAAAAATATATTTTTCGCACTATCTGCAAAAATCAAAATTTAAACGAAAGCCATTACGGTTATCTATTCAAAGCTATAGAAATCAAGTCGATATCTAGAAAAATAAGCAAGTTATGACCAAAAAGGTAAGCAGTTCTACTACTGCCTTTCTCCGGCCACTTTTTAGAAGAACTGGTTACGTTTTTGATCATAACTTGCTAAGTTTTCAATATTTCGACTTGATTTCTTTTACGTTGGATAGCTAACCGTATTGGCCTTAATAAGAAATTTATTTCTGGTGGATAGTGCAAGCAAATTTTTTTATAATTTTTTCAAAAAAAGCAAAGGGGGTAGCCCATGGTTTTTTTTGGCGAAAAATATATTTTTCGCACTATCTCCAAAAATCAAAATTTAAATGAAAGCCATTACGGTTATCTATTCAACGCTATAGAAATCAAGTCGATATCTAGAAAAATAAGCAAGTTATGACCAAAAAGGTAAGCAGTTCTTCTACTGCCTCTCTCCGGCCACTTTTTAGTAGAACTTTTTACGTTTTTGGTCATAACTTGCTAAGTTTTCAATATTTCGACTTGATTTCTTTTACGTTGGATAGCTAACCGTATTGGCCTTAATAAGAAATTTATTTCTGGTGGATAGTGCAAGAAAATTTTTTTATACTTTTTTCAAAAAAAGCAAAGGGGGTAGCCCATCATTTTTTTTGGCGAAAAATATATTTTTCGCACTATCTGCAAAAATCAAAATTTAAACGAAAGCCATTACGGTTATCTATTCAACGCTATAGAAATCAAGTCGATATCTAGAAAATAAAGCAAGTTATGACCAAAAAGGTAAGCAGTTCTACTACTGCCTCTCTCCGGCCACTTTTTAGTAGAACTGGTTACGTTTTTGGTCATAACTTGCTAAGTTTTCAATATTTCGACTTGATTTCTTTTACGTTGGATAGCTAACCGTATTGGCCTTAATAAGAAATTTATTTCTGGTGGATAGTGCAAGAAAATTTTTTTATAATTTTTTCAAAAAAAGCAAAGGGGGTAGCCCATTGTTTTTTTTCGCGAAAAATATATTTTTCGCACTATCTGCAAAAATCAAAATTTAAATGAAAGCCATTACGGTTATCTATTCAACGCTATAGAAATCAAGTCAATATCTAGAAAAATAAGCAAGTTATGACCAAAAAGGTAAGCAGTTCTACTAGTGCCTCTTCCGGCCACTTTTTAGTAGAACTGGTTACGTTTTTGGTCATAACTTGCTAAGTTTTCAATATTTCGACTTGATTTCTTTTACGTTGGATAGCTAACCGTATTGGCCTTAATAAGAAATTTATTTCTGGTGGATTGTGCAAGAAAAATTTTTTATAATTTTTTCAAAAAAAGCAAAGGGGGTAGCCCATGGTTTTTTTTGGCGAAAAATATATTTTTCGCACTATCTGCAAAAATCAAAATTTAAATGAAAGCCATTACGGTTATCTATTCAAAGCTATAGAAATCAAGTCGATATCTAGAAAAATAAGCAAGTTATGACCAAAAAGGTAAGCAGTTCTACTACTGCCTCTCTCCGGCCACTTTTTAGAAGAACTGGTTACGTTTTTGGTCATAACTTGCTAAGTTTTCAATATTTCGACTTGATTTCTTTTACGTTGGATAGCTAACCGTATTGGCCTTAATAAGAAATTTATTTCTGGTGGATAGTGCAAGAAAATTTTTTTATAATTTTTTCAAAAAAAGCAAAGGGGGTAGCCCATCGTTTTTTTTGGCGAAAAATATATTTTTCGCACTATCTGCAAAAATCAAAATTTAAATGAAAGCCATTACGGTTATCTATTCAACGCTATAGAAATCAAGTCGATATCTAGAAAATAAAGCAAGTTATGACCAAAAAGATACGCAGTTCTACTACTGCCTCTCTCCGGCCACTTTTTAGTAGAACTGGTTACGTTTTTGGTCATAACTTGCTAAGTTTTCAATATTTCGACTTGATTTCTTTTACGTTGGATAGCTAACCGTATTGGCCTTAATAAGAAATTTATTTCTGGTGGATAGTGCAAGAAAATTTTTTTATAATTTTTTCAAAAAAAGCAAAGGGGGTAGCCCATTTTTTTTTTTGGCGAAAAATACATTTTTCGCACTATCTCCAAAAATCAAAATTTAAATGAAATCCATTGCGGTTATCTATTCAAAGCTATAGAAATCAAGTCGATATCTAGAAAAATAAGCAAGTTATGACCAAAAAGGTAAGCAGTTCTACTACTGCCTCTCTCCGGCCACTTTTTAGAAGAACTGGTTACGTTTTTGGTCATAACTTGCTAAGTTTTCAATATTTCGACTTGATTTCTTTTACGTTGGATAGCTAACCGTATTGGCCTTAATAAGAAATTTATTTCTGGTGGATAGTGCAAGAAAATTTTTTTATAATTTTTTCAAAAAAAGCAAAGGGGGTAGCCCATTGTTTTTTTTGGCGAAAAATATATTTTTCGCACTATCTGCAAAAATCAAAATTTAAATGAAAGCCATTACGGTTATCTATTCAACACTATAGAAATCAAGTCGATATCTAGAAAATAAAGCAAGTTATGACCAAAAAGATAAGCAGTTCTACTACTGCCTCTTTCCGGACACTTTTTAGTAGAACTGGTTACGTTTTTGGTCATAACTTGCTAAGTTTTCAATATTTCGACTTGATTTCTTTTACGTTGGATAGCTAACCGTATTGGCCTTAATAAGAAATTTATTTCTGGTGGATAGTGCAAGAAAATTTTTTTATAATTTTTTCAAAAAAAGCAAAGGGGGTAGCCCATGGTTTTTTTTGGCGAAAAATATATTTTTCGCACTATCTGCAAAAATCAAAATTTAAATGAAAGCCATTACGGTTATCTATTCAAAGCTATAGAAATCAAGTCGATATCTAGAAAAATAAGCAAGTTATGACCAAAAAGGTAAGCAGTTCTACTACTGCTCCTCTCCGGCCACTTTTTAGAAGAACTGGTTACGTTTTTGGTCATAACTTGCTAAGTTTTCAATATTTCGACTTGATTTCTTTTACGTTGGATAGCTAACCGTATTGGCCTTAATAAGAAATTTATTTCTGGTGGATTGTGCAAGAAAAATTTTTTATAATTTTTTCAAAAAAAGCAAAGGGGGTAGCCCATGGTTTTTTTTGGCGAAAAATATATTTTTCGCACTATCTGCAAAAATCAAAATTTAAATGAAAGCCATTACGGTTATCTATTCAAAGCTATAGAAATCAAGTCGATATCTAGAAAAATAAGCAAGTTATGACCAAAAAGGTAAGCAGTTCTACTACTGCCTCTCTCCGGCCACTTTTTAGAAGAACTGGTTACGTTTTTGGTCATAACTTGCTAAGTTTTCAATATTTCGACTTGATTTCTTTTACGTTGGATAGCTAACCGTATTGGCCTTAATAAGAAATTTATTTCTGGTGGATAGTGCAAGAAAATTTTTTTATAATTTTTTCAAAAAAAGCAAAGGGGGTAGCCCATGGTTTTTTTTGGCGAAAAATATATTTTTCGCACTATCTGCAAAAATCAAAATTTAAATGAAAGCCATTACGGTTATCTATTCAAAGCTATAGAAATCAAGTCGATATCTAGAAAAATAAGCAAGTTATGACCAAAAAGGTAAGCAGTTCTACTACTGCCTCTCTCCGGCCACTTTTTAGAAGAACTGGTTACGTTTTTGATCATAACTTGCTAAGTTTTCAATATTTCGACTTGATTTCTTTTACGTTGGATAGCTAACCGTATTGGCCTTAATAAGAAATTTATTTCTGGTGGATAGTGCAAGAAAATTTTTTTATAATTTTTTCAAAAAAAGCAAAGGGGGTAGCCCATCGTTTTTTTTGGCGAAAATATATTTTTCGCACTATCTGCAAAAATCAAAATTTAAACGAAAGCCATTACGGTTATCTATTCAACGCTATAGAAATCAAGTCGATATCTAGAAAAATAAGCAAGTTATGACCAAAAAGGTAAGCAGTTCTTCTACTGCCTCTCTCCGGCCACTTTTTAGTAGAACTGGTTACGTTTTTGGTCATAACTTACTAAGTTTTCAATATTTCGACTTGATTTCTTTTACGTTGGATAGCTAACCGTATTGGCCTTAATAAGAAATTTATTTCTGGTGGATAGTGCAAGAAAATTTTTTTATAATTTTTTCAAAAAAAGCAAAGGGGGTAGCCCATCGTTTTTTTTGGCGAAAAATATATTTTTCGCACTATCTGCAAAAATCAAAATTTAAACGAAAGCCATTACGGTTATCTATTCAACGCTATAGAAATCAAGTCGATATCTAGAAAAATAAGCAAGTTATGACCAAAAAGGTAAGCAGTTCTACTACTGCCTCTCTCCGGCCACTTTTTAGTAGAACTGGTTACGTTTTTGGTCATAACTTGCTAGGTTTTCAATATTTCGACTTGATTTCTTTTACGTTGGATAGCTAACCGTATTGTTCTCAATAAAAAATTTATTTCTGGTGGATAGTGCAAGAAAAATTTTTTATAATTTTTTCAAAAAAAGCAAAGGGGGTAGCCCATCGTTTTTTTTGGCGAAAAATATATTTTTCGCACTATCTGCAAAAATCAAAATTTAAATGAAAGCCATTACGGTTATCTATTCAACGCTATAGAAATCAAGTCGATATCTAGAAAATAAAGCAAGTTATGACCAAAAAGATAAACAGTTCTACTACTGCCTCTCTCCGGCCACTTTTTAGTAGAACTCGTTACGTTTTTGGTCATAACTTGCTAAGTTTTCAATATTTCGACTTGATTTCTTTTACGTTGGATAGCTAACCGTATTGGCCTTAATAAGAAATTTATTTCTGGTGGATAGTGCAAGAAAATTTTTTTATAATTTTTTCAAAAAAAGCAAAGGGGGTAGCCCATGGTTTTTTTTGGCGAAAAATATATTTTTCGCACTATCTGCAAAAATCAAAATTTAAATGAAAGCCATTACGGTTATCTATTCAACGCTATAGAAATCAAGTCGATATCTAGAAAAATAAGCAAGTTATGACCAAAAAGGTAAGCAGTTCTACTAGTGCCTCTTCCGGCCACTTTTTAGTAGAACTGGTTACGTTTTTGGTCATAACTTGCTAAGTTTTCAATATTTCGACTTGATTTCTTTTACGTTGGATAGCTAACCGTATTGGCCTCAATAAGAAATTTATTTCTGGTGGATAGTGCAAGAAAATTTTTTTATATTTTTTTCAAAAAAAGCAAAGGGGGTAGCCCATCGTTTTTTTTGGCGAAAAATATATTTTTCGCACTATCTGCAAAAATCAAAATTTAAATGAAAGCCATTACGGTTATCTATTCAACGCTATAGAAATCAAGTCGATATCTAGAAAAATAAGCAAGTTATGACCAAAAAGGTAAGCAGTTCTACTACTGCCTCTCTCCGGCCACTTTTTAGAAGAACTGGTTACGTTTTTGGTCATAACTTGCTAAGTTTTCAATATTTCGACTTGATTTCTTTTACGTTGGATAGCTAACCGTATTGGCCTTAATAAGAAATTTATTTCTGGTGGATAGTGCAAGAAAAATTTTTTATAATTTTTTCGGAAAAAGCAAAGGGGGTAGCCCATGGTTTTTTTTTGGCGAAAAATATATTTTTCGCACTATCTGCAAAAATCAAAATTTAAATGAAAGCCATTACGGTTATCTATTCAACGCTATAGAAATCAAGTCGATATCTAGAAAAATAAGCAAGTTATGACCAAAAAGGTAAGCAGTTCTACTAGTGCCTCTTCCGGCCACTTTTTAGTAGAACTGGTTACGTTTTTGGTCATAACTTGCTAAGTTTTCAATATTTCGACTTGATTTCTTTTACGTTGGATAGCTAACCGTATTGGCCTCAATAAGAAATTTATTTCTGGTGGATAGTGCAAGAAAATTTTTTTATATTTTTTTCAAAAAAAGCAAAGGGGGTAGCCCATCGTTTTTTTGTGGCGAAAAATATATTTTTCGCACTATCTCCAAAAATCAAAATTTAAATGAAAGCCATTGCGGTTATCTATTCAACGCTATAGAAATCAAGTCGATGTCTAGAAAAATAAGCAAGTTATGACCAAAAAGGTAAGCAGTTCTACTACTGCCTCTCTCCGGCCACTTTTTAGTAGAACTGGTTACGTTTTTGGTCATAACTTGCTAAGTTTTCAATATTTCGACTTGATTTCTTTTACGTTGGATAGCTAACCGTATTGGCCTTAATAAGAAATTTATTTCTGGTGGATAGTGCAAGAAAATTTTTTTATAATTTTTTCAAAAAAAGCAAAGGGGGTAGCCCATCGTTTTTTTTTGGCGAAAAATATATTTTTCGCACTATCTGCAAAAATCAAAATTCAAACGAAAGCCATTACGGTTATCTATTCAACGCTATAGAAATCAAGTCGATATCTAGAAAATAAAGCAAGTTATGACCAAAAAGGTAAGCAGTTCTTCTACTGCCTCTCTCCGGCCACTTTTTAGTAGAACTGGTTACGTTTTTGGTCATAACTTGCTAAGTTTTCAATATTTCGACTTGATTTCTTTTACGTTGGATAGCTAACCGTATTGGCCTTAATAAGAAATTTATTTCTGGTGGATAGTGCAAGAAAAATTTTTTATAATTTTTTCGGAAAAAGCAAAGGGGGTAGCCCATCGTTTTTTTTGGCGAAAAATATATTTTTCGCACTATCTGCAAAAATCAAAATTCAAACGAAAGCCATTACGGTTATCTATTCAACGCTATAGAAATCAAGTCGATATCTAGAAAATAAAGCAAGTTATGACCAAAAAGGTAAGCAGTTCTTCTACTGCCTCTCTCCGGCCACTTTTTAGTAGAACTGGTTACGTTTTTGGTCATAACTTGCTAAGTTTTCAATATTTCGACTTGATTTCTTTTACGTTGGATAGCTAACCGTATTGGTCTCAATAAGAAATTTATTTCTGGTGGATAGTGCAAGAAAAATTTTTTATAATTTTTTCCAAAAAAGCAAAGGGGGTAGCCCATGGTTTTTTTTTTTGCGAAAAATATATTTTTCGCACTATCTCCAAAAATCAAAATTTAAATGAAAGCCATTACGGTTATCTATTCAACGCTATAGAAATCAAGTTGATATCTAGAAAAATAAGCAAGTTATGACCAAAGAGGTAAGCAGTTCTACTAGTGCCTCTTTCCGGACACTTTTTAGTAGAACTGGTTACGTTTTTGGTCATAACTTGCTAAGTTTTCAATATTTCGACTTGATTTCTTTTACGTTGAATAGCTAACCGTATTGGCCTTAATAAGAAATTTATTTCTGGTGGATAGTGCAAGAAAAATTTTTTATAATTTTTTCCAAAAAAGCAAAGAGGGTAGCCCATGGTTTTTTTTTTGCGAAAAATATATTTTTCGCACTATCTGCAAAAATCAAAATTTAAATGAAAGCCATTACGGTTATCTATTCAACGCTATAGAAGTCAAGTCGATATCTAGAAAAATAAGCAAGTTATGACCAAAAAGGTAAGCAGTTCTTCTACTGCCTCTCTCCGGCCACTTTTTAGTAGAACTGGTTACGTTTTTGGTCATAACTTGCTAAGTTTTCAATGTTTCGACTTGATTTCTTTTACGTTGGATAGCTAACCGTATTGGCCTTAATAAGAAATTTATTTCTGGTGGATAGTGCAAGAAAAATTTTTTATAATTTTTTCCAAAAAAGCAAAGGGGGTAGCCCATGGTTTTTTTTTGCGAAAAATATATTTTTCGCACTATCTGCAAAAATCAAAATTTAAATGAAAGCCATTACGGTTATCTATTCAACGCTATAGAAATCAAGTCGATATCTAGAAAAATAAGCAAGTTATGACCAAAGAGGTAAGCAGTTCTACTAGTGCCTCTTTCCGGCCACTTTTTAGTAGAACTCGTTACGTTTTTGGTCATAACTTGCTAAGTTTTCAATATTTCGACTTGATTTCTTTTACGTTGGATAGCTAACCGTATTGGCCTTAATAAGAAATTTATTTCTGGTGGATAGTGCAAGAAAATTTTTTTATAATTTTTTCAAAAAAAGCAAAGGGGGTAGCCCATCGTTTTTTTTGGCGAAAAATATATTTTTCGCACTATCTGCAAAAAACAAAATGTAAATGAAAGCCATTACGGTTATCTATTCAACGCTATAGAAATCAAGTCGATATCTAGAAAAATAAGCAAGTTATGACCAAAAAGGTAAGAAGTTCTACTACTGCCTCTTTCCGGCCACTTTTTAGTAGAACTGGTTACGTTTTTGGTCATAACTTGCTAAGTTTTCAATATTTCGACTTGATTTCTTTTACGTTGGATAGCTAACCGTATTGGCTTTAATTAGAAATTTATTTCTGGTGGATAGTGCAAGAAAAATTTTTTATAATTTTTTCAAAAAAAGCAAAGGGGGTAGCCCATGGTTTTTTTTGGCGAAAAATATATTTTTCGCACTATCTCCAAAAATCAAAATTTAAATGAAAGCCATTACGGTTATCTATTCAACGGTATAGAAATCAAGTCGATATCTAGAAAAATAAGCAAGTTATGACCAAAAAGGTAAGAAGTTCTACTACTGCCTTTCTCCGGCCACTTTTTAGTAGAACTGGTTACGTTTTTGGTCATAACTTGCTAAGTTTTCAATATTTCGACTTGATTTCTTTTACGTTGGATAGCTAACCGTATTGGCCTTAATTAGAAATTTATTTCTGGTGGATAGTGCAAGAAAAATTTTTTATAATTTTTTCAAAAAAAGCAAAGGGGGTAGCCCATGGTTTTTTTTGGCGAAAAATATATTTTTCGCACTATCTCCAAAAATCAAAATTTAAATGAAAGCCATTACGGTTATCTATTCAACGCTATAGAAATCAAGTCGATATCTAGAAAAATAAGCAAGTTATGACCAAAAAGGTAAGAAGTTCTACTACTGCCTTTCTCCGGCCACTTTTTAGTAGAACTGGTTACGTTTTTGGTCATAACTTGCTAAGTTTTCAATATTTCGACTTGATTTCTTTTACGTTGGATAGCTAACCGTATTGGCTTTAATTAGAAATTTATTTCTGGTGGATAGTGCAAGAAAAATTTTTTATAATTTTTTCAAAAAAAGCAAAGGGGGTAGCCCATGGTTTTTTTTGGCGAAAAATATATTTTTCGCACTATCTCCAAAAATCAAAATTTAAATGAAAGCCATTACGGTTATCTATTCAACGGTATAGAAATCAAGTCGATATCTAGAAAAATAAGCAAGTTATGACCAAAAAGGTAAGAAGTTCTACTACTGCCTTTCTCCGGCCACTTTTTAGTAGAACTGGTTACGTTTTTGGTCATAACTTGCTAAGTTTTCAATATTTCGACTTGATTTCTTTTACGTTGGATAGCTAACCGTATTGGCCTTAATTAGAAATTTATTTCTGGTGGATAGTGCAAGAAAAATTTTTTATAATTTTTTCAAAAAAAGCAAAGGGGGTAGCCCATGGTTTTTTTTGGCGAAAAATATATTTTTCGCACTATCTCCAAAAATCAAAATTTAAATGAAAGCCATTACGGTTATCTATTCAACGCTATAGAAATCAAGTCGATATCTAGAAAAATAAGCAAGTTATGACCAAAAAGGTAAGAAGTTCTACTACTGCCTTTCTCCGGCCACTTTTTAGTAGAACTGGTTACGTTTTTGGTCATAACTTGCTAAGTTTTCAATATTTCGACTTGATTTCTTTTACGTTGGATAGCTAACCGTATTGGCCTCAATAAGAAATTTATTTCTGGTGGATAGTGCAAGAAAATTTTTTTATATTTTTTTCAAAAAAAGCAAAGGGGGTAGCCCATCGTTTTTTTTTGGCGAAAAATATATTTTTCGCACTATCTGCAAAAATCAAAATTTAAATGAAAGCCATTACGGTTATCTATTCAACGCTATAGAAATCAAGTCGATATCTAGAAAAATAAGCAAGTTATGACCAAAAAGGTAAGCAGTTCTACTACTGCCTCTCTCCGGCCACTTTTTAGTAGAACTGGTTACGTTTTTGGTCATAACTTGCTAAGTTTTCAATATTTCGACTTGATTTCTTTTACGTTGGATAGCTAACCGTATTGGCCTTAATAAGAAATTTATTTCTGGTGGATAGTGCAAGAAAATTTTTTTTTAATTTTTTCAAAAAAAGCAAAGGGGGTAGCCCATCGTTTTTTTTTGGCGAAAAATATATTTTTCGCACTATCTGCAAAAATCAAAATTTAAATGAAAGCCATTACGGTTATCTATTCAACGCTATAGAAGTCAAGTCGATATCTAGAAAAATAAGCAAGTTATGACCAAAAAGGTAAGCAGTTCTTCTACTGCCTCTCTCCGGCCACTTTTTAGTAGAACTGGTTACGTTTTTGGTCATAACTTGCTAAGTTTTCAATGTTTCGACTTGATTTCTTTTACGTTGGATAGCTAACCGTATTGGCCTTAATAAGAAATTTATTTCTGGTGGATAGTGCAAGAAAAATTTTTTATAATTTTTTCCAAAAAAGCAAAGGGGGTAGCCCATGGTTTTTTTTTGCGAAAAATATATTTTTCGCACTATCTGCAAAAATCAAAATTTAAATGAAAGCCATTACGGTTATCTATTCAACGCTATAGAAATCAAGTCGATATCTAGAAAAATAAGCAAGTTATGACCAAAGAGGTAAGCAGTTCTACTAGTGCCTCTTTCCGGCCACTTTTTAGTAGAACTCGTTACGTTTTTGGTCATAACTTGCTAAGTTTTCAATATTTCGACTTGATTTCTTTTACGTTGGATAGCTAACCGTATTGGCCTTAATAAGAAATTTATTTCTGGTGGATAGTGCAAGAAAATTTTTTTATAATTTTTTCAAAAAAAGCAAAGGGGGTAGCCCATCGTTTTTTTTGGCGAAAAATATATTTTTCGCACTATCTGCAAAAAACAAAATGTAAATGAAAGCCATTACGGTTATCTATTCAACGCTATAGAAATCAAGTCGATATCTAGAAAAATAAGCAAGTTATGACCAAAAAGGTAAGAAGTTCTACTACTGCCTTTCTCCGGCCACTTTTTAGTAGAACTGGTTACGTTTTTGGTCATAACTTGCTAAGTTTTCAATATTTCGACTTGATTTCTTTTACGTTGGATAGCTAACCGTATTGGCCTTAATTAGAAATTTATTTCTGGTGGATAGTGCAAGAAAAATTTTTTATAATTTTTTCAAAAAAAGCAAAGGGGGTAGCCCATGGTTTTTTTTGGCGAAAAATATATTTTTCGCACTATCTCCAAAAATCAAAATTTAAATGAAAGCCATTACGGTTATCTATTCAACGCTATAGAAATCAAGTCGATATCTAGAAAAATAAGCAAGTTATGACCAAAAAGGTAAGAAGTTCTACTACTGCCTTTCTCCGGCCACTTTTTAGTAGAACTGGTTACGTTTTTGGTCATAACTTGCTAAGTTTTCAATATTTCGACTTGATTTCTTTTACGTTGGATAGCTAACCGTATTGGCTTTAATTAGAAATTTATTTCTGGTGGATAGTGCAAGAAAAATTTTTTATAATTTTTTCAAAAAAAGCAAAGGGGGTAGCCCATGGTTTTTTTTGGCGAAAAATATATTTTTCGCACTATCTCCAAAAATCAAAATTTAAATGAAAGCCATTACGGTTATCTATTCAACGGTATAGAAATCAAGTCGATATCTAGAAAAATAAGCAAGTTATGACCAAAAAGGTAAGAAGTTCTACTACTGCCTTTCTCCGGCCACTTTTTAGTAGAACTGGTTACGTTTTTGGTCATAACTTGCTAAGTTTTCAATATTTCGACTTGATTTCTTTTACGTTGGATAGCTAACCGTATTGGCCTTAATTAGAAATTTATTTCTGGTGGATAGTGCAAGAAAAATTTTTTATAATTTTTTCAAAAAAAGCAAAGGGGGTAGCCCATGGTTTTTTTTGGCGAAAAAAATATTTTTCGCACTATCTCCAAAAATCAAAATTTAAATGAAAGCCATTACGGTTATCTATTCAACGCTATAGAAATCAAGTCGATATCTAGAAAAATAAGCAAGTTATGACCAAAAAGGTAAGAAGTTCTACTACTGCCTTTCTCCGGCCACTTTTTAGTAGAACTGGTTACGTTTTTGGTCATAACTTGCTAAGTTTTCAATATTTCGACTTGATTTCTTTTACGTTGGATAGCTAACCGTATTGGCTTTAATTAGAAATTTATTTCTGGTGGATAGTGCAAGAAAAATTTTTTATAATTTTTTCAAAAAAAGCAAAGGGGGTAGCCCATGGTTTTTTTTGGCGAAAAATATATTTTTCGCACTATCTCCAAAAATCAAAATTTAAATGAAAGCCATTACGGTTATCTATTCAACGGTATAGAAATCAAGTCGATATCTAGAAAAATAAGCAAGTTATGACCAAAAAGGTAAGAAGTTCTACTACTGCCTTTCTCCGGCCACTTTTTAGTAGAACTGGTTACGTTTTTGGTCATAACTTGCTAAGTTTTCAATATTTCGACTTGATTTCTTTTACGTTGGATAGCTAACCGTATTGGCCTTAATTAGAAATTTATTTCTGGTGGATAGTGCAAGAAAAATTTTTTATAATTTTTCCAAAAAAAGCAAAGGGGGTAGCCCATGGTTTTTTTTGGCGAAAAATATATTTTTCGCACTATCTCCAAAAATCAAAATTTAAATGAAAGCCATTACGGTTATCTATTCAACGCTATAGAAATCAAGTCGATATCTAGAAAAATAAGCAAGTTATGACCAAAAAGGTAAGAAGTTCTACTACTGCCTTTCTCCGGCCACTTTTTAGTAGAACTGGTTACGTTTTTGGTCATAACTTGCTAAGTTTTCAATATTTCGACTTGATTTCTTTTACGTTGGATAGCTAACCGTATTGGCCTCAATAAGAAATTTATTTCTGGTGGATAGTGCAAGAAAATTTTTTTATATTTTTTTCAAAAAAAGCAAAGGGGGTAGCCCATCGTTTTTTTTTGGCGAAAAATATATTTTTCGCACTATCTGCAAAAATCAAAATTTAAATGAAAGCCATTACGGTTATCTATTCAACGCTATAGAAATCAAGTCGATATCTAGAAAAATAAGCAAGTTATGACCAAAAAGGTAAGCAGTTCTACTACTGCCTCTCTCCGGCCACTTTTTAGTAGAACTGGTTACGTTTTTGGTCATAACTTGCTAAGTTTTCAATATTTCGACTTGATTTCTTTTACGTTGGATAGCTAACCGTATTGGCCTTAATAAGAAATTTATTTCTGGTGGATAGTGCAAGAAAATTTTTTTTTAATTTTTTCAAAAAAAGCAAAGGGGGTAGCCCATCGTTTTTTTTTTGGCGAAAAATATATTTTTCGCACTATCTGCAAAAATCAAAATTTAAATGAAAGCCATTACGGTTATCTATTCAAAGCTATAGAAATCAAGTCGATATCTAGAAAAATAAGCAAGTTATGACCAAAAAGGTAAGCAGTTCTACTACTGCCTCTCTCCGGCCACTTTTTAGAAGAACTGGTTACGTTTTTGGTCATAACTTGCTAAGTTTTCAATATTTCGACTTGATTTCTTTTACGTTGGATAGCTAACCGTATTGGCCTTAATAAGAAATTTATTTCTGGTGGATAGTGCAAGAAAAATTTTTTATAATTTTTTCGGAAAAAGCAAAGGGGGTAGCCCATGGTTTTTTTTTGGCGAAAAATATATTTTTCGCACTATCTGCAAAAATCAAAATTTAAATGAAAGCCATTACGGTTATCTATTCAACGCTATAGAAATCAAGTTGATATCTAGAAAAATAAGCAAGTTATGACCAAAAAGGTAAGCAGTTCTACTACTGCCTCTCTCCGGCCACTTTTTAGTAGAACTGGTTACGTTTTTGGTCATAACTTGCTAAGTTTTCAATATTTCAACTTGATTTCTCTTACGTTGGATAGCTAACCGTATTGGCCTTAATAAGAAATTTATTTCTGGTGGATAGTGCAAGAAAATTTTTTTATAATTTTTTCAAAAAAAGCAAAGGGGGTAGCCCATCGTTTTTTTTGGCGAAAAATATATTTTTCGCACTATCTGCAAAAATCAAAATTCAAACGAAAGCCATTACGGTTATCTATTCAACGCTATAGAAATCAAGTCGATATCTAGAAAATAAAGCAAGTTATGACCAAAAAGGTAAGCAGTTCTTCTACTGCCTCTCTCCGGCCACTTTTTAGTAGAACTGGTTACGTTTTTGGTCATAACTTGCTAAGTTTTCAATATTTCGACTTGATTTCTTTTACGTTGGATAGCTAACCGTATTGGTCTCAATAAGAAATTTATTTCTGGTGGATAGTGCAAGAAAAATTTTTTATAATTTTTTCCAAAAAAGCAAAGGGGGTAGCCCATGGTTTTTTTTTTTGCGAAAAATATATTTTTCGCACTATCTCCAAAAATCAAAATTTAAATGAAAGCCATTGCGGTTATCTATTCAACGCTATAGAAATCAAGTCGATATCTAGAAAAATAAGCAAGTTATGACCAAAGAGGTAAGCAGTTCTCTTTCCGGACACTTTTTAGTAGAACTGGTTACGTTTTTGGTCATAACTTGCTAAGTTTTCAATATTTCGACTTGATTTCTTTTACGTTGGATAGCTAACCGTATTGGCCTTAATAAGAAATTTATTTCTGGTGGATAGTGCAAGAAAAATTTTTTATAATTTTTTCCAAAAAAGCAAAGAGGGTAGCCCATGGTTTTTTTTTTGCGAAAAATATATTTTTCGCACTATCTGCAAAAATCAAAATTTAAATGAAAGCCATTACGGTTATCTATTCAACGCTATAGAAATCAAGTCGATATCTAGAAAAATAAGCAAGTTATGACCAAAGAGGTAAGCAGTTCTACTAGTGCCTCTTTCCGGACACTTTTTAGTAGAACTGGTTACGTTTTTGGTCATAACTTGCTAAGTTTTCAATATTTCGACTTGATTTCTTTTACGTTGGATAGCTAACCGTATTGGCCTTAATTAGAAATTTATTTCTGATGGATAGTGAAGAAAAATTTTTTATAATTTTTTCCAAAAAAGCAAAGGGGGTAGCCCATGGTTTTTTTTTGCGAAAAATATATTTTTCGCACTATCTGCAAAAATCAAAATTTAAATGAAAGCCATTACGGTTATCTATTCAACGCTATAGAAATCAAGTCGATATCTAGAAAAATAAGCAAGTTATGACCAAAGAGGTAAGCAGTTCTACTAGTGCCTCTTTCCGGACACTTTTTAGTAGAACTGGTTACGTTTTTGGTCATAACTTGCTAAGTTTTCAATATTTCGACTTGATTTCTTTTACGTTGGATAGCTAACCGTATTGGCCTTAATAAGAAAATTATTTCTGGTGGATAGTGCAAGAAAAATTTTTTATAATTTTTTCAAAAAAAGCAAAGGGGGTAGCCCATCGTTTTTTTTGGCGAAAAATATATTTTTCGCACTATCTGCAAAAAACAAAATGTAAATGAAAGCCATTACGGTTATCTATTCAACGCTATAGAAATCAAGTCGATATCTAGAAAAATAAGCAAGTTATGACCAAAAAGGTAAGAAGTTCTACTACTGCCTTTCTCCGGCCACTTTTTAGTAGAACTAGTTACGTTTTTGGTCATAACTTGCTAAGTTTTCAATATTTCAACTTGATTTCTCTTACGTTGGATAGCTAACCGTATTGGCCTTAATTAGAAATTTATTTCTGATGGATAGTGAAGAAAAATTTTTTATAATTTTTTCAAAAAAAGCAAAGGGGGTAGCCCATGGTTTTTTTTGGCGAAAAATATATTTTTCGCACTATCTCCAAAAATCAAAATTTAAATGAAAGCCATTACGGTTATCTATTCAACGCTATAGAAATCAAGTCGATATCTAGAAAAATAAGCAAGTTATGACCAAAAAGGTAAGAAGTTCTACTACTGCCTTTCTCCGGCCACTTTTTAGTAGAACTGGTTACGTTTTTGGTCATAACTTGCTAAGTTTTCAATATTTCGACTTGATTTCTTTTACGTTGGATAGCTAACCGTATTGGCTTTAATTAGAAATTTATTTCTGGTGGATAGTGCAAGAAAAATTTTTTATAATTTTTTCAAAAAAAGCAAAGGGGGTAGCCCATGGTTTTTTTTGGCGAAAAATATATTTTTCGCACTATCTCCAAAAATCACAATTTAAATGAAAGCCATTATGGTTATCTATTCAACGCTATAGAAATCAAGTCGATATCTAGAAAAATAAGCAAGTTATGACCAAAAAGGTAAGAAGTTCTACTACTGCCTTTCTCCGGCCACTTTTTAGTAGAACTGGTTACGTTTTTGGTCATAACTTGCTAAGTTTTCAATATTTCGACTTGATTTCTTTTACGTTGGATAGCTAACCGTATTGGCCTTAATTAGAAATTTATTTCTGGTAGATAGTGCAAGAAAAATTTTTTATAATTTTTTCAAAAAAAGCAAAGGGGGTAGCCCATGGTTTTTTTTGGCGAAAAATATATTTTTCGCACTATCTCCAAAAATCAAAATTTAAATGAAAGCCATTACGGTTATCTATTCAACGCTATAGAAATCAAGTCGATATCTAGAAAAATAAGCAAGTTATGACCAAAAAGGTAAGAAGTTCTACTACTGCCTTTCTCCGGCCACTTTTTAGTAGAACTGGTTACGTTTTTGGTCATAACTTGCTAAGTTTTCAATATTTCGACTTGATTTCTTTTACGTTGGATAGCTAACCGTATTGGCCTTAATTAGAAATTTATTTCTGGTGGATAGTGCAAGAAAAATTTTTTATAATTTTTTCAAAAAAAGCAAAGGGGGTAGCACATGGTTTTTTTTGGCGAAAAATATATTTTTCGCACTATCTCCAAAAATCAAAATTTAAATGAAAGCCATTACGGTTATCTATTCAACGCTATAGAAATCAAGTCGATATCTAGAAAAATAAGCAAGTTATGACCAAAAAGGTAAGAAGTTCTACTACTGCCTTTCTCCGGCCACTTTTTAGTAGAACTGGTTACGTTTTTGGTCATAACTTGCTAAGTTTTCAATATTTCGACTTGATTTCTTTTACGTTGGATAGCTAACCGTATTGGCTTTAATTAGAAATTTATTTCTGGTGGATAGTGCAAGAAAAATTTTTTATAATTTTTTCAAAAAAAGCAAAGGGGGTAGCCCATGGTTTTTTTTGGCGAAAAATATATTTTTCGCACTATCTGCAAAAAACAAAATTTAAATGAAAGCCATTACGGTTATCTATTCAACGCTATAGAAATCAAGTCGATATCTAGAAAAATAAGCAAGTTATGACCAAAAAGGTAAGAAGTTCTACTACTGCCTTTCTCCGGCCACTTTTTAGTAGAACTGGTTACGTTTTTGGTCATAACTTGCTAAGTTTTCAATATTTCAACTTGATTTCTCTTACGTTGGATAGCTAACCGTATTGGCCTTAATTAGAAATTTATTTCTGGTGGATAGTGCAAGAAAAATTTTTTATAATTTTTTCAAAAAAAGCAAAGGGGGTAGCACATGGTTTTTTTTTGGCGAAAAATATATTTTTCGCACTATCTCCAAAAATCAAAATTTAAATGAAAGCCATTACGGTTATCTATTCAACGCTATAGAAATCAAGTCGATATCTAGAAAAATAAGCAAGTTATGACCAAAAAGGTAAGAAGTTCTACTACTGCCTTTCTCCGGCCACTTTTTAGTAGAACTGGTTACGTTTTTGGTCATAACTTGCTAAGTTTTCAATATTTCGACTTGATTTCTCTTACGTTGGATAGCTAACCGTATTGGCCTTAATTAGAAATTTATTTCTGATGGATAGTGAAGAAAAATTTTTTATAATTTTTTCAAAAAAAGCAAAGGGGGTAGCCCATGGTTTTTTTTGGCGAAAAATATATTTTTCGCACTATCTCCAAAAATCAAAATTTAAATGAAAGCCATTACGGTTATCTATTCAACGCTATAGAAATCAAGTCGATATCTAGAAAAATAAGCAAGTTATGACCAAAAAGGTAAGAAGTTCTACTACTGCCTTTCTCCGGCCACTTTTTAGTAGAACTGGTTACGTTTTTGGTCATAACTTGCTAAGTTTTCAATATTTCGACTTGATTTCTTTTACGTTGGATAGCTAACCGTATTGGCTTTAATTAGAAATTTATTTCTGGTGGATAGTGCAAGAAAAATTTTTTATAATTTTTTCAAAAAAAGCAAAGGGGGTAGCCCATGGTTTTTTTTGGCGAAAAATATATTTTTTGCACTATCTGCAAAAAACAAAATTTAAATGAAAGCCATTACGGTTATCTATTCAACGCTATAGAAATCAAGTCGATATCTAGAAAAATAAGCAAGTTATGACCAAAAAGGTAAGAAGTTCTACTACTGCCTTTCTCCGGCCACTTTTTAGTAGAACTGGTTACGTTTTTGGTCATAACTTGCTAAGTTTTCAATATTTCAACTTGATTTCTCTTACGTTGGATAGCTAACCGTATTGGCCTTAATTAGAAATTTATTTCTGATGGATAGTGAAGAAAATTTTTTTATAATTTTTTCAAAAAAAGCAAAGGGGGTAGCCCATGGTTTTTTTTTGGCGAAAAATATATTTTTCGCACTATCTCCAAAAATCAAAATTTAAATGAAAGCCATTACGGTTATCTATTCAACGCTATAGAAATCAAGTCGATATCTAGAAAAATAAGCAAGTTATGACCAAAAAGGTAAGAAGTTCTACTACTGCCTTTCTCCGGCCACTTTTTAGTAGAACTGGTTACGTTTTTGGTCATAACTTGCTAAGTTTTCAATATTTCGACTTGATTTCTTTTGCGTTGGATAGCTAACCGTATTGACCTTAATTAGAAATTTATTTCTGGTGGATAGTGCAAGAAAAATTTTTTATAATTTTTTCAAAAAAAGCAAAGGGAGTAGCCCATGGTTTTTTTTGGCGAAAAATATATTTTTCGCACTATCTCCAAAAATCAAAATTTAAATGAAAGCCATTACGGTTATCTATTCAACGCTATAGAAATCAAGTCGATATCTAGAAAAATAAGCAAGTTATGACCAAAAAGGTAAGAAGATCTACTACTGCCTTTCTCCGGCCACTTTTTAGTAGAACTGGTTACGTTTTTGGTCATAACTTGCTAAGTTTTCAATATTTCGACTTGATTTCTTTTACGTTGGATAGCTAACCGTATTGGCCTTAATTAGAAATTTATTTCTGGTGGATAGTGCAAGAAAAATTTTTTATAATTTTTTCAAAAAAAGCAAAGGGGGTAGCCCATGGTTTTTTTTTGGCGAAAAATATATTTTTCGCACTATCTATAAAAATCAAAATTTAAATGAAAGCCATTACGGTTATCTATTCAACGCTATAGAAATCAAGTCGATATCTAGAAAAATAAGCAAGTTATGACCAAAAAGGTAAGAAGTTCTACTACTGCCTTTCTCCGGCCACTTTTTAGTAGAACTGGTTACGTTTTTGGTCATAACTTGCTAAGTTTTCAATATTTCAACTTGATTTCTCTTACGTTGGATAGCTAACCGTATTGGCCTTAATTAGAAATTTATTTCTGATGGATAGTGAAGAAAATTTTTTTATAATTTTTTCAAAAAAAGCAAAGGGGGTAGCCCATGGTTTTTTTTTGGCGAAAAATATATTTTTCGCACTATCTCCAAAAATCAAAATTTAAATGAAAGCCATTACGGTTATCTATTCAACGCTATAGAAATCAAGTCGATATCTAGAAAAATAAGCAAGTTATGACCAAAAAGGTAAGAAGTTCTACTACTGCCTTTCTCCGGCCACTTTTTAGTAGAACTGGTTACGTTTTTGGTCATAACTTGCTAAGTTTTCAATATTTCAACTTGATTTCTCTTACGTTGGATAGCTAACCGTATTGGCCTTAATTAGAAATTTATTTCTGATGGATAGTGAAGAAAAATTTTTTATAATTTTTTCAAAAAAAGCAAAGGGGGTAGCCCATGGTTTTTTTTGGCGAAAAATATATTTTTCGCACTATCTCCAAAAATCAAAATTTAAATGAAAGCCATTACGGTTATCTATTCAACGCTATAGAAATCAAGTCGATATCTAGAAAAATAAGCAAGTTATGACCAAAAAGGTAAGAAGTTCTACTACTGCCTTTCTCCGGCCACTTTTTAGTAGAACTGGTTACGTTTTTGGTCATAACTTGCTAAGTTTTCAATATTTCAACTTGATTTCTCTTACGTTGGATAGCTAACCGTATTGGCCTTAATTAGAAATTTATTTCTGGTGGATAGTGCAAGAAAAATTTTTTATAATTTTTTCCAAAAAAGCAAAGGGGGTAGCCCATCGTTTTTTTGGCGAAAAATATATTTTTCGCACTATCTCCAAAAACCAAAATTTAAATGAAAGCCATTACGGTTATCTATTCAACGCTATAGAAATCAAGTCGATATCTAGAAAAATAAGCAAGTTATGACCAAAAAGGTAAGCAGTTCTACTACTGCCTCTCTCCGGCCACTTTTTAGTAGAACTGGTTACGTTTTTGGTCATAACTTGCTAAGTTTTCAATATTTCGAATTGATTTCTTTAACGTTGGATAGCTAACCGTATTGGCCTTAATTAGAAATTTTTTTTCTGGTGGATAGTGCAAGAAAATTTTTTTATAATTTTTTCAAAAAAAGCAAAGGGGGTAGCCCATGGTTTTTTTTGGCAAAAAATATATTTTTCGCACTATCTCCAAAAACCAAAATTTAAATGAAAGCCATTACGGTTATCTATTCAACGCTATAGAAATCAAGTCGATATCTAGAAAAATAAGCAAGTTATGACCAAAAAGGTAAGCAGTTCTACTACTGCCTCTCTCCGGCCACTTTTTAGTAGAACTGGTTACGTTTTTGGTCATAACTTGCTAAGTTTTCAATATTTCGAATTGATTTCTTTAACGTTGGATAGCTAACCGTATTGGCCTTAATTAGAAATTTTTTTCTGGTGGATAGTGCAAGAAAAATTTTTTATAATTTTTTCAAAAAAAGCAAAGGGGGTAGCCCATGGTTTTTTTTGGCAAAAAATATATTTTTCGCACTATCTCCAAAAACCAAAATTTAAATGAAAGCCATTACGGTTATCTATTCAACGCTATAGAAATCAAGTCGATATCTAGAAAAATAAGCAAGTTATGACCAAAAAGGTAAGCAGTTCTACTACTGCCTCTCTCCGGCCACTTTTTAGTAGAACTGGTTACGTTTTTGGTCATAACTTGCTAAGTTTTCAATATTTCGAATTGATTTCTTTAACGTTGGATAGCTAACCGTATTGGCCTTAATTAGAAATTTTTTTCTGGTGGATAGTGCAAGAAAAATTTTTTATAATTTTTTCAAAAAAAGCAAAGGGGGTAGCCCATGGTTTTTTTTGGCAAAAAATATATTTTTCGCACTATCTCCAAAAACCAAAATTTAAATGAAAGCCATTACGGTTATCTATTCAACGCTATAGAAATCAAGTCGATATCTAGAAAAATAAGCAAGTTATGACCAAAAAGGTAAGCAGTTCTACTACTGCCTCTCTCCGGCCACTTTTTAGTAGAACTGGTTACGTTTTTGGTCATAACTTGCTAAGTTTTCAATATTTCGAATTGATTTCTTTAACATTGGATAGCTAACCGTATTGGCCTTAATTAGAAATTTTTTTCTGGTGGATAGTGCAAGAAAAATTTTTTATAATTTTTTCAAAAAAAGCAAAGGGGGTAGCCCATGGTTTTTTTTGGCAAAAAATATATTTTTCGCACTATCTCCAAAAACCAAAATTTAAATGAAAGCCATTACGGTTATCTATTCAACGCTATAGAAATCAAGTCGATATCTAGAAAAATAAGCAAGTTATGACCAAAAAGGTAAGCAGTTCTACTACTGCCTCTCTCCGGCCACTTTTTAGTAGAACTGGTTACGTTTTTGGTCATAACTTGCTAAGTTTTCAATATTTCGAATTGATTTCTTTAACGTTGGATAGCTAACCGTATTTACCTTAATAAGAAATTTTTTTCTGGTAGATAGTGCAAGAAAAATTTTTTATAATTTTTTCAAAAAAAGCAAAGGGGGTAGCCCATGGTTTTTTTTGGCGAAAAATATATTTTTCGCACTATCTCCAAAAATCAAACTTTAAATGAAAGCCATTACGGTTATCTATTCAACGCTATAGAAATCAAGTTGATATCTAGAAAAATAAGCAAGTTATGACCAAAAAGGTAAGCAGTTCTACTACTGCCTCTCTCCGGCCACTTTTTAGTAGAACTGGTTACGTTTTTGGTCATAACTTGCTAAGTTTTCAATATTTCGACTTGATTTCTTTTACGTTAGATAGATAACCGTATTAACCTTAATAAGAAATTTATTTCTGGTGGATAGTGCAAGAAAAACTTTTTATAATTTTTTCAAAAAAAGCAAAGGGGGTAGCCCATGGTTTTTTTTGGCGAAAAATATATTTTTCACACTATCTCCAAAAATCAAAATTTAAATGAAAGCCATTACGGTTATCTATTCAACGCTATAGAAATCAAGTCGATATCTAGAAAAATAAGCAAGTTATGAAAAAAAAGGTAAGCAGTTCTACTACTGCCTTTCTCCGGCCACTTTTTAGTAGAACTGGTTACGTTTTTGGTCATAACTTGCTAAGTTTTCAATATTTCGACTTGATTTCTTTTACGTTGGATAGCTAACCGTATTGGCCTTAATAAGAAATTTATTTCTGGTGGATAGTGCAAGAAAAATTTTTTATAATTTTTTCAAAAAAAGCAAAGGGGGTAGCCCATGGTTTTTTTTTGGCGAAAAATATATTTTTCGCACTATCTCCAAAAACCAAAATTTAAATGAAAGCCATTACGGTTATCTATTCCACGCTATAGAAATCAAGTCGATATCTAGAAAAATAAGCAAGTTATGACCAAAAAGGTAAGCAGTTCTACTACTGCCTCTCTCCGGCCACTTTTTAGTAGAACTGGTTACGTTTTTGGTCATAACTTGCTAAGTTTCCAATATTTCGAATTGATTTCTTTAACGTTGGATAGCTAACCGTATTGGCCTTAATAAGAAATTTATTTCTGGTGGATAGTGCAAGAAAATTTTTTTATAATTTTTTCAAAAAAAGCAAAGGGGGTAGCCCATGGTTTTTTTTGGCGAAAAATATATTTTTCGCACTATCTCCAAAAATCAAACTTTAAATGAAAGCCATTACGGTTATCTATTCAACGCTATAGAAATCAAGTTGATATCTAGAAAAATAAGCAAGTTATGACCAAAAAGGTAAGCAGTTCTACTACTGCCTCTCTCCGGCCACTTTTTAGTAGAACTGGTTACGTTTTTGGTCATAACTTGCTAAGTTTTCAATATTTCGACTTGATTTCTTTTACGTTGGATAGCTAACCGTATTGGCCTTAATAAGAAATTTATTTCTGGTGGATAGTGCAAGAAAAATTTTTTATAATTTTTTCAAAAAAAGCAAAGGGGGTAGCCCATGGTTTTTTTTTGGCGAAAAATATATTTTTCGCACTATCTCCAAAAACCAAAATTTAAATGAAAGCCATTACGGTTATCTATTCCACGCTATAGAAATCAAGTCGATATCTAGAAAAATAAGCAAGTTATGACCAAAAAGGTAAGCAGTTCTACTACTGCCTCTCTCCGGCCACTTTTTAGTAGAACTGGTTACGTTTTTGGTCATAACTTGCTAAGTTTTCAATATTTCGACTTTATTTCTTTTACGTTGGATAGCTAACCGTATTTACCTTAATAAGAAATTTATTTCTGGTAGATAGTGCAAGAAAAATTTTTTATAATTTTTTCAAAAAAAGCAAAGGGGGTAGCCCATGGTTTTTTTTGGCGAAAAATATATTTTTCGCACTATCTGCAAAAATCAAAATTTAAATGAAAGCCATTACGGTTATCTATTCAACGCTATAGAAATCAAGTTGATATCTAGAAAAATAAGCAAGTTATGACCAAAAAGGTAAGCAGTTCTACTACTGCCTCTCTCCGGCCACTTTTTAGTAGAACTGGTTACGTTTTTGGTCATAACTTGCTAAGTTTTCAATATTTCGACTTGATTTCTTTTACGTTAGATAGATAACCGTATTAACCTTAATAAGAAATTTATTTCTGGTGGATAGTGCAAGAAAAACTTTTTATAATTTTTTCAAAAAAAGCAAAGGGGGTAGCCCATGGTTTTTTTTGGCGAAAAATATATTTTTCACACTATCTCCAAAAATCAAAATTTAAATGAAAGCCATTACGGTTATCTATTCAACGCTATAGAAATCAAGTCGATATCTAGAAAAATAAGCAAGTTATGACCAAAAAGGTAAGCAGTTCTACTACTGCCTCTCTCCGGCCACTTTTTAGTAGAACTGGTTACGTTTTTGGTCATAACTTGCTAAGTTTTCAATATTTCGACTTGATTTCTTTTACGTTAGATAGATAACCGTATTAACCTTAATAAGAAATTTATTTCTGGTAGATAGTGCAAGAAAAATTTTTTATAATTTTTTCAAAAAAAGCAAAGGGGGTAGCCCATGGTTTTTTTTGGCGAAAAATATATTTTTCGCACTATCTCCAAAAACCAAAATTTAAATGAAAGCCATTACGGTTATCTATTCCACGCTATAGAAATCAAGTCGATATCTAGAAAAATAAGCAAGTTATGACCAAAAAGGTAAGCAGTTCTACTACTGCCTCTCTCCGGCCACTTTTTAGTAGAACTGGTTACGTTTTTGGTCATAACTTGCTAAGTTTTCAATATTTCGAATTGATTTCTTTAACGTTGGATAGCTAACCGTATTTACCTTAATAAGAAATTTATTTCTGGTAGATAGTGCAAGAAAAATTTTTTATAATTTTTTCAAAAAAAGCAAAGGGGGTAGCCCATGGTTTTTTTTGGCGAAAAATATATTTTTCGCACTATCTGCAAAAATCAAAATTTAAATGAAAGCCATTACGGTTATCTATTCCACGCTATAGAAATCAAGTCGATATCTAGAAAAATAAGCAAGTTATGACCAAAAAGGTAAGCAGTTCTACTACTGCCTCTCTCCGGCCACTTTTTAGTAGAACTGGTTACGTTTTTGGTCATAACTTGCTAAGTTTTCAATATTTCGAATTGATTTCTTTTACGTTAGATAGATAACCGTATTAACCTTAATAAGAAATTTATTTCTGGTGGATAGTGCAAGAAAAACTTTTTATAATTTTTTCAAAAAAAGCAAAGGGGGTAGCCCATGGTTTTTTTTGGCGAAAAATATATTTTTCACACTATCTCCAAAAATCAAAATTTAAATGAAAGCCATTACGGTTATCTATTCAACGCTATAGAAATCAAGTCGATATCTAGAAAAATAAGCAAGTTATGAAAAAAAAGGTAAGCAGTTCTACTACTGCCTTTCTCCGGCCACTTTTTAGTAGAACTGGTTACGTTTTTGGTCATAACTTGCTAAGTTTTCAATATTTCGACTTGATTTCTTTTACGTTGGATAGCTAACCGTATTGGCCTTAATAAGAAATTTATTTCTGGTGGATAGTGCAAGAAAAATTTTTTATAATTTTTTCAAAAAAAGCAAAGGGGGTAGCCCATGGTTTTTTTTTGGCGAAAAATATATTTTTCGCACTATCTCCAAAAACCAAAATTTAAATGAAAGCCATTACGGTTATCTATTCCACGCTATAGAAATCAAGTCGATATCTAGAAAAATAAGCAAGTTATGACCAAAAAGGTAAGCAGTTCTACTACTGCCTCTCTCCGGCCACTTTTTAGTAGAACTGGTTACGTTTTTGGTCATAACTTGCTAAGTTTTCAATATTTCGAATTGATTTCTTTAACGTTGGATAGCTAACCGTATTGGCCTTAATAAGAAATTTATTTCTGGTGGATAGTGCAAGAAAATTTTTTTATAATTTTTTCAAAAAAAGCAAAGGGGGTAGCCCATGGTTTTTTTTGGCGAAAAATATATTTTTCGCACTATCTCCAAAAATCAAACTTTAAATGAAAGCCATTACGGTTATCTATTCAACGCTATAGAAATCAAGTTGATATCTAGAAAAATAAGCAAGTTATGACCAAAAAGGTAAGCAGTTCTACTACTGCCTCTCTCCGGCCACTTTTTAGTAGAACTGGTTACGTTTTTGGTCATAACTTGCTAAGTTTTCAATATTTCGACTTGATTTCTTTTACGTTGGATAGCTAACCGTATTGGCCTTAATAAGAAATTTATTTCTGGTGGATAGTGCAAGAAAAATTTTTTATAATTTTTTCAAAAAAAGCAAAGGGGGTAGCCCATGGTTTTTTTTTGGCGAAAAATATATTTTTCGCACTATCTCCAAAAACCAAAATTTAAATGAAAGCCATTACGGTTATCTATTCCACGCTATAGAAATCAAGTCGATATCTAGAAAAATAAGCAAGTTATGACCAAAAAGGTAAGCAGTTCTACTACTGCCTCTCTCCGGCCACTTTTTAGTAGAACTGGTTACGTTTTTGGTCATAACTTGCTAAGTTTTCAATATTTCGACTTTATTTCTTTTACGTTGGATAGCTAACCGTATTTACCTTAATAAGAAATTTATTTCTGGTAGATAGTGCAAGAAAAATTTTTTATAATTTTTTCAAAAAAAGCAAAGGGGGTAGCCCATGGTTTTTTTTGGCGAAAAATATATTTTTCGCACTATCTGCAAAAATCAAAATTTAAATGAAAGCCATTACGGTTATCTATTCCACGCTATAGAAATCAAGTCGATATCTAGAAAAATAAGCAAGTTATGACAAAAAAGGTAAGCAGTTCTACTACTGCCTCTCTCCGGCCACTTTTTAGTAGAACTGGTTACGTTTTTGGTCATAACTTGCTAAGTTTTCAATATTTCGAATTGATTTCTTTAACGTTGGATAGCTAACCGTATTGGCCTTAATAAGAAATTTATTTCTGGTGGATAGTGCAAGAAAATTTTTTTATAATTTTTTCAAAAAAAGCAAAAGGGGTAGCCCATGGTTTTTTTTGGCGAAAAATATATTTTTCGCACTATCTCCAAAAATCAAACTTTAAATGAAAGCCATTACGGTTATCTATTCAACGCTATAGAAATCAAGTTGATATCTAGAAAAATAAGCAAGTTATGACCAAAAAGGTAAGCAGTTCTACTACTGCCTCTCTCCGGCCACTTTTTAGTAGAACTGGTTACGTTTTTGGTCATAACTTGCTAAGTTTTCAATATTTCGACTTGATTTCTTTTACGTTGGATAGCTAACCGTATTGGCCTTAATAAGAAATTTATTTCTGGTGGATAGTGCAAGAAAAATTTTTTATAATTTTTTCAAAAAAAGCAAAGGGGGTAGCCCATGGTTTTTTTTTGGCGAAAAATATATTTTTCGCACTATCTCCAAAAACCAAAATTTAAATGAAAGCCATTACGGTTATCTATTCCACGCTATAGAAATCAAGTCGATATCTAGAAAAATAAGCAAGTTATGACCAAAAAGGTAAGCAGTTCTACTACTGCCTCTCTCCGGCCACTTTTTAGTAGAACTGGTTACGTTTTTGGTCATAACTTGCTAAGTTTTCAATATTTCGACTTTATTTCTTTTACGTTGGATAGCTAACCGTATTTACCTTAATAAGAAATTTATTTCTGGTAGATAGTGCAAGAAAAATTTTTTATAATTTTTTCAAAAAAAGCAAAGGGGGTAGCCCATGGTTTTTTTTGGCGAAAAATATATTTTTCGCACTATCTGCAAAAACCAAAATTTAAATGAAAGCCATTACGGTTATCTATTCAACGCTATAGAAATCAAGTTGATATCTAGAAAAATAAGCAAGTTATGACAAAAAAGGTAAGCAGTTCTACTACTGCCTCTCTCCGGCCACTTTTTAGTAGAACTGGTTACGTTTTTGGTCATAACTTGCTAAGTTTTCAATATTTCGACTTGATTTCTTTTACGTTGGATAGCTAACCGTATTGGCCTTAATAAGAAATTTATTTCTGGTGGATAGTGCAAGAAAAATTTTTTATAATTTTTTCAAAAAAAGCAAAGGGGGTAGCCCATGGTTTTTTTTTGGCGAAAAATATATTTTTCGCACTATCTCCAAAAACCAAAATTTAAATGAAAGCCATTACGGTTATCTATTCCACGCTATAGAAATCAAGTCGATATCTAGAAAAATAAGCAAGTTATGACCAAAAAGGTAAGCAGTTCTACTACTGCCTCTCTCCGGCCACTTTTTAGTAGAACTGGTTACGTTTTTGGTCATAACTTGCTAAGTTTTCAATATTTCGACTTTATTTCTTTTACGTTGGATAGCTAACCGTATTGGCCTTAATAAGAAATTTATTTCTGGTGGATAGTGCAAGAAAAATTTTTTATAATTTTTTCAAAAAAAGCAAAGGGGGTAGCCCATGGTTTTTTTTTGGCGAAAAATATATTTTTCGCACTATCTCCAAAAATCAAACTTTAAATGAAAGCCATTACGGTTATCTATTCAACGCTATAGAAATCAAGTTGATATCTAGAAAAATAAGCAAGTTATGACCAAAAAGGTAAGCAGTTCTACTACTGCCTCTCTCCGGCCACTTTTTAGTAGAACTGGTTACGTTTTTGGTCATAACTTGCTAAGTTTTCAATATTTCGACTTGATTTCTTTTACGTTGGATAGCTAACCGTATTGGCCTTAATAAGAAATTTATTTCTGGTGGATAGTGCAAGAAAAATTTTTTATAATTTTTTCAAAAAAAGCAAAGGGGGTAGCCCATGGTTTTTTTTTGGCGAAAAATATATTTTTCGCACTATCTCCAAAAACCAAAATTTAAATGAAAGCCATTACGGTTATCTATTCCACGCTATAGAAATCAAGTCGATATCTAGAAAAATAAGCAAGTTATGACCAAAAAGGTAAGCAGTTCTACTACTGCCTCTCTCCGGCCACTTTTTAGTAGAACTGGTTACGTTTTTGGTCATAACTTGCTAAGTTTTCAATATTTCGACTTTATTTCTTTTACGTTGGATAGCTAACCGTATTGGCCTTAATAAGAAATTTATTTCTGGTGGATAGTGCAAGAAAAATTTTTTATAATTTTTTCAAAAAAAGCAAAGGGGGTAGCCCATGGTTTTTTTTTGGCGAAAAATATATTTTTCGCACTATCTCCAAAAATCAAACTTTAAATGAAAGCCATTACGGTTATCTATTCAACGCTATAGAAATCAAGTTGATATCTAGAAAAATAAGCAAGTTATGACCAAAAAGGTAAGCAGTTCTACTACTGCCTCTCTCCGGCCACTTTTTAGTAGAACTGGTTACGTTTTTGGTCATAACTTGCTAAGTTTTCAATATTTCGACTTGATTTCTTTTACGTTGGATAGCTAACCGTATTGGCCTTAATAAGAAATTTATTTCTGGTGGATAGTGCAAGAAAAATTTTTTATAATTTTTTCAAAAAAAGCAAAGGGGGTAGCCCATGGTTTTTTTTTGGCGAAAAATATATTTTTCGCACTATCTCCAAAAACCAAAATTTAAATGAAAGCCATTACGGTTATCTATTCCACGCTATAGAAATCAAGTCGATATCTAGAAAAATAAGCAAGTTATGACCAAAAAGGTAAGCAGTTCTACTACTGCCTCTCTCCGGCCACTTTTTAGTAGAACTGGTTACGTTTTTGGTCATAACTTGCTAAGTTTTCAATATTTCGACTTTATTTCTTTTACGTTGGATAGCTAACCGTATTTACCTTAATAAGAAATTTATTTCTGGTAGATAGTGCAAGAAAAATTTTTTATAATTTTTTCAAAAAAAGCAAAGGGGGTAGCCCATGGTTTTTTTTGGCGAAAAATATATTTTTCGCACTATCTGCAAAAATCAAAATTTAAATGAAAGCCATTACGGTTATCTATTCCACGCTATAGAAATCAAGTCGATATCTAGAAAAATAAGCAAGTTATGACAAAAAAGGTAAGCAGTTCTACTACTGCCTCTCTCCGGCCACTTTTTAGTAGAACTGGTTACGTTTTTGGTCATAACTTGCTAAGTTTTCAATATTTCGAATTGATTTCTTTAACGTTGGATAGCTAACCGTATTGGCCTTAATAAGAAATTTATTTCTGGTGGATAGTGCAAGAAAATTTTTTTATAATTTTTTCAAAAAAAGCAAAAGGGGTAGCCCATGGTTTTTTTTGGCGAAAAATATATTTTTCGCACTATCTCCAAAAATCAAACTTTAAATGAAAGCCATTACGGTTATCTATTCAACGCTATAGAAATCAAGTTGATATCTAGAAAAATAAGCAAGTTATGACCAAAAAGGTAAGCAGTTCTACTACTGCCTCTCTCCGGCCACTTTTTAGTAGAACTGGTTACGTTTTTGGTCATAACTTGCTAAGTTTTCAATATTTCGACTTGATTTCTTTTACGTTGGATAGCTAACCGTATTGGCCTTAATAAGAAATTTATTTCTGGTGGATAGTGCAAGAAAAATTTTTTATAATTTTTTCAAAAAAAGCAAAGGGGGTAGCCCATGGTTTTTTTTTGGCGAAAAATATATTTTTCGCACTATCTCCAAAAACCAAAATTTAAATGAAAGCCATTACGGTTATCTATTCCACGCTATAGAAATCAAGTCGATATCTAGAAAAATAAGCAAGTTATGACCAAAAAGGTAAGCAGTTCTACTACTGCCTCTCTCCGGCCACTTTTTAGTAGAACTGGTTACGTTTTTGGTCATAACTTGCTAAGTTTTCAATATTTCGACTTTATTTCTTTTACGTTGGATAGCTAACCGTATTTACCTTAATAAGAAATTTATTTCTGGTAGATAGTGCAAGAAAAATTTTTTATAATTTTTTCAAAAAAAGCAAAGGGGGTAGCCCATGGTTTTTTTTGGCGAAAAATATATTTTTCGCACTATCTGCGAAAATCAAAATTTAAATGAAAGCCATTACGGTTATCTATTCCACGCTATAGAAATCAAGTCGATATCTAGAAAAATAAGCAAGTTATGACAAAAAAGGTAAGCAGTTCTACTACTGCCTCTCTCCGGCCACTTTTTAGTAGAACTGGTTACGTTTTTGGTCATAACTTGCTAAGTTTTCAATATTTCGAATTGATTTCTTTAACGTTGGATAGCTAACCGTATTGGCCTTAATAAGAAATTTATTTCTGGTGGATAGTGCAAGAAAATTTTTTTATAATTTTTTCAAAAAAAGCAAAAGGGGTAGCCCATGGTTTTTTTTGGCGAAAAATATATTTTTCGCACTATCTCCAAAAATCAAACTTTAAATGAAAGCCATTACGGTTATCTATTCAACGCTATAGAAATCAAGTTGATATCTAGAAAAATAAGCAAGTTATGACCAAAAAGGTAAGCAGTTCTACTACTGCCTCTCTCCGGCCACTTTTTAGTAGAACTGGTTACGTTTTTGGTCATAACTTGCTAAGTTTTCAATATTTCGACTTGATTTCTTTTACGTTGGATAGCTAACCGTATTGGCCTTAATAAGAAATTTATTTCTGGTGGATAGTGCAAGAAAAATTTTTTATAATTTTTTCAAAAAAAGCAAAGGGGGTAGCCCATGGTTTTTTTTTGGCGAAAAATATATTTTTCGCACTATCTCCAAAAACCAAAATTTAAATGAAAGCCATTACGGTTATCTATTCCACGCTATAGAAATCAAGTCGATATCTAGAAAAATAAGCAAGTTATGACCAAAAAGGTAAGCAGTTCTACTACTGCCTCTCTCCGGCCACTTTTTAGTAGAACTGGTTACGTTTTTGGTCATAACTTGCTAAGTTTTCAATATTTCGACTTTATTTCTTTTACGTTGGATAGCTAACCGTATTTACCTTAATAAGAAATTTATTTCTGGTAGATAGTGCAAGAAAAATTTTTTATAATTTTTTCAAAAAAAGCAAAGGGGGTAGCCCATGGTTTTTTTTGGCGAAAAATATATTTTTCGCACTATCTGCAAAAACCAAAATTTAAATGAAAGCCATTACGGTTATCTATTCAACGCTATAGAAATCAAGTTGATATCTAGAAAAATAAGCAAGTTATGACAAAAAAGGTAAGCAGTTCTACTACTGCCTCTCTCCGGCCACTTTTTAGTAGAACTGGTTACGTTTTTGGTCATAACTTGCTAAGTTTTCAATATTTCGACTTGATTTCTTTTACGTTGGATAGCTAACCGTATTGGCCTTAATAAGAAATTTATTTCTGGTGGATAGTGCAAGAAAAATTTTTTATAATTTTTTCAAAAAAAGCAAAGGGGGTAGCCCATGGTTTTTTTTTGGCGAAAAATATATTTTTCGCACTATCTCCAAAAACCAAAATTTAAATGAAAGCCATTACGGTTATCTATTCCACGCTATAGAAATCAAGTCGATATCTAGAAAAATAAGCAAGTTATGACCAAAAAGGTAAGCAGTTCTACTACTGCCTCTCTCCGGCCACTTTTTAGTAGAACTGGTTACGTTTTTGGTCATAACTTGCTAAGTTTTCAATATTTCGACTTTATTTCTTTTACGTTGGATAGCTAACCGTATTGGCCTTAATAAGAAATTTATTTCTGGTGGATAGTGCAAGAAAAATTTTTTATAATTTTTTCAAAAAAAGCAAAGGGGGTAGCCCATGGTTTTTTTTTGGCGAAAAATATATTTTTCGCACTATCTCCAAAAATCAAACTTTAAATGAAAGCCATTACGGTTATCTATTCAACGCTATAGAAATCAAGTTGATATCTAGAAAAATAAGCAAGTTATGACCAAAAAGGTAAGCAGTTCTACTACTGCCTCTCTCCGGCCACTTTTTAGTAGAACTGGTTACGTTTTTGGTCATAACTTGCTAAGTTTTCAATATTTCGACTTGATTTCTTTTACGTTGGATAGCTAACCGTATTGGCCTTAATAAGAAATTTATTTCTGGTGGATAGTGCAAGAAAAATTTTTTATAATTTTTTCAAAAAAAGCAAAGGGGGTAGCCCATGGTTTTTTTTTGGCGAAAAATATATTTTTCGCACTATCTCCAAAAACCAAAATTTAAATGAAAGCCATTACGGTTATCTATTCCACGCTATAGAAATCAAGTCGATATCTAGAAAAATAAGCAAGTTATGACCAAAAAGGTAAGCAGTTCTACTACTGCCTCTCTCCGGCCACTTTTTAGTAGAACTGGTTACGTTTTTGGTCATAACTTGCTAAGTTTTCAATATTTCGACTTTATTTCTTTTACGTTGGATAGCTAACCGTATTTACCTTAATAAGAAATTTATTTCTGGTAGATAGTGCAAGAAAAATTTTTTATAATTTTTTCAAAAAAAGCAAAGGGGGTAGCCCATGGTTTTTTTTGGCGAAAAATATATTTTTCGCACTATCTGCAAAAATCAAAATTTAAATGAAAGCCATTACGGTTATCTATTCCACGCTATAGAAATCAAGTCGATATCTAGAAAAATAAGCAAGTTATGACAAAAAAGGTAAGCAGTTCTACTACTGCCTCTCTCCGGCCACTTTTTAGTAGAACTGGTTACGTTTTTGGTCATAACTTGCTAAGTTTTCAATATTTCGAATTGATTTCTTTAACGTTGGATAGCTAACCGTATTGGCCTTAATAAGAAATTTATTTCTGGTGGATAGTGCAAGAAAATTTTTTTATAATTTTTTCAAAAAAAGCAAAAGGGGTAGCCCATGGTTTTTTTTGGCGAAAAATATATTTTTCGCACTATCTCCAAAAATCAAACTTTAAATGAAAGCCATTACGGTTATCTATTCCACGCTATAGAAATCAAGTCGATATCTAGAAAAATAAGCAAGTTATGACCAAAAAGGTAAGCAGTTCTACTACTGCCTCTCTCCGGCCACTTTTTAGTAGAACTGGTTACGTTTTTGGTCATAACTTGCTAAGTTTTCAATATTTCGACTTTATTTCTTTTACGTTGGATAGCTAACCGTATTTACCTTAATAAGAAATTTATTTCTGGTAGATAGTGCAAGAAAAATTTTTTATAATTTTTTCAAAAAAAGCAAAGGGGGTAGCCCATGGTTTTTTTTGGCGAAAAATATATTTTTCGCACTATCTGCAAAAATCAAAATTTAAATGAAAGCCATTACGGTTATCTATTCCACGCTATAGAAATCAAGTCGATATCTAGAAAAATAAGCAAGTTATGACAAAAAAGGTAAGCAGTTCTACTACTGCCTCTCTCCGGCCACTTTTTAGTAGAACTGGTTACGTTTTTGGTCATAACTTGCTAAGTTTTCAATATTTCGAATTGATTTCTTTAACGTTGGATAGCTAACCGTATTGGCCTTAATAAGAAATTTATTTCTGGTGGATAGTGCAAGAAAATTTTTTTATAATTTTTTCAAAAAAAGCAAAGGGGGTAGCCCATGGTTTTTTTTGGCGAAAAATATATTTTTCGCACTATCTGCAAAAATCAAAATTTAAATGAAAGCCATTACGGTTATCTATTCCACGCTATAGAAATCAAGTCGATATCTAGAAAAATAAGCAAGTTATGACCAAAAAGGTAAGCAGTTCTACTACTGCCTCTCTCCGGCCACTTTTTAGTAGAACTGGTTACGTTTTTGGTCATAACTTGCTAAGTTTTCAATATTTCGACTTTATTTCTTTTACGTTGGATAGCTAACCGTATTTACCTTAATAAGAAATTTATTTCTGGTAGATAGTGCAAGAAAAATTTTTTATAATTTTTTCAAAAAAAGCAAAGGGGGTAGCCCATGGTTTTTTTTTGGCGAAAAATATATTTTTCGCACTATCTCCAAAAACCAAAATTTAAATGAAAGCCATTACGGTTATCTATTCCACGCTATAGAAATCAAGTCGATATCTAGAAAAATAAGCAAGTTATGACCAAAAAGGTAAGCAGTTCTACTACTGCCTCTCTCCGGCCACTTTTTAGTAGAACTGGTTACGTTTTTGGTCATAACTTGCTAAGTTTTCAATATTTCGACTTGATTTCTTTTACGTTGGATAGCTAACCGTATTGGCCTTAATAAGAAATTTATTTCTGGTGGATAGTGCAAGAAAAATTTTTTATAATTTTTTCAAAAAAAGCAAAGGGGGTAGCCCATGGTTTTTTTTGGCGAAAAATATATTTTTCGCACTATCTGCAAAAACCAAAATTTAAATGAAAGCCATTACGGTTATCTATTCAACGCTATAGAAATCAAGTCGATATCTAGAAAAATAAGCAAGTTATGACCAAAAAGGTAAGCAGTTCTACTACTGCCTCTCTCCGGCCACTTTTTAGTAGAACTGGTTACGTTTTTGGTCATAACTTGCTAAGTTTTCAATATTTCGACTTGATTTCTTTTACGTTGGATAGCTAACCGTATTAACCTTAATAAGAAATTTATTTCTGGTGGATAGTGCAAGAAAAATTTTTTATAATTTTTTCAAAAAAAGCAAAGGGGGTAGCCCATGGTTTTTTTTGGCGAAAAATATATTTTTCACACTATCTGCAAAAATCAAAATTTAAATGAAAGCCATTACGGTTATCTATTCAACGCTATAGAAATCAAGTTGATATCTAGAAAAATAAGCAAGTTATGAAAAAAAAGGTAAGCAGTTCTACTACTGCCTCTCTCCGGCCACTTTTTAGTAGAACTGGTTACGTTTTTGGTCATAACTTGCTAAGTTTTCAATATTTCGACTTGATTTCTTTTACGTTGGATAGCTAACCGTATTAACCTTAATAAGAAATTTATTTCTGGTGGATAGTGCAAGAAAAACTTTTTATAATTTTTTCAAAAAAAGCAAAGGGGGTAGCCCATGGTTTTTTTTGGCGAAAAATATATTTTTCACACTATCTCCAAAAATCAAAATTTAAATGAAAGCCATTACGGTTATCTATTCAACGCTATAGAAATCAAGTCGATATCTAGAAAAATAAGCAAGTTATGAAAAAAAAGGTAAGCAGTTCTACTACTGCCTCTCTCCGGCCACTTTTTAGTAGAACTGGTTACGTTTTTGGTCATAACTTGCTAAGTTTTCAATATTTCGACTTGATTTCTTTTACGTTGGATAGCTAACCGTATTGGCCTTAATAAGAAATTTATTTCTGGTGGATAGTGCAAGAAAAATTTTTTATAATTTTTTCAAAAAAAGCAAAGGGGGTAGCCCATGGTTTTTTTTTGGCGAAAAATATATTTTTCGCACTATCTCCAAAAACCAAAATTTAAATGAAAGCCATTACGGTTATCTATTCCACGCTATAGAAATCAAGTCGATATCTAGAAAAATAAGCAAGTTATGACTAAAAAGGTAAGCAGTTCTACTACTGCCTCTCTCCGGCCACTTTTTAGTAGAACTGGTTACGTTTTTGGTCATAACTTGCTAAGTTTTCAATATTTCGACTTGATTTCTTTTACGTTGGATAGCTAACCGTATTGGCCTTAATAAGAAATTTATTTCTGGTGGATAGTGCAAGAAAAATTTTTTATAATTTTTTCAAAAAAAGCAAAGGGGGTAGCCCATATTTTTTTTTGGCGAAAAATATATTTTTCGCACTATCTCCAAAAATCAAACTTTAAATGAAAGCCATTACGGTTATCTATTCAACGCTATAGAAATCAAGTTGATATCTAGAAAAATAAGCAAGTTATGACCAAAAAGGTAAGCAGTTCTACTACTGCCTCTCTCCGGCCACTTTTTAGTAGAACTGGTTACGTTTTTTATCATAACTTGCTAAGTTTTCAATATTTCGACTTGATTTCTTTTACGTTGGATAGCTAACCGTATTGGCCTTAATAAGAAATTTATTTCTGGTGGATAGTGCAAGAAAAACTTTTTATAATTTTTTCAAAAAAAGCAAAGGGGGTAGCCCATGGTTTTTTTTGGCGAAAAATATATTTTTCGCACTATCTCCAAAAATCAAAATTTAAATGAAAGCCATTACGGTTATCTATTCAACGCTATAGAAATCAAGTCGATATCTAGAAAAATAAGCAAGTTATGACCAAAAAGGTAAGCAGTTCTACTACTGCCTCTCTCCGGCCACTTTTTAGTAGAACTGGTTACGTTTTTGGTCATAACTTGCTAAGTTTTCAATATTTCGACTTGATTTCTTTTACGTTGGATAGCTAACCGTATTTACCTTAATAAGAAATTTATTTCTGGTAGATAGTGCAAGAAAAATTTTTTATAATTTTTTCAAAAAAAGCAAAGGGGGTAGCCCATGGTTTTTTTTGGCGAAAAATATATTTTTCGCACTATCTCCAAAAATCAAAATTTATATGAAAGTTATTACGGTTATCTATTCAACGCTATAGAAATCAAGTCGATATCTAGAAAAATAAGCAAGGTATGACCAAAAAGGTAAGCAGTTCTACTACTGCCTCTCTCCGGCCACTTTTTAGTAGAACTGGTTACGTTTTTGGTCATAACTTGCTAAGTTTTCAATATTTCGAATTGATTTCTTTAACGTTGGATAGCTAACCGTATTGGCCTTAATAAGAAATTTATTTCTGGTGGATAGTGCAAGAAAATTTTTTTATAATTTTTTCAAAAAAAGCAAAGGGGGTAGCCCATGGTTTTTTTTGGCGAAAAATATATTTTTCGCACTATCTCCAAAAATCAAAATTTAAATGAAAGCCATTACGGTTATCTATTCCACGCTATAGAAATCAAGTCGATATCTAGAAAAATAAGCAAGTTATGACCAAAAAGGTAAGAAGTTCTACTACTGCCTTTCTCCGGCCACTTTTTAGTAGAACTGGTTACGTTTTTGGTCATAACTTGCTAATTTTTCAATATTTCGACTTGATTTCTCTTACGTTGGATAGCTAACCGTATTGGCCTTAATTAGAAATTTATTTCTGGTGGATAGTGAAGAAAAATTTTTTATAATTTTTTCAAAAAAAGCAAAGGGGGTAGCCCATGGTTTTTTTTGGCGAAAAATATATTTTTCGCACTATCTCCAAAAATCAAAATTTAAATGAAAGCCATTACGGTTATCTATTCCACGCTATAGAAATCAAGTCGATATCTAGAAAAATAAGCAAGTTATGACCAAAAAGGTAAGCAGTTCTACTACTGCCTCTCTCCGGCCACTTTTTAGTAGAACTGGTTACGTTTTTGGTCATAACTTGCTAAGTTTTCAATATTTCGACTTTATTTCTTTTACGTTGGATAGCTTACCGTATTAACCTTAATAAGAAATTTATTTCTGGTGGATAGTGCAAGAAAAACTTTTTATAATTTTTTCAAAAAAAGCAAAGGGGGTAGCCCATCGTTTTTTTTGGCGAAAAATATATTTTTCGCACTATCTCCAAAAACCAAAATTTAAATGAAAGCCATTACGGTTATCTATTCAACGCTATAGAAATCAAGTCGATATCTAGAAAAATAAGCAAGTTATGACCAAAAAGGTAAGCAGTTCTACTACTGCCTCTCTCCGGCCACTTTTTAGTAGAACTGGTTACGTTTTTGGTCATAACTTGCTAAGTTTTCAATATTTCGACTTGATTTCTTTTACGTTGGATAGCTAACCGTATTAACCTTAATAAGAAATTTATTTCTGGTGGATAGTGCAAGAAAAACTTTTTATAATTATTTCAAAAAAAGCAAAGGGGGTAGCCCATGGTTTTTTTGGCGAAAAATATATTTTTCACACTATCTCCAAAAATCAAAATTTAAATAAAAGCCATTACGGTTATCTATTCAACGCTATAGAAATCAAGTCGATATCTAGAAAAATAAGCAAGTTATGACCAAAAAGGTAAGCAGTTCTACTACTGCCTCTCTCCGGCCACTTTTTAGTAGAACTGGTTACGTTTTTGGTCATAACTTGCTAAGTTTTCAATATTTCGAATTGATTTCTTTAACGTTGGATAGCTAACCGTATTGGCCTTAATTAGAAATTTATTTCTGGTGGATAGTGCAAGAAAAATTTTTTATAATTTTTTCAAAAAAAGCAAAGGGGGTAGCCCATGGTTTTTTTTGGCGAAAAATATATTTTTCACACTATCTCCAAAAATCAAAATTTAAATGAAAGCCATTACGGTTATCTATTCAACGCTATAGAAATCAAGTTGATATCTAGAAAAATAAGCAGGTTATGACCAAAAAGGTAAGCAGTTCTACTACTGCCTCTCTCCGGCCACTTTTTAGTAGAACTGGTTACGTTTTTGGTCATAACTTGCTAAGTTTTCAATATTTCGACTTGATTTCTTTTACGTTGGATAGCTAACCGTATTAACCTTAATAAGAAATTTATTTCTGGTGGATAGTGCAAGAAAAATTTTTTATAATTTTTTCAAAAAAAGCAAAGGGGGTAGCCCATCGTTTTTTTTGGCGAAAAATATATTTTTCACACTATCTCCAAAAACCAAAATTTAAATGAAAGCTATTACGGTTATCTATTCAACGCTATAGAAATCAAGTCGATATCTAGAAAAATAAGCAAGTTATGACCAAAAAGGTAAGCAGTTCTACTACTGCCTCTCTCCGGCCACTTTTTAGTAGAACTGGTTACGTTTTTAATCATAACTTGCTAAGTTTTCAATATTTCGACTTGATTTCTTTTACGTTGGATAGCTAACCGTATTGGCCTTAATTAGAAATTTATTTCTGGTGGATAGTGCAAGAAAAATTTTTTATAATTTTTTCAAAAAAAGCAAAGGGGGTAGCCCATGGTTTTTTTTGGCGAAAAATATATTTTTCGCACTATCTCCAAAAATCAAAATTTAAATGAAAGCCATTACGGTTATCTATTCAACGCTATAGAAATTAAGTCGATATCTAGAAAAATAAGCAAGTTATGACCAAAAAGGTAAGCAGTTCTACTACTGCCTCTCTCCGGTCACTTTTTAGTAGAACTGGTTACGTTTTTGGTCATAACTTGCTAAGTTTTCAATATTTCGACTTGATTTCTTTTACGTTGGATAGCTAACCGTATTGGCCTTAATAAGAAATTTATTTCTGGTGGATAGTGCAAGAAAAATTTTTTATAATTTTTTCAAAAAAAGCAAAGGGGGTAGCCCATATTTTTTTTTGGCGAAAAATATATTTTTCGCACTATCTCCAAAAATCAAACTTTAAATGAAAGCCATTACGGTTATCTATTCAACGCTATAGAAATCAAGTTGATATCTAGAAAAATAAGCAAGTTATGACCAAAAAGGTAAGCAGTTCTACTACTGCCTCTCTCCGGCCACTTTTTAGTAGAACTGGTTACGTTTTTTATCATAACTTGCTAAGTTTTCAATATTTCGACTTGATTTCTTTTACGTTGGATAGCTAACCGTATTGGCCTTAATAAGAAATTTATTTCTGGTGGATAGTGCAAGAAAAACTTTTTATAATTTTTTCAAAAAAAGCAAAGGGGGTAGCCCATGGTTTTTTTTGGCGAAAAATATATTTTTCGCACTATCTCCAAAAATCAAAATTTAAATGAAAGCCATTACGGTTATCTATTCAACGCTATAGAAATCAAGTCGATATCTAGAAAAATAAGCAAGTTATGACCAAAAAGGTAAGCAGTTCTACTACTGCCTCTCTCCGGCCACTTTTTAGTAGAACTGGTTACGTTTTTGGTCATAACTTGCTAAGTTTTCAATATTTCGACTTGATTTCTTTTACGTTGGATAGCTAACCGTATTTACCTTAATAAGAAATTTATTTCTGGTAGATAGTGCAAGAAAAATTTTTTATAATTTTTTCAAAAAAAGCAAAGGGGGTAGCCCATGGTTTTTTTTGGCGAAAAATATATTTTTCGCACTATCTCCAAAAATCAAAATTTATATGAAAGTTATTACGGTTATCTATTCAACGCTATAGAAATCAAGTCGATATCTAGAAAAATAAGCAAGGTATGACCAAAAAGGTAAGCAGTTCTACTACTGCCTCTCTCCGGCCACTTTTTAGTAGAACTGGTTACGTTTTTGGTCATAACTTGCTAAGTTTTCAATATTTCGAATTGATTTCTTTAACGTTGGATAGCTAACCGTATTGGCCTTAATAAGAAATTTATTTCTGGTGGATAGTGCAAGAAAATTTTTTTATAATTTTTTCAAAAAAAGCAAAGGGGGTAGCCCATGGTTTTTTTTGGCGAAAAATATATTTTTCGCACTATCTCCAAAAATCAAAATTTAAATGAAAGCCATTACGGTTATCTATTCCACGCTATAGAAATCAAGTCGATATCTAGAAAAATAAGCAAGTTATGACCAAAAAGGTAAGAAGTTCTACTACTGCCTTTCTCCGGCCACTTTTTAGTAGAACTGGTTACGTTTTTGGTCATAACTTGCTAATTTTTCAATATTTCGACTTGATTTCTCTTACGTTGGATAGCTAACCGTATTGGCCTTAATTAGAAATTTATTTCTGGTGGATAGTGAAGAAAAATTTTTTATAATTTTTTCAAAAAAAGCAAAGGGGGTAGCCCATGGTTTTTTTTGGCGAAAAATATATTTTTCGCACTATCTCCAAAAATCAAAATTTAAATGAAAGCCATTACGGTTATCTATTCCACGCTATAGAAATCAAGTCGATATCTAGAAAAATAAGCAAGTTATGACCAAAAAGGTAAGCAGTTCTACTACTGCCTCTCTCCGGCCACTTTTTAGTAGAACTGGTTACGTTTTTGGTCATAACTTGCTAAGTTTTCAATATTTCGACTTTATTTCTTTTACGTTGGATAGCTTACCGTATTAACCTTAATAAGAAATTTATTTCTGGTGGATAGTGCAAGAAAAACTTTTTATAATTTTTTCAAAAAAAGCAAAGGGGGTAGCCCATCGTTTTTTTTGGCGAAAAATATATTTTTCGCACTATCTCCAAAAACCAAAATTTAAATGAAAGCCATTACGGTTATCTATTCAACGCTATAGAAATCAAGTCGATATCTAGAAAAATAAGCAAGTTATGACCAAAAAGGTAAGCAGTTCTACTACTGCCTCTCTCCGGCCACTTTTTAGTAGAACTGGTTACGTTTTTGGTCATAACTTGCTAAGTTTTCAATATTTCGACTTGATTTCTTTTACGTTGGATAGCTAACCGTATTAACCTTAATAAGAAATTTATTTCTGGTGGATAGTGCAAGAAAAACTTTTTATAATTATTTCAAAAAAAGCAAAGGGGGTAGCCCATGGTTTTTTTGGCGAAAAATATATTTTTCACACTATCTCCAAAACTCAAAATTTAAATAAAAGCCATTACGGTTATCTATTCAACGCTATAGAAATCAAGTCGATATCTAGAAAAATAAGCAAGTTATGACCAAAAAGGTAAGCAGTTCTACTACTGCCTCTCTCCGGCCACTTTTTAGTAGAACTGGTTACGTTTTTGGTCATAACTTGCTAAGTTTTCAATATTTCGAATTGATTTCTTTAACGTTGGATAGCTAACCGTATTGGCCTTAATTAGAAATTTATTTCTGGTGGATAGTGCAAAAAAAATTTTTTATAATTTTTTCAAAAAAAGCAAAGGGGGTAGCCCATGGTTTTTTTTGGCGAAAAATATATTTTTCACACTATCTCCAAAAATCAAAATTTAAATGAAAGCCATTACGGTTATCTATTCAACGCTATAGAAATCAAGTTGATATCTAGAAAAATAAGCAGGTTATGACCAAAAAGGTAAGCAGTTCTACTACTGCCTCTCTCCGGCCACTTTTTAGTAGAACTGGTTACGTTTTTGGTCATAACTTGCTAAGTTTTCAATATTTCGACTTGATTTCTTTTACGTTGGATAGCTAACCGTATTAACCTTAATAAGAAATTTATTTCTGGTGGATAGTGCAAGAAAAATTTTTTATAATTTTTTCAAAAAAAGCAAAGGGGGTAGCCCATCGTTTTTTTTGGCGAAAAATATATTTTTCACACTATCTCCAAAAACCAAAATTTAAATGAAAGCTATTACGGTTATCTATTCAACGCTATAGAAATCAAGTCGATATCTAGAAAAATAAGCAAGTTATGACCAAAAAGGTAAGCAGTTCTACTACTGCCTCTCTCCGGCCACTTTTTAGTAGAACTGGTTACGTTTTTAATCATAACTTGCTAAGTTTTCAATATTTCGACTTGATTTCTTTTACGTTGGATAGCTAACCGTATTGGCCTTAATTAGAAATTTATTTCTGGTGGATAGTGCAAGAAAAATTTTTTATAATTTTTTCAAAAAAAGCAAAGGGGGTAGCCCATGGTTTTTTTTGGCGAAAAATATATTTTTCGCACTATCTCCAAAAATCAAAATTTAAATGAAAGCCATTACGGTTATCTATTCAACGCTATAGAAATTAAGTCGATATCTAGAAAAATAAGCAAGTTATGACCAAAAAGGTAAGCAGTTCTACTACTGCCTCTCTCCGGCCACTTTTTAGTAGAACTGGTTACGTTTTTGGTCATAACTTGCTAAGTTTTCAATATTTCGACTTGATTTCTTTTACGTTGGATAGCTGACCGTATTGGCCTTAATAAGAAATTTATTTCTGGTGGATAGTGCAAGAAAAATTTTTTATAATTTTTTCAAAAAAAGCAAAGGGGGTAGCCCATGGTTTTTTTTTGGCGAAAAATATATTTTTCACACTATCTCCAAAAATCAAAATTTAAATGAAAGCCATTACGGTTATCTATTCAACGCTATAGAAATCAAGTTGATATCTAGAAAAATAAGCAGGTTATGACCAAAAAGGTAAGCAGTTCTACTACTGCCTCTCTCCGGCCACTTTTTAGTAGAACTGGTTACGTTTTTGGTCATAACTTGCTAAGTTTTCAATATTTCGACTTTATTTCTTTTACGTTGGATAGCTAACCGTATTAACCTTAATAAGAAATTTATTTCTGGTGGATAGTGCAAGAAAAACTTTTTATAATTTTTTCAAAAAAGCAAAGGGGGTAGCCCATCGTTTTTTTTGGCGAAAAATATATTTTTCGCACTATCTCCAAAAATCAAAATTTAAATGAAAGCCATTACGGTTATCTATTCAACGCTATAGAAATCAAGTCGATATCTAGAAAAATAAGCAAGTTATGACCAAAAAGGTAAGCAGTTCTACTACTGCCTCTCTCCGGCCACTTTTTAGTAGAACTGGTTACGTTTTTTATCATAACTTGCTAAGTTTTCAATATTTCGACTTGATTTCTTTTACGTTGGATAGCTAACCGTATTGGCCTTAATAAGAAATTTATTTCTGGTGGATAGTGCAAGAAAAACTTTTTATAATTTTTTCAAAAAAAGCAAAGGGGGTAGCCCATGGTTTTTTTTGGCGAAAAATATATTTTTCGCACTATCTCCAAAAATCAAAATTTAAATGAAAGCCATTACGGTTATCTATTCAACGCTATAGAAATCAAGTCGATATCTAGAAAAATAAGCAAGTTATGACCAAAAAGGTAAGCAGTTCTACTACTGCCTCTCTCCGGCCACTTTTTAGTAGAACTGGTTACGTTTTTGGTCATAACTTGCTAAGTTTTCAATATTTCGACTTGATTTCTTTTACGTTGGATAGCTAACCGTATTTACCTTAATAAGAAATTTATTTCTGGTAGATAGTGCAAGAAAAATTTTTTATAATTTTTTCAAAAAAAGCAAAGGGGGTAGCCCATGGTTTTTTTTGGCGAAAAATATATTTTTCGCACTATCTCCAAAAATCAAAATTTATATGAAAGTTATTACGGTTATCTATTCAACGCTATAGAAATCAAGTCGATATCTAGAAAAATAAGCAAGGTATGACCAAAAAGGTAAGCAGTTCTACTACTGCCTCTCTCCGGCCACTTTTTAGTAGAACTGGTTACGTTTTTGGTCATAACTTGCTAAGTTTTCAATATTTCGAATTGATTTCTTTAACGTTGGATAGCTAACCGTATTGGCCTTAATAAGAAATTTATTTCTGGTGGATAGTGCAAGAAAATTTTTTTATAATTTTTTCAAAAAAAGCAAAGGGGGTAGCCCATGGTTTTTTTTGGCGAAAAATATATTTTTCGCACTATCTCCAAAAATCAAAATTTAAATGAAAGCCATTACGGTTATCTATTCCACGCTATAGAAATCAAGTCGATATCTAGAAAAATAAGCAAGTTATGACCAAAAAGGTAAGAAGTTCTACTACTGCCTTTCTCCGGCCACTTTTTAGTAGAACTGGTTACGTTTTTGGTCATAACTTGCTAATTTTTCAATATTTCGACTTGATTTCTCTTACGTTGGATAGCTAACCGTATTGGCCTTAATTAGAAATTTATTTCTGGTGGATAGTGAAGAAAAATTTTTTATAATTTTTTCAAAAAAAGCAAAGGGGGTAGCCCATGGTTTTTTTTGGCGAAAAATATATTTTTCGCACTATCTCCAAAAATCAAAATTTAAATGAAAGCCATTACGGTTATCTATTCCACGCTATAGAAATCAAGTCGATATCTAGAAAAATAAGCAAGTTATGACCAAAAAGGTAAGCAGTTCTACTACTGCCTCTCTCCGGCCACTTTTTAGTAGAACTGGTTACGTTTTTGGTCATAACTTGCTAAGTTTTCAATATTTCGACTTTATTTCTTTTACGTTGGATAGCTTACCGTATTAACCTTAATAAGAAATTTATTTCTGGTGGATAGTGCAAGAAAAACTTTTTATAATTTTTTCAAAAAAAGCAAAGGGGGTAGCCCATCGTTTTTTTTGGCGAAAAATATATTTTTCGCACTATCTCCAAAAACCAAAATTTAAATGAAAGCCATTACGGTTATCTATTCAACGCTATAGAAATCAAGTCGATATCTAGAAAAATAAGCAAGTTATGACCAAAAAGGTAAGCAGTTCTACTACTGCCTCTCTCCGGCCACTTTTTAGTAGAACTGGTTACGTTTTTGGTCATAACTTGCTAAGTTTTCAATATTTCGACTTGATTTCTTTTACGTTGGATAGCTAACCGTATTAACCTTAATAAGAAATTTATTTCTGGTGGATAGTGCAAGAAAAACTTTTTATAATTATTTCAAAAAAAGCAAAGGGGGTAGCCCATGGTTTTTTTGGCGAAAAATATATTTTTCACACTATCTCCAAAAATCAAAATTTAAATGAAAGCCATTACGGTTATCTATTCAACGCTATAGAAATCAAGTCGATATCTAGAAAAATAAGCAAGTTATGACCAAAAAGGTAAGCAGTTCTACTACTGCCTCTCTCCGGCCACTTTTTAGTAGAACTGGTTACGTTTTTGGTCATAACTTGCTAAGTTTTCAATATTTCGAATTGATTTCTTTAACGTTGGATAGCTAACCGTATTGGCCTTAATTAGAAATTTATTTCTGGTGGATAGTGCAAGAAAAATTTTTTATAATTTTTTCAAAAAAAGCAAAGGGGGTAGCCCATGGTTTTTTTTGGCGAAAAATATATTTTTCACACTATCTCCAAAAATCAAAATTTAAATGAAAGCCATTACGGTTATCTATTCAACGCTATAGAAATCAAGTTGATATCTAGAAAAATAAGCAGGTTATGACCAAAAAGGTAAGCAGTTCTACTACTGCCTCTCTCCGGCCACTTTTTAGTAGAACTGGTTACGTTTTTGGTCATAACTTGCTAAGTTTTCAATATTTCGACTTGATTTCTTTTACGTTGGATAGCTAACCGTATTAACCTTAATTAGAAATTTATTTCTGGTGGATAGTGCAAGAAAAATTTTTTATAATTTTTTCAAAAAAAGCAAAGGGGGTAGCCCATGGTTTTTTTTGGCGAAAAATATATTTTTCGCACTATCTCCAAAAATCAAAATTTAAATGAAAGCCATTACGGTTATCTATTCAACGCTATAGAAATTAAGTCGATATCTAGAAAAATAAGCAAGTTATGACCAAAAAGGTAAGCAGTTCTACTACTGCCTCTCTCCGGCCACTTTTTAGTAGAACTGGTTACGTTTTTGGTCATAACTTGCTAAGTTTTCAATATTTCGACTTGATTTCTTTTACGTTGGATAGCTGACCGTATTGGCCTTAATAAGAAATTTATTTCTGGTGGATAGTGCAAGAAAAATTTTTTATAATTTTTTCAAAAAAAGCAAAGGGGGTAGCCCATGGTTTTTTTGGCGAAAAATATATTTTTCACACTATCTCCAAAAATCAAAATTTAAATGAAAGCCATTACGGTTATCTATTCAACGCTATAGAAATCAAGTCGATATCTAGAAAAATAAGCAAGTTATGACCAAAAAGGTAAGCAGTTCTACTACTGCCTCTCTCCGGCCACTTTTTAGTAGAACTGGTTACGTTTTTGGTCATAACTTGCTAAGTTTTCAATATTTCGAATTGATTTCTTTAACGTTGGATAGCTAACCGTATTGGCCTTAATTAGAAATTTATTTCTGGTGGATAGTGCAAGAAAAATTTTTTATAATTTTTTCAAAAAAAGCAAAGGGGGTAGCCCATGGTTTTTTTTGGCGAAAAATATATTTTTCACACTATCTCCAAAAATCAAAATTTAAATGAAAGCCATTACGGTTATCTATTCAACGCTATAGAAATCAAGTTGATATCTAGAAAAATAAGCAGGTTATGACCAAAAAGGTAAGCAGTTCTACTACTGCCTCTCTCCGGCCACTTTTTAGTAGAACTGGTTACGTTTTTGGTCATAACTTGCTAAGTTTTCAATATTTCGACTTGATTTCTTTTACGTTGGATAGCTAACCGTATTAACCTTAATTAGAAATTTATTTCTGGTGGATAGTGCAAGAAAAATTTTTTATAATTTTTTCAAAAAAAGCAAAGGGGGTAGCCCATGGTTTTTTTTGGCGAAAAATATATTTTTCGCACTATCTCCAAAAATCAAAATTTAAATGAAAGCCATTACGGTTATCTATTCAACGCTATAGAAATTAAGTCGATATCTAGAAAAATAAGCAAGTTATGACCAAAAAGGTAAGCAGTTCTACTACTGCCTCTCTCCGGCCACTTTTTAGTAGAACTGGTTACGTTTTTGGTCATAACTTGCTAAGTTTTCAATATTTCGACTTGATTTCTTTTACGTTGGATAGCTGACCGTATTGGCCTTAATAAGAAATTTATTTCTGGTGGATAGTGCAAGAAAAATTTTTTATAATTTTTTCAAAAAAAGCAAAGGGGGTAGCCCATGGTTTTTTTTTGGCGAAAAATATATTTTTCACACTATCTCCAAAAATCAAAATTTAAATGAAAGCCATTACGGTTATCTATTCAACGCTATAGAAATCAAGTTGATATCTAGAAAAATAAGCAGGTTATGACCAAAAAGGTAAGCAGTTCTACTACTGCCTCTCTCCGGCCACTTTTTAGTAGAACTGGTTACGTTTTTGGTCATAACTTGCTAAGTTTTCAATATTTCGACTTTATTTCTTTTACGTTGGATAGCTAACCGTATTAACCTTAATAAGAAATTTATTTCTGGTGGATAGTGCAAGAAAAACTTTTTATAATTTTTTCAAAAAAAGCAAAGGGGGTAGCCCATCGTTTTTTTTGGCGAAAAATATATTTTTCGCACTATCTCCAAAAATCAAAATTTAAATGAAAGCTATTACGGTTATCTATTCAACGCTATAGAAATCAAGTCGATATCTAGAAAAATAAGCAAGTTATGACCAAAAAGGTAAGCAGTTCTACTACTGCCTCTCTCCGGCCACTTTTTAGTAGAACTGGTTACGTTTTTGGTCATAACTTGCTAAGTTTTCAATATTTCGACTTTATTTCTTTTACGTTGGATAGCTAACCGTATTAACCTTAATAAGAAATTTATTTCTGGTGGATAGTGCAAGAAAAACTTTTTATAATTTTTTCAAAAAAAGCAAAGGGGGTAGCCCATCGTTTTTTTTGGCGAAAAATATATTTTTCACACTATCTCCAAAAATCAAAATTTAAATGAAAGCCATTACGGTTATCTATTCAACGCTATAGAAATCAAGTTGATATCTAGAAAAATAAGCAGGTTATGACCAAAAAGGTAAGCAGTTCTACTACTGCCTCTCTCCGGCCACTTTTTAGTAGAACTGGTTACGTTTTTGGTCATAACTTGCTAAGTTTTCAATATTTCGAATTGATTTCTTTAACGTTGGATAGCTAACCGTATTGGCCTTAATTAGAAATTTATTTCTGGTGGATAGTGCAAGAAAAATTTTTTATAATTTTTTCAAAAAAAGCAAAGGGGGTAGCCCATGGTTTTTTTTGGCGAAAAATATATTTTTCACACTATCTCCAAAAATCAAAATTTAAATGAAAGCCATTACGGTTATCTATTCAACGCTATAGAAATCAAGTTGATATCTAGAAAAATAAGCAGGTTATGACCAAAAAGGTAAGCAGTTCTACTACTGCCTCTCTCCGGCCACTTTTTAGTAGAACTGGTTACGTTTTTGGTCATAACTTGCTAAGTTTTCAATATTTCGACTTGATTTCTTTTACGTTGGATAGCTAACCGTATTAACCTTAATAAGAAATTTATTTCTGGTGGATAGTGCAAGAAAAATTTTTTATAATTTTTTCAAAAAAAGCAAAGGGGGTAGCCCATCGTGTTTTTTGGCGAAAAATATATTTTTCACACTATCTCCAAAAACCAAAATTTAAATGAAAGCTATTACGGTTATCTATTCAACGCTATAGAAATTAAGTCGATATCTAGAAAAATAAGCAAGTTATGACCAAAAAGGTAAGCAGTTCTACTACTGCCTCTCTCCGGCCACTTTTTAGTAGAACTGGTTACGTTTTTAATCATAACTTGCTAAGTTTTCAATATTTCGACTTGATTTCTTTTACGTTGGATAGCTAACCGTATTGGCCTTAATTAAAAATTTATTTCTGGTGGATAGTGCAAGAAAAATTTTTTATAATTTTTTCAAAAAAAGCAAAGGGGGTAGCCCATGGTTTTTTTTGGCGAAAAATATATTTTTCGCACTATCTCCAAAAATCAAAATTTAAATGAAAGCCATTACGGTTATCTATTCAACGCTATAGAAATTAAGTCGATATCTAGAAAAATAAGCAAGTTATGACCAAAAAGGTAAGCAGTTCTACTACTGCCTCTCTCCGGCCACTTTTTAGTAGAACTGGTTACGTTTTTGGTCATAACTTGCTAAGTTTTCAATATTTCGACTTTATTTCTTTTACGTTGGATAGCTAACCGTATTAACCTTAATAAGAAATTTATTTCTGGTGGATAGTGCAAGAAAAACTTTTTATAATTTTTTCAAAAAAAGCAAAGGGGGTAGCCCATCGTTTTTTTTGGCGAAAAATATATTTTTCACACTATCTCCAAAAATCAAAATTTAAATGAAAGCCATTACGGTTATCTATTCAACGCTATAGAAATCAAGTTGATATCTAGAAAAATAAGCAGGTTATGACCAAAAAGGTAAGCAGTTCTACTACTGCCTCTCTCCGGCCACTTTTTAGTAGAACTGGTTACGTTTTTGGTCATAACTTGCTAAGTTTTCAATATTTCGACTTGATTTCTTTTACGTTGGATAGCTAACCGTATTAACCTTAATAAGAAATTTATTTCTGGTGGATAGTGCAAGAAAAATTTTTTATAATTTTTTCAAAAAAAGCAAAGGGGGTAGCCCATCGTTTTTTTTGGCGAAAAATATATTTTTCACACTATCTCCAAAAACCAAAATTTAAATGAAAGATATTACGGTTATCTATTCAACGCTATAGAAATCAAGTCGATATCTAGAAAAATAAGCAAGTTATGACCAAAAAGGTAAGCAGTTCTACTACTGCCTCTCTCCGGCCACTTTTTAGTAGAACTGGTTACGTTTTTGGTCATAACTTGCTAAGTTTTCAATATTTCGACTTTATTTCTTTTACGTTGGATAGCTAACCGTATTAACCTTAATAAGAAATTTATTTCTGGTGGATAGTGCAAGAAAAACTTTTTATAATTTTTTCAAAAAAAGCAAAGGGGGTAGCCCATCGTTTTTTTTGGCGAAAAATATATTTTTCACACTATCTCCAAAAACCAAAATTTAAATGAAAGCTATTACGGTTATCTATTCAACGCTATAGAAATCAAGTTGATATCTAGAAAAATAAGCAGGTTATGACCAAAAAGGTAAGCAGTTCTACTACTGCCTCTCTCCGGCCACTTTTTAGTAGAACTGGTTACGTTTTTAATCATAACTTGCTAAGTTTTCAAAATTTCGACTTGATTTCTTTTACGTTGGATAGCTAACCGTATTGGCCTTAATTAGAAATTTATTTCTGGTGGATAGTGCAAGAAAAATTTTTTATAATTTTTTCAAAAAAAGCAAAGGGGGTAGCCCATGGTTTTTTTTGGCGAAAAATATATTTTTCACACTATCTCCAAAAATCAAAATTTAAATGAAAGCCATTACGGTTATCTATTCAACGCTATAGAAATCAAGTTGATATCTAGAAAAATAAGCAGGTTATGACCAAAAAGGTAAGCAGTTCTACTACTGCCTCTCTCCGGCCACTTTTTAGTAGAACTGGTTACGTTTTTGGTCATAACTTGCTAAGTTTTCAATATTTCGACTTGATTTCTTTTACGTTGGATAGCTAACCGTATTAACCTTAATAAGAAATTTATTTCTGGTGGATAGTGCAAGAAAAATTTTTTATAATTTTTTCAAAAAAAGCAAAGGGGGTAGCCCATCGTTTTTTTTGGCGAAAAATATATTTTTCACACTATCTCCAAAAACCAAAATTTAAATGAAAGCTATTACGGTTATCTATTCAACGCTATAGAAATCAAGTCGATATCTAGAAAAATAAGCAAGTTATGACCAAAAAGGTAAGCAGTTCTACTACTGCCTCTCTCCGGCCACTTTTTAGTAGAACTGGTTACGTTTTTGGTCATAACTTGCTAAGTTTTCAATATTTCGAATTGATTTCTTTAACGTTGGATAGCTAACCGTATTGGCCTTAATTAGAAATTTATTTCTGGTGGATAGTGCAAGAAAAATTTTTTATAATTTTTTCAAAAAAAGCAAAGGGGGTAGCCCATGGTTTTTTTTGGCGAAAAATATATTTTTCACACTATCTCCAAAAATCAAAATTTAAATGAAAGCCATTACGGTTATCTATTCAACGCTATAGAAATCAAGTTGATATCTAGAAAAATAAGCAGGTTATGACCAAAAAGGTAAGCAGTTCTACTACTGCCTCTCTCCGGCCACTTTTTAGTAGAACTGGTTACGTTTTTGGTCATAACTTGCTAAGTTTTCAATATTTCGACTTGATTTCTTTTACGTTGGATAGCTAACCGTATTAACCTTAATAAGAAATTTATTTCTGGTGGATAGTGCAAGAAAAATTTTTTATAATTTTTTCAAAAAAAGCAAAGGGGGTAGCCCATCGTTTTTTTTGGCGAAAAATATATTTTTCACACTATCTCCAAAAATCAAAATTTAAATGAAAGCCACTACGGTTATCTATTCAACGCTATAGAAATCAAGTCGATATCTAGAAAAATAAGCAAGTTATGACCAAAAAGGTAAGCAGTTCTACTACTGCCTCTCTCCGGCCACTTTTTAGTAGAACTGGTTACGTTTTTGGTCATAACTTGCTAAGTTTTCAATATTTCGACTTGATTTCTTTTACGTTGGATAGCTGACCGTATTGGCCTTAATAAGAAATTTATTTCTGGTGGATAGTGCAAGAAAAATTTTTTATAATTTTTTCAAAAAAAGCAAAGGGGGTAGCCCATGGTTTTTTTTTGGCGAAAAATATATTTTTCGCACTATCTCCAAAAACCAAATTTTAATGAAAGCTATTACGGTTATCTATTCAACGCTATAGAAATCAAGTCGATATCTAGAAAAATAAGCAAGTTATGACCAAAAAGGTAAGCAGTTCTACTACTGCCTCTCTCCGGCCACTTTTTAGTAGAACTGGTTACGTTTTTGGTCATAACTTGCTAAGTTTTCAATATTTCGACTTTATTTCTTTTACGTTGGATAGCTAACCGTATTAACCTTAATAAGAAATTTATTTCTGGTGGATAGTGCAAGAAAAATTTTTTATAATTTTTTCAAAAAAAGCAAAGGGGGTAGCCCATCGTTTTTTTTGGCGAAAAATATATTTTTCACACTATCTCCAAAAATCAAAATTTAAATGAAAGCCACTACGGTTATCTATTCAACGCTATAGAAATCAAGTTGATATCTAGAAAAATAAGCAGGTTATGACCAAAAAGGTAAGCAGTTCTACTACTGCCTCTCTCCGGCCACTTTTTAGTAGAACTGGTTACGTTTTTGGTCATAACTTGCTAAGTTTTCAATATTTCGAATTGATTTCTTTAACGTTGGATAGCTAACCGTATTGGCCTTAATTAGAAATTTATTTCTGGTGGATAGTGCAAGAAAAATTTTTTATAATTTTTTCAAAAAAAGCAAAGGGGGTAGCCCATGGTTTTTTTTGGCGAAAAATATATTTTTCACACTATCTCCAAAAATCAAAATTTAAATGAAAGCCATTACGGTTATCTATTCAACGCTATAGAAATCAAGTTGATATCTAGAAAAATAAGCAGGTTATGACCAAAAAGGTAAGCAGTTCTACTACTGCCTCTCTCCGGCCACTTTTTAGTAGAACTGGTTACGTTTTTGGTCATAACTTGCTAAGTTTTCAATATTTCGACTTGATTTCTTTTACGTTGGATAGCTAACCGTATTAACCTTAATAAGAAATTTATTTCTGGTGGATAGTGCAAGAAAAATTTTTTATAATTTTTTCAAAAAAAGCAAAGGGGGTAGCCCATGGTTTTTTTTGGCGAAAAATATATTTTTCGCACTATCTCCAAAAACCAAAATTTAAATGAAAGCCATTACAGTTATCTATTCAACGCTATAGAAATCAAGTCGATATCTAGAAAAATAAGCAAGTTATGACCAAAAAGGTAAGCAGTTCTACTACTGCCTCTCTCCGGCCACTTTTTAGTAGAACTGGTTACGTTTTTGGTCATAACTTGCTAAGTTTTCAATATTTCGACTTGATTTCTTTTACGTTGGATAGCTGACCGTATTGGCCTTAATAAGAAATTTATTTCTGGTGGATAGTGCAAGAAAAATTTTTTATAATTTTTTCAAAAAAAGCAAAGGGGGTAGCCCATGGTTTTTTTTGGCGAAAAATATATTTTTCGCACTATCTCCAAAAATCAAACTTTAAATGAAAGCCATTACGGTTATCTATTCAACGCTATAGAAATTAAGTTGATATCTAGAAAAATAAGCAGGTTATGACCAAAAAGGTAAGCAGTTCTACTACTGCCTCTCTCTGGCCACTTTTTAGTAGAACTGGTTACGTTTTTGGTCATAACTTGCTAAGTTTTCAATATTTCGACTTGATTTCTTTTACGTTGGATAGCTAACCGTATTAACCTTAATAAGAAATTTATTTCTGGTGGATAGTGCAAGAAAAATTTTTTATAATTTTTTCTAAAAAAAGCAAAGGGGGTAGCCCATGGTTTTTTTTGGCGAAAAATATATTTTTCGCACTATCTCCAAAAACCAAAATTTAAATGAAAGCCATTACAGTTATCTATTCAACGCTATAGAAATCAAGTCGATATCTAGAAAAATAAGCAAGTTATGACCAAAAAGGTAAGCAGTTCTACTACTGCCTCTCTCCGGCCACTTTTTAGTAGAACTGGTTACGTTTTTGGTCATAACTTGCTAAGATTTCAATATTTCGACTTGATTTCTTTTACGTTGGATAGCTGACCGTATTGGCCTTAATAAGAAATTTATTTCTGGTGGATAGTGCAAGAAAAATTTTTTATAATTTTTTCAAAAAAAGCAAAGGGGGTAGCCCATCGTTTTTTTTGGCGAAAAATATATTTTTCACACTATCTCCAAAAACCAAAATTTAAATGAAAGCTATTACGGTTATCTATTCAACGCTATAGAAATCAAGTCGATATCTAGAAAAATAAGCAAGTTATGACCAAAAAGGTAAGCAGTTCTACTACTGCCTCTCTCCGGCCACTTTTTAGTAGAACTGGTTACGTTTTTAATCATAACTTGCTAAGTTTTCAATATTTCGACTTGATTTCTTTTACGTTGGATAGCTAACCGTATTGGCCTTAATTAGAAATTTATTTCTGGTGGATAGTGCAAGAAAAATTTTTTATAATTTTTTCAAAAAAAGCAAAGGGGGTAGCCCATGGTTTTTTTTGGCGAAAAATATATTTTTCGCACTATCTCCAAAAATCAAAATTTAAATGAAAGCCATTACGGTTATCTATTCAACGCTATAGAAATCAAGTCGATATCTAGAAAAATAAGCAAGTTATGACCAAAAAGGTAAGCAGTTCTACTACTGCCTCTCTCCGGCCACTTTTTAGTAGAACTGGTTACGTTTTTGGTCATAACTTGCTAAGTTTTCAATATTTCGAATTGATTTCTTTAACGTTGGATAGCTAACCGTATTGGCCTTAATTAGAAATTTATTTCTGGTGGATAGTGCAAGAAAAATTTTTTATAATTTTTTCAAAAAAAGCAAAGGGGGTAGCCCATGGTTTTTTTTGGCGAAAAATATATTTTTCGCACTATCTCCAAAAACCAAAATTTAAATGAAAGCCATTACGGTTATCTATTCAACGCTATAAAAATCAAGTCGATATCTAGAAAAATAAGCAAGTTATGACCAAAAAGGTAAGCAGTTCTACTACTGCCTCTCTCCGGCCACTTTTTAGTAGAACTGGTTACGTTTTTGGTCATAACTTGCTCAGTTTTCAATATTTCGACTTGATTTCTTTTACGTTGGATAGCTAACCGTATTAACCTTAATAAGAAATTTATTTCTGGTGGATAGTGCAAGAAAAACTTTTTATAATTATTTCAAAAAAAGCAAAGGGGGTAGCCCATGGTTTTTTTTGGCGAAAAATATATTTTTCACACTATCTCCAAAAATCAAAATTTAAATGAAAGCCATTACGGTTATCTATTCAACGCTATAGAAATCAAGTCGATATCTAGAAAAATAAGCAAGTTATGAAAAAAAAGGTAAGCAGTTCTACTACTGCCTCTCTCCGGCCACTTTTTAGTAGAACTGGTTACGTTTTTGGTCATAACTTGCTAAGTTTTCAATATTTCGAATTGATTTCTTTAACGTTGGATAGCTAACCGTATTGGCCTTAATTAGAAATTTATTTCTGGTGGATAGTGCAAGAAAAATTTTTTATAATTTTTTCAAAAAAAGCAAAAGGGGTAGCCCATGGTTTTTTTTTTGGCAAAAAATATATTTTTCGCACTATCTCCAAAAACCGAAATTTAAATGAAAGCCATTACGGTTATCTATTCAACGCTATAGAAATCAAGTCGATATCTAGAAAAATAAGCAAGTTATGACCAAAAAGGTAAGCAGTTCTACTACTGCCTCTCTCCGGCCACTTTTTAGTAGAACTGGTTACGTTTTTGGTCATAACTTGCTAAGTTTTCAATATTTCGACTTTATTTCTTTTACGTTGGATAGCTAACCGTATTAACCTTAATAAGAAATTTATTTCTGGTGGATAGTGCAAGAAAAACTTTTTATAATTTTTTCAAAAAAAGCAAAGGGGGTAGCCCATGGTTTTTTTTGGCGAAAAATATATTTTTCGCACTATCTCCAAAAACCAAAATTTAAATGAAAGCCATTACGGTTATCTATTCAACGCTATAGAAATCAAGTCGATATCTAGAAAAATAAGCAAGTTATGACCAAAAAGGTAAGCAGTTCTACTACTGCCTCTCTCCGGCCACTTTTTAGTAGAACTGGTTACGTTTTTGGTCATAACTTGCTAAGTTTTCAATATTTCGAATTGATTTCTTTAACGTTGGATAGCTAACCGTATTGGCCTTAATTAGAAATTTATTTCTGGTGGATAGTGCAAGAAAAATTTTTTATAATTTTTTCAAAAAAAGCAAAGGGGGTAGCCCATGGTTTTTTTTGGCGAAAAATATATTTTTCGCACTATCTCCAAAAACCAAAATTTAAATGAAAGCCATTACGGTTATCTATTCAACGCTATAGAAATCAAGTCGATATCTAGAAAAATAAGCAAGTTATGACCAAAAAGGTAAGCAGTTCTACTACTGCCTCTCTCCGGCCACTTTTTAGTAGAACTGGTTACGTTTTTGGTCATAACTTGCTAAGTTTTCAATATTTCGACTTGATTTCTTTTACGTTGGATAGCTAACCGTATTAACCTTAATAAGAAATTTATTTCTGGTGGATAGTGCAAGAAAAACTTTTTATAATTATTTCAAAAAAAGCAAAGGGGGTAGCCCATGGTTTTTTTTGGCGAAAAATATATTTTTCACACTATCTCCAAAAATCAAAATTTAAATGAAAGCCATTACGGTTATCTATTCAACGCTATAGAAATCAAGTCGATATCTAGAAAAATAAGCAAGTTATGAAAAAAAAGGTAAGCAGTTCTACTACTGCCTCTCTCCGGCCACTTTTTAGTAGAACTGGTTACGTTTTTGGTCATAACTTGCTAAGTTTTCAATATTTCGAATTGATTTCTTTAACGTTGGATAGCTAACCGTATTGGCCTTAATTAGAAATTTATTTCTGGTGGATAGTGCAAGAAAAATTTTTTATAATTTTTTCAAAAAAAGCAAAAGGGGTAGCCCATGGTTTTTTTTTGGCAAAAAATATATTTTTCGCACTATCTCCAAAAACCGAAATTTAAATGAAAGCCATTACGGTTATCTATTCAACGCTATAGAAATCAAGTCGATATCTAGAAAAATAAGCAAGTTATGACCAAAAAGGTAAGCAGTTCTACTACTGCCTCTCTCCGGCCACTTTTTAGTAGAACTGGTTACGTTTTTGGTCATAACTTGCTAAGTTTTCAATATTTCGACTTTATTTCTTTTACGTTGGATAGCTAACCGTATTAACCTTAATAAGAAATTTATTTCTGGTGGATAGTGCAAGAAAAACTTTTTATAATTTTTTCAAAAAAAGCAAAGGGGGTAGCCCATGGTTTTTTTTGGCGAAAAATATATTTTTCGCACTATCTCCAAAAACCAAAATTTAAATGAAAGCCATTACGGTTATCTATTCAACGCTATAGAAATCAAGTCGATATCTAGAAAAAATAAGCAAGTTATGACCAAAAAGGTAAGCAGTTCTACTACTGCCTCTCTCCGGCCACTTTTTAGTAGAACTGGTTACGTTTTTGGTCATAACTTGCTAAGTTTTCAATATTTCGACTTGATTTCTTTTACGTTGGATAGCTAACCGTATTAACCTTAATAAGAAATTTATTTCTGGTGGATAGTGCAAGAAAAACTTTTTATAATTATTTCAAAAAAAGCAAAGGGGGTAGCCCATGGTTTTTTTTGGCGAAAAATATATTTTTCACACTATCTCCAAAAATCAAAATTTAAATGAAAGCCATTACGGTTATCTATTCAACGCTATAGAAATCAAGTCGATATCTAGAAAAATAAGCAAGTTATGAAAAAAAAGGTAAGCAGTTCTACTACTGCCTCTCTCCGGCCACTTTTTAGTAGAACTGGTTACGTTTTTGGTCATAACTTGCTAAGTTTTCAATATTTCGAATTGATTTCTTTAACGTTGGATAGCTAACCGTATTGGCCTTAATTAGAAATTTATTTCTGGTGGATAGTGCAAGAAAAATTTTTTATAATTTTTTCAAAAAAAGCAAAAGGGGTAGCCCATGGTTTTTTTTTTTGGCAAAAAATATATTTTTCGCACTATCTCCAAAAACCGAAATTTAAATGAAAGCCATTACGGTTATCTATTCAACGCTATAGAAATCAAGTCGATATCTAGAAAAATAAGCAAGTTATGACCAAAAAGGTAAGCAGTTCTACTACTGCCTCTCTCCGGCCACTTTTTAGTAGAACTGGTTACGTTTTTGGTCATAACTTGCTAAGTTTTCAATATTTCGACTTTATTTCTTTTACGTTGGATAGCTAACCGTATTAACCTTAATAAGAAATTTATTTCTGGTGGATAGTGCAAGAAAAACTTTTTATAATTTTTTCAAAAAAAGCAAAGGGGGTAGCCCATGGTTTTTTTTGGCGAAAAATATATTTTTCGCACTATCTCCAAAAACCAAAATTTAAATGAAAGCCATTACGGTTATCTATTCAACGCTATAGAAATCAAGTCGATATCTAGAAAAATAAGCAAGTTATGAAAAAAAAGGTAAGCAGTTCTACTACTGCCTCTCTCCGGCCACTTTTTAGTAGAACTGGTTACGTTTTTGGTCATAACTTGCTAAGTTTTCAATATTTCGACTTGATTTCTTTAACGTTGGATAGCTAACCGTATTGGCCTTAATTAGAAATTTATTTCTGGTGGATAGTGCAAGAAAAATTTTTTATAATTTTTTCAAAAAAAGCAAAGGGGGTAGCCCATGGTTTTTTTTGGCGAAAAATATATTTTTCGCACTATCTCCAAAAACCAAAATTTAAATGAAAGCCATTACGGTTATCTATTCAACGCTATAGAAATCAAGTCGATATCTAGAAAAATAAGCAAGTTATGACCAAAAAGGTAAGCAGTTCTACTACTGCCTCTCTCCGGCCACTTTTTAGTAGAACTGGTTACGTTTTTGGTCATAACTTGCTAAGTTTTCAATATTTCGACTTTATTTCTTTTACGTTGGATAGCTAACCGTATTAACCTTAATAAGAAATTTATTTCTGGTGGATAGTGCAAGAAAAACTTTTTATAATTTTTTCAAAAAAAGCAAAGGGGGTAGCCCATGGTTTTTTTTGGCGAAAAATATATTTTTCGCACTATCTCCAAAAACCAAAATTTAAATGAAAGCCATTACGGTTATCTATTCAACGCTATAGAAATCAAGTCGATATCTAGAAAAATAAGCAAGTTATGACCAAAAAGGTAAGCAGTTCTACTACTGCCTCTCTCCGGCCACTTTTTAGTAGAACTGGTTACGTTTTTGGTCATAACTTGCTAAGTTTTCAATATTTCGACTTGATTTCTTTTACGTTGGATAGCTAACCGTATTAACCTTAATAAGAAATTTATTTCTGGTGGATAGTGCAAGAAAAACTTTTTATAATTATTTCAAAAAAAGCAAAGGGGGTAGCCCATGGTTTTTTTTGGCGAAAAATATATTTTTCACACTATCTCCAAAAATCAAAATTTAAATGAAAGCCATTACGGTTATCTATTCAACGCTATAGAAATCAAGTCGATATCTAGAAAAATAAGCAAGTTATGAAAAAAAAGGTAAGCAGTTCTACTACTGCCTCTCTCCGGCCACTTTTTAGTAGAACTGGTTACGTTTTTGGTCATAACTTGCTAAGTTTTCAATATTTCGAATTGATTTCTTTAACGTTGGATAGCTAACCGTATTGGCCTTAATTAGAAATTTATTTCTGGTGGATAGTGCAAGAAAAATTTTTTATAATTTTTTCAAAAAAAGCAAAAGGGGTAGCCCATGGTTTTTTTTGGCGAAAAATATATTTTTCGCACTATCTCCAAAAACCAAAATTTAAATGAAAGCCATTACGGTTATCTATTCAACGCTATAGAAATCAAGTCGATATCTAGAAAAATAAGCAAGTTATGACCAAAAAGGTAAGCAGTTCTACTACTGCCTCTCTCCGGCCACTTTTTAGTAGAACTGGTTACGTTTTTGGTCATAACTTGCTAAGTTTTCAATATTTCGACTTGATTTCTTTTACGTTGGATAGCTAACCGTATTAACCTTAATAAGAAATTTATTTCTGGTGGATAGTGCAAGAAAAACTTTTTATAATTATTTCAAAAAAAGCAAAGGGGGTAGCCCATGGTTTTTTTTGGCGAAAAATATATTTTTCACACTATCTCCAAAAATCAAAATTTAAATGAAAGCCATTACGGTTATCTATTCAACGCTATAGAAATCAAGTCGATATCTAGAAAAATAAGCAAGTTATGAAAAAAAAGGTAAGCAGTTCTACTACTGCCTCTCTCCGGCCACTTTTTAGTAGAACTGGTTACGTTTTTGGTCATAACTTGCTAAGTTTTCAATATTTCGACTTGATTTCTTTTACGTTGGATAGCTAACCGTATTAACCTTAATAAGAAATTTATTTCTGGTGGATAGTGCAAGAAAAACTTTTTATAATTATTTCAAAAAAAGCAAAGGGGGTAGCCCATGGTTTTTTTTGGCGAAAAATATATTTTTCACACTATCTCCAAAAATCAAAATTTAAATGAAAGCCATTACGGTTATCTATTCAACGCTATAGAAATCAAGTCGATATCTAGAAAAATAAGCAAGTTATGAAAAAAAAGGTAAGCAGTTCTACTACTGCCTCTCTCCGGCCACTTTTTAGTAGAACTGGTTACGTTTTTGGTCATAACTTGCTAAGTTTTCAATATTTCGAATTGATTTCTTTAACGTTGGATAGCTAACCGTATTGGCCTTAATTAGAAATTTATTTCTGGTGGATAGTGCAAGAAAAATTTTTTATAATTTTTTCAAAAAAAGCAAAAGGGGTAGCCCATGGTTTTTTTTTTTGGCAAAAAATATATTTTTCGCACTATCTCCAAAAACCAAAATTTAAATGAAAGCCATTACGGTTATCTATTCAACGCTATAGAAATCAAGTCGATATCTAGAAAAATAAGCAAGTTATGACCAAAAAGGTAAGCAGTTCTACTACTGCCTCTCTCCGGCCACTTTTTAGTAGAACTGGTTACGTTTTTGGTCATAACTTGCTAAGTTTTCAATATTTCGACTTGATTTCTTTTACGTTGGATAGCTAACCGTATTAACCTTAATAAGAAATTTATTTCTGGTGGATAGTGCAAGAAAAACTTTTTATAATTATTTCAAAAAAAGCAAAGGGGGTAGCCCATGGTTTTTTTTGGCGAAAAATATATTTTTCACACTATCTCCAAAAATCAAAATTTAAATGAAAGCCATTACGGTTATCTATTCAACGCTATAGAAATCAAGTCGATATCTAGAAAAATAAGCAAGTTATGAAAAAAAAGGTAAGCAGTTCTACTACTGCCTCTCTCCGGCCACTTTTTAGTAGAACTGGTTACGTTTTTGGTCATAACTTGCTAAGTTTTCAATATTTCGAATTGATTTCTTTAACGTTGGATAGCTAACCGTATTGGCCTTAATTAGAAATTTATTTCTGGTGGATAGTGCAAGAAAAATTTTTTATAATTTTTTCAAAAAAAGCAAAAGGGGTAGCCCATGGTTTTTTTTTTTGGCAAAAAATATATTTTTCGCACTATCTCCAAAAACCAAAATTTAAATGAAAGCCATTACGGTTATCTATTCAACGCTATAGAAATCAAGTCGATATCTAGAAAAATAAGCAAGTTATGACCAAAAAGGTAAGCAGTTCTACTACTGCCTCTCTCCGGCCACTTTTTAGTAGAACTGGTTACGTTTTTGGTCATAACTTGCTAAGTTTTCAATATTTCGACTTGATTTCTTTTACGTTGGATAGCTAACCGTATTAACCTTAATAAGAAATTTATTTCTGGTGGATAGTGCAAGAAAAACTTTTTATAATTATTTCAAAAAAAGCAAAGGGGGTAGCCCATGGTTTTTTTTGGCGAAAAATATATTTTTCACACTATCTCCAAAAATCAAAATTTAAATGAAAGCCATTACGGTTATCTATTCAACGCTATAGAAATCAAGTCGATATCTAGAAAAATAAGCAAGTTATGAAAAAAAAGGTAAGCAGTTCTACTACTGCCTCTCTCCGGCCACTTTTTAGTAGAACTGGTTACGTTTTTGGTCATAACTTGCTAAGTTTTCAATATTTCGACTTGATTTCTTTTACGTTGGATAGCTAACCGTATTAACCTTAATAAGAAATTTATTTCTGGTGGATAGTGCAAGAAAAACTTTTTATAATTATTTCAAAAAAAGCAAAGGGGGTAGCCCATGGTTTTTTTTGGCGAAAAATATATTTTTCACACTATCTCCAAAAATCAAAATTTAAATGAAAGCCATTACGGTTATCTATTCAACGCTATAGAAATCAAGTCGATATCTAGAAAAATAAGCAAGTTATGAAAAAAAAGGTAAGCAGTTCTACTACTGCCTTTCTCCGGCCACTTTTTAGTAGAACTGGTTACGTTTTTGGTCATAACTTGCTAAGTTTTCAATATTTCGAATTGATTTCTTTAACGTTGGATAGCTAACCGTATTGGCCTTAATTAGAAATTTATTTCTGGTGGATAGTGCAAGAAAAATTTTTTATAATTTTTTCAAAAAAAGCAAAAGGGGTAGCCCATGGTTTTTTTTTTGGCAAAAAATATATTTTTCACACTATCTCCAAAAACCAAAATTTAAATGAAAGCCATTACGGTTATCTATTCAACGCTATAGAAATCAAGTCGATATCTAGAAAAATAAGCAAGTTATGACCAAAAAGGTAAGCAGTTCTACTACTGCCTCTCTCCGGCCACTTTTTAGTAGAACTGGTTACGTTTTTGGTCATAACTTGCTAAGTTTTCAATATTTCGACTTGATTTCTTTTACGTTGGATAGCTAACCGTATTAACCTTAATAAGAAATTTATTTCTGGTGGATAGTGCAAGAAAAACTTTTTATAATTATTTCAAAAAAAGCAAAGGGGGTAGCCCATGGTTTTTTTTGGCGAAAAATATATTTTTCACACTATCTCCAAAAATCAAAATTTAAATGAAAGCCATTACGGTTATCTATTCAACGCTATAGAAATCAAGTCGATATCTAGAAAAATAAGCAAGTTATGAAAAAAAAGGTAAGCAGTTCTACTACTGCCTCTCTCCGGCCACTTTTTAGTAGAACTGGTTACGTTTTTGGTCATAACTTGCTAAGTTTTCAATATTTCGAATTGATTTCTTTAACGTTGGATAGCTAACCGTATTGGCCTTAATTAGAAATTTATTTCTGGTGGATAGTGCAAGAAAAACTTTTTATAATTTTTTCAAAAAAAGCAAAGGGGGTAGCCCATGGTTTTTTTTGGCGAAAAATATATTTTTCGCACTATCTCCAAAAATCAAAATTTAAATGAAAGCCATTACGGTTATCTATTCAACGCTATAGAAATCAAGTCGATATCTAGAAAAATAAGCAAGTTATGACCAAAAAGGTAAGCAGTTCTACTACTGCCTCTCTCCGGCCACTTTTTAGTAGAACTGGTTACGTTTTTGGTCATAACTTGCTAAGTTTTCAATATTTCGACTTGATTTCTTTTACGTTGGATAGCTAACCGTATTAACCTTAATAAGAAATTTATTTCTGGTGGATAGTGCAAGAAAAACTTTTTATAATTATTTCAAAAAAAGCAAAGGGGGTAGCCCATGGTTTTTTTTGGCGAAAAATATATTTTTCACACTATCTCCAAAAATCAAAATTTAAATGAAAGCCATTACGGTTATCTATTCAACGCTATAGAAATCAAGTCGATATCTAGAAAAATAAGCAAGTTATGACCAAAAAGGTAAGCAGTTCTACTACTGCCTCTCTCCGGCCACTTTTTAGTAGAACTGGTTACGTTTTTGGTCATAACTTGCTAAGTTTTCAATATTTCGAATTGATTTCTTTAACGTTGGATAGCTAACCGTATTGGCCTTAATTAGAAATTTATTTCTGGTGGATAGTGCAAGAAAAACTTTTTATAATTTTTTCAAAAAAAGCAAAGGGGGTAGCCCATGGTTTTTTTTGGCGAAAAATATATTTTTCACACTATCTCCAAAAATCAAAATTTAAATGAAAGCCATTACGGTTATCTATTCAACGCTATAGAAATCAAGTCGATATCTAGAAAAATAAGCAAGTTATGACCAAAAAGGTAAGCAGTTCTACTACTGCCTCTCTCCGGCCACTTTTTAGTAGAACTGGTTACGTTTTTGGTTATAACTTGCTAAGTTTTCAATATTTCGACTTGATTTCTTTTACGTTGGATAGCTAACCGTATTAACCTTAATAAGAAATTTATTTCTGGTGGATAGTGCAAGAAAAACTTTTTATAATTATTTCAAAAAAAGCAAAGGGGGTAGCCCATGGTTTTTTTTGGCGAAAAATATATTTTTCACACTATCTCCAAAAATCAAAATTTAAATGAAAGCCATTACGGTTATCTATTCAACGCTATAGAAATCAAGTCGATATCTAGAAAAATAAGCAAGTTATGACCAAAAAGGTAAGCAGTTCTACTACTGCCTCTCTCCGGCCACTTTTTAGTAGAACTGGTTACGTTTTTGGTCATAACTTGCTAAGTTTTCAATATTTCGACTTGATTTCTTTTACGTTGGATAGCTAACCGTATTAACCTTAATAAGAAATTTATTTCTGGTGGATAGTGCAAGAAAAACTTTTTATAATTATTTCAAAAAAAGCAAAGGGGGTAGCCCATGGTTTTTTTTGGCGAAAAATATATTTTTCACACTATCTCCAAAAATCAAAATTTAAATGAAAGCCATTACGGTTATCTATTCAACGCTATAGAAATCAAGTCGATATCTAGAAAAATAAGCAAGTTATGACCAAAAAGGTAAGCAGTTCTACTACTGCCTCTCTCCGGCCACTTTTTAGTAGAACTGGTTACGTTTTTGGTCATAACTTGCTAAGTTTTCAATATTTCGACTTGATTTCTTTTACGTTGGATAGCTAACCGTATTAACCTTAATAAGAAATTTATTTCTGGTGGATAGTGCAAGAAAAACTTTTTATAATTATTTCAAAAAAAGCAAAGGGGGTAGCCCATGGTTTTTTTTGGCGAAAAATATATTTTTCACACTATCTCCAAAAATCAAAATTTAAATGAAAGCCATTACGGTTATCTATTCAACGCTATAGAAATCAAGTCGATATCTAGAAAAATAAGCAAGTTATGAGCAAAAAGGTAAGCAGTTCTACTACTGCCTCTCTCCGGCCACTTTTTAGTAGAACTGGTTACGTTTTTGGTCATAACTTGCTAAGTTTTCAATATTTCGAATTGATTTCTTTAACGTTGGATAGCTAACCGTATTGGCCTTAATTAGAAATTTATTTCTGGTGGATAGTGCAAGAAAAATTTTTTATAATTTTTTCAAAAAAAGCAAAAGGGGTAGCCCATGGTTTTTTTTTTGGCAAAAAATATATTTTTCGCACTATCTCCAAAAACCAAAATTTAAATGAAAGCCATTACGGTTATCTATTCAACGCTATAGAAATCAAGTCGATATCTAGAAAAATAAGCAAGTTATGACCAAAAAGGTAAGCAGTTCTACTACTGCCTCTCTCCGGCCACTTTTTAGTAGAACTGGTTACGTTTTTGGTCATAACTTGCTAAGTTTTCAATATTTCGAATTGATTTCTTTAACGTTGGATAGCTAACCGTATTGGCCTTAATTAGAAATTTATTTCTGGTGGATAGTGCAAGAAAAACTTTTTATAATTTTTTCAAAAAAAGCAAAGGGGGTAGCCCATGGTTTTTTTTGGCGAAAAATATATTTTTCACACTATCTCCAAAAATCAAAATTTAAATGAAAGCCATTACGGTTATCTATTCAACGCTATAGAAATCAAGTCGATATCTAGAAAAATAAGCAAGTTATGACCAAAAAGGTAAGCAGTTCTACTACTGCCTCTCTCCGGCCACTTTTTAGTAGAACTGGTTACGTTTTTGGTCATAACTTGCTAAGTTTTCAATATTTCGACTTGATTTCTTTTACGTTGGATAGCTAACCGTATTAACCTTAATAAGAAATTTATTTCTGGTGGATAGTGCAAGAAAAACTTTTTATAATTATTTCAAAAAAAGCAAAGGGGGTAGCCCATGGTTTTTTTTGGCGAAAAATATATTTTTCACACTATCTCCAAAAATCAAAATTTAAATGAAAGCCATTACGGTTATCTATTCAACGCTATAGAAATCAAGTCGGTATCTAGAAAAATAAGCAAGCTATGACCAAAAAGGTAAGCAGTTCTACTACTGCCTCTCTCCGGCCACTTTTTAGTAGAACTGGTTACGTTTTTGGTCATAACTTGCTAAGTTTTCAATATTTCGAATTGATTTCTTTAACGTTGGATAGCTAACCGTATTGGCCTTAATTAGAAATTTATTTCTGGTGGATAGTGCAAGAAAAACTTTTTATAATTTTTTCAAAAAAAGCAAAGGGGGTTGCCCATATTTTTTTTTGGCGAAAAATATATTTTTCGCACAATCTCCAAAAATCAAAATTTAAATGAAAGCCATTACGGTTATCTATTCAACGCTATAGAATTCAAGTTGATATCTAGAAAAATAAGCAAGTTATGACCAAAAAGGTAAGCAGTTCTACTACTGCCTCTCTCCGGCCACTTTTTAGTAGAACTGGTTACGTTTTTGGTCATAACTTGCTAAGTTTTCAATATTTCGAATTGATTTCTTTAACTTTGGATAGCTAACCGTATTGGCCTTAATAAGAAATTTATTTCTGGTGGATAGTGCAAGAAAAATTTTTTATAATTTTTTCAAAAAAAGCAAAGGGGGTAGCCCATGGTTTTTTTTTGGCGAAAAATATATTTTTCGCACTATCTCCAAAAATCAAAATTTAAATGAAAGCCATTACGGTTATCTATTCAACGCTATAGAAATCAAGTCGATATCTAGAAAAATAAGCAAGTTATGACCAAAAAGGTAAGCAGTTCTACTACTGCCTCTCTCCGGCCACTTTTTAGTAGAACTGGTTACGTTTTTGGTCATAACTTGCTAAGTTTTCAATATTTCGACTTGATTTCTTTTACGTTGGATAGCTAACCGTATTGGCCTTAATAAGAAATTTATTTCTGGTGGATAGTGCAAGAAAAATAAGCAAGTTATGACCAAAAAGGTAAGCAGTTCTACTACTGCCTCTCTCCGGCCACTTTTTAGTAGAACTGGTTACGTTTTTGGTCATAACTTGCTAAGTTTTCAATATTTCGACTTGATTTCTTTTACGTTGGATAGCTAACCGTATTAACCTTAATAAGAAATTTATTTCTGGTGGATAGTGCAAGAAAAATTTTTTATAATTTTTTCAAAAAAAGCAAAGGGGGTTGCCCATATTTTTTTTTGGCGAAAAATATATTTTTCGCACAATCTCCAAAAATCAAAATTTAAATGAAAGCCATTACGGTTATCTATTCAACGCTATAGAATTCAAGTTGATATCTAGAAAAATAAGCAAGTTATGACCAAAAAGGTAAGCAGTTCTACTACTGCCTCTCTCCGGCCACTTTTTAGTAGAACTGGTTACGTTTTTGGTCATAACTTGCTAAGTTTTCAATATTTCGAATTGATTTCTTTAACTTTGGATAGCTAACCGTATTGGCCTTAATAAGAAATTTATTTCTGGTGCATAGTGCAAGAAAAATTTTTTATAATTTTTTCAAAAAAAGCAAAGGGGGTAGCCCATGGTTTTTTTTTGGCGAAAAATATATTTTTCGCACTATCTCCAAAAATCAAAATTTAAATGAAAGCCATTACGGTTATCTATTCAACGCTATAGAAATCAAGTCGATATCTAGAAAAATAAGCAAGTTATGACCAAAAAGGTAAGCAGTTCTACTACTGCCTCTCTCCGGCCACTTTTTAGTAGAACTGGTTACGTTTTTGGTCATAACTTGCTAAGTTTTCAATATTTCGACTTGATTTCTTTTACGTTGGATAGCTGACCGTATTGGCCTTAATAAGAAATTTATTTCTGGTGGATAGTGCAAGAAAAATTTAAATGAAAGCCATTACGGTTATCTATTCAACGCTATAGAAATCAAGTCGATATCTAGAAAAATAAGCAAGTTATGACCAAAAAGGTAAGCAGTTCTACTACTGCCTCTCTCCGGCCACTTTTTAGTAGAACTGGTTACGTTTTTGGTCATAACTTGCTAAGTTTTCAATATTTCGACTTGATTTCTTTTACGTTGGATAGCTAACCGTATTGGCCTTAATAAGAAATTTATTTCTGGTGGATAGTGCTAGAAAAATTTTTTATAATTTTTTCAAAAAAAGCAAAGGGGGTAGCCCATGGTTTTTTTGGCGAAAAATATATTTTTCGCACTATCTCCAAAAATCAAAATTTAAATGAAAGCCATTACGGTTATCTAGAAAAATAAGTAAGTTATGACCAAAAAGGTAAGCAGTTCTACTACTGCCTCTCTCCGGCCACTTTTTAGTAGAACTGGTTACGTTTTTGGTCATAACTTGCTAAGTTTTCAATATTTCGACTTGATTTCTTTTACGTTGGATAGCTAACCGTATTAACCTTAATAAGAAATTTATTTCTGGTGGATAGTGCAAGAAAAACTTTTTATAATTATTTCAAAAAAAGCAAAGGGGGTAGCCCATGGTTTTTTTTGGCGAAAAATATATTTTTCACACTATCTCCAAAAATCAAAATTTAAATGAAAGCCATTACGGTTATCTATTCAACGCTATAGAAATCAAGTCGATATCTAGAAAAATAAGCAAGTTATGACCAAAAAGGTAAGCAGTTCTACTACTGCCTCTCTCCGGCCACTTTTTAGTAGAACTGGTTACGTTTTTGGTCATAACTTGCTAAGTTTTCAATATTTCGAATTGATTTCTTTAACGTTGGATAGCTAACCGTATTGGCCTTAATTAGAAATTTATTTCTGGTGGATAGTGCAAGAAAAACTTTTTATAATTTTTTCAAAAAAAGCAAAGGGGGTAGCCCATGGTTTTTTTTGGCGAAAAATATATTTTTCGCACTATCTCCAAAAATCAAAATTTAAATGAAAGCCATTACGGTTATCTATTCAACGCTATAGAAATCAAGTCGATATCTAGAAAAATAAGCAAGTTATGACCAAAAAGGTAAGCAGTTCTACTACTGCCTCTCTCCGGCCACTTTTTAGTAGAACTGGTTACGTTTTTGGTCATAACTTGCTAAGTTTTCAATATTTCGACTTGATTTCTTTTACGTTGGATAGCTAACCGTATTAACCTTAATAAGAAATTTATTTCTGGTGGATAGTGCAAGAAAAATTTTTTATAATTTTTTCAAAAAAAGCAAAGGGGGTAGCCCATGGTTTTTTGGCGAAAAATATATTTTTCGCACAATCTCCAAAAATCAAAATTTAAATGAAAGCCATTACGGTTATCTATTCAACGCTATAGAATTCAAGTTGATATCTAGAAAAATAAGCAAGTTATGACCAAAAAGGTAAGCAGTTCTACTACTGCCTCTCTCCGGCCACTTTTTAGTAGAACTGGTTACGTTTTTGGTCATAACTTGCTAAGTTTTCAATATTTCGAATTGATTTCTTTAACTTTGGATAGCTAACCGTATTGGCCTTAATAAGAAATTTATTTCTGGTGGATAGTGCAAGAAAAATTTTTTATAATTTTTTCAAAAAAAGCAAAGGGGGTAGCCCATGGTTTTTTTTTTGGCGAAAAATATATTTTTCGCACTATCTCCAAAAACCAAAATTTAAATGAAAGCCATTACGGTTATCTATTCAACGCTATAGAAATCAAGTCGATATCTAGAAAAATAAGCAAGTTATGACCAAAAAGGTAAGCAGTTCTACTACTGCCTCTCTCCGGCCACTTTTTAGTAGAACTGGTTACGTTTTTGGTCATAACTTGCTAAGTTTTCAATATTTCGACTTGATTTCTTTTACGTTGGATAGCTAACCGTATTGGCCTTAATAAGAAATTTATTTCTGGTGGATAGTGCAAGAAAAATAAGCAAGTTATGACCAAAAAGGTAAGCAGTTCTACTACTGCCTCTCTCCGGCCACTTTTTAGTAGAACTGGTTACGTTTTTGGTCATAACTTGCTAAGTTTTCAATATTTCGACTTGATTTCTTTTACGTTGGATAGCTGACCGTATTGGCCTTAATAAGAAATTTATTTCTGGTGGATAGTGCAAGAAAAACTTTTTATAATTTTTTCAAAAAAAGCAAAGGGGGTAGCCCATGGTTTTTTTTGGCGAAAAATATATTTTTCGCACTATCTCCAAAAATCAAAATTTAAATGAAAGCCATTACGGTTATCTATTCAACGCTATAGAAATCAAGTCGATATCTAGAAAAATAAGCAAGTTATGACCAAAAAGGTAAGCAGTTCTACTACTGCCTCTCTCCGGCCACTTTTTAGTAGAACTGGTTACGTTTTTGGTCATAACTTGCTAAGTTTTCAATATTTCGACTTTATTTCTTTTACGTTGGATAGCTAACCGTATTAACCTTAATAAGAAATTTATTTCTGGTGGATAGTGCAAGAAAAACTTTTTATAATTTTTTCAAAAAAAGCAAAGGGGGTAGCCCATCGTTTTTTTTGGCGAAAAATATATTTTTCGCACTATCTCCAAAAACCAAAATTTAAATGAAAGCCATTACGGTTATCTATTCAACGCTATAGAAATCAAGTCGATATCTAGAAAAATAAGCAAGTTATGACCAAAAAGGTAAGCAGTTCTACTACTGCCTCTCTCAGGCCACTTTTTAGTAGAACTGGTTACGTTTTTGGTCATAACTTGCTAAGTTTTCAATATTTCGAATTGATTTCTTTAACGTTGGATAGCTAACCGTATTGGCCTTAATAAGAAATTTATTTCTGGTGGATAGTGCAAGAAAAATTTTTTATAATTTTTTCAAAAAAAGGAAAGGGGGTAGCCCATGTTTTTTTTTGGCGAAAAATATATTTTTCGCACTATCTCCAAAAATCAAAATTTAAATGAAAGCCATTACGGTTATCTAGAAAAATAAGCAAGTTATGACCAAAAAGGTAAGCAGTTCTACTACTGCCTCTCTCCGGCCACTTTTTAGTAGAACTGGTTACGTTTTTGGTCATAACTTGCTAAGTTTTCAATATTTCGAATTGATTTCTTTAACGTTGGATAGCTAACCGTATTGGCCTTAATAAGAAATTTATTTCTGGTGGATAGTGCAAGAAAAATTTTTTATAATTTTTTCAAAAAAAGCAAAGGGGGTAGCCCATGGTTTTTTTGGCGAAAAATATATTTTTCGCACTATCTCCAAAAATCAAAATTTAAATGAAAGCCATTACGGTTATCTAGAAAAATAAGCAAGTTATGACCAAAAAGGTAAGCAGTTCTACTACTGCCTCTCTCAGGCCACTTTTTAGTAGAACTGGTTACGTTTTTGGTCATAACTTGCTAAGTTTTCAATATTTCGAATTGATTTCTTTAACGTTGGATAGCTAACCGTATTGGCCTTAATAAGAAATTTATTTCTGGTGGATAGTGCAAGAAAAATTTTTTATAATTTTTTCAAAAAAAGGAAAGGGGGTAGCCCATGTTTTTTTTTGGCGAAAAATATATTTTTCGCACTATCTCCAAAAATCAAAATTTAAATGAAAGCCATTACGGTTATCTAGAAAAATAAGCAAGTTATGACCAAAAAGGTAAGCAGTTCTACTACTGCCTCTCTCCGGCCACTTTTTAGTAGAACTGGTTACGTTTTTGGTCATAACTTGCTAAGTTTTCAATATTTCGACTTGATTTCTTTTACGTTGGATAGCTAACCGTATTGGCCTTAATAAGAAATTTATTTCTGGTGGATAGTGCTAGAAAAATTTTTTATAATTTTTTCAAAAAAAGCAAAGGGGGTAGCCCATGGTTTTTTTTTTGGCGAAAAATATATTTTTCGCACTATCTCCAAAAATCAAAATTTAAATGAAAGCCATTACGGTTATCTAGAAAAATAAGCAAGTTATGACCAAAAAGGTAAGCAGTTCTACTACTGCCTCTCTCCGGCCACTTTTTAGTAGAACTGGTTACGTTTTTGGTCATAACTTGCTAAGTTTTCAATATTTCGACTTGATTTCTTTTACGTTGGATAGCTAACCGTATTGGCCTTAATAAGAAATTTATTTCTGGTGGATAGTGCAAGAAAAATTTTTTATAATTTTTTCAAAAAAAGCAAAAGGGGTAGCCCATGGTTTTTTTGGCGAAAAATATATTTTTCGCACTATCTCCAAAAATCAAAATTTAAATGAAAGCTATTACGGTTATCTATTCAACGCTATAGAAATCAAGTCGATATCTAGAAAAATAAGCAAGTTATGACCAAAAAGGTAAGCAGTTCTACTACTGCCTCTCTCCGGCCACTTTTTAGTAGAACTGGTTACGTTTTTGGTCATAACTTGCTAAGTTTTCAATATTTCGACTTGATTTCTTTTACGTTGGATAGCTAACCGTATTGGCCTTAATAAGAAATTTATTTCTGGTGGATAGTGCAAGAAAAATTTTTTATAATTTTTTCAAAAAAAGCAAAGGGGGTAGCCCATGTTTTTTTTTTTGGCGAAAAATATATTTTTCGTACTATCTCCAAATATCAAAATTTAAATGAAAGCTATTACGGTTATCTATTCAACGCTATAGAAATCAAGTCGATATCTAGAAAAATAAGCAAGTTATGACCAAAAAGGTAAGCAGTTCTACTACTGCCTCTCTCCGGCCACTTTTTAGTAGAACTGGTTACGTTTTTGGTCATAACTTGCTAAGTTTTCAATATTTCGACTTTATTTCTTTTACGTTGGATAGCTAACCGTATTGGCCTTAATTAGAAATTTATTTCTGGTGGATAGTGCAAGAAAAATTTTTTATAATTTTTTCAAAAAAAGCAAAGGGGGTAGCCCATGGTTTTTTTTGGCGAAAAATATATTTTTCGCACTATCTCCAAAAACCAAAATTTATATGAAAGCCATTACGGTTATCTATTCACCGCTATAGAAATCAAGTTGATATCTAGAAAAATAAGCAAGTTATGACCAAAAAGGTAAGCAGTTCTACTACTGCCTCTCTCCGGCCACTTTTTAGTAGAACTGGTTACGTTTTTGGTCATAACTTGCTAAGTTTTCAATATTTCGACTTTATTTCTTTTACGTTGGATAGCTAACCGTATTGGCCTTAATTAGAAATTTATTTCTGGTGGATAGTGCAAGAAAAATTTTTTATAATTTTTTCAAAAAAAGCAAAGGGGGTAGCCCATGGTTTTTTTTGGCGAAAAATATATTTTTCGCACTATCTCCAAAAACCAAAATTTATATGAAAGCCATTACGGTTATCTATTCACCGCTATAGAAATCAAGTTGATATCTAGAAAAATAAGCAAGTTATGACCAAAAAGGTAAGCAGTTCTACTACTGCCTCTCTCCGGCCACTTTTTAGTAGAACTGGTTACGTTTTTGGTCATAACTTGCTAAGTTTTCAATATTTCGACTTGATTTCTTTTACGTTGGATAGCTAACCGTATTGGCCTTAAATAGAAATTTATTTCTGGTGGATAGTGCAAGAAAAATTTTTTATAATTTTTTCAAAAAAAGCAAAGGGGGTAGCCCAAGGTTTTTTTTGGCGAAAAATATATTTTTCGCACTATCTCCAAAAATCAAAATTTAAATGAAAGCCATTACGGTTATCTATTCACCGCTATAGAAATCAAGTTGATATCTAGAAAAATAAGCAAGTTATGACCAAAAAGGTAAGCAGTTCTACTACTGCCTCTCTCCGGCCACTTTTTAGTAGAACTGGTTACGTTTTTGGTCATAACTTGCTAAGTTTTCAATATTTCGACTTTATTTCTTTTACGTTGGATAGCTAACCGTATTGGCCTTAAATAGAAATTTATTTCTGGTGGATAGTGCAAGAAAAATTTTTTATAATTTTTTCAAAAAAAGCAAAGGGGGTAGCCCATGGTTTTTTTTGGCGAAAAATATATTTTTCGCACTATCTCCAAAAACCAAAATTTATATGAAAGCCATTACGGTTATCTATTCACCGCTATAGAAATCAAGTTGATATCTAGAAAAATAAGCAAGTTATGACCAAAAAGGTAAGCAGTTCTACTACTGCCTCTCTCCGGCCACTTTTTAGTAGAACTGGTTACGTTTTTGGTCATAACTTGCTAAGTTTTCAATATTTCGACTTTATTTCTTTTACGTTGGATAGCTAACCGTATTGGCCTTAATTAGAAATTTATTTCTGGTGGATAGTGCAAGAAAAATTTTTTATAATTTTTTCAAAAAAAGCAAAGGGGGTAGCCCAAGGTTTTTTTTGGCGAAAAATATATTTTTCGCACTATCTCCAAAAATCAAAATTTAAATGAAAGCCATTACGGTTATCTATTCACCGCTATAGAAATCAAGTTGATATCTAGAAAAATAAGCAAGTTATGACCAAAAAGGTAAGCAGTTCTACTACTGCCTCTCTCCGGCCACTTTTTAGTAGAACTGGTTACGTTTTTGGTCATAACTTGCTAAGTTTTCAATATTTCGACTTTATTTCTTTTACGTTGGATAGCTAACCGTATTGGCCTTAATTAGAAATTTATTTCTGGTGGATAGTGCAAGAAAAATTTTTTATAATTTTTTCAAAAAAAGCAAAGGGGGTAGCCCATGGTTTTTTTTGGCGAAAAATATATTTTTCGCACTATCTCCAAAAACCAAAATTTATATGAAAGCCATTACGGTTATCTATTCACCGCTATAGAAATCAAGTTGATATCTAGAAAAATAAGCAAGTTATGACCAAAAAGGTAAGCAGTTCTACTACTGCCTCTCTCCGGCCACTTTTTAGTAGAACTGGTTACGTTTTTGGTCATAACTTGCTAAGTTTTCAATATTTCGACTTTATTTCTTTTACGTTGGATAGCTAACCGTATTGGCCTTAATTAGAAATTTATTTCTGGTGGATAGTGCAAGAAAAATTTTTTATAATTTTTTCAAAAAAAGCAAAGGGGGTAGCCCATGGTTTTTTTTGGCGAAAAATATATTTTTCGCACTATCTCCAAAAACCAAAATTTATATGAAAGCCATTACGGTTATCTATTCACCGCTATAGAAATCAAGTTGATATCTAGAAAAATAAGCAAGTTATGACCAAAAAGGTAAGCAGTTCTACTACTGCCTCTCTCCGGCCACTTTTTAGTAGAACTGGTTACGTTTTTGGTCATAACTTGCTAAGTTTTCAATATTTCGACTTTATTTCTTTTACGTTGGATAGCTAACCGTATTGGCCTTAATTAGAAATTTATTTCTGGTGGATAGTGCAAGAAAAATTTTTTATAATTTTTTCAAAAAAAGCAAAGGGGGTAGCCCATGGTTTTTTTTGGCGAAAAATATATTTTTCGCACTATCTCCAAAAACCAAAATTTATATGAAAGCCATTACGGTTATCTATTCACCGCTATAGAAATCAAGTCGATATCTAGAAAAATAAGCAAGTTATGACCAAAAAGGTAAGCAGTTCTACTACTGCCTCTCTCCGGCCACTTTTTAGTAGAACTGGTTACGTTTTTGGTCATAACTTGCTAAGTTTTCAATATTTCGACTTGATTTCTTTTACGTTGGATAGCTAACCGTATTGGCCTTAAATAGAAATTTATTTCTGGTGGATAGTGCAAGAAAAATTTTTTATAATTTTTTCAAAAAAAGCAAAGGGGGTAGCCCAAGGTTTTTTTTGGCGAAAAATATATTTTTCGCACTATCTCCAAAAATCAAAATTTAAATGAAAGCCATTACGGTTATCTATTCACCGCTATAGAAATCAAGTTGATATCTAGAAAAATAAGCAAGTTATGACCAAAAAGGTAAGCAGTTCTACTACTGCCTCTCTCCGGCCACTTTTTAGTAGAACTGGTTACGTTTTTGGTCATAACTTGCTAAGTTTTCAATATTTCGACTTTATTTCTTTTACGTTGGATAGCTAACCGTATTGGCCTTAATTAAAAATTTATTTCTGGTGGATAGTGCAAGAAAAATTTTTTATAATTTTTTCAAAAAAAGCAAAGGGGGTAGCCCATGGTTTTTTTTGGCGAAAAATATATTTTTCGCACTATCTCCAAAAACCAAAATTTATATGAAAGCCATTACGGTTATCTATTCACCGCTATAGAAATCAAGTTGATATCTAGAAAAATAAGCAAGTTATGACCAAAAAGGTAAGCAGTTCTACTACTGCCTCTCTCCGGCCACTTTTTAGTAGAACTGGTTACGTTTTTGGTCATAACTTGCTAAGTTTTCAATATTTCGACTTTATTTCTTTTACGTTGGATAGCTAACCGTATTGGCCTTAATTAGAAATTTATTTCTGGTGGATAGTGCAAGAAAAATTTTTTATAATTTTTTCAAAAAAAGCAAAGGGGGTAGCCCATGGTTTTTTTTGGCGAAAAATATATTTTTCGCACTATCTCCAAAAACCAAAATTTATATGAAAGCCATTACGGTTATCTATTCACCGCTATAGAAATCAAGTTGATATCTAGAAAAATAAGCAAGTTATGACCAAAAAGGTAAGCAGTTCTACTACTGCCTCTCTCCGGCCACTTTTTAGTAGAACTGGTTACGTTTTTGGTCATAACTTGCTAAGTTTTCAATATTTCGACTTGATTTCTTTTACGTTGGATAGCTAACCGTATTGGCCTTAAATAGAAATTTATTTCTGGTGGATAGTGCAAGAAAAATTTTTTATAATTTTTTCAAAAAAAGCAAAGGGGGTAGCCCAAGGTTTTTTTTGGCGAAAAATATATTTTTCGCACTATCTCCAAAAATCAAAATTTAAATGAAAGCCATTACGGTTATCTATTCACCGCTATAGAAATCAAGTTGATATCTAGAAAAATAAGCAAGTTATGACCAAAAAGGTAAGCAGTTCTACTACTGCCTCTCTCCGGCCACTTTTTAGTAGAACTGGTTACGTTTTTGGTCATAACTTGCTAAGTTTTCAATATTTCGACTTTATTTCTTTTACGTTGGATAGCTAACCGTATTGGCCTTAATTAGAAATTTATTTCTGGTGGATAGTGCAAGAAAAATTTTTTATAATTTTTTCAAAAAAAGCAAAGGGGGTAGCCCATGGTTTTTTTTGGCGAAAAATATATTTTTCGCACTATCTCCAAAAACCAAAATTTATATGAAAGCCATTACGGTTATCTATTCACCGCTATAGAAATCAAGTTGATATCTAGAAAAATAAGCAAGTTATGACCAAAAAGGTAAGCAGTTCTACTACTGCCTCTCTCCGGCCACTTTTTAGTAGAACTGGTTACGTTTTTGGTCATAACTTGCTAAGTTTTCAATATTTCGACTTTATTTCTTTTACGTTGGATAGCTAACCGTATTGGCCTTAATTAGAAATTTATTTCTGGTGGATAGTGCAAGAAAAATTTTTTATAATTTTTTCAAAAAAAGCAAAGGGGGTAGCCCATGGTTTTTTTTGGCGAAAAATATATTTTTCGCACTATCTCCAAAAACCAAAATTTATATGAAAGCCATTACGGTTATCTATTCACCGCTATAGAAATCAAGTTGATATCTAGAAAAATAAGCAAGTTATGACCAAAAAGGTAAGCAGTTCTACTACTGCCTCTCTCCGGCCACTTTTTAGTAGAACTGGTTACGTTTTTGGTCATAACTTGCTAAGTTTTCAATATTTCGACTTTATTTCTTTTACGTTGGATAGCTAACCGTATTGGCCTTAATTAGAAATTTATTTCTGGTGGATAGTGCAAGAAAAATTTTTTATAATTTTTTCAAAAAAAGCAAAGGGGGTAGCCCATGGTTTTTTTTGGCGAAAAATATATTTTTCGCACTATCTCCAAAAACCAAAATTTAAATGAAAGCCATTACGGTTATCTATTCACCGCTATAGAAATCAAGTTGATATCTAGAAAAATAAGCAAGTTATGACCAAAAAGGTAAGCAGTTCTACTACTGCCTCTCTCCGGCCACTTTTTAGTAGAACTGGTTACGTTTTTGGTCATAACTTGCTAAGTTTTCAATATTTCGAATTTATTTCTTTTACGTTGGATAGCTAACCGTATTGGCCTTAATTAGAAATTTATTTCTGGTGGATAGTGCAAGAAAAATTTTTTATAATTTTTTCAAAAAAAGCAAAGGGGGTAGCCCATGGTTTTTTTTGGCGAAAAATATATTTTTCGCACTATCTCCAAAAACCAAAATTTATATGAAAGCCATTACGGTTATCTATTCACCGCTATAGAAATCAAGTTGATATCTAGAAAAATAAGCAAGTTATGACCAAAAAGGTAAGCAGTTCTACTACTGCCTCTCTCCGGCCACTTTTTAGTAGAACTGGTTACGTTTTTGGTCATAACTTGCTAAGTTTTCAATATTTCGACTTTATTTCTTTTACGTTGGATAGCTAACCGTATTGGCCTTAATTAGAAATTTATTTCTGGTGGATAGTGCAAGAAAAATTTTTTATAATTTTTTCAAAAAAAGCAAAGGGGGTAGCCCATGGTTTTTTTTGGCGAAAAATATATTTTTCGCACTATCTCCAAAAACCAAAATTTATATGAAAGCCATTACGGTTATCTATTCACCGCTATAGAAATCAAGTTGATATCTAGAAAAATAAGCAAGTTATGACCAAAAAGGTAAGCAGTTCTACTACTGCCTCTCTCCGGCCACTTTTTAGTAGAACTGGTTACGTTTTTGGTCATAACTTGCTAAGTTTTCAATATTTCGACTTGATTTCTTTTACGTTGGATAGCTAACCGTATTGGCCTTAATAAGAAATTTATTTGTGGTGGATAGTGCAAGAAAAATTTTTTATAATTTTTTCAAAAAAAGCAAAGGGGGTAGCTCATGGTTTTTTTTTGGCGAAAAATATATTTTTCGCACTATCTCCAAAAGTCAAAATTTAAATGAAAGCCATTACGGTTATCTATTCACCGCTATAGAAATCAAGTTGATATCTAGAAAAATAAGCAAGTTATGACCAAAAAGGTAAGCAGTTCTACTACTGCCTCTATCCGGCCACTTTTTAGTAGAACTGGTTACGTTTTTGGTCATAACTTGCTAAGTTTTCAATATTTCGACTTGATTTCTTTTACGTTGGATAGCTAACCGTATTGGCCTTAATAAGAAATTTATTTGTGGTGGATAGTGCAAGAAAAATTTTTTATAATTTTTTCAAAAAAAGCAAAGGGGGTAGCCCATGGTTTTTTTTTGGCGAAAAATATATTTTTCGCACTATCTCCAAAAATCAAAATTTAAATGAAAGCCATTACGGTTATCTATTCAACGCTATAGAAATCAAGTCGATATCTAGAAAAATAAGCAAGTTATGACCAAAAAGGTAAGCAGTTCTACTACTGCCTCTATCCGGCCACTTTTTAGTAGAACTGGTTACGTTTTTGGTCATAACTTGCTAAGTTTTCAATATTTCGACTTGATTTCTTTTACGTTGGATAGCTAACCGTATTGGCCTTAATAAGAATTTTATTTGTGGTGGATAGTGCAAGAAAAATTTTTTATAATTTTTTCAAAAAAAGCAAAGGGGGTAGCCCATGGTTTTTTTTTGGCGAAAAATATATTTTTCGCACTATCTCCAAAAGTCAAAATTTAAATGAAAGCCATTACGGTTATCTATTCAACGCTATAGAAATCAAGTCGATATCTAGAAAAATAAGCAAGTTATGACCAAAAAGGTAAGCAGTTCTACTACTGCTTCTCTACGGCCACTTTTTAGTAGAACTGGTTACGTTTTTGGTCATAACTTGCTAAGTTTTCAATATTTCGACTTGATTTCTCTTACGTTGGATAGCTAACCGTATTGGCCTTAATAAGAAATTTATTTCTGGTGGATAGTGCAAGAAAAATTTTTTATAATTTTTTCAAAAAAAGCAAAGGGGGTAGCCCATAGTTTTTTTTGGCGAAAAATATATTTTTCGCACTATCTCCAAAAATCAAACTTTAAATGAAAGCTATTACGGTTATCTATTCAACGCTATAGAAATCAAGTCGATATCTAGAAAAATAAGCAAGTTATGACCAAAAAGGTAAGCAGTTCTACTACTGCCTCTCTCCGGCCACTTTTTAGTAGAACTGGTTACGTTTTTGGTCATAACTTGCTAAGTTTTCAATATTTCGAATTGATTTCTTTAACGTTGGATAGCTAACCGTATTGGCCTTAATTAGAAATTTATTTCTGGTGGATAGTGCTAGAAAAATTTTTTATAATTTTTTCAAAAAAAGCAAAGGGGGTAGCCCATGGTTTTTTTTTTTCGAAAAATATATTTTTCGCACTATCTCCAAAAATCAAAATGTAAATGAAAGCTATTACGGTTATCTATTCAACGCTATAGAAATCAAGTCGATATCTAGAAAACTAAGCAAGTTATGACCAAAAAGGTAAGCAGTTCTACTACTGCCTCTCTCCGGCCACTTTTTAGTAGAACTGGTTACGTTTTTGGTCATAACTTGCTAAGTTTTCAATATTTCGACTTGATTTCTTTTACGTTGGATAGCTAACCGTATTAACCTTAATAAGAAATTTATTTCTGGTGGATAGTGCAAGAAAAACTTTTTATAATTTTTTCAAAAAAAGCAAAGGGGGCAGCCCACCGTTTTTTTTGGCGAAAAATATATTTTTCGCACTATCTCCAAAAATCAAAATTTAAATGAAAGCCATTACGGTTATCTATTCAACGCTATAGAAATCAAGTCGATATCTAGAAAAATAAGCAAGTTATGACCAAAAAGGTAAGCAGTTCTACTACTGCCTCTCTCCGGCCACTTTTTAGTAGAACTGGTTACGTTTTTTATCATAACTTGCTAAGTTTTCAATATTTCGACTTTATTTCTTTTACGTTGGATAGCTAACCGTATTAACCTTAATAAGAAATTTATTTCTGGTGGATAGTGCAAGAAAAATTTTTTATAATTTTTTCAAAAAAAGCAAAGGGGGTAGCCCATGGTTTTTTTTGGCGAAAAATATATTTTTCGCACTATCTCCAAAAACCAAAATTTATATGAAAGCCATTACGGTTATCTATTCAACGCTATAGAAATCAAGTCGATATCTAGAAAAATAAGCAAGTTATGACCAAAAAGGTAAGCAGTTCTACTACTGCCTCTCTCCGGCCACTTTTTAGTAGAACTGGTTACGTTTTTGGTCATAACTTGCTAAGTTTTCAATATTTCGACTTGATTTCTTTTAGGTTGGATAGCTAACCGTATTAACCTTAATAAGAAATTTATTTCTGGTGGATAGTGCAAGAAAAACTTTTTATAATTTTTTCAAAAAAAGCAAAGGGGGTAGCCCATGGTTTTTTTTTGGCGAAAAATATATTTTTCGCACTATCTCCAAAAATCAAAATTTAAATGAAAGCCATTACGGTTATCTATTCACCGCTATAGAAATCAAGTTGATATCTAGAAAAATAAGCAAGTTATGACCAAAAAGGTAAGCAGTTCTACTACTGCCTCTCTCCGGCCACTTTTTAGTAGAACTGGTTACGTTTTTGGTCATAACTTGCTAAGTTTTCAATATTTCGAATTGATTTCTTTAACGTTGGATAGCTAACCGTATTGGCCTTAATAAGAAATTTATTTCTGGTGGATAGTGCAAGAAAATTTTTTTATAATTTTTTCAAAAAAAGCAAAGGGGGTAGCCCATGGTTTTTTTTGGCGAAAAATATATTTTTCGCACTATCTCCAAAAATCAAAATTTAAATGAAAGCCATTACAGTTATCTATTCAACGCTATAGAAATCAAGTCGATATCTAGAAAAATAAGCAAGTTATGACCAAAAAGGTAAGCAGTTCTACTACTGCCTCTCTCCGGCCACTTTTTAGTAGAACTGGTTACGTTTTTGGTCATAACTTGCTAAGTTTTCAATATTTCGACTTGATTTCTTTTACGTTGGATAGCTAACCGTATTGGCCTTAATAAGAAATTTATTTGTGGTGGATAGTGCAAGAAAAATTTTTTATAATTTTTTCAAAAAAAGCAAAGGGGGTAGCCCATGGTTTTTTTTGGCGAAAAATATATTTTTCGCACTATCTCCAAAAACCAAAATTTAAATGAAAGCCATTACGGTTATCTATTCAACGCTATAGAAATCAAGTCGATATCTAGAAAAATAAGCAAGTTATGACCAAAAAGGTAAGCAGTTCTACTACTGCCTCTATCCGGCCACTTTTTAGTAGAACTGGTTACGTTTTTGGTCATAACTTGCTAAGTTTTCAATATTTCGACTTGATTTCTTTTACGTTGGATAGCTAACCGTATTGGCCTTAATAAGAAATTTATTTGTGGTGGATAGTGCAAGAAAAATTTTTTATAATTTTTTCAAAAAAAGCAAAAGGGGTAGCCCATGGTTTTTTTTTGGCGAAAAATATATTTTTCGCACTACCTCCAAAAATCAAAATTTAAATGAAAGCCATTACGGTTATCTATTCAACGCTATAGAAATCAAGTTGATATCTAGAAAAATAAGCAAGTTATGACCAAAAAGGTAAGCAGTTCTACTACTGCCTCTCTCCGGCCACTTTTTAGTAGAACTGGTTACGTTTTTGGTCATAACTTGCTAAGTTTTCAATATTTCGACTTGATTTCTTTTACGTTGGATAGCTAACCGTATTGGCCTTAATAAGAAATTTATTTGTGGTGGATAGTGCAAGAAAAATTTTTTATAATTTTTTCAAAAAAAGCAAAGGGGGTAGCCCATGGTTTTTTTTGGCGAAAAATATATTTTTCGCACTATCTCCAAAAACCAAAATTTAAATGAAAGCCATTACGGTTATCTATTCAACGCTATAGAAATCAAGTCGATATCTAGAAAAATAAGCAAGTTATGACCAAAAAGGTAAGCAGTTCTACTACTGCCTCTCTCCGGCCACTTTTTAGTAGAACTGGTTACGTTTTTGGTCATAACTTGCTAAGTTTTCAATATTTCGAATTGATTTCTTTAACGTTGGATAGCTAACCGTATTGGCCTTAATTAAAAATTTATTTCTGGTGGATAGTGCAAGAAAAATTTTTTATAATTTTTTCAAAAAAAGCAAAGGGGGTAGCCCATGGTTTTTTTTGGCGAAAAATATATTTTTCGCACTATCTCCAAAAATCAAAATTTAAATGAAAGCCATTACGGTTATCTATTCAACGCTATAGAAATCAAGTCGATATCTAGAAAAATAAGCAAGTTATGACCAAAAAGGTAAGCAGTTCTACTACTGCCTCTCTCCGGCCACTTTTTTTGGTTACGTTTTTGGTCATAACTTGCTAAGTTTTCAATATTTCGAATTGATTTCTTTAACCTTGGATAGCTAACCGTATTGGCCTTAGTAAGAAATTTATTTCTGGTGGATAGTGCAAGAAAAATTTTTTATAATTTTTTCAAAAAAAGCAAAGGGGGTAGCCCATGGTTTTTTTTGGCGAAAAATATATTTTTCGCACTATCCCCAAAAATCAAAATTTAAATGAAAGCCATTACGGTTATCTATTCAACGCTATAGAAATCAAGTCGATATCTAGAAAAATAAGCAAGTTATGACCAAAAAGGTAAGCAGTTCTACTACTGCCTTTCTCCGGCCACTTTTTAGTAGAACTGGTTACGTTTTTGGTCATAACTTGCTAAGTTTTCAATATTTCGACTTGATTTCTCTTACGTTGGATAGCTAACCGTATTGGCCTTAATTAGAAATTTATTTCTGGTGGATAGTGCAAGAAAAATTTTTTATAATTTTTTCAAAAAAAGCAAAGGGGGTAGCCCATGGTTTTTTTTGGCGAAAAATATATTTTTCGCACTATCTCCAAAAATCAAAATTTAAATGAAAGCCATTACGGTTATCTATTCAACGCTATAGAAATCAAGTCGATATCTAGAAAAATAAGCAAGTTATGACCAAAAAGGTAAGCAGTTCTACTACTGCCTTTCTCCGGCCACTTTTTAGTAGAACTGGTTACGTTTTTGGTCATAACTTGCTAAGTTTTCAATATTTCGACTTGATTTCTCTTACGTTGGATAGCTAACCGTATTGGCCTTAATTAGAAATTTATTTCTGGTGGATAGTGCAAGTAAAATTTTTATTAATTTTTCATAAAAAGCAAAGGGGGTAGCCCATGTTTTTTTTTGGCGAAAAATATATTTTTCGCACTATCTCCAAAAATCAAAATTTAAATGAAAGCCATTACGGTTATCTATTCAACGCTATAGAAATCAAGTCGATATCTAGAAAAATAAGCAAGTTATGACCAAAAAGGTAAGCAGTTCTACTACTGCCTTTCTCCGGCCACTTTTTAGTAGAACTGGTTACGTTTTTGGTCATAACTTGCTAAGTTTTCAATATTTCGACTTGATTTCTCTTACGTTGGATAGCTAACCGTATTGGCCTTAATTAGAAATTTATTTCTGGTGGATAGTGCAAGAAAAATTTTTTATAATTTTTTCAAAAAAAGCAAAGGGGGTAACCCATGGTTTTTTTTGGCGAAAAATATATTTTTCGCACTATCCCCAAAAATCAAAATTTAAATGAAAGCCATTACGGTTATCTATTCAACGCTATAGAAATCAAGTCGATATCTAGAAAAATAAGCAAGTTATGACCAAAAAGGTAAGCAGTTCTACTACTGCCTTTCTCCGGCCACTTTTTAGTAGAACTGGTTACGTTTTTGGTCATAACTTGCTAAGTTTTCAATATTTCGACTTGATTTCTCTTACGTTGGATAGCTAACCGTATTGGCCTTAATTAGAAATTTATTTCTGGTGGATAGTGCAAGAAAAATTTTTTATAATTTTTTCAAAAAAAGCAAAGGGGGTAGCCCATGGTTTTTTTTGGCGAAAAATATATTTTTCGCACTATCCCCAAAAATCAAAATTTAAATGAAAGCCATTACGGTTATCTATTCAACGCTATAGAAATCAAGTCGATATCTAGAAAAATAAGCAAGTTATGACCAAAAAGGTAAGCAGTTCTACTACTGCCTTTCTCCGGCCACTTTTTAGTAGAACTGGTTACGTTTTTGGTCATAACTTGCTAAGTTTTCAATATTTCGACTTGATTTCTATTACGTTGGATAGCTAACCGTATTGGCCTTAATTAGAAATTTATTTCTGGTGGATAGTGCAAGAAAAATTTTTTATAATTTTTTCAAAAAAAGCAAAGGGGGTAACCCATGGTTTTTTTTGGCGAAAAATATATTTTTCGCACTATCCCCAAAAATCAAAATTTAAATGAAAGCCATTACGGTTATCTATTCAACGCTATAGAAATCAAGTCGATATCTAGAAAAATAAGCAAGTTATGACCAAAAAGGTAAGCAGTTCTACTACTGCCTTTCTCCGGCCACTTTTTAGTAGAACTGGTTACGTTTTTGGTCATAACTTGCTAAGTTTTCAATATTTCGACTTGATTTCTCTTACGTTGGATAGCTAACCGTATTGGCCTTAATTAGAAATTTATTTCTGGTGGATAGTGCAAGAAAAATTTTTTATAATTTTTTCAAAAAAAGCAAAGGGGGTAGCCCATGGTTTTTTTTGGCGAAAAATATATTTTTCGCACTATCCCCAAAAATCAAAATTTAAATGAAAGCCATTACGGTTATCTATTCAACGCTATAGAAATCAAGTCGATATCTAGAAAAATAAGCAAGTTATGACCAAAAAGGTAAGCAGTTCTACTACTGCCTTTCTCCGGCCACTTTTTAGTAGAACTGGTTACGTTTTTGGTCATAACTTGCTAAGTTTTCAATATTTCGACTTGATTTCTATTACGTTGGATAGCTAACCGTATTGGCCTTAATTAGAAATTTATTTCTGGTGGATAGTGCAAGAAAAATTTTTTATAATTTTTTCAAAAAAGCAAAGGGGGTAGCCCATGGTTTTTTTTGGCGAAAAATATATTTTTCGCACTATCTCCAAAAATCAAAATTTAAATGAAAGCCATTACGGTTATCTATTCAACGCTATAGAAATCAAGTCGATATCTAGAAAAATAAGCAAGTTATGACCAAAAAGGTAAGCAGTTCTACTACTGCCTTTCTCCGGCCACTTTTTAGTAGAACTGGTTACGTTTTTGGTCATAACTTGCTAAGTTTTCAATATTTCGACTTGATTTCTATTACGTTGGATAGCTAACCGTATTGGCCTTAATTAGAAATTTATTTCTGGTGGATAGTGCAAGAAAAATTTTTTATAATTTTTTCAAAAAAAGCAAAGGGGGTAGCCCATGGTTTTTTTTGGCGAAAAATATATTTTTCGCACTATCCCCAAAAATCAAAATTTAAATGAAAGCCATTACGGTTATCTATTCAACGCTATAGAAATCAAGTCGATATCTAGAAAAATAAGCAAGTTATGACCAAAAAGGTAAGCAGTTCTACTACTGCCTTTCTCCGGCCACTTTTTAGTAGAACTGGTTACGTTTTTGGTCATAACTTGCTAAGTTTTCAATATTTCGACTTGATTTCTCTTACGTTGGATAGCTAACCGTATTGGCCTTAATTAGAAATTTATTTCTGGTGGATAGTGCAAGAAAATTTTTTTATAATTTTTTCAAAAAAGCAAAGGGGGTAGCCCATGGTTTTTTTTGGCGAAAAATATATTTTTCGCACTATCTCCAAAAATCAAAATTTAAATGAAAGCCATTACGGTTATCTATTCAACGCTATAGAAATCAAGTCGATATCTAGAAAAATAAGCAAGTTATGACCAAAAAGGTAAGCAGTTCTACTACTGCCTTTCTCCGGCCACTTTTTAGTAGAACTGGTTACGTTTTTGGTCATAACTTGCTAAGTTTTCAATATTTCGACTTGATTTCTCTTACGTTGGATAGCTAACCGTATTGGCCTTAATTAGAAATTTATTTCTGGTGGATAGTGCAAGAAAAATTTTTTATAATTTTTTCAAAAAAAGCAAAGGGGGTAGCCCATGGTTTTTTTTGGCGAAAAATATATTTTTCGCACTATATCCAAAAATCAAAATTTAAATGAAAGCCATTACGGTTATCTATTCAACGCTATAGAAATCAAGTCGATATCTAGAAAAATAAGCAAGTTATGACCAAAAAGGTAAGCAGTTCTACTACTGCCTTTCTCCGGCCACTTTTTAGTAGAACTGGTTACGTTTTTGGTCATAACTTGCTAAGTTTTCAATATTTCGACTTGATTTCTCTTACGTTGGATAGCTAACCGTATTGGCCTTAATTAGAAATTTATTTCTGGTGGATAGTGCAAGAAAAATTTTTTATAATTTTTTCAAAAAAAGCAAAGGGGGTAGCCCATGGTTTTTTTTGGCGAAAAATATATTTTTCGCACTATCTCCAAAAATCAAAATTTTAAATGAAAGCCATTACGGTTATCTATTCAACGCTATAGAAATCAAGTCGATATCTAGAAAAATAAGCAAGTTATGACCAAAAAGGTAAGCAGTTCTACTACTGCCTCTTTCCGGCCACTTTTTAGTAGAACTGGTTACGTTTTTGGTCATAACTTGCTAAGTTTTCAATATTTCGACTTGATTTCTCTTACGTTGGATAGCTAACCGTATTGGCCTTAATTAGAAATTTATTTCTGGTGGATAGTGCAAGAAAAATTTTTTATAATTTTTTCAAAAAAAGCAAAGGGGGTAGCCCATGGTTTTTTTTGGCGAAAAATATATTTTTCACACTATCTCCAAAATTCAAAATTTAAATGAAAGCCATTGCGGTTATCTATTCAACGCTATAGAAATCAAGTCGATATCTAGAAAAATAAGCAAGTTATGACCAAAAAGGTAAGCAGTTCTACTACTGCTTTTCTCCGGCCACTTTTTAGTAGAACTGGTTACGTTTTTGGTCATAACTTGCTAAGTTTTCAATATTTCGACTTGATTTCTCTTACGTTGGATAGCTAACCGTATTGGCCTTAATTAGAAATTTATTTCTGGTGGATAGTGCAAGAAAATTTTTTTATAATTTTTTCAAAAAAAGCAAAGGGGGTAGCCCATGGTATTTTCGGCGAAAAATATATTTTTCGCACTATCTCCAAAAATCAAAATTTAAATGAAAGCCATTACGGTTATCTATTCAACGCTATATAAATCAAGTCGATATCTAGAAAAATAAGCAAGTTATGACCAAAAAGGTAAGCAGTTCTACTACTGCCTTTCTCCGGCCACTTTTTAGTAGAACTGGTTACGTTTTTGGTCATAACTTGCTAATTTTTCAATATTTCGACTTGATTTCTCTTACGTTGGATAGCTAAAAGTATTGGCCTTAATTAGAAATTTATTTCTGGTGGATAGAGCAAGAAAAAAATTTTATAATTTTTTCCAAAAAAGCAAATAAGGTAGCCCATGGTTTTTTTTGGCGAAAAATATATTTTTCGCACTATCTCCAAAAATCAAAATTTAAATGAAAGCCATTACGGTTATCTATTCAACGCTATAGAAATCAAGTCGATATCTAGAAAAATAAGCAAGTTATGACCAAAAAGGTAAGAAGTTCTACTACTGCCTTTCTCCGGCCACTTTTTAGTAGAACTGGTTACGTTTTTGGTCATAACTTGCTAATTTTTCAATATTTCGACTTGATTTCTCTTACGTTGGATAGCTAACCGTATTGGCCTTAATTAGAAATTTATTTCTGGTGGATAGTGCAAGAAAAATTTTTTATAATTTTTTCAAAAAAAGCAAATAAGGTAGCCCATGGTTTTTTTTGGCGAAAAATATATTTTTCGCACTATCTCCAAAAATCAAAATTTAAATGAAAGCCATTACGGTTATCTATCCAACGCTATAGAAATCAAGTCGATATCTAGATAAATAAGCAAGTTATGACCAAAAAGGTAAGCAGTTCTACTACTGCCTTTCTCCGGCCACTTTTTAGTAGAACTGGTTACGTTTTTGGTCATAACTTGCTAAGTTTTCAATATTTCGACTTGATTTCTCTTACGTTGGATAGCTAACCGTATTGGCCTTAATTAGAAATTTATTTCTGGTGGATAGTGAAGAAAAATTTTTTATAATTTTTTCAAAAAAAGCAAAGGGGGTAGCCCATGGTTTTTTTTGGCGAAAAATATATTTTTCGCACTATCTCCAAAAATCAAAATTTAAATGAAAGCCATTACGGTTATCTATCCAACGCTATAGAAATCAAGTCGATATCTAGATAAATAAGCAAGTTATGACCAAAAAGGTAAGCAGTTCTACTACTGCCTTTCTCCGGCCACTTTTTAGTAGAACTGGTTACGTTTTTGGTCATAACTTGCTAAGTTTTCAATATTTCGACTTGATTTCTCTTACGTTGGATAGCTAACCGTATTGGCCTTAATTAGAAATTTATTTCTGGTGGATAGTGAAGAAAAATTTTTTATAATTTTTTCAAAAAAAGCAAAGGGGGTAGCCCATGGTTTTTTTTGGCGAAAAATATATTTTTCGCACTATCTCCAAAAATCAAAATTTAAATGAAAGCCATTACGGTTATCTATTCAACGCTATAGAAATCAAGTCGATATCTAGAAAAATAAGCAAGTTATGACCAAAAAGGTAAGAAGTTCTACTACTGCCTTTCTCCGGCCACTTTTTAGTAGAACTGGTTACGTTTTTGGTCATAACTTGCTAATTTTTCAATATTTCGACTTGATTTCTCTTACGTTGGATAGCTAACCGTATTGGCCTTAATTAGAAATTTATTTCTGGTGGATAGTGCAAGAAAAATTTTTTATAATTTTTTCAAAAAAAGCAAAGGGGGTAGCCCATGGTTTTTTTTGGCGAAAAATATATTTTTCGCACTATCTCCAAAAATCAAAATTTAAATGAAAGCCATTACGGTTATCTATTCAAGGCTATAGAAATCAAGTCGATATCTAGAAAAATAAGCAAGTTATGACCAAAAAGGTAAGAAGTTCTACTACTGCCTTTCTCCGGCCACTTTTTAGTAGAACTGGTTACGTTTTTGGTCATAACTTGCTAATTTTTCAATATTTCGACTTGATTTCTCTTACGTTGGATAGCTAACCGTATTGGCCTTAATTAGAAATTTATTTCTGGTGGATAGTGAAGAAAAATTTTTTATAATTTTTTCAAAAAAAGCAAAGGGGGTAGCCCATGGTTTTTTTTGGCGAAAAATATATTTTTCGCACTATCTCCAAAAATCAAAATTTAAATGAAAGCCATTGCGGTTATCTATTCAACGCTATAGAAATCAAGTCGATATCTAGAAAAATAAGCAAGTTATGACCAAAAAGGTAAGAAGTTCTACTACTGCCTTTCTCCGGCCACTTTTTAGTAGAACTGGTTACGTTTTTGGTCATAACTTGCTAATTTTTCAATATTTCGACTTGATTTCTCTTACGTTGGATAGCTAACCGTATTGGCCTTAATTAGAAATTTATTTCTGGTGGATAGTGCAAGAAAAATTTTTTATAATTTTTTCAAAAAAAGCAAAGGGGGTAGCCCATGGTTTTTTTTGGCGAAAAATATATTTTTCGCACTATCTCCAAAAATCAAAATTTAAATGAAAGCCATTACGGTTATCTATACAACGCTATAGAAATCAAGTCGATATCTAGAAAAATAAGCAAGTTATGACCAAAAAGGTAAGAAGTTCTACTACTGCCTTTCTCCGGCCACTTTTTAGTAGAACTGGTTACGTTTTTGGTCATAACTTGCTAATTTTTCAATATTTCGACTTGATTTCTCTTACGTTGGATAGCTAACCGTATTGGCCTTAATTAGAAATTTATTTCTGGTGGATAGTGCAAGAAAAATTTTTTATAATTTTTTCAAAAAAAGCAAAGGGGGTAGCCCATGGTTTTTTTTGGCGAAAAATATATTTTTCGCACTATCTCCAAAAATCAAAATTTAAATGAAAGCCATTACGGTTATCTATTCAACGCTATAGAAATCAAGTCGATATCTAGAAAAATAAGCAAGTTATGACCAAAAAGGTAAGAAGTTCTACTACTGCCTTTCTCCGGCCACTTTTTAGTAGAACTGGTTACGTTTTTGGTCATAACTTGCTAATTTTTCAATATTTCGACTTGATTTCTCTTACGTTGGATAGCTAACCGTATTGGCCTTAATTAGAAATTTATTTCTGGTGGATAGTGCAAGAAAAATTTTTTATAATTTTTTCAAAAAAAGCAAAGGGGGTAGCCCATGGTTTTTTTTGGCGAAAAATATATTTTTCGCACTATCTCCAAAAATCAAAATTTAAATGAAAGCCATTACGGTTATCTATTCAACGCTATAGAAATCAAGTCGATATCTAGAAAAATAAGCAAGTTATGACCAAAAAGGTAAGAAGTTCTACTACTGCCTTTCTCCGGCCACTTTTTAGTAGAACTGGTTACGTTTTTGGTCATAACTTGCTAATTTTTCAATATTTCGACTTGATTTCTCTTACGTTGGATAGCTAACCGTATTGGCCTTAATTAGAAATTTATTTCTGGTGGATAGTGAAGAAAAATTTTTTATAATTTTTTCAAAAAAAGCAAAGGGGGTAGCCCATGGTTTTTTTTGGCGAAAAATATATTTTTCGCACTATCTCCAAAAATCAAAATTTAAATGAAAGCCATTGCGGTTATCTATTCAACGCTATAGAAATCAAGTCGATATCTAGAAAAATAAGCAAGTTATGACCAAAAAGGTAAGAAGTTCTACTACTGCCTTTCTCCGGCCACTTTTTAGTAGAACTGGTTACGTTTTTGGTCATAACTTGCTAAGTTTTCAATATTTCGACTTGATTTCTCTTACGTTGGATAGCTAACCGTATTGGCCTTAATTAGAAATTTATTTCTGGTGGATAGTGAAGAAAAATTTTTTATAATTTTTTCAAAAAAAGCAAAGGGGGTAGCCCATGGTTTTTTTTGGCGAAAAATATATTTTTCGCACTATCTCCAAAAATCAAAATTTAAATGAAAGCCATTACGGTTATCTATTCAACGCTATAGAAATCAAGTCGATATCTAGAAAAATAAGCAAGTTATGACCAAAAAGGTAAGAAGTTCTACTACTGCCTTTCTCCGGCCACTTTTTAGTAGAACTGGTTACGTTTTTGGTCATAACTTGCTAATTTTTCAATATTTCGACTTGATTTCTCTTACGTTGGATAGCTAACCGTATTGGCCTTAATTAGAAATTTATTTCTGGTGGATAGTGCAAGAAAAATTTTTTATAATTTTTTCAAAAAAAGCAAAGGGGGTAGCCCATGGTTTTTTTTGGCGAAAAATATATTTTTCGCACTATCTCCAAAAATCAAAATTTAAATGAAAGCCATTACGGTTATCTATTCAACGCTATAGAAATCAAGTCGATATCTAGAAAAATAAGCAAGTTATGACCAAAAAGGTAAGAAGTTCTACTACTGCCTTTCTCCGGCCACTTTTTAGTAGAACTGGTTACGTTTTTGGTCATAACTTGCTAATTTTTCAATATTTCGACTTGATTTCTCTTACGTTGGATAGCTAACCGTATTGGCCTTAATTAGAAATTTATTTCTGGTGGATAGTGAAGAAAAATTTTTTATAATTTTTTCAAAAAAAGCAAAGGGGGTAGCCCATGGTTTTTTTTGGCGAAAAATATATTTTTCGCACTATCTCCAAAAATCAAAATTTAAATGAAAGCCATTGCGGTTATCTATTCAACGCTATAGAAATCAAGTCGATATCTAGAAAAATAAGCAAGTTATGACCAAAAAGGTAAGAAGTTCTACTACTGCCTTTCTCCGGCCACTTTTTAGTAGAACTGGTTACGTTTTTGGTCATAACTTGCTAATTTTTCAATATTTCGACTTGATTTCTCTTACGTTGGATAGCTAACCGTATTGGCCTTAATTAGAAATTTATTTCTGGTGGATAGTGCAAGAAAAATTTTTTATAATTTTTTCAAAAAAAGCAAAGGGGGTAGCCCATGGTTTTTTTTGGCGAAAAATATATTTTTCGCACTATCTCCAAAAATCAAAATTTAAATGAAAGCCATTACGGTTATCTATACAACGCTATAGAAATCAAGTCGATATCTAGAAAAATAAGCAAGTTATGACCAAAAAGGTAAGAAGTTCTACTACTGCCTTTCTCCGGCCACTTTTTAGTAGAACTGGTTACGTTTTTGGTCATAACTTGCTAATTTTTCAATATTTCGACTTGATTTATCTTACGTTGGATAGCTAACCGTATTGGCCTTAATTAGAAATTTATTTCTGGTGGATAGTGCAAGAAAAATTTTTTATAATTTTTTCAAAAAAAGCAAAGGGGGTAGCCCATGGTTTTTTTTGGCGAAAAATATATTTTTCGCACTATCTCCAAAAATCAAAATTTAAATGAAAGCCATTACGGTTATCTATTCAACGCTATAGAAATCAAGTCGATATCTAGATAAATAAGCAAGTTATGACCAAAAAGTTAAGCAGTTCTACTACTGCCTTTCTCCGGCCACTTTTTAGTAGAACTGGTTACGTTTTTGGTCATAACTTGCTAAGTTTTCAATATTTCGACTTGATTTCTCTTACGTTGGATAGCTAACCGTATTGGCCTTAATTAGAAATTTATTTCTGGTGGATAGTGAAGAAAAATTTTTTATAATTTTTTCAAAAAAAGCAAAGGGGGTAGCCCAAGGTTTTTTTTTGGCGAAAAATATATTTTTCGCACTATCTCCAAAAATCAAAATTTAAATGAAAGCCATTACGGTTATCTATTCAACGCTATAGAAATCAAGTCGATATCTAGAAAAATAAGCAAGTTATGACCAAAAAGGTAAGAAGTTCTACTACTGCCTTTCTCCGGCCACTTTTTAGTAGAACTGGTTACGTTTTTGGTCATAACTTGCTAAGTTTTCAATATTTCGACTTGATTTCTCTTACGTTGGATAGCTAACCGTATTGGCCTTAATTAGAAATTTATTTCTGGTGGATAGTGAAGAAAAATTTTTTATAATTTTTTCAAAAAAAGCAAAGGGGGTAGCCCATGGTTTTTTTGGCGAAAAATATATTTTTCGCACTATCTCCAAAAATCAAAATTTAAATGAAAGCCATTACGGTTATCTATTCAACGCTATAGAAATCAAGTCGATATCTAGAAAAATAAGCAAGTTATGACCAAAAAGGTAAGCAGTTCTACTACTGCCTTTCTCCGGCCACTTTTTAGTAGAACTGGTTACGTTTTTGGTCATAACTTGCTAAGTTTTCAATATTTCGACTTGATTTCTCTTACGTTGGATAGCTAACCGTATTGGCCTTAATTAGAAATTTATTTCTGGTGGATAGTGCAAGAAAAATTTTTTATAATTTTTTCAAAAAAAGCAAAGGGGGTAGCCCATGGTTTTTTTTGGCGAAAAATATATTTTTCGCACTATCTCCAAAAATCAAAATTTTAAATGAAAGCCATTACGGTTATCTATTCAACGCTATAGAAATCAAGTCGATATCTAGAAAAATAAGCAAGTTATGACCAAAAAGGTAAGCAGTTCTACTACTGCCTCTTTCCGGCCACTTTTTAGTAGAACTGGTTACGTTTTTGGTCATAACTTGCTAAGTTTTCAATATTTCGACTTGATTTCTCTTACGTTGGATAGCTAACCGTATTGGCCTTAATTAGAAATTTATTTCTGGTGGATAGTGCAAGAAAAATTTTTTATAATTTTTTCAAAAAAAGCAAAGGGGGTAGCCCATGGTTTTTTTTGGCGAAAAATATATTTTTCACACTATCTCCAAAATTCAAAATTTAAATGAAAGCCATTGCGGTTATCTATTCAACGCTATAGAAATCAAGTCGATATCTAGAAAAATAAGCAAGTTATGACCAAAAAGGTAAGCAGTTCTACTACTGCTTTTCTCCGGCCACTTTTTAGTAGAACTGGTTACGTTTTTGGTCATAACTTGCTAAGTTTTCAATATTTCGACTTGATTTCTCTTACGTTGGATAGCTAACCGTATTGGCCTTAATTAGAAATTTATTTCTGGTGGATAGTGCAAGAAAAATTTTTTATAATTTTTTCAAAAAAAGCAAAGGGGGTAGCCCATGGTTTTTTTTGGCGAAAAATATATTTTTCGCACTATCTCCAAAAATCAAAATTTAAATGAAAGCCATTACGGTTATCTATACAACGCTATATAAATCAAGTCGATATCTAGAAAAATAAGCAAGTTATGACCAAAAAGGTAAGCAGTTCTACTACTGCCTTTCTCCGGCCACTTTTTAGTAGAACTGGTTACGTTTTTGGTCATAACTTGCTAATTTTTCAATATTTCGACTTGATTTCTCTTACGTTGGATAGCTAAAAGTATTGGCCTTAATTAGAAATTTATTTCTGGTGGATAGAGCAAGAAAAAAATTTTATAATTTTTTCCAAAAAAGCAAATAAGGTAGCCCATGGTTTTTTTTGGCGAAAAATATATTTTTCGCACTATCTCCAAAAATCAAAATTTAAATGAAAGCCATTACGGTTATCTATTCAACGCTATAGAAATCAAGTCGATATCTAGAAAAATAAGCAAGTTATGACCAAAAAGGTAAGAAGTTCTACTACTGCCTTTCTCCGGCCACTTTTTAGTAGAACTGGTTACGTTTTTGGTCATAACTTGCTAATTTTTCAATATTTCGACTTGATTTCTCTTACGTTGGATAGCTAACCGTATTGGCCTTAATTAGAAATTTATTTCTGGTGGATAGTGCAAGAAAAATTTTTTATAATTTTTTCAAAAAAAGCAAATAAGGTAGCCCATGGTTTTTTTTGGCGAAAAATATATTTTTCGCACTATCTCCAAAAATCAAAATTTAAATGAAAGCCATTACGGTTATCTATCCAACGCTATAGAAATCAAGTCGATATCTAGATAAATAAGCAAGTTATGACCAAAAAGGTAAGCAGTTCTACTACTGCCTTTCTCCGGCCACTTTTTAGTAGAACTGGTTACGTTTTTGGTCATAACTTGCTAAGTTTTCAATATTTCGACTTGATTTCTCTTACGTTGGATAGCTAACCGTATTGGCCTTAATTAGAAATTTATTTCTGGTGGATAGTGAAGAAAAATTTTTTATAATTTTTTCAAAAAAAGCAAAGGGGGTAGCCCATGGTTTTTTTTGGCGAAAAATATATTTTTCGCACTATCTCCAAAAATCAAAATTTAAATGAAAGCCATTACGGTTATCTATCCAACGCTATAGAAATCAAGTCGATATCTAGATAAATAAGCAAGTTATGACCAAAAAGGTAAGCAGTTCTACTACTGCCTTTCTCCGGCCACTTTTTAGTAGAACTGGTTACGTTTTTGGTCATAACTTGCTAAGTTTTCAATATTTCGACTTGATTTCTCTTACGTTGGATAGCTAACCGTATTGGCCTTAATTAGAAATTTATTTCTGGTGGATAGTGAAGAAAAATTTTTTATAATTTTTTCAAAAAAAGCAAAGGGGGTAGCCCATGGTTTTTTTTGGCGAAAAATATATTTTTCGCACTATCTCCAAAAATCAAAATTTAAATGAAAGCCATTACGGTTATCTATTCAACGCTATAGAAATCAAGTCGATATCTAGAAAAATAAGCAAGTTATGACCAAAAAGGTAAGAAGTTCTACTACTGCCTTTCTCCGGCCACTTTTTAGTAGAACTGGTTACGTTTTTGGTCATAACTTGCTAATTTTTCAATATTTCGACTTGATTTCTCTTACGTTGGATAGCTAACCGTATTGGCCTTAATTAGAAATTTATTTCTGGTGGATAGTGCAAGAAAAATTTTTTATAATTTTTTCAAAAAAAGCAAAGGGGGTAGCCCATGGTTTTTTTTGGCGAAAAATATATTTTTCGCACTATCTCCAAAAATCAAAATTTAAATGAAAGCCATTACGGTTATCTATTCAAGGCTATAGAAATCAAGTCGATATCTAGAAAAATAAGCAAGTTATGACCAAAAAGGTAAGAAGTTCTACTACTGCCTTTCTCCGGCCACTTTTTAGTAGAACTGGTTACGTTTTTGGTCATAACTTGCTAATTTTTCAATATTTCGACTTGATTTCTCTTACGTTGGATAGCTAACCGTATTGGCCTTAATTAGAAATTTATTTCTGGTGGATAGTGAAGAAAAATTTTTTATAATTTTTTCAAAAAAAGCAAAGGGGGTAGCCCATGGTTTTTTTTGGCGAAAAATATATTTTTCGCACTATCTCCAAAAATCAAAATTTAAATGAAAGCCATTGCGGTTATCTATTCAACGCTATAGAAATCAAGTCGATATCTAGAAAAATAAGCAAGTTATGACCAAAAAGGTAAGAAGTTCTACTACTGCCTTTCTCCGGCCACTTTTTAGTAGAACTGGTTACGTTTTTGGTCATAACTTGCTAATTTTTCAATATTTCGACTTGATTTCTCTTACGTTGGATAGCTAACCGTATTGGCCTTAATTAGAAATTTATTTCTGGTGGATAGTGCAAGAAAAATTTTTTATAATTTTTTCAAAAAAAGCAAAGGGGGTAGCCCATGGTTTTTTTTGGCGAAAAATATATTTTTCGCACTATCTCCAAAAATCAAAATTTAAATGAAAGCCATTACGGTTATCTATACAACGCTATAGAAATCAAGTCGATATCTAGAAAAATAAGCAAGTTATGACCAAAAAGGTAAGAAGTTCTACTACTGCCTTTCTCCGGCCACTTTTTAGTAGAACTGGTTACGTTTTTGGTCATAACTTGCTAATTTTTCAATATTTCGACTTGATTTCTCTTACGTTGGATAGCTAACCGTATTGGCCTTAATTAGAAATTTATTTCTGGTGGATAGTGCAAGAAAAATTTTTTATAATTTTTTCAAAAAAAGCAAAGGGGGTAGCCCATGGTTTTTTTTGGCGAAAAATATATTTTTCGCACTATCTCCAAAAATCAAAATTTAAATGAAAGCCATTACGGTTATCTATTCAACGCTATAGAAATCAAGTCGATATCTAGAAAAATAAGCAAGTTATGACCAAAAAGGTAAGAAGTTCTACTACTGCCTTTCTCCGGCCACTTTTTAGTAGAACTGGTTACGTTTTTGGTCATAACTTGCTAATTTTTCAATATTTCGACTTGATTTCTCTTACGTTGGATAGCTAACCGTATTGGCCTTAATTAGAAATTTATTTCTGGTGGATAGTGCAAGAAAAATTTTTTATAATTTTTTCAAAAAAAGCAAAGGGGGTAGCCCATGGTTTTTTTTGGCGAAAAATATATTTTTCGCACTATCTCCAAAAATCAAAATTTAAATGAAAGCCATTACGGTTATCTATTCAACGCTATAGAAATCAAGTCGATATCTAGAAAAATAAGCAAGTTATGACCAAAAAGGTAAGAAGTTCTACTACTGCCTTTCTCCGGCCACTTTTTAGTAGAACTGGTTACGTTTTTGGTCATAACTTGCTAATTTTTCAATATTTCGACTTGATTTCTCTTACGTTGGATAGCTAACCGTATTGGCCTTAATTAGAAATTTATTTCTGGTGGATAGTGAAGAAAAATTTTTTATAATTTTTTCAAAAAAAGCAAAGGGGGTAGCCCATGGTTTTTTTTGGCGAAAAATATATTTTTCGCACTATCTCCAAAAATCAAAATTTAAATGAAAGCCATTGCGGTTATCTATTCAACGCTATAGAAATCAAGTCGATATCTAGAAAAATAAGCAAGTTATGACCAAAAAGGTAAGAAGTTCTACTACTGCCTTTCTCCGGCCACTTTTTAGTAGAACTGGTTACGTTTTTGGTCATAACTTGCTAAGTTTTCAATATTTCGACTTGATTTCTCTTACGTTGGATAGCTAACCGTATTGGCCTTAATTAGAAATTTATTTCTGGTGGATAGTGAAGAAAAATTTTTTATAATTTTTTCAAAAAAAGCAAAGGGGGTAGCCCATGGTTTTTTTTGGCGAAAAATATATTTTTCGCACTATCTCCAAAAATCAAAATTTAAATGAAAGCCATTACGGTTATCTATTCAACGCTATAGAAATCAAGTCGATATCTAGAAAAATAAGCAAGTTATGACCAAAAAGGTAAGAAGTTCTACTACTGCCTTTCTCCGGCCACTTTTTAGTAGAACTGGTTACGTTTTTGGTCATAACTTGCTAATTTTTCAATATTTCGACTTGATTTCTCTTACGTTGGATAGCTAACCGTATTGGCCTTAATTAGAAATTTATTTCTGGTGGATAGTGCAAGAAAAATTTTTTATAATTTTTTCAAAAAAAGCAAAGGGGGTAGCCCATGGTTTTTTTTGGCGAAAAATATATTTTTCGCACTATCTCCAAAAATCAAAATTTAAATGAAAGCCATTACGGTTATCTATTCAACGCTATAGAAATCAAGTCGATATCTAGAAAAATAAGCAAGTTATGACCAAAAAGGTAAGAAGTTCTACTACTGCCTTTCTCCGGCCACTTTTTAGTAGAACTGGTTACGTTTTTGGTCATAACTTGCTAATTTTTCAATATTTCGACTTGATTTCTCTTACGTTGGATAGCTAACCGTATTGGCCTTAATTAGAAATTTATTTCTGGTGGATAGTGAAGAAAAATTTTTTATAATTTTTTCAAAAAAAGCAAAGGGGGTAGCCCATGGTTTTTTTTGGCGAAAAATATATTTTTCGCACTATCTCCAAAAATCAAAATTTAAATGAAAGCCATTGCGGTTATCTATTCAACGCTATAGAAATCAAGTCGATATCTAGAAAAATAAGCAAGTTATGACCAAAAAGGTAAGAAGTTCTACTACTGCCTTTCTCCGGCCACTTTTTAGTAGAACTGGTTACGTTTTTGGTCATAACTTGCTAATTTTTCAATATTTCGACTTGATTTCTCTTACGTTGGATAGCTAACCGTATTGGCCTTAATTAGAAATTTATTTCTGGTGGATAGTGCAAGAAAAATTTTTTATAATTTTTTCAAAAAAAGCAAAGGGGGTAGCCCATGGTTTTTTTTGGCGAAAAATATATTTTTCGCACTATCTCCAAAAATCAAAATTTAAATGAAAGCCATTACGGTTATCTATACAACGCTATAGAAATCAAGTCGATATCTAGAAAAATAAGCAAGTTATGACCAAAAAGGTAAGAAGTTCTACTACTGCCTTTCTCCGGCCACTTTTTAGTAGAACTGGTTACGTTTTTGGTCATAACTTGCTAATTTTTCAATATTTCGACTTGATTTATCTTACGTTGGATAGCTAACCGTATTGGCCTTAATTAGAAATTTATTTCTGGTGGATAGTGCAAGAAAAATTTTTTATAATTTTTTCAAAAAAAGCAAAGGGGGTAGCCCATGGTTTTTTTTGGCGAAAAATATATTTTTCGCACTATCTCCAAAAATCAAAATTTAAATGAAAGCCATTACGGTTATCTATTCAACGCTATAGAAATCAAGTCGATATCTAGATAAATAAGCAAGTTATGACCAAAAAGTTAAGCAGTTCTACTACTGCCTTTCTCCGGCCACTTTTTAGTAGAACTGGTTACGTTTTTGGTCATAACTTGCTAAGTTTTCAATATTTCGACTTGATTTCTCTTACGTTGGATAGCTAACCGTATTGGCCTTAATTAGAAATTTATTTCTGGTGGATAGTGAAGAAAAATTTTTTATAATTTTTTCAAAAAAAGCAAAGGGGGTAGCCCAAGGTTTTTTTTTGGCGAAAAATATATTTTTCGCACTATCTCCAAAAATCAAAATTTAAATGAAAGCCATTACGGTTATCTATTCAACGCTATAGAAATCAAGTCGATATCTAGAAAAATAAGCAAGTTATGACCAAAAAGGTAAGAAGTTCTACTACTGCCTTTCTCCGGCCACTTTTTAGTAGAACTGGTTACGTTTTTGGTCATAACTTGCTAAGTTTTCAATATTTCGACTTGATTTCTCTTACGTTGGATAGCTAACCGTATTGGCCTTAATTAGAAATTTATTTCTGGTGGATAGTGAAGAAAAATTTTTTATAATTTTTTCAAAAAAAGCAAAGGGGGTAGCCCATGGTTTTTTTGGCGAAAAATATATTTTTCGCACTATCTCCAAAAATCAAAATTTAAATGAAAGCCATTACGGTTATCTATTCAACGCTATAGAAATCAAGTCGATATCTAGAAAAATAAGCAAGTTATGACCAAAAAGGTAAGAAGTTCTACTACTGCCTTTCTCCGGCCACTTTTTAGTAGAACTGGTTACGTTTTTGGTCATAACTTGCTAATTTTTCAATATTTCGACTTGATTTCTCTTACGTTGGATAGCTAACCGTATTGGCCTTAATTAGAAATTTATTTCTGGTGGATAGTGAAGAAAAATTTTTTATAATTTTTTCAAAAAAAGCAAAGGGGGTAGCCCATGGTTTTTTTTGGCGAAAAATATATTTTTCGCACTATCTCCAAAAATCAAAATTTAAATGAAAGCCATTGCGGTTATCTATTCAACGCTATAGAAATCAAGTCGATATCTAGAAAAATAAGCAAGTTATGACCAAAAAGGTAAGAAGTTCTACTACTGCCTTTCTCCGGCCACTTTTTAGTAGAACTGGTTACGTTTTTGGTCATAACTTGCTAATTTTTCAATATTTCGACTTGATTTCTCTTACGTTGGATAGCTAACCGTATTGGCCTTAATTAGAAATTTATTTCTGGTGGATAGTGCAAGAAAAATTTTTTATAATTTTTTCAAAAAAAGCAAAGGGGGTAGCCCATGGTTTTTTTTGGCGAAAAATATATTTTTCGCACTATCTCCAAAAATCAAAATTTAAATGAAAGCCATTACGGTTATCTATACAACGCTATAGAAATCAAGTCGATATCTAGAAAAATAAGCAAGTTATGACCAAAAAGGTAAGAAGTTCTACTACTGCCTTTCTCCGGCCACTTTTTAGTAGAACTGGTTACGTTTTTGGTCATAACTTGCTAATTTTTCAATATTTCGACTTGATTTCTCTTACGTTGGATAGCTAACCGTATTGGCCTTAATTAGAAATTTATTTCTGGTGGATAGTGCAAGAAAAATTTTTTATAATTTTTTCAAAAAAAGCAAAGGGGGTAGCCCATGGTTTTTTTTGGCGAAAAATATATTTTTCGCACTATCTCCAAAAATCAAAATTTAAATGAAAGCCATTACGGTTATCTATTCAACGCTATAGAAATCAAGTCGATATCTAGAAAAATAAGCAAGTTATGACCAAAAAGGTAAGAAGTTCTACTACTGCCTTTCTCCGGCCACTTTTTAGTAGAACTGGTTACGTTTTTGGTCATAACTTGCTAATTTTTCAATATTTCGACTTGATTTCTCTTACGTTGGATAGCTAACCGTATTGGCCTTAATTAGAAATTTATTTCTGGTGGATAGTGAAGAAAAATTTTTTATAATTTTTTCAAAAAAAGCAAAGGGGGTAGCCCAAGGTTTTTTTTTGGCGAAAAATATATTTTTCGCACTATCTCCAAAAATCAAAATTTAAATGAAAGCCATTACGGTTATCTATTCAACGCTATAGAAATCAAGTCGATATCTAGAAAAATAAGCAAGTTATGACCAAAAAGGTAAGAAGTTCTACTACTGCCTTTCTCCGGCCACTTTTTAGTAGAACTGGTTACGTTTTTGGTCATAACTTGCTAAGTTTTCAATATTTCGACTTGATTTCTCTTACGTTGGATAGCTAACCGTATTGGCCTTAATTAGAAATTTATTTCTGGTGGATAGTGAAGAAAAATTTTTTATAATTTTTTCAAAAAAAGCAAAGGGGGTAGCCCATGGTTTTTTTTGGCGAAAAATATATTTTTCGCACTATCTCCAAAAATCAAAATTTAAATGAAAGCCATTACGGTTATCTATTTAACGCTATAGAAATCAAGTCGATATCTAGAAAAATAAGCAAGTTATGACCAAAAAGGTAAGAAGTTCTACTACTGCCTTTCTCCGGCCACTTTTTAGTAGAACTGGTTACGTTTTTGGTCATAACTTGCTAAGTTTTCAATATTTCGACTTGATTTCTCTTACGTTGGATAGCTAACCGTATTGGCCTTAATTAGAAATTTATTTCTGGTGGATAGTGAAGAAAAATTTTTTATAATTTTTTCAAAAAAAGCAAAGGGGGTAGCCCATGGTTTTTTTTGGCGAAAAATATATTTTTCGCACTATCTCCAAAAATCAAAATTTAAATGAAAGCCATTACGGTTATCTATTTAACGCTATAGAAATCAAGTCGATATCTAGAAAAATAAGCAAGTTATGACCAAAAAGGTAAGAAGTTCTACTACTGCCTTTCTCCGGCCACTTTTTAGTAGAACTGGTTACGTTTTTGGTCATAACTTGCTAAGTTTTCAATATTTCGACTTGATTTCTCTTACGTTGGATAGCTAACCGTATTGGCCTTAATTAGAAATTTATTTCTGGTGGATAGTGAAGAAAAATTTTTTATAATTTTTTCAAAAAAAGCAAAGGGGGTAGCCCATGGTTTTTTTTGGCGAAAAATATATTTTTCGCACTATCTCCAAAAATCAAAATTTAAATGAAAGCCATTACGGTTATCTATTCAACGCTATAGAAATCAAGTCGATATCTAGATAAATAAGCAAGTTATGACCAAAAAGTTAAGCAGTTCTACTACTGCCTTTCTCCGGCCACTTTTTAGTAGAACTGGTTACGTTTTTGGTCATAACTTGCTAAGTTTTCAATATTTCGACTTGATTTCTCTTACGTTGGATAGCTAACCGTATTGGCCTTAATTAGAAATTTATTTCTGGTGGATAGTGAAGAAAAATTTTTTATAATTTTTTCAAAAAAAGCAAAGGGGGTAGCCCATGGTTTTTTTTGGCGAAAAATATATTTTTCGCACTATCTCCAAAAATCAAAATTTAAATGAAAGCCATTACGGTTATCTATTCAACGCTATAGAAATCAAGTCGATATCTAGATAAATAAGCAAGTTATGACCAAAAAGTTAAGCAGTTCTACTACTGCCTTTCTCCGGCCACTTTTTAGTAGAACTGGTTACGTTTTTGGTCATAACTTGCTAAGTTTTCAATATTTCGACTTGATTTCTCTTACGTTGGATAGCTAACCGTATTGGCCTTAATTAGAAATTTATTTCTGGTGGATAGTGAAGAAAAATTTTTTATAATTTTTTCAAAAAAAGCAAAGGGGGTAGCCCATGGTTTTTTTTGGCGAAAAATACATTTTTCGCACTATCTCCAAAAATCAAAATTTAAATGAAAGCCATTACGGTTATCTATTCAACGCTATAGAAATCAAGTCGATATCTAGATAAATAAGCAAGTTATGACCAAAAAGGTAAGCAGTTCTACTGCTGCCTTTCTCCGGCCACTTTTTAGTAGAACTGGTTACGTTTTTGGTCATAACTTGCTAAGTTTTCAATATTTCGACTTGATTTCTCTTACGTTGGATAGCTAACCGTATTGGCCTTAATTAGAAATTTATTTCTGGTGGATAGTGCAAGAAAAATTTTTTATAATTTTTTCAAAAAAAGCAAAGGGGGTAGCCCATGGTTTTTTTTGGCGAAAAATACATTTTTCGCACTATCTCCAAAAATCAAAATTTAAATAAAAGCCATTGCGGTTATCTATTCAACGCTATAGAAATCAAGTCGATATCTAGATAAATAAGCAAGTTATGACCAAAAAGGTAAGCAGTTCTACTACTGCCTTTCTCCGGCCACTTTTTAGTAGAACTGGTTACGTTTTTGGTCATAACTTGCTAATTTTTCAATATTTCGACTTGATTTCTCTTACGTTGGATAGCTAACCGTATTGGCCTTAATTAGAAATTTATTTCTGGTGGATAGTGAAGAAAAATTTTTTATAATTTTTTCAAAAAAAGCAAATAAGGTAGCCCATGGTTTTTTTTGGCGAAAAATATATTTTTCGCACTATCTCCAAAAATCAAAATTTAAATGAAAGCCATTACGGTTATCTATTCAACGCTATAGAAATCAAGTCGATATCTAGAAAAATAAGCAAGTTATGACCAAAAAGGTAAGAAGTTCTACTACTGCCTTTCTCCGGCCACTTTTTAGTAGAACTGGTTACGTTTTTGGTCATAACTTGCTAAGTTTTCAATATTTCGACTTGATTTCTCTTACGTTGGATAGCTAACCGTATTGGCCTTAATTAGAAATTTATTTCTGGTGGATAGTGCAAGAAAAATTTTTTATAATTTTTTCAAAAAAAGCAAAGGGGGTAGCCCATGGTTTTTTTTGGCGAAAAATATATTTTTCGCACTATCTGCAAAAAACAAAATTTAAATGAAAGCCATTACGGTTATCTATTCAACGCTATAGAAATTAAGTCGATATCTAGAAAAGTAAGCAAGTTATGACCAAAAAGGTAAGAAGTTCTACTACTGCCTTTCTCCGGCCACTTTTTAGTAGAACTGGTTACGTTTTTGGTCATAACTTGCTAATTTTTCAGTATTTCGACTTGATTTCTCTTACGTTGGATAGCTAACCGTATTGGCCTTAATTAGAAATTTATTTCTGGTGGATAGTGCAAGAAAAATTTTTTATAATTTTTTCAAAAAAAGCAAAGGGGGTAGCCCATGGTTTTTTTTGGCGAAAAATATATTTTTCGCACTATCTCCAAAAATCAAAATTTAAATGAAAGCCATTACGGTTATCTATTCAACGCTATAGAAATCAAGTTGATATCTAGAAAAATAAGCAAGTTATGACCAAAAAGGTAAGCAGTTCTACTACTGCCTTTCTCCGGCCACTTTTTAGTAGAACTGGTTACGTTTTTGGTCATAACTTGCTAAGTTTTCAATATTTCGACTTGATTTCTCTTACGTTGGATAGCTAACCGTATTGGCCTTAATTAGAAATGTATTTCTGGTGGATAGTGAAGAAAAATTTTTTATAATTTTTTCAAAAAAAGCAAAGGGGGTAGCCCATGGTTTTTTTTGGCGAAAAATATATTTTTCGCACTATCTGCAAAAAACAAAATTTAAATGAAAGCCATTACGGTTATCTATTCAACGCTAAAGAAATTAAGTCGATATCTAGAAAAGTAAGCAAGTTATGACCAAAAAGGTAAGAAGTTCTACTACTGCCTTTCTCCGGCCACTTTTTAGTAGAACTGGTTACGTTTTTGGTCATAACTTGCTAATTTTTCAATATTTCGACTTGATTTCTCTTACGTTGGATAGCTAACCGTATTGGCCTTAATTAGAAATTTATTTCTGGTGGATAGTGCAAGAAAAATTTTTTATAATTTTTTCAAAAAAAGCAAAGGGGGTAGCCCATGGTTTTTTTTGGCGAAAAATATATTTTTCGCACTATCTCCAAAAATCAAAATTTAAATGAAAGCCATTACGGTTATCTATTCAACGCTATAGAAATCAAGTTGATATCTAGAAAAATAAGCAAGTTATGACCAAAAAGGTAAGCAGTTCTACTACTGCCTTTCTCCGGCCACTTTTTAGTAGAACTGGTTACGTTTTTGGTCATAACTTGCTAAGTTTTCAATATTTCGACTTGATTTCTCTTACGTTGGATAGCTAACCGTATTGGCCTTAATTAGAAATGTATTTCTGGTGGATAGTGAAGAAAAATTTTTTATAATTTTTTCAAAAAAAGCAAAGGGGGTAGCCCATGGTTTTTTTTGGCGAAAAATATATTTTTCGCACTATCTGCAAAAAACAAAATTTAAATGAAAGCCATTACGGTTATCTATTCAACGCTATAGAAATTAAGTCGATATCTAGAAAAGTAAGCAAGTTATGACCAAAAAGGTAAGAAGTTCTACTACTGCCTTTCTCCGGCCACTTTTTAGTAGAACTGGTTACGTTTTTGGTCATAACTTGCTAATTTTTCAATATTTCGACTTGATTTCTCTTACGTTGGATAGCTAACCGTATTGGCCTTAATTAGAAATTTATTTCTGGTGGATAGTGCAAGAAAAATTTTTTATAATTTTTTCAAAAAAAGCAAAGGGGGTAGCCCATGGTTTTTTTTGGCGAAAAATATATTTTTCGCACTATCTCCAAAAATCAAAATTTAAATGAAAGCCATTACGGTTATCTATTCAACGCTATAGAAATCAAGTCGATATCTAGAAAAATAAGCAAGTTATGATCAAAAAGGTAAGAAGTTCTACTACTGCCTTTCTCCGGCCACTTTTTAGTAGAACTGGTTACGTTTTTGGTCATAACTTGCTAAGTTTTCAATATTTCGACTTGATTTCTCTTACGTTGGATAGCTAACCGTATTGGCCTTAATTAGAAATTTATTTCTGGTGGATAGTGCAAGAAAAATTTTTTATAATTTTTTCAAAAAAAGCAAAGGGGGTAGCCCATGGTTTTTTTTGGCGAAAAATACATTTTTCGCACTATCTCCAAAAATCAAAATTTAAATGAAAGCCATTACGGTTATCTATTCAACGCTATAGAAATCAAGTCGATATCTAGAAAAATAAGCAAGTTATGACCAAAAAGGTAAGAAGTTCTACTACTGCCTTTCTCCGGCCACTTTTTAGTAGAACTGGTTACGTTTTTGGTCATAACTTGCTAAGTTTTCAATATTTCGACTTGATTTCTCTTACGTTGGATAGCTAACCGTATTGGCCTTAATTAGAAATTTATTTTTGGTGGATAGTGAAGAAAAACTTTTTATAATTTTTTCAAAAAAAGCAAAGGGGGTAGCCCATGGTTTTTTTTGGCGAAAAATATATTTTTCGCACTATCTCCAAAAATCAAATTTTACATGAAAGCCATTACGGTTATCTATCCAACGCTATAGAAATCAAGTCGATATCTAGAAAAATAAGCAAGTTATGACCAAAAAGGTAAGAAGTTCTACTACTGCCTTTCTCCGGCCACTTTTTAGTAGAACTGGTTACGTTTTTGGTCATAACTTGCTAAGTTTTCAATATTTCGACTTGATTTCTCTTACGTTGGATAGCTAACCGTATTGGCCTTAATTAGAAATTTATTTCTGGTGGATAGTGCAAGAAAAATTTTTTATAATTTTTTCAAAAAAAGCAAAGGGGTAGCCCATGGTTTTTTTGGCGAAAAATATATTTTTCGCACTATCTCCAAAAATCAAATTTTACATGAAAGCCATTACGGTTATCTATCCAACGCTATAGAAATCAAGTCGATATCTAGAAAAATAAGCAAGTTATGACCAAAAAGGTAAGAAGTTCTACTACTGCCTTTCTCCGGCCACTTTTTAGTAGAACTGGTTACGTTTTTGGTCATAACTTGCTAAGTTTTCAATATTTCGACTTGATTTCTCTTACGTTGGATAGCTAACCGTATTGGCCTTAATTAGAAATTTATTTCTGGTGGATAGTGCAAGAAAAATTTTTTATAATTTTTTCAAAAAAAGCAAAGGGGTAGGCCATGGTTTTTTTGGCGAAAAATATATTTTTCGCACTATCTCCAAAAATCAAAATTTAAATGAAAGCCATTACGGTTATCTATTCAACGCTATAGAAATCAAGTCGATATCTAGAAAAATAAGCAAGTTATGACCAAAAAGGTAAGAAGTTCTACTACTGCCTTTCTCCGGCCACTTTTTAGTAGAACTGGTTACGTTTTTGGTCATAACTTGCTAAGTTTTCAATATTTCGACTTGATTTCTCTTACGTTGGATAGCTAACCGTATTGGCCTTAATTAGAAATTTATTTCTGGTGGATAGTGAAGAAAAATTTTTTATAATTTTTTCAAAAAAAGCAAATAAGGTAGCCCATGGTTTTTTTTGGCGAAAAATATATTTTTCGCACTATCTCCAAAAATCAAAATTTAAATGAAAGCCATTACGGTTATCTATTCAACGCTATAGAAATCAAGTTGATATCTAGAAAAATAAGCAAGTTATGACCAAAAAGGTAAGCAGTTCTACTACTGCCTTTCTCCGGCCACTTTTTAGTAGAACTGGTTACGTTTTTGGTCATAACTTGCTAAGTTTTCAATATTTCGACTTGATTTCTCTTACGTTGGATAGCTAACCGTATTGGCCTTAATTAGAAATGTATTTCTGGTGGATAGTGAAGAAAAATTTTTTATAATTTTTTCAAAAAAAGCAAAGGGGGTAGCCCATGGTTTTTTTTGGCGAAAAATATATTTTTCGCACTATCTCCAAAAATCAAAATTTAAATGAAAGCCATTACGGTTATCTATTCAACGCTATAGAAATCAAGTTGATATCTAGAAAAATAAGCAAGTTATGACCAAAAAGGTAAGCAGTTCTACTACTGCCTTTCTCCGGCCACTTTTTAGTAGAACTGGTTACGTTTTTGGTCATAACTTGCTAAGTTTTCAATATTTCGACTTGATTTCTCTTACGTTGGATAGCTAACCGTATTGGCCTTAATTAGAAATGTATTTCTGGTGGATAGTGAAGAAAAATTTTTTATAATTTTTTCAAAAAAAGCAAAGGGGGTAGCCCATGGTTTTTTTTGGCGAAAAATATATTTTTCGCACTATCTGCAAAAAACAAAATTTAAATGAAAGCCATTACGGTTATCTATTCAACGCTAAAGAAATTAAGTCGATATCTAGAAAAGTAAGCAAGTTATGACCAAAAAGGTAAGAAGTTCTACTACTGCCTTTCTCCGGCCACTTTTTAGTAGAACTGGTTACGTTTTTGGTCATAACTTGCTAATTTTTCAATATTTCGACTTGATTTCTCTTACGTTGGATAGCTAACCGTATTGGCCTTAATTAGAAATTTATTTCTGGTGGATAGTGCAAGAAAAATTTTTTATAATTTTTTCAAAAAAAGCAAAGGGGGTAGCCCATGGTTTTTTTTGGCGAAAAATATATTTTTCGCACTATCTCCAAAAATCAAAATTTAAATGAAAGCCATTACGGTTATCTATTCAACGCTATAGAAATCAAGTTGATATCTAGAAAAATAAGCAAGTTATGACCAAAAAGGTAAGCAGTTCTACTACTGCCTTTCTCCGGCCACTTTTTAGTAGAACTGGTTACGTTTTTGGTCATAACTTGCTAAGTTTTCAATATTTCGACTTGATTTCTCTTACGTTGGATAGCTAACCGTATTGGCCTTAATTAGAAATGTATTTCTGGTGGATAGTGAAGAAAAATTTTTTATAATTTTTTCAAAAAAAGCAAAGGGGGTAGCCCATGGTTTTTTTTGGCGAAAAATATATTTTTCGCACTATCTGCAAAAAACAAAATTTAAATGAAAGCCATTACGGTTATCTATTCAACGCTATAGAAATTAAGTCGATATCTAGAAAAGTAAGCAAGTTATGACCAAAAAGGTAAGAAGTTCTACTACTGCCTTTCTCCGGCCACTTTTTAGTAGAACTGGTTACGTTTTTGGTCATAACTTGCTAATTTTTCAATATTTCGACTTGATTTCTCTTACGTTGGATAGCTAACCGTATTGGCCTTAATTAGAAATTTATTTCTGGTGGATAGTGCAAGAAAAATTTTTTATAATTTTTTCAAAAAAAGCAAAGGGGGTAGCCCATGGTTTTTTTTGGCGAAAAATATATTTTTCGCACTATCTCCAAAAATCAAAATTTAAATGAAAGCCATTACGGTTATCTATTCAACGCTATAGAAATCAAGTCGATATCTAGAAAAATAAGCAAGTTATGACCAAAAAGGTAAGAAGTTCTACTACTGCCTTTCTCCGGCCACTTTTTAGTAGAACTGGTTACGTTTTTGGTCATAACTTGCTAAGTTTTCAATATTTCGACTTGATTTCTCTTACGTTGGATAGCTAACCGTATTGGCCTTAATTAGAAATTTATTTCTGGTGGATAGTGCAAGAAAAATTTTTTATAATTTTTTCAAAAAAAGCAAAGGGGGTAGCCCATGGTTTTTTTTGGCGAAAAATACATTTTTCGCACTATCTCCAAAAATCAAAATTTAAATGAAAGCCATTACGGTTATCTATTCAACGCTATAGAAATCAAGTCGATATCTAGAAAAATAAGCAAGTTATGACCAAAAAGGTAAGAAGTTCTACTACTGCCTTTCTCCGGCCACTTTTTAGTAGAACTGGTTACGTTTTTGGTCATAACTTGCTAAGTTTTCAATATTTCGACTTGATTTCTCTTACGTTGGATAGCTAACCGTATTGGCCTTAATTAGAAATTTATTTCTGGTGGATAGTGCAAGAAAAATTTTTTATAATTTTTTCAAAAAAAGCAAAGGGGTAGCCCATGGTTTTTTTGGCGAAAAATATATTTTTCGCACTATCTCCAAAAATCAAATTTTACATGAAAGCCATTACGGTTATCTATCCAACGCTATAGAAATCAAGTCGATATCTAGAAAAATAAGCAAGTTATGACCAAAAAGGTAAGAAGTTCTACTACTGCCTTTCTCCGGCCACTTTTTAGTAGAACTGGTTACGTTTTTGGTCATAACTTGCTAAGTTTTCAATATTTCGACTTGATTTCTCTTACGTTGGATAGCTAACCGTATTGGCCTTAATTAGAAATTTATTTCTGGTGGATAGTGCAAGAAAAATTTTTTATAATTTTTTCAAAAAAAGCAAAGGGGTAGGCCATGGTTTTTTTGGCGAAAAATATATTTTTCGCACTATCTCCAAAAATCAAAATTTAAATGAAAGCCATTACGGTTATCTATTCAACGCTATAGAAATCAAGTCGATATCTAGAAAAATAAGCAAGTTATGACCAAAAAGGTAAGAAGTTCTACTACTGCCTTTCTCCGGCCACTTTTTAGTAGAACTGGTTACGTTTTTGGTCATAACTTGCTAAGTTTTCAATATTTCGACTTGATTTCTCTTACGTTGGATAGCTAACCGTATTGGCCTTAATTAGAAATGTATTTCTGGTGGATAGTGAAGAAAAATTTTTTATAATTTTTTCAAAAAAAGCAAAGGGGGTAGCCCATGGTTTTTTTTTGGCGAAAAATATATTTTTCGCACTATCTCCAAAAACCAAAATTTAAATGAAAGCCATTACGGTTATCTATTCAACGCTATAGAAATCAAGTCGATATCTAGAAAAATAAGCAAGTTATGACCAAAAAGGTAAGAAGTTCTACTACTGCCTTTCTCCGGCCACTTTTTAGTAGAACTGGTTACGTTTTTGGTCATAACTTGCTAAGTTTTCAATATTTCGACTTGATTTCTCTTACGTTGGATAGCTAACCGTATTGGCCTTAATTAGAAATGTATTTCTGGTGGATAGTGAAGAAAAATTTTTTATAATTTTTTCAAAAAAAGCAAAGGGGGTAGCCCATGGTTTTTTTTTGGCGAAAAATATATTTTTCGCACTTTCTGCAAAAATCAAAATTTAAATGAAAGCCATTACGGTTATCTATTCAACGCTATAGAAATCAAGTCGATATCTAGAAAAATAAGCAAGTTATGACCAAAAAGGTAAGAAGTTCTACTACTGCCTTTCTCCGGCCACTTTTTAGTAGAACTGGTTACGTTTTTGGTCATAACTTGCTAAGTTTTCAATATTTCGACTTGATTTCTCTTACGTTGGATAGCTAACCGTATTGGCCTTAATTAGAAATTTATTTCTGGTGGATAGTGCAAGAAAAATTTTTTATAATTTTTTCAAAAAAAGCAAAGGGGTAGCCCATGGTTTTTTTGGCGAAAAATATATTTTTCGCACTATCTCCAAAAATCAAATTTTACATGAAAGCCATTACGGTTATCTATCCAACGCTATAGAAATCAAGTCGATATCTAGAAAAATAAGCAAGTTATGACCAAAAAGGTAAGAAGTTCTACTACTGCCTTTCTCCGGCCACTTTTTAGTAGAACTGGTTACGTTTTTGGTCATAACTTGCTAAGTTTTCAATATTTCGACTTGATTTCTCTTACGTTGGATAGCTAACCGTATTGGCCTTAATTAGAAATTTATTTTTGGTGGATAGTGAAGAAAAACTTTTTATAATTTTTTCAAAAAAAGCAAAGGGGGTAGCCCATGGTTTTTTTTGGCGAAAAATATATTTTTCGCACTATCTCCAAAAATCAAATTTTACATGAAAGCCATTACGGTTATCTATCCAACGCTATAGAAATCAAGTCGATATCTAGAAAAATAAGCAAGTTATGACCAAAAAGGTAAGAAGTTCTACTACTGCCTTTCTCCGGCCACTTTTTAGTAGAACTGGTTACGTTTTTGGTCATAACTTGCTAAGTTTTCAATATTTCGACTTGATTTCTCTTACGTTGGATAGCTAACCGTATTGGCCTTAATTAGAAATTTATTTCTGGTGGATAGTGCAAGAAAAATTTTTTATAATTTTTTCAAAAAAAGCAAAGGGGTAGCCCATGGTTTTTTTGGCGAAAAATATATTTTTCGCACTATCTCCAAAAATCAAAATTTAAATGAAAGCCATTACGGTTATCTATTCAACGCTATAGAAATCAAGTCGATATCTAGAAAAATAAGCAAGTTATGACCAAAAAGGTAAGAAGTTCTACTACTGCCTTTCTCCGGCCACTTTTTAGTAGAACTGGTTACGTTTTTGGTCATAACTTGCTAAGTTTTCAATATTTCGACTTGATTTCTCTTACGTTGGATAGCTAACCGTATTGGCCTTAATTAGAAATTTATTTCTGGTGGATAGTGCAAGAAAAATTTTTTATAATTTTTTCAAAAAAAGCAAAGGGGGTAGCCCATGGTTTTTTTTGGCGAAAAATATATTTTTCGCACTATCTCCAAAAATCAAAATTTAAATGAAAGCCATTACGGTTATCTATTCAACGCTATAGAAATCAAGTCGATATCTAGAAAAATAAGCAAGTTATGACCAAAAAGGTAAGCAGTTCTACTACTGCCTTTCTCCGGCCACTTTTTAGTAGAACTGGTTACGTTTTTGGTCATAACTTGCTAAGTTTTCAATATTTCGACTTGATTTCTCTTACGTTGGATAGCTAACCGTATTGGCCTTAATTAGAAATTTATTTCTGGTGGATAGTGAAGAAAAATTTTTTATAATTTTTTCAAAAAAAGCAAAGGGGGTAGCCCATGGTTTTTTTTGGCGAAAAATATATTTTTCGCACTATCTCCAAAAATCAAAATTTAAATGAAAGCCATTACGGTTATCTATTCAACGCTATAGAAATCAAGTCGATATCTAGATAAATAAGCAAGTTATGACCAAAAAGGTAAGCAGTTCTACTGCTGCCTTTCTCCGGCCACTTTTTAGTAGAACTGGTTACGTTTTTGGTCATAACTTGCTAAGTTTTCAATATTTCGACTTGATTTCTCTTACGTTGGATAGCTAACCGTATTGGCCTTAATTAGAAATTTATTTCTGGTGGATAGTGCAAGAAAAATTTTTTATAATTTTTTCAAAAAAAGCAAAGGGGGTAGCCCATGGTTTTTTTTGGCGAAAAATACATTTTTCGCACTATCTCCAAAAATCAAAATTTAAATAAAAGCCATTGCGGTTATCTATTCAACGCTATAGAAATCAAGTCGATATCTAGATAAATAAGCAAGTTATGACCAAAAAGGTAAGCAGTTCTACTACTGCCTTTCTCCGGCCACTTTTTAGTAGAACTGGTTACGTTTTTGGTCATAACTTGCTAATTTTTCAATATTTCGACTTGATTTCTCTTACGTTGGATAGCTAACCGTATTGGCCTTAATTAGAAATTTATTTCTGGTGGATAGTGAAGAAAAATTTTTTATAATTTTTTCAAAAAAAGCAAATAAGGTAGCCCATGGTTTTTTTTGGCGAAAAATATATTTTTCGCACTATCTCCAAAAATCAAAATTTAAATGAAAGCCATTACGGTTATCTATTCAACGCTATAGAAATCAAGTCGATATCTAGAAAAATAAGCAAGTTATGACCAAAAAGGTAAGAAGTTCTACTACTGCCTTTCTCCGGCCACTTTTTAGTAGAACTGGTTACGTTTTTGGTCATAACTTGCTAAGTTTTCAATATTTCGACTTGATTTCTCTTACGTTGGATAGCTAACCGTATTGGCCTTAATTAGAAATGTATTTCTGGTGGATAGTGAAGAAAAATTTTTTATAATTTTTTCAAAAAAAGCAAAGGGGGTAGCCCATGGTTTTTTTTTGGCGAAAAATATATTTTTCGCACTTTCTGCAAAAATCAAAATTTAAATGAAAGCCATTACGGTTATCTATTCAACGCTATAGAAATCAAGTCGATATCTAGAAAAATAAGCAAGTTATGACCAAAAAGGTAAGAAGTTCTACTACTGCCTTTCTCCGGCCACTTTTTAGTAGAACTGGTTACGTTTTTGGTCATAACTTGCTAAGTTTTCAATATTTCGACTTGATTTCTCTTACGTTGGATAGCTAACCGTATTGGCCTTAATTAGAAATTTATTTTTGGTGGATAGTGAAGAAAAACTTTTTATAATTTTTTCAAAAAAAGCAAAGGGGGTAGCCCATGGTTTTTTTTGGCGAAAAATATATTTTTCGCACTATCTCCAAAAATCAAATTTTACATGAAAGCCATTACGGTTATCTATCCAACGCTATAGAAATCAAGTCGATATCTAGAAAAATAAGCAAGTTATGACCAAAAAGGTAAGAAGTTCTACTACTGCCTTTCTCCGGCCACTTTTTAGTAGAACTGGTTACGTTTTTGGTCATAACTTGCTAAGTTTTCAATATTTCGACTTGATTTCTCTTACGTTGGATAGCTAACCGTATTGGCCTTAATTAGAAATTTATTTCTGGTGGATAGTGCAAGAAAAATTTTTTATAATTTTTTCAAAAAAAGCAAAGGGGTAGCCCATGGTTTTTTTGGCGAAAAATATATTTTGCGCACTATCTCCAAAAATCAAAATTTAAATGAAAGCCATTACGGTTATCTATTCAACGCTATAGAAATCAAGTCGATATCTAGAAAAATAAGCAAGTTATGACCAAAAAGGTAAGAAGTTCTACTACTGCCTTTCTCCGGCCACTTTTTAGTAGAACTGGTTACGTTTTTGGTCATAACTTGCTAAGTTTTCAATATTTCGACTTGATTTCTCTTACGTTGGATAGCTAACCGTATTGGCCTTAATTAGAAATTTATTTCTGGTGGATAGTGCAAGAAAAATTTTTTATAATTTTTTCAAAAAAAGCAAAGGGGGTAGCCCATGGTTTTTTTTGGCGAAAAATATATTTTTCGCACTATCTCCAAAAATCAAATTTTACATGAAAGCCATTACGGTTATCTATCCAACGCTATAGAAATCAAGTCGATATCTAGAAAAATAAGCAAGTTATGACCAAAAAGGTAAGAAGTTCTACTACTGCCTTTCTCCGGCCACTTTTTAGTAGAACTGGTTACGTTTTTGGTCATAACTTGCTAAGTTTTCAATATTTCGACTTGATTTCTCTTACGTTGGATAGCTAACCGTATTGGCCTTAATTAGAAATTTATTTTTGGTGGATAGTGAAGAAAAACTTTTTATAATTTTTTCAAAAAAAGCAAAGGGGGTAGCCCATGGTTTTTTTTGGCGAAAAATATATTTTTCGCACTATCTCCAAAAATCAAATTTTACATGAAAGCCATTACGGTTATCTATCCAACGCTATAGAAATCAAGTCGATATCTAGAAAAATAAGCAAGTTATGACCAAAAAGGTAAGAAGTTCTACTACTGCCTTTCTCCGGCCACTTTTTAGTAGAACTGGTTACGTTTTTGGTCATAACTTGCTAAGTTTTCAATATTTCGACTTGATTTCTCTTACGTTGGATAGCTAACCGTATTGGCCTTAATTAGAAATTTATTTCTGGTGGATAGTGCAAGAAAAATTTTTTATAATTTTTTCAAAAAAAGCAAAGGGGGTAGCCCATGGTTTTTTTTGGCGAAAAATATATTTTTCGCACTATCTCCAAAAATCAAAATTTAAATGAAAGCCATTACGGTTATCTATTCAACGCTATAGAAATCAAGTCGATATCTAGAAAAATAAGCAAGTTATGACCAAAAAGGTAAGCAGTTCTACTACTGCCTTTCTCCGGCCACTTTTTAGTAGAACTGGTTACGTTTTTGGTCATAACTTGCTAAGTTTTCAATATTTCGACTTGATTTCTCTTACGTTGGATAGCTAACCGTATTGGCCTTAATTAGAAATTTATTTCTGGTGGATAGTGAAGAAAAATTTTTTATAATTTTTTCAAAAAAAGCAAAGGGGGTAGCCCATGGTTTTTTTTGGCGAAAAATATATTTTTCGCACTATCTCCAAAAATCAAAATTTAAATGAAAGCCATTACGGTTATCTATTCAACGCTATAGAAATCAAGTCGATATCTAGATAAATAAGCAAGTTATGACCAAAAAGGTAAGCAGTTCTACTGCTGCCTTTCTCCGGCCACTTTTTAGTAGAACTGGTTACGTTTTTGGTCATAACTTGCTAAGTTTTCAATATTTCGACTTGATTTCTCTTACGTTGGATAGCTAACCGTATTGGCCTTAATTAGAAATTTATTTCTGGTGGATAGTGCAAGAAAAATTTTTTATAATTTTTTCAAAAAAAGCAAAGGGGGTAGCCCATGGTTTTTTTTGGCGAAAAATATATTTTTCGCACTATCTCCAAAAATCAAAATTTAAATGAAAGCCATTGCGGTTATCTATTCAACGCTATAGAAATCAAGTCGATATCTAGAAAAATAAGCAAGTTATGACCAAAAAGGTAAGAAGTTCTACTACTGCCTCTCTCCGGCCACTTTTTAGTAGAACTGGTTACGTTTTTGGTCATAACTTGCTAATTTTTCAATATTTCGACTTGATTTCTCTTACGTTGGATAGCTAACCGTATTGGCCTTAATTAGAAATTTATTTCTGGTGGATAGTGCAAGAAAAATTTTTTATAATTTTTTCAAAAAAAGCAAAGGGGGTAGCCCATGGTTTTTTTTGGCGAAAAATATATTTTTCGCACTATCTCCAAAAATCAAAATTTAAATGAAAGCCATTGCGGTTATCTATTCAACGCTATAGAAATCAAGTCGATATCTAGAAAAATAAGCAAGTTATGACCAAAAAGGTAAGAAGTTCTACTACTGCCTTTCTCCGGCCACTTTTTAGTAGAACTGGTTACGTTTTTGGTCATAACTTGCTAAGTTTTCAATATTTCGACTTGATTTCTCTTACGTTGGATAGCTAACCGTATTGGCCTTAATTAGAAATTTATTTCTGGTGGATAGTGCAAGAAAAATTTTTTATAATTTTTTCAAAAAAAGCAAAGGGGGTAGCCCATGGTTTTTTTTGGCGAAAAATATATTTTTCGCACTATCTCCAAAAATCAAAATTTAAATGAAAGCCATTACGGTTATCTATTCAACGCTATAGAAATCAAGTCGATATCTAGAAAAATAAGCAAGTTATGACCAAAAAGGTAAGAAGTTCTACTACTGCCTTTCTCCGGCCACTTTTTAGTAGAACTGGTTACGTTTTTGGTCATAACTTGCTAAGTTTTCAATATTTCGACTTGATTTCTCTTACGTTGGATAGCTAACCGTATTGGCCTTAATTAGAAATTTATTTCTGGTGGATAGTGCAAGAAAAATTTTTTATAATTTTTTCAAAAAAAGCAAAGGGGTAGCCCATGGTTTTTTTGGCGAAAAATATATTTTTCGCACTATCTCCAAAAATCAAAATTTAAATGAAAGCCATTACGGTTATCTATTCAACGCTATAGAAATCAAGTCGATATCTAGAAAAATAAGCAAGTTATGACCAAAAAGGTAAGAAGTTCTACTACTGCCTTTCTCCGGCCACTTTTTAGTAGAACTGGTTACGTTTTTGGTCATAACTTGCTAAGTTTTCAATATTTCGACTTGATTTCTCTTACGTTGGATAGCTAACCGTATTGGCCTTAATTAGAAATTTATTTCTGGTGGATAGTGCAAGAAAAATTTTTTATAATTTTTTCAAAAAAAGCAAAGGGGGTAGCCCATGGTTTTTTTTGGCGAAAAATATATTTTTCGCACTATCTCCAAAAATCAAAATTTAAATGAAAGCCATTACGGTTATCTATTCAACGCTATAGAAATCAAGTCGATATCTAGAAAAATAAGCAAGTTATGACCAAAAAGGTAAGAAGTTCTACTACTGCCTTTCTCCGGCCACTTTTTAGTAGAACTGGTTACGTTTTTGGTCATAACTTGCTAAGTTTTCAATATTTCGACTTGATTTCTCTTACGTTGGATAGCTAACCGTATTGGCCTTAATTAGAAATTTATTTCTGGTGGATAGTGCAAGAAAAATTTTTTATAATTTTTTCAAAAAAAGCAAAGGGGGTAGCCCATGGTTTTTTTTGGCGAAAAATATATTTTTCGCACTATCTCCAAAAATCAAAATTTAAATGAAAGCCATTACGGTTATCTATTCAACGCTATAGAAATCAAGTCGATATCTAGAAAAATAAGCAAGTTATGACCAAAAAGGTAAGAAGTTCTACTACTGCCTTTCTCCGGCCACTTTTTAGTAGAACTGGTTACGTTTTTGGTCATAACTTGCTAAGTTTTCAATATTTCGACTTGATTTCTCTTACGTTGGATAGCTAACCGTATTGGCCTTAATTAGAAATTTATTTCTGGTGGATAGTGCAAGAAAAATTTTTTATAATTTTTTCAAAAAAAGCAAAGGGGGTAGCCCATGGTTTTTTTGGCGAAAAATATATTTTTCGCACTATCTCCAAAAATCAAAATTTAAATGAAAGCCATTACGGTTATCTATTCAACGCTATAGAAATCAAGTCGATATCTAGAAAAATAAGCAAGTTATGACCAAAAAGGTAAGAAGTTCTACTACTGCCTTTCTCCGGCCACTTTTTAGTAGAACTGGTTACGTTTTTGGTCATAACTTGCTAAGTTTTCAATATTTCGACTTGATTTCTCTTACGTTGGATAGCTAACCGTATTGGCCTTAATTAGAAATTTATTTCTGGTGGATAGTGCAAGAAAAATTTTTTATAATTTTTTCAAAAAAAGCAAAGGGGGTAGCCCATGGTTTTTTTTGGCGAAAAATATATTTTTCGCACTATCTCCAAAAATCAAAATTTAAATGAAAGCCATTACGGTTATCTATTCAACGCTATAGAAATCAAGTCGATATCTAGAAAAATAAGCAAGTTATGACCAAAAAGGTAAGAAGTTCTACTACTGCCTTTCTCCGGCCACTTTTTAGTAGAACTGGTTACGTTTTTGGTCATAACTTGCTAAGTTTTCAATATTTCGACTTGATTTCTCTTACGTTGGATAGCTAACCGTATTGGCCTTAATTAGAAATTTATTTTTGGTGGATAGTGAAGAAAAACTTTTTATAATTTTTTCAAAAAAAGCAAAGGGGGTAGCCCATGGTTTTTTTTGGCGAAAAATATATTTTTCGCACTATCTCCAAAAATCAAATTTTACATGAAAGCCATTACGGTTATCTATCCAACGCTATAGAAATCAAGTCGATATCTAGAAAAATAAGCAAGTTATGACCAAAAAGGTAAGAAGTTCTACTACTGCCTTTCTCCGGCCACTTTTTAGTAGAACTGGTTACGTTTTTGGTCATAACTTGCTAAGTTTTCAATATTTCGACTTAATTTCTCTTACGTTGGATAGCTAACCGTATTGGCCTTAATTAGAAATTTATTTCTGGTGGATAGTGCAAGAAAAATTTTTTATAATTTTTTCAAAAAAAGCAAAGGGGTAGCCCATGGTTTTTTTGGCGAAAAATATATTTTGCGCACTATCTCCAAAAATTAAAATTTAAATGAAAGCCATTACGGTTATCTATTCAACGCTATAGAAATCAAGTCGATATCTAGAAAAATAAGCAAGTTATGACCAAAAAGGTAAGAAGTTCTACTACTGCCTTTCTCCGGCCACTTTTTAGTAGAACTGGTTACGTTTTTGGTCATAACTTGCTAAGTTTTCAATATTTCGACTTGATTTCTCTTACGTTGGATAGCTAACCGTATTGGCCTTAATTAGAAATTTATTTCTGGTGGATAGTGCAAGAAAAATTTTTTATAATTTTTTCAAAAAAAGCAAAGGGGGTAGCCCATGGTTTTTTTTGGCGAAAAATATATTTTTCGCACTATCTCCAAAAATCAAAATTTAAATGAAAGCCATTACGGTTATCTATTCAACGCTATAGAAATCAAGTCGATATCTAGAAAAATAAGCAAGTTATGACCAAAAAGGTAAGCAGTTCTACTACTGCCTTTCTCCGGCCACTTTTTAGTAGAACTGGTTACGTTTTTGGTCATAACTTGCTAAGTTTTCAATATTTCGACTTGATTTCTCTTACGTTGGATAGCTAACCGTATTGGCCTTAATTAGAAATTTATTTCTGGTGGATAGTGCAAGAAAAATTTTTTATAATTTTTTCAAAAAAAGCAAAGGGGGTAGCCCATGGTTTTTTTTGGCGAAAAATATATTTTTCGCACTATCTCCAAAAATCAAAATTTAGATGAAAGCCATTACGGTTATCTATTCAACGCTATAGAAATCAAGTCGATATCTAGAAAAATAAGCAAGTTATGACCAAAAAGGTAAGCAGTTCTACTACTGCCTTTCTCCGGCCACTTTTTAGTAGAACTGGTTACGTTTTTGGTCATAACTTGCTAAGTTTTCAATATTTCGACTTGATTTCTCTTACGTTGGATAGCTAACCGTATTGGCCTTAATTAGAAATTTATTTCTGGTGGATAGTGCAAGAAAAATTTTTTATAATTTTTTCAAAAAAAGCAAAGGGGGTAGCCCATGGTTTTTTTTGGCGAAAAATATATTTTTCGCACTATCTCCAAAAATCAAAATTTAAATGAAAGCCATTACGGTTATCTATTCAACGCTATAGAAATCAAGTCGATATCTAGAAAAATAAGCAAGTTATGACCAAAAAGGTAAGCAGTTCTACTACTGCCTTTCTCCGGCCACTTTTTAGTAGAACTGGTTACGTTTTTGGTCATAACTTGCTAATTTTTCAATATTTCGACTTGATTTCTCTTACGTTGGATAGCTAACCGTATTGGCCTTAATTAGAAATTTATTTCTGGTGGATAGTGCAAGAAAAATTTTTTATAATTTTTTCAAAAAAAGCAAAGGGGGTAGCCCATGGTTTTTTTTGGCGAAAAATATATTTTTCGCACTATCTCCAAAAATCAAAATTTAGATGAAAGCCATTACGGTTATCTATTCAACGCTATAGAAATCAAGTCGATATCTAGAAAAATAAGCAAGTTATGACCAAAAAGGTAAGAAGTTCTACTACTGCCTTTCTCCGGCCACTTTTTAGTAGAACTGGTTACGTTTTTGGTCATAACTTGCTAAGTTTTCAATATTTCGACTTGATTTCTCTTACGTTGGATAGCTAACCGTATTGGCCTTAATTAGAAATTTATTTCTGGTGGATAGTGCAAGAAAAATTTTTTATAATTTTTTCAAAAAAAGCAAAGGGGGTAGCCCATGGTTTTTTTTGGCGAAAAATATATTTTTCGCACTATCTCCAAAAATCAAAATTTAAATGAAAGCCATTACGGTTATCTATTCAACGCTATAGAAATCAAGTCGATATCTAGAAAAATAAGCAAGTTATGACCAAAAAGGTAAGAAGTTCTACTACTGCCTTTCTCCGGCCACTTTTTAGTAGAACTGGTTACGTTTTTGGTCATAACTTGCTAAGTTTTCAATATTTCGACTTGATTTCTCTTACGTTGGATAGCTAACCGTATTGGCCTTAATTAGAAATTTATTTCTGGTGGATAGTGCAAGAAAAATTTTTTATAATTTTTTCAAAAAAAGCAAAGGGGGTAGCCCATGGTTTTTTTTGGCGAAAAATATATTTTTCGCACTATCTCCAAAAATCAAAATTTAGATGAAAGCCATTACGGTTATCTATTCAACGCTATAGAAATCAAGTCGATATCTAGAAAAATAAGCAAGTTATGACCAAAAAGGTAAGCAGTTCTACTACTGCCTTTCTCCGGCCACTTTTTAGTAGAACTGGTTACGTTTTTGGTCATAACTTGCTAATTTTTCAATATTTCGACTTGATTTCTCTTACGTTGGATAGCTAACCGTATTGGCCTTAATTAGAAATTTATTTCTGGTGGATAGTGCAAGAAAAATTTTTTATAATTTTTTCAAAAAAAGCAAAGGGGGTAGCCCATGGTTTTTTTTGGCGAAAAATATATTTTTCGCACTATCTCCAAAAATCAAAATTTAGATGAAAGCCATTACGGTTATCTATTCAACGCTATAGAAATCAAGTCGATATCTAGAAAAATAAGCAAGTTATGACCAAAAAGGTAAGAAGTTCTACTACTGCCTTTCTCCGGCCACTTTTTAGTAGAACTGGTTACGTTTTTGGTCATAACTTGCTAAGTTTTCAATATTTCGACTTGATTTCTCTTACGTTGGATAGCTAACCGTATTGGCCTTAATTAGAAATTTATTTCTGGTGGATAGTGCAAGAAAAATTTTTTATAATTTTTTCAAAAAAAGCAAAGGGGGTAGCCCATGGTTTTTTTTGGCGAAAAATATATTTTTCGCACTATCTCCAAAAATCAAAATTTAAATGAAAGCCATTACGGTTATCTATTCAACGCTATAGAAATCAAGTCGATATCTAGAAAAATAAGCAAGTTATGACCAAAAAGGTAAGAAGTTCTACTACTGCCTTTCTCCGGCCACTGTTTAGTAGAACTGGTTACGTTTTTGGTCATAACTTGCTAATTTTTCAATATTTCGACTTGATTTCTCTTACGTTGGATAGCTAACCGTATTGGCCTTAATTAGAAATTTATTTCTGGTGGATAGTGCAAGAAAAATTTTTTATAATTTTTTCAAAAAAAGCAAAGGGGGTAGCCCATGGTTTTTTTTTGGCGAAAAATATATTTTTCGCACTATCTCCAAAAATCAAAATTTAAATGAAAGCCATTACGGTTATCTATTCAACGCTATAGAAATCAAGTCGATATCTAGAAAAATAAGCAAGTTATGACCAAAAAGGTAAGAAGTTCTACTACTGCCTTTCTCCGGCCACTTTTTAGTAGAACTGGTTACGTTTTTGGTCATAACTTGCTAATTTTTCAATATTTCGACTTGATTTCTCTTACGTTGGATAGCTAAACGTATTGGCCTTAATTAGAAATTTATTTCTGGTGGATAGTGCAAGAAAAATTTTTTATAATTTTTTCAAAAAAAGCAAAGGGGGTAGCCCATGGTTTTTTTTGGCGAAAAATATATTTTTCGCACTATCTCCAAAAATCAAAATTTAAATGAAAGCCATTACGGTTATCTATTCAACGCTATAGAAATCAAGTCGATATCTAGAAAAATAAGCAAGTTATGACCAAAAAGGTAAGAAGTTCTACTACTGCCTTTCTCCGGCCACTTTTTAGTAGAACTGGTTACGTTTTTGGTCATAACTTGCTAAGTTTTCAATATTTCGACTTGATTTCTCTTACGTTGGATAGCTAACCGTATTGGCCTTAATTAGAAATTTATTTCTGGTGGATAGTGCAAGAAAAATTTTTTATAATTTTTTCAAAAAAAGCAAAGGGGGTAGCCCATGGTTTTTTTTGGCGAAAAATATATTTTTCGCACTATCTCCAAAAATCAAAATTTAAATGAAAGCCATTACGGTTATCTATTCAACGCTATAGAAATCAAGTCGATATCTAGAAAAATAAGCAAGTTATGACCAAAAAGGTAAGAAGTTCTACTACTGCCTTTCTCCGGCCACTTTTTAGTAGAACTGGTTACGTTTTTGGTCATAACTTGCTAATTTTTCAATATTTCGACTTGATTTCTCTTACGTTGGATAGCTAACCGTATTGGCCTTAATTAGAAATTTATTTCTGGTGGATAGTGAAGAAAAATTTTTTATAATTTTTTCAAAAAAAGCAAAGGGGGTAGCCCATGGTTTTTTTTGGCGAAAAATATATTTTTCGCACTATCTCCAAAAATCAAAATTTAAATGAAAGCCATTACGGTTATCTATTCAACGCTATAGAAATCAAGTCGATATCTAGAAAAATAAGCAAGTTATGACCAAAAAGGTAAGAAGTTCTACTACTGCCTTTCTCCGGCCACTTTTTAGTAGAACTGGTTACGTTTTTGGTCATAACTTGCTAAGTTTTCAATATTTCGACTTGATTTCTCTTACGTTGGATAGCTAACCGTATTGGCCTTAATTAGAAATTTATTTCTGGTGGATAGTGAAGAAAAATTTTTTATAATTTTTTCAAAAAAAGCAAAGGGGGTAGCCCATGGTTTTTTTTGGCGAAAAATATATTTTTCGCACTATCTCCAAAAATCAAAATTTAAATGAAAGCCATTACGGTTATCTATTCAACGCTATAGAAATCAAGTCGATATCTAGAAAAATAAGCAAGTTATGACCAAAAAGGTAAGAAGTTCTACTACTGCCTTTCTCCGGCCACTTTTTAGTAGAACTGGTTACGTTTTTGGTCATAACTTGCTAATTTTTCAATATTTCGACTTGATTTCTCTTACGTTGGATAGCTAAACGTATTGGCCTTAATTAGAAATTTATTTCTGGTGGATAGTGCAAGAAAAATTTTTTATAATTTTTTCAAAAAAAGCAAAGGGGGTAGCCCATGGTTTTTTTTGGCGAAAAATATATTTTTCGCACTATCTCCAAAAATCAAAATTTAAATGAAAGCCATTACGGTTATCTATTCACCGCTATAGAAATCAAGTCGATATCTAGAAAAATAAGCAAGTTATGACCAAAAAGGTAAGAAGTTCTACTACTGCCTTTCTCCGGCCACTTTTTAGTAGAACTGGTTACGTTTTTGGTCATAACTTGCTAAGTTTTCAATATTTCGACTTGATTTCTCTTACGTTGGATAGCTAACCGTATTGGCCTTAATTAGAAATTTATTTCTGGTGGATAGTGCAAGAAAAATTTTTTATAATTTTTTCAAAAAAAGCAAAGGGGGTAGCCCATGGTTTTTTTTGGCGAAAAATATATTTTTCGCACTATCTCCAAAAATCAAAATTTAAATGAAAGCCATTACGGTTATCTATTCAACGCTATAGAAATCAAGTCGATATCTAGAAAAATAAGCAAGTTATGACCAAAAAGGTAAGAAGTTCTACTACTGCCTTTCTCCGGCCACTTTTTAGTAGAACTGGTTACGTTTTTGGTCATAACTTGCTAATTTTTCAATATTTCGACTTGATTTCTCTTACGTTGGATAGCTAACCGTATTGGCCTTAATTAGAAATTTATTTCTGGTGGATAGTGCAAGAAAAATTTTTTATAATTTTTTCAAAAAAAGCAAAGGGGGTAGCCCATGGTTTTTTTTGGCGAAAAATATATTTTTCGCACTATCTCCAAAAATCAAAATTTAAATGAAAGCCATTACGGTTATCTATTCAACGCTATAGAAATCAAGTCGATATCTAGAAAAATAAGCAAGTTATGACCAAAAAGGTAAGAAGTTCTACTACTGCCTTTCTCCGGCCACTTTTTAGTAGAACTGGTTACGTTTTTGGTCATAACTTGCTAATTTTTCAATATTTCGACTTGATTTCTCTTACGTTGGATAGCTAACCGTATTGGCCTTAATTAGAAATTTATTTCTGGTGGATAGTGCAAGAAAAATTTTTTATAATTTTTTCAAAAAAAGCAAAGGGGGTAGCCCATGGTTTTTTTTGGCGAAAAATATATTTTTCGCACTATCTCCAAAAATCAAAATTTAAATGAAAGCCATTACGGTTATCTATTCAACGCTATAGAAATCAAGTCGATATCTAGAAAAATAAGCAAGTTATGACCAAAAAGGTAAGAAGTTCTACTACTGCCTTTCTCCGGCCACTTTTTAGTAGAACTGGTTACGTTTTTGGTCATAACTTGCTAATTTTTCAATATTTCGACTTGATTTCTCTTACGTTGGATAGCTAACCGTATTGGCCTTAATTAGAAATTTATTTCTGGTGGATAGTGAAGAAAAATTTTTTATAATTTTTTCAAAAAAAGCAAAGGGGGTAGCCCATGGTTTTTTTTGGCGAAAAATATATTTTTCGCACTATCTCCAAAAATCAAAATTTAAATGAAAGCCATTACGGTTATCTATTCAACGCTATAGAAATCAAGTCGATATCTAGAAAAATAAGCAAGTTATGACCAAAAAGGTAAGAAGTTCTACTACTGCCTTTCTCCGGCCACTTTTTAGTAGAACTGGTTACGTTTTTGGTCATAACTTGCTAAGTTTTCAATATTTCGACTTGATTTCTCTTACGTTGGATAGCTAACCGTATTGGCCTTAATTAGAAATTTATTTCTGGTGGATAGTGAAGAAAAATTTTTTATAATTTTTTCAAAAAAAGCAAAGGGGGTAGCCCATGGTTTTTTTTGGCGAAAAATATATTTTTCGCACTATCTCCAAAAATCAAAATTTAAATGAAAGCCATTACGGTTATCTATTCAACGCTATAGAAATCAAGTCGATATCTAGAAAAATAAGCAAGTTATGACCAAAAAGGTAAGAAGTTCTACTACTGCCTTTCTCCGGCCACTTTTTAGTAGAACTGGTTACGTTTTTGGTCATAACTTGCTAATTTTTCAATATTTCGACTTGATTTCTCTTACGTTGGATAGCTAACCGTATTGGCCTTAATTAGAAATTTATTTCTGGTGGATAGTGCAAGAAAAAAATTTTATAATTTTTTCAAAAAAAGCAAATAAGGTAGCCCATGGTTTTTTTTGGCGAAAAATATATTTTTCGCACTATCTCCAAAAATCAAAATTTAAATGAAAGCCATTACGGTTATCTATTCAACGCTATAGAAATCAAGTCGATATCTAGAAAAATAAGCAAGTTATGACCAAAAAGGTAAGAAGTTCTACTACTGCCTTTCTCCGGCCACTTTTTAGTAGAACTGGTTACGTTTTTGGTCATAACTTGCTAAGTTTTCAATATTTCGACTTGATTTCTCTTACGTTGGATAGCTAACCGTATTGGCCTTAATTAGAAATTTATTTCTGGTGGATAGTGCAAGAAAAAAATTTTATAATTTTTTCAAAAAAAGCAAATAAGGTAGCCCATGGTTTTTTTTGGCGAAAAATATATTTTTCGCACTATCTCCAAAAATCAAAATTTAAATGAAAGCCATTACGGTTATCTATTCAAAGCTATAGAAATCAAGTCGATATCTAGAAAAATAAGCAAGTTATGACCAAAAAGGTAAGCAGTTCTACTACTGCCTCTCTCCGGCCACTTTTTAGTAGAACTGGTTACGTTTTTGGTCATAACTTGCTAATTTTTCAATATTTCGACTTGATTTCTCTTACGTTGGATAGCTAACCGTATTGGCCTTAATTAGAAATTTATTTCTGGTGGATAGTGCAAGAAAAATTTTTTATAATTTTTTCAAAAAAAGCAAAGGGGGTAGCCCATGGTTTTTTTGGCGAAAAATATATTTTTCGCACTATCTCCAAAAATCAAAATTTAAATGAAAGCCATTACGGTTATCTATTCAACGCTATAGAAATCAAGTCGATATCTAGAAAAATAAGCAAGTTATGACCAAAAAGGTAAGAAGTTCTACTACTGCCTTTCTCCGGCCACTTTTTAGTAGAACTGGTTACGTTTTTGGTCATAACTTGCTAATTTTTCAATATTTCGACTTGATTTCTCTTACGTTGGATAGCTAACCGTATTGGCCTTAATTAGAAATTTATTTCTGGTGGATAGTGAAGAAAAATTTTTTATAATTTTTTCAAAAAAAGCAAAGGGGGTAGCCCATGGTTTTTTTTGGCGAAAAATATATTTTTCGCACTATCTCCAAAAATCAAAATTTAAATGAAAGCCATTACGGTTATCTATTCAACGCTATAGAAATCAAGTCGATATCTAGAAAAATAAGCAAGTTATGACCAAAAAGGTAAGCAGTTCTACTACTGCCTCTCTCCGGCCACTTTTTAGTAGAACTGGTTACGTTTTTGGTCATAACTTGCTAATTTTTCAATATTTCGACTTGATTTCTCTTACGTTGGATAGCTAACCGTATTGGCCTTAATTAGAAATTTATTTCTGGTGGATAGTGAAGAAAAATTTTTTATAATTTTTTCAAAAAAAGCAAAGGGGGTAGCCCATGGTTTTTTTTGGCGAAAAATATATTTTTCGCACTATCTCCAAAAATCAAAATTTAAATGAAAGCCATTACGGTTATCTATTCAACGCTATAGAAATCAAGTCGATATCTAGAAAAATAAGCAAGTTATGACCAAAAAGGTAAGAAGTTCTACTACTGCCTTTCTCCGGCCACTTTTTAGTAGAACTGGTTACGTTTTTGGTCATAACTTGCTAATTTTTCAATATTTCGACTTGATTTCTCTTACGTTGGATAGCTAACCGTATTGGCCTTAATTAGAAATTTATTTCTGGTGGATAGTGCAAGAAAAATTTTTTATAATTTTTTCAAAAAAAGCAAAGGGGGTAGCCCATGGTTTTTTTTGGCGAAAAATATATTTTTCGCACTATCTCCAAAAATCAAAATTTAAATGAAAGCCATTACGGTTATCTATTCAACGCTATAGAAATCAAGTTGATATCTAGAAAAATAAGCAAGTTATGACCAAAAAGGTAAGCAGTTCTACTACTGCCTCTCTCCGGCCACTTTTTAGTAGAACTGGTTACGTTTTTGGTCATAACTTGCTAATTTTTCAATATTTCGACTTGATTTCTCTTACGTTGGATAGCTAACCGTATTGGCCTTAATTAGAAATTTATTTCTGGTGGATAGTGAAGAAAAATTTTTTATAATTTTTTCAAAAAAAGCAAAGGGGGTAGCCCATGGTTTTTTTTGGCGAAAAATATATTTTTCGCACTATCTCCAAAAATCAAAATTTAAATGAAAGCCATTACGGTTATCTATTCAACGCTATAGAAATCAAGTCGATATCTAGAAAAATAAGCAAGTTATGACCAAAAAGGTAAGAAGTTCTACTACTGCCTTTCTCCGGCCACTTTTTAGTAGAACTGGTTACGTTTTTGGTCATAACTTGCTAATTTTTCAATATTTCGACTTGATTTCTCTTACGTTGGATAGCTAACCGTATTGGCCTTAATTAGAAATTTATTTCTGGTGGATAGTGCAAGAAAAATTTTTTATAATTTTTTCAAAAAAAGCAAAGGGGGTAGCCCATGGTTTTTTTTGGCGAAAAATATATTTTTCGCACTATCTCCAAAAATCAAAATTTAAATGAAAGCCATTACGGTTATCTATTCAACGCTATAGAAATCAAGTTGATATCTAGAAAAATAAGCAAGTTATGACCAAAAAGGTAAGCAGTTCTACTACTGCCTCTTTCCGGCCACTTTTTAGTAGAACTGGTTACGTTTTTGGTCATAACTTGCTAAGTTTTCAATATTTCGACTTGATTTCTCTTACGTTGGATAGCTAACCGTATTGGCCTTAATTAGAAATGTATTTCTGGTGGATAGTGAAGAAAAATTTTTTATAATTTTTTCAAAAAAAGCAAAGGGGGTAGCCCATGGTTTTTTTTTGGCGAAAAATATATTTTTCGCACTATCTCCAAAAATCAAAATTTAAATGAAAGCCATTACGGTTATCTATTCAACGCTATAGAAATCAAGTCGATATCTAGAAAAATAAGCAAGTTATGACCAAAAAGGTAAGAAGTTCTACTACTGCCTTTCTCCGGCCACTTTTTAGTAGAACTGGTTACGTTTTTGGTCATAACTTGCTAATTTTTCAATATTTCGACTTGATTTCTCTTACGTTGGATAGCTAACCGTATTGGCCTTAATTAGAAATGTATTTCTGGTGGATAGTGAAGAAAAATTTTTTATAATTTTTTCAAAAAAAGCAAAGGGGGTAGCCCATGGTTTTTTTTGGCGAAAAATATATTTTTCGCACTATCTCCAAAAACCAAAATTTAAATGAAAGCCATTACGGTTATCTATCCAACGCTATAGAAATCAAGTCGATATCTAGAAAAATAAGCAAGTTATGACCAAAAAGGTAAGAAGTTCTACTACTGCCTTTCTCCGGCCACTTTTTAGTAGAACTGGTTACGTTTTTGGTCATAACTTGCTAAGTTTTCAATATTTCGACTTGATTTCTCTTACGTTGGATAGCTAACCGTATTGGCCTTAATTAGAAATTTATTTCTGGTGGATAGTGAAGAAAAATTTTTTATAATTTTTTCAAAAAAAGCAAAGGGGGTAGCCCATGGTTTTTTTTGGCGAAAAATATATTTTTCGCACTATCTCCAAAAATCAAATTTTACATGAAAGCCATTACGGTTATCTATCCAACGCTATAGAAATCAAGTCGATATCTAGAAAAATAAGCAAGTTATGACCAAAAAGGTAAGAAGTTCTACTACTGCCTTTCTCCGGCCACTTTTTAGTAGAACTGGTTACGTTTTTGGTCATAACTTGCTAAGTTTTCAATATTTCGACTTGATTTCTCTTACGTTGGATAGCTAACCGTATTGGCCTTAATTAGAAATTTATTTCTGGTGGATAGTGCAAGAAAAATTTTTTATAATTTTTTCAAAAAAAGCAAAGGGGGTAGCCCATGGTTTTTTTTGGCGAAAAATATATTTTTCGCACTATCTCCAAAAATCAAAATTTAAATGAAAGCCATTACGGTTATCTATTCAACGCTATAGAAATTAAGTCGATATCTAGAAAAGTAAGCAAGTTATGACCAAAAAGGTAAGAAGTTCTACTACTGCCTTTCTCCGGCCACTTTTTAGTAGAACTGGTTACGTTTTTGGTCATAACTTGCTAATTTTTCAATATTTCGACTTGATTTCTCTTACGTTGGATAGCTAACCGTATTGGCCTTAATTAGAAATTTATTTCTGGTGGATAGTGCAAGAAAAATTTTTTATAATTTTTTCAAAAAAAGCAAAGGGGGTAGCCCATGGTTTTTTTTGCCGAAAAATATATTTTTCGCACTATCTCCAAAAATCAAAATTTAAATGAAAGCCATTACGGTTATCTATTCAACGCTATAGAAATCAAGTTGATATCTAGAAAATAAGCAAGTTATGACCAAAAAGGTAAGCAGTTCTACTACTGCCTCTTTCCGGCCACTTTTTAGTAGAACTGGTTACGTTTTTGGTCATAACTTGCTAAGTTTTCAATATTTCGACTTGATTTCTCTTACGTTGGATAGCTAACCGTATTGGCCTTAATTAGAAATGTATTTCTGGTGGATAGTGAAGAAAAATTTTTTATAATTTTTTCAAAAAAAGCAAAGGGGGTAGCCCATGGTTTTTTTTGGCGAAAAATATATTTTTCGCACTTTCTGCAAAAATCAAAATTTAAATGAAAGCCATTACGGTTATCTATTCAACGCTATAGAAATCAAGTCGATATCTAGAAAAATAAGCAAGTTATGACCAAAAAGGTAAGAAGTTCTACTACTGCCTTTCTCCGGCCACTTTTTAGTAGAACTGGTTACGTTTTTGGTCATAACTTGCTAAGTTTTCAATATTTCGACTTGATTTCTCTTACGTTGGATAGCTAACCGTATTGGCCTTAATTAGAAATGTATTTCTGGTGGATAGTGAAGAAAAATTTTTTATAATTTTTTCAAAAAAAGCAAAGGGGGTAGCCCATGGTTTTTTTTGGCGAAAAATATATTTTTCGCACTATCTCCAAAAACCAAAATTTAAATGAAAGCCATTACGGTTATCTATCCAACGCTATAGAAATCAAGTCGATATCTAGAAAAATAAGCAAGTTATGACCAAAAAGGTAAGAAGTTCTACTACTGCCTTTCTCCGGCCACTTTTTAGTAGAACTGGTTACGTTTTTGGTCATAACTTGCTAAGTTTTCAATATTTCGACTTGATTTCTCTTACGTTGGATAGCTAACCGTATTGGCCTTAATTAGAAATTTATTTCTGGTGGATAGTGAAGAAAAACTTTTTATAATTTTTTCAAAAAAAGCAAAGGGGGTAGCCCATGGTTTTTTTTGGCGAAAAATATATTTTTCGCACTATCTCCAAAAATCAAATTTTACATGAAAGCCATTACGGTTATCTATCCAACGCTATAGAAATCAAGTCGATATCTAGAAAAATAAGCAAGTTATGACCAAAAAGGTAAGAAGTTCTACTACTGCCTTTCTCCGGCCACTTTTTAGTAGAACTGGTTACGTTTTTGGTCATAACTTGTTAAGTTTTCAATATTTCGACTTGATTTCTTTTACGTTGGATAGCTAACCGTATTGGCCTTAATTAGAAATTTATTTCTGGTGGATAGTGCAAGAAAAATTTTTTATAATTTTTTCAAAAAAAGCAAAGGGGGTAGCCCATGGTTTTTTTTGGCGAAAAATATATTTTTCGCACTATCTCCAAAAATCAAAATTTAAATGAAAGCCATTGCGGTTATCTATTCAACGCTATAGAAATCAAGTCGATATCTAGAAAAATAAGCAAGTTATGACCAAAAAGGTAAGAAGTTCTACTACTGCCTTTCTCCGGCCACTTTTTAGTAGAACTGGTTACGTTTTTGGTCATAACTTGCTAATTTTTCAATATTTCGACTTGATTTCTCTTACGTTGGATAGCTAACCGTATTGGCCTTAATTAGAAATTTATTTCTGGTGGATAGTGCAAGAAAAATTTTTTATAATTTTTTCAAAAAAAGCAAAGGGGGTAGCCCATGGTTTTTTTTGGCGAAAAATATATTTTTCGCACTATCTCCAAAAATCAAAATTTAAATGAAAGCCATTACGGTTATCTATTCAACGCTATAGAAATCAAGTCGATATCTAGAAAAATAAGCAAGTTATGACCAAAAAGGTAAGAAGTTCTACTACTGCCTTTCTCCGGCCACTTTTTAGTAGAACTGGTTACGTTTTTGGTCATAACTTGCTAAGTTTTCAATATTTCGACTTGATTTCTCTTACGTTGGATAGCTAACCGTATTGGCCTTAATTAGAAATTTATTTCTGGTGGATAGTGAAGAAAAACTTTTTATAATTTTTTCAAAAAAAGCAAAGGGGGTAGCCCATGGTTTTTTTTGGCGAAAAATATATTTTTCGCACTATCTCCAAAAATCAAATTTTACATGAAAGCCATTACGGTTATCTATCCAACGCTATAGAAATCAAGTCGATATCTAGAAAAATAAGCAAGTTATGACCAAAAAGGTAAGAAGTTCTACTACTGCCTTTCTCCGGCCACTTTTTAGTAGAACTGGTTACGTTTTTGGTCATAACTTGTTAAGTTTTCAATATTTCGACTTGATTTCTTTTACGTTGGATAGCTAACCGTATTGGCCTTAATTAGAAATTTATTTCTGGTGGATAGTGCAAGAAAAATTTTTTATAATTTTTTCAAAAAAAGCAAAGGGGGTAGCCCATGGTTTTTTTTGGCGAAAAATATATTTTTCGCACTATCTCCAAAAATCAAAATTTAAATGAAAGCCATTGCGGTTATCTATTCAACGCTATAGAAATCAAGTCGATATCTAGAAAAATAAGCAAGTTATGACCAAAAAGGTAAGAAGTTCTACTACTGCCTTTCTCCGGCCACTTTTTAGTAGAACTGGTTACGTTTTTGGTCATAACTTGCTAATTTTTCAATATTTCGACTTGATTTCTCTTACGTTGGATAGCTAACCGTATTGGCCTTAATTAGAAATTTATTTCTGGTGGATAGTGCAAGAAAAATTTTTTATAATTTTTTCAAAAAAAGCAAAGGGGGTAGCCCATGGTTTTTTTTGGCGAAAAATATATTTTTCGCACTATCTCCAAAAATCAAAATTTAAATGAAAGCCATTACGGTTATCTATTCAACGCTATAGAAATCAAGTCGATATCTAGAAAAATAAGCAAGTTATGACCAAAAAGGTAAGAAGTTCTACTACTGCCTTTCTCCGGCCACTTTTTAGTAGAACTGGTTACGTTTTTGGTCATAACTTGCTAAGTTTTCAATATTTCGACTTGATTTCTCTTACGTTGGATAGCTAACCGTATTGGCCTTAATTAGAAATTTATTTCTGGTGGATAGTGCAAGAAAAATTTTTTATAATTTTTTCAAAAAAAGCAAAGGGGTAGCCCATGGTTTTTTTGGCGAAAAATATATTTTTCGCACTATCTCCAAAAATCAAATTTTACATGAAAGCCATTACGGTTATCTATCCAACGCTATAGAAATCAAGTCGATATCTAGAAAAATAAGCAAGTTATGACCAAAAAGGTAAGAAGTTCTACTACTGCCTTTCTCCGGCCACTTTTTAGTAGAACTGGTTACGTTTTTGGTCATAACTTGCTAAGTTTTCAATATTTCGACTTGATTTCTCTTACGTTGGATAGCTAACCGTATTGGCCTTAATTAGAAATTTATTTCTGGTGGATAGTGAAGAAAAACTTTTTATAATTTTTTCAAAAAAAGCAAAGGGGGTAGCCCATGGTTTTTTTTGGCGAAAAATATATTTTTCGCACTATCTCCAAAAATCAAATTTTACATGAAAGCCATTACGGTTATCTATCCAACGCTATAGAAATCAAGTCGATATCTAGAAAAATAAGCAAGTTATGACCAAAAAGGTAAGAAGTTCTACTACTGCCTTTCTCCGGCCACTTTTTAGTAGAACTGGTTACGTTTTTGGTCATAACTTGCTAAGTTTTCAATATTTCGACTTGATTTCTTTTACGTTCGATAGCTAACCGTATTGGCCTTAATTAGAAATTTATTTCTGGTGGATAGTGCAAGAAAAATTTTTTATAATTTTTTCAAAAAAAGCAAAGGGGGTAGCAAATGGTTTTTTTTGGCGAAAAATATATTTTTCGCACTATCTCCAAAAATCAAAATTTAAATGAAAGCCATTGCGGTTATCTATTCAACGCTATAGAAATCAAGTCGATATCTAGAAAAATAAGCAAGTTATGACCAAAAAGGTAAGAAGTTCTACTACTGCCTTTCTCCGGCCACTTTTTAGTAGAACTGGTTACGTTTTTGGTCATAACTTGCTAATTTTTCAATATTTCGACTTGATTTCTCTTACGTTGGATAGCTAACCGTATTGGCCTTAATTAGAAATTTATTTCTGGTGGATAGTGCAAGAAAAATTTTTTATAATTTTTTCAAAAAAAGCAAAGGGTTTTTTTTGGCGAAAAATATATTTTTCGCACTATCTCCAAAAATCAAAATTTAAATGAAAGCCATTACGGTTATCTATTCAACGCTATAGAAATCAAGTCGATATCTAGAAAAATAAGCAAGTTATGACCAAAAAGGTAAGAAGTTCTACTACTGCCTTTCTCCGGCCACTTTTTAGTAGAACTGGTTACGTTTTTGGTCATAACTTGCTAAGTTTTCAATATTTCGACTTGATTTCTCTTACGTTGGATAGCTAACCGTATTGGCCTTAATTAGAAATTTATTTCTGGTGGATAGTGCAAGAAAAATTTTTTATAATTTTTTCAAAAAAAGCAAAGGGGGTAGCCCATGGTTTTTTTTGGCGAAAAATATATTTTTCGCACTATCTCCAAAAATCAAAATTTAAATGAAAGCCATTACGGTTATCTATTCAACGCTATAGAAATCAAGTCGATATCTAGAAAAATAAGCAAGTTATGACCAAAAAGGTAAGAAGTTCTACTACTGCCTTTCTCCGGCCACTTTTTAGTAGAACTGGTTACGTTTTTGGTCATAACTTGCTAAGTTTTCAATATTTCGACTTGATTTCTCTTACGTTGGATAGCTAACCGTATTGGCCTTAATTAGAAATTTATTTCTGGTGGATAGTGCAAGAAAAATTTTTTATAATTTTTTCAAAAAAAGCAAAGGGGGTAGCCCATGGTTTTTTTTGGCGAAAAATATATTTTTCGCACTATCTCCAAAAATCAAAATTTAAATGAAAGCCATTACGGTTATCTATTCAACGCTATAGAAATCAAGTCGATATCTAGAAAAATAAGCAAGTTATGACCAAAAAGGTAAGAAGTTCTACTACTGCCTTTCTCCGGCCACTTTTTAGTAGAACTGGTTACGTTTTTGGTCATAACTTGCTAAGTTTTCAATATTTCGACTTGATTTCTTTTACGTTGGATAGCTAACCGTATTGGCCTTAATTAGAAATTTATTTCTGGTGGATAGTGCAAGAAAAATTTTTTATAATTTTTTCAAAAAAAGCAAAGGGGGTAGCAAATGGTTTTTTTTGGCGAAAAATATATTTTTCGCACTATCTCCAAAAATCAAAATTTAAATGAAAGCCATTGCGGTTATCTATTCAACGCTATAGAAATCAAGTCGATATCTAGAAAAATAAGCAAGTTATGACCAAAAAGGTAAGAAGTTCTACTACTGCCTTTCTCCGGCCACTTTTTAGTAGAACTGGTTACGTTTTTGGTCATAACTTGCTAATTTTTCAATATTTCGACTTGATTTCTCTTACGTTGGATAGCTAACCGTATTGGCCTTAATTAGAAATTTATTTCTGGTGGATAGTGCAAGAAAAATTTTTTATAATTTTTTCAAAAAAAGCAAAGGGGGTAGCAAATGGTTTTTTTTGGCGAAAAATATATTTTTCGCACTATCTCCAAAAATCAAAATTTAAATGAAAGCCATTACGGTTATCTATTCAACGCTATAGAAATCAAGTCGATATCTAGAAAAATAAGCAAGTTATGACCAAAAAGGTAAGAAGTTCTACTACTGCCTTTCTCCGGCCACTTTTTAGTAGAACTGGTTACGTTTTTGGTCATAACTTGCTAAGTTTTCAATATTTCGACTTGATTTCTCTTACGTTGGATAGCTAACCGTATTGGCCTTAATTAGAAATTTATTTCTGGTGGATAGTGCAAGAAAAATTTTTTATAATTTTTTCAAAAAAAGCAAAGGGGGTAGCCCATGGTTTTTTTTGGCGAAAAATATATTTTTCGCACTATCTCCAAAAATCAAAATTTAAATGAAAGCCATTACGGTTATCTATTCAACGCTATAGAAATCAAGTCGATATCTAGAAAAATAAGCAAGTTATGACCAAAAAGGTAAGAAGTTCTACTACTGCCTTTCTCCGGCCACTTTTTAGTAGAACTGGTTACGTTTTTGGTCATAACTTGCTAATTTTTCAATATTTCGACTTGATTTCTCTTACGTTGGATAGCTAACCGTATTGGCCTTAATTAGAAATTTATTTCTGGTGGATAGTGCAAGAAAAATTTTTTATAATTTTTTCAAAAAAAGCAAAGGGGGTAGCCCATGGTTTTTTTTGGCGAAAAATATATTTTTCGCACTATCTCCAAAAATCAAAATTTAAATGAAAGCCATTACGGTTATCTATTCAACGCTATAGAAATCAAGTCGATATCTAGAAAAATAAGCAAGTTATGACCAAAAAGGTAAGAAGTTCTACTACTGCCTTTCTCCGGCCACTTTTTAGTAGAACTGGTTACGTTTTTGGTCATAACTTGCTAATTTTTCAATATTTCGACTTGATTTCTCTTACGTTGGATAGCTAACCGTATTGGCCTTAATTAGAAATTTATTTCTGGTGGATAGTGCAAGAAAAATTTTTTATAATTTTTTCAAAAAAAGCAAAGGGGGTAGCCCATGGTTTTTTTTGGCGAAAAATATATTTTTCGCACTATCTCCAAAAATCAAAATTTAAATGAAAGCCATTACGGTTATCTATTCAACGCTATAGAAATCAAGTCGATATCTAGAAAAATAAGCAAGTTATGACCAAAAAGGTAAGAAGTTCTACTACTGCCTTTCTCCGGCCACTTTTTAGTAGAACTGGTTACGTTTTTGGTCATAACTTGCTAATTTTTCAATATTTCGACTTGATTTCTCTTACGTTGGATAGCTAACCGTATTGGCCTTAATTAGAAATTTATTTCTGGTGGATAGTGCAAGAAAAATTTTTTATAATTTTTTCAAAAAAAGCAAAGGGGATAGCCCATGGTTTTTTTTTGGCGAAAAATATATTTTTCGCACTATCTCCAAAAATCAAAATTTAAATGAAAGCCATTACGGTTATCTATTCAACGCTATAGAAATCAAGTCGATATCTAGAAAAATAAGCAAGTTATGACCAAAAAGGTAAGCAGTTCTACTACTGCCTTTCTCCGGCCACTTTTTAGTAGAACTGGTTACGTTTTTGGTCATAACTTGCTAATTTTTCAATATTTCGACTTGATTTCTCTTACGTTGGATAGCTAACCGTATTGGCCTTAATTAGAAATTTATTTCTGGTGGATAGTGCAAGAAAAATTTTTTATAATTTTTTCAAAAAAAGCAAAGGGGGTAGCCCATGGTTTTTTTTGGCGAAAAATATATTTTTCGCACTATCTCCAAAAATCAAAATTTAAATGAAAGCCATTACGGTTATCTATTCAACGCTATAGAAATCAAGTCGATATCTAGAAAAATAAGCAAGTTATGACCAAAAAGGTAAGAAGTTCTACTACTGCCTTTCTCCGGCCACTTTTTAGTAGAACTGGTTACGTTTTTGGTCATAACTTGCTAATTTTTCAATATTTCGACTTGATTTCTCTTACGTTGGATAGCTAACCGTATTGGCCTTAATTAGAAATTTATTTCTGGTGGATAGTGCAAGAAAAATTTTTTATAATTTTTTCAAAAAAAGCAAAGGGGGTAGCCCATGGTTTTTTTTGGCGAAAAATATATTTTTCGCACTATCTCCAAAAATCAAAATTTAAATGAAAGCCATTACGGTTATCTATTCAACGCTATAGAAATCAAGTCGATATCTAGAAAAATAAGCAAGTTATGACCAAAAAGGTAAGAAGTTCTACTACTGCCTTTCTCCGGCCACTTTTTAGTAGAACTGGTTACGTTTTTGGTCATAACTTGCTAATTTTTCAATATTTCGACTTGATTTCTCTTACGTTGGATAGCTAACCGTATTGGCCTTAATTAGAAATTTATTTCTGGTGGATAGTGCAAGAAAAATTTTTTATAATTTTTTCAAAAAAAGCAAAGGGGATAGCCCATGGTTTTTTTTTTGGCGAAAAATATATTTTTCGCACTATCTCCAAAAATCAAAATTTAAATGAAAGCCATTACGGTTATCTATTCAACGCTATAGAAATCAAGTCGATATCTAGAAAAATAAGCAAGTTATGACCAAAAAGGTAAGCAGTTCTACTACTGCCTTTCTCCGGCCACTTTTTAGTAGAACTGGTTACGTTTTTGGTCATAACTTGCTAATTTTTCAATATTTCGACTTGATTTCTCTTACGTTGGATAGCTAACCGTATTGGCCTTAATTAGAAATTTATTTCTGGTGGATAGTGCAAGAAAAATTTTTTATAATTTTTTCAAAAAAAGCAAAGGGGGTAGCCCATGGTTTTTTTTGGCGAAAAATATATTTTTCGCACTATCTCCAAAAATCAAAATTTAAATGAAAGCCATTACGGTTATCAATTCAACGCTATAGAAATCAAGTCGATATCTAGAAAAATAAGCAAGTTATGACCAAAAAGGTAAGAAGTTCTACTACTGCCTTTCTCCGGCCACTTTTTAGTAGAACTGGTTACGTTTTTGGTCATAACTTACTAAGTTTTCAATATTTCGACTTGATTTCTCTTACGTTGGATAGCTAACCGTATTGGCCTTAATTAGAAATTTATTTCTGGTGGATAGTGAAGAAAAATTTTTTATAATTTTTTCAAAAAAAGCAAAGGGGGTAGCCCATGGTTTTTTTGGCGAAAAATATATTTTTCGCACTATCTCCAAAAATCAAAATTTAAATGAAAGCCATTGCGGTTATCTATTCAACGCTATAGAAAATAAAGTCGATATCTAGAAAAATAAGCAAGTTATGACCGAAAAGGTAAGAAGTTCTACTACTGCCTTTCTCCGGCCACTTTTTAGTAGAACTGGTTACGTTTTTGGTCATAACTTGCTAAGTTTTCAATATTTCGACTTGATTTCTCTTACGTTGGATAGCTAACCGTATTGGACTTAATTAGAAATTTATTTCTGGTGGATAGTGCAAGAAAAATTTTTTATAATTTTTTCAAAAAAAGCAAAGGGGGTAGCCCATGGTTTTTCTTGGCGAAAAATATATTTTTCGCACTATCTCCAAAAATCAAAATTTAAATGAAAGCCATTACGGTTATCTATTCAACGCTATAGAAATCAAGTCGATATCTAGAAAAATAAGCAAGTTATGACCGAAAAGGTAAGAAGTTCTACTACTGCCTTTCTCCGGCCACTTTTTAGTAGAACTGGTTACGTTTTTGGTCATAACTTGCTAAGTTTTCAATAGTTCGACTTGATTTCTCTTACGTTGGATAGCTAACCGTATTTGCCTTAACGAGAAATTTATTTCTGGTGGATAGTGCAAGAAAATTTTTTTATAATTTTTCAAAAAAAGCAAAGGGGGTAGTCCATGGTTTTTTTTTGCCTAGGAAAAAAGGTAAATTTCAAGGCTAAAAAAGTCTAAACGGCAACCATCGTATATGGTGGACAAATATCTCAAGAAAGTCTTTGAATTCTCAATTAATACTAGACTATATGTTTGTGGCGTTCATGTCCGACCTAGTTCATTTAAATTTTTTTAAATTATTTCGTTCATCGTTCAGTGACTTACTGTTTAGAATTAAAATAACTAAAATTTGTTTTAGTTAAAATGTAGTAAAATTTTATTGCAGACTTAAACATAAAAAATTGATAGTTAATTTAAAATCACCTATGCTTAAATTCAATAATCAGTTGTAATAATAATAGATTATTAAGGGGTATAACAAATACAATGAACGAAAGTCATATGTTTGTTGTTACAGTGTACGAAAGGAACGATGAACGAAAATCAAAAGTCATCGTAGTAATTTGAAAAATCTGAACGATTCAGTGAAATGAACGATTATGCCCAAGTCTACTAGACTAATGGACGATTTGTAGCTTGAGAGTGGTATCACAGTGACCAGGTAACTTATTCCAGCTCCTCATTCTAATTCCAATATGGAGAACATTGGCTTCTTACTTACAGTGAAGAGTATAAAAATTTATTGAATCAATTAAATATTTAATCGTGTAAGCATTTCATCAGTTCAGTTCAAAAATTGTTTAATTTCTTAAATATTTATTAAATTTTTTTGGAGCATAAATTTTTTGTTCGTGTGAACAACTTGAAATTAACCAAGTTAAATTCGGCTGTGCCGAGTCTTATATACACTTCACTGTGTTAGCGAAATATTAATATTTTTCACTTTCCACATTCTTCTATAAAATCAAAACCATAGAAAAAATTCAATGAGTGAAGATAAATATGTTTTAACGTACCCCATTACGTTTTTTTAGTATTTGTAACTATATTTTTAGTATTAATGGCATATTTATCAAATACGTCTTACGTCGTTAAATATTATTATCTTTATTTGTAACCTACCAACCAAATATTCAGATATTACTTTGGATTTCAATAACTTCATTCTGTGTTGGTCGGACGTGTTTTTTATATTTTTTCTGTTAGAGTTTTTTATTTTGGTTTTTAACAAGTGTTTATATAAATTGTGTGTTATAATATTTGTACCAAACTTGTCGCTTGAATATATTTTAATTATACGGGTAATAATATTAATAATAACATTAATAAATAAAAAATCAATACACGTTGAATCATTTATATTGATTCAATTTAAACAACAACAATCATCACTAAATCTAAAACAAAGAGTTAATCAGAACTAATAAACACAGCAATCATATTTACATGCATTATACACAAATTAAACGAAAATAACAAGAAAATAAAATATTTCTTGTTACACTATATATATCTGTGCCACCCAATTAACAATTGAATCGACAATTTAAAAATATTTAAAATTTTTTTTTTTTTAATTTTCATATTCTTACTCAACTATTTTGACAGTTTCCGTTTTGAATCATAAAATAGAAACTAAAAATTTTTCAGAAAATGTTAAAACACTTCCAGAAAGTTTAGTGCCTACAGATTAAATTTCTTTTTGATTTTGGTAATTTTCTTGGGCAAAATCGCAAATGGTACCTCAGCAAAGTGGGGAATGGTAAAAATCCCTCAGAAGAAAAGTACTGGGAAATGAGGGAATTTAAAAAAAAAATTTTTTAAATAATGCAAAGATTTTTTTGTGTATATGGGCGATAGATTACAAATCTAGACGACCCGTAATATTCTATGATTCGTTTGCAATTTCTTAGAGAAATCAACGTATTTATGCACATTTGTGTCTATGTGTGTACTTATATGTCTCTTAAACATATTTATAAATGTCATAAATTATTATTATTATCACTATAGGCTATAATCGCACCGCGACCTTTAAGATCTATTGTGCAGCCCAGTTCCTAACTACAATTCGAGACTCCTTTCGAATCTCATAATTGCTGTAGGACTAAGCTTGCCTAGATCTCCTGGAACCAATGCCCCACTACCCAAGCAGCTTGTTCTGCAGAATAAGCTGTCAAAAATACTGAAAAGATATTTACAAATACTTAAAAACATAAGTAATTACGTGAAAACATATTTTACTAACCATATTTATCTTTATTCACTTCAAAAAACTATGTAACTGAAACACTTGTTTATTAAGCTTGAGGTCATATTAAATATAAAAATTTCTTTATTCATTATTGGAAAGAAACATCAATAAAAAAAAAAATTTATAAAAATACGACCTCAACTTAAAAATCTAGCCGTTTCAATAAAAAAGTCATATAAACTTACAATTAAAAAGTTATAAAAACATTTTAAAAAAATGACAAACATTGATAAAAAAAATTTTCTTCAAATACCTATTTTTTGTTAATCCTAAATAAATAATTAATTTCAGTTCAAGAAACTAAAATTAACGAGTTCTGATAAAGAGTCTTTTCTGAAAACCTCATTTTTAAAAGCAATAAAATATCTACAGGCACTCAATTTTTTAATTAATAAAAAAAGGAATTCTAAGAAAAATATTAAATAGGAATTCAAAAAAATTTATTTTCATTTAATTTTGCAAAATTTTTTTAAAAATTTTTAAGCCAAGCATATTTAATTAAATATTTAATTATCGAGAAAGATCTAATGCACTCTCTTTCATATAGATGTCTGTATTCCTACTATTATACTCAAATCAATAAAAACCACTCCACATACACTTTTTGAGGTTTCGTGTTTGTGTGTACAAAGCATTACGCATATGACAGATAAAACATTTCCACAAAAAAAAAAAAAAAAAAAAAAAAAAAAAAAAAAAAAAAAAAAAAAACTTAATGAAAATCTAAAATTTTGGTTGTATTTTTTGATTTTTCTGGTCAATTCGTGGCCCGATATTTCTGATTTTTTGCACACACGTTACAAATTATATTTGTGTTAAAACTGCGTACCACGTTTTATTGTCCGTCTTGTAGTTTAGACAAATTACTCAAAAAACGCACCAAAAATGGTCAAAAATAGAGGTTATCGCATTTTTTGACTCATAGCTCCGCCATTTGTGGACCCATCCAACTGAGTTTTGGTTACGATACTATGAATGTGATGTTTGAAAAAACTGCGTACTACTTTTTTCAGTTTATATAAAAAACGCAAAAAAACAATGCCATAATTAATGAAAATCTAAAATTTCGGTTGTATTTTTGATATTCCTCGGCCATTTTTGAACCGATTGCTTTCATTTTTAGCACAGGTATTATGACTTATACTTTAAACAAAACTGCATACCACGTTTTTTTTTCGTTTCTTCGTTTAGACAAAATACGCAAAAAACCTACTCAAAAAATTGTCAAAATTAGAGGTAGTTTCGGTTTTTGACTCATAGCTCCACCATTTATAGACCAATCTTGCTGAATTTCAATAGTAATAGTCTTACAGAAACAACTGACCGTTTGGTATGCTATACTTTTGTGTATGTTGTCTAGGGTCTCCTGAAAGTTAATTTCAACTACTACACGGACAGACGAACAGCGCTTATTTAAGTCCGCTATTCACAAGGATTCAGAATATATATACTTTATAGGCTGTCCTATGTGCGGTGTAGAAATTACAAACGGAATCACAAAGTTATATACATATACCTTTCTTACTTACAGTGAAGGGTATAAAAATATTTTGTATGCTTTAACTAAGAAGTCGGCATGGCGCCGATTTCATTCGACAGCATTTGTACTCGTGTAGTTATTGTGTAGCCTGCCTGCTCTCGTTTGCGTATTTAAAGCATTCCAGTTTTCTACTGCATTTTAGCATAAAAATGTTATAATTGATTTTTGCTATTAATCATACATGACTAACTACGACAACTTTGATATTTATATAAATAAACATTTAATTAACATACAAAAAAGAATTAATTAAATTAATTCAAAAAATAATAATATTTGGCACTAAATGGATTTTGATCCCTAAAAGCTAAGCAAAAGTCAATTTTAAATAAAAAAAAGATAGTTATCAGTCTGAAAGTTTAAATAGACTGACGCAATAAAATTTGCATGGTGAAAATTTATATTTTATAATTGTTTTTGGAATCAGATGCTTTAAAATTAATTAATGACTTAATTATTAGGGGAATTCAAAATTTTTAAGCAACTTTTTCATTCTATTATCAAAATTTTTTTTATAATTTTTAATTTCTTCTTATTTTTTTCATTTGAGAAAATGCAAGCTCATATCCAAGCCGCTGAAAATGTGACTCACGTTATCCCACATTTTTATATAAAAATTTTCCAGAAAGGAATGTAATAATTGTTTATTAGGGAAGCGCTTTAACTATTTATATAAAATTTATCTAAATTAATATACGGGTATTACGGTTCGCTATTATAAGAATAACGTTTACACTTAACATTTTTTTATACCCTTCACAAAAAGTGAAAAGTATATATATTTATTTATATGTTTACTTTGTCATTACGTGTGTCATTTCTACACTGTACATGGATAGCAGATCGATATAGCGATATCCTTCGGGCTGATAGTGAAAACCTACAGAAATGTTTAGTATGCTAATTTGTTAGAAGCTCCTGTCTTTAGGTTGCTACTCAGCGTAACGGGTCCATAAATGACTGAGCTATGAGCTCTGAAGTGCAACTACCTCTATTTTTTTATTTAACATTTTTTCATCAACTTTTGCGTATTTGTCTCAACGCACAAAAAAAAACGCGTGCGGTCCACAATTGATTGAGAAATATAAAAAATACAGGCGAAATTTCGTTAATTTTTGTTTTGTGTTTTGATAGAAATGTTTAAGCTGTTCATGTGCGAAATGTTTATGCACACAAACACCAAACCAGTCTGTCAGTCTTATACGTGTGTGTGTATGTGTATGTACAATCATTTTAATTACAGAGAATTTTTTGATTTTTGCTGTTAATTTGATGTTCTTTGTCAATAGTTTCTGCTCACTTTGACAACGCAATTTTGATAACATTAGCGTTGCAGTATTGACAACGAATGGTGTCAAAATATTGTGAATTCAACACCGTGCATTAATAAGTTGACAACGTGCGTTGTCAAAAAAGTAATATCGTAGCTTTCTTTCTAAGTCGACAACCATCCGTTGTCGATTTGTACACGCTTGTTAAAAAAATTTAAACACTTGGCGTCAATAAAATAGACAACGGGATAGTATCAAAATGATCACATACGTTGTTGATATTGTAATGCGATTTTTGGCTCAGTGTAAGAATTAAGATTAAATTAAATTGGGTGCGAAAGACTCATTTATGAAGTTCTGCCTTGAAAGTTCTCAAACAGTGTCAAAATAGATTAGTGCGTAGTTTGTTGAAACTAAACCAAAATCGTTTCACCTGTGAAGTCTCTAAGTTGCTAAGGGTAATCATATAGATCTACAAATACACACATTTGCTGTATTCATCAGTATACGAATTGCTTTGTGCCCGGGTTTTTTAACACAATCTTTATTATTACAAAATAAATAAACAAAACCTGGTATTTTCCTCTCAGTACCAAAACAAAATTACTAAGTAGTTAAATAATCAGATAAGAAATAAATTAAATAACGTCCCATGTGAACAACAAAATACAAAACAATATTGTATAATATTAAAAAATAAAATAAAATAATAATTGTGATATGAATGAAGAAAAAAAAAGTTTCGTATACTAAGAAAGAAACAAAATGATCGTTTTGAATGATAATAAGTTTTCATGTACAGTGAATAGAAAACAATAAACTAACAAGATTAAATGGAAAGAAAACTACACTTATAAATTGAAACGATTCTTTGGATCAGGCAACAGAAACAAGTCAACTGTAACGAGCATTAGAACGTTGTGCCAATAAAGTTATTTATTTTCCTTTTTTTTTAAATTTAATTTAAATTAATACAAGATGCCTGGTAATAATATCAATGCTTTAGTGGGTGCTACAACACGTTATATAGCAGGACGTCATGCTATGCAAACTTCCTATTGGCGTGCTGCTCCTGGTTCCACAGGTAGAATGGTCAAATACAATAAAACCTGCGAATTTGATCGGTCACAACAAATGCCCTCACAAATGAAAAATCAACGCTACAATCAAAATTTCCAAAGAATGAAAATGTAAACATTTTTTTCTCTGTGATAAATAATTTTTGTTAATTAATTAATTTTATTAAGGGAAAGTGTGTGCAAAAATTAAAGTGTGTCTTAAGTTAATTTAAATTTAAATTTCATTAAAAAAAAGAAAAAAAGGATATTCATTAACATTTAAAAAGCTCCTGTCAAAATTTTTGAAGGCTTATAAGTTCATTTGTGGACTTTGACTTTCTTTTAAATAACATTGAGCTTTTTTTCAATCACGTTTGCGAGACATGAATTTTACGTCAGTGTCTTTAGTATGAACAAATTGTTTTTGTTATTGCTTTAGCTACAGTATAATAAAAATGTACTAAATAGTAGATAAGAAAATTTATAAGTGTACAATGAAATAAAATAAAAAAAATAAAAAACATTAATATGAAATAGTTTTATTTTGAATCTAAAGACTCTAGAACACAGAAAACAAAAAAAAACAGAAAAGAAAAGGTGCCAAGCAAACCATTAATCTCGATAACATTGGCCTACACCAAGTAAATTTAATATGAAATTAAACAAAAACAATATTTTTCTATGAAAAGTAAACAAAATCATAAACAGCTTTTTGCAAAGTGTTTTTTTTTTTTTAAACAAAGAAAACATTCAAATTTATCAGTTTTGTGAATAACATTTTGAAGATTTTCTTAAATTTTTTTTTAAACAGCAGCAAGCGAGCATCCAGGTTGAGGTTTTAGGAAGAAGGAAATTTTATCCAAAAAATTATGTTATTTTTCACAAATTTATAGCACATCCGAACAGACTTCAATCGGCAAAAGTTGTTTTACTTGGCTATTTGAAAAAATATATATTGCGGGGCTTCTCTCTGCCACAAAATTTACAGGCATGGACCTTCTCTTGATAACTGAAAGCTGTTTTTCCTATTGCAACTATTTTTGGAAGATGTGGCTCTAAAAACGCCGCTCAGTACACCAAAACTCCACGCCCCGCTTCAAAAACATCGTTCCACTTCTCGCCGCTGAGGGCTTACTGGTGACCACTTGAAATTACCAAGAAATAAGTTTTCGGACTTACAATTTATCACTATCATTACACAAAAAAATTATAATAAAATCTTACCAAATTCATGAAGAAACTCTAACGAATAAGAAGCACAAACTGATTAATTTAAACTGTTTTATTAAAAATTTTAAAAATTGTCAAGTTTGATGGAAATAAATTGTACAAATTTTTAGGCTAAATCTGCTGTATTTGTAGAGACAAACTAAAAAATTTCCAGTAATTTTTATAATCAGTCATAACATATTAAGACGTTTCGCTTTATTATAAAGATTATCTTCTTATACTGCGCTGACTCTTTAACCTTTTTGATCACTATTTTCTGGCCAATCATCATGAATTAATTGACTCTGGAAGGACTATGAATGGATTAATCTTTTGACATGAAACAAACACGTGATAGACTAAGAATTGGGCTTTCCCTTAAGTGACATAGTAAACGTTTCCTTGTCCTGAATAAAAACTTTGTTATAGAGGGTTCTAACACTGAAGCACATTTACCCGCTCCTGCATTTTCCTTGAAAAGTTTGCTTGACTTTTACGAAATTTTCGTTTTAGTAGGTTGTAAGTGTAAAATACGATTTTCAGATGTAAAAACCAGCTACTAGGTCCTCGGGCTTTTTTCGTCCAGTATTTCCCCAAGTTAAAAGCAAAACACTTTGCAAATTTTACTCAATTTTCTCATACAAAAGAAAGCGTTCAGAACAAAAGTATCTGACCGAATTACCGCACTAGTGGTAGAGTTATTATTCGATGTATCGAAATTAAGCATGCGATTATGGTTCACAATATCTACGTTACACAGTTGTATTTAAATTTTGGTAGTTTTTTTCTTAAAAATACAAACGTGCATGCAAAAACAGGGAATTTGACAGAAATTAATATTTAAAAAAAAGAAAAACGAGTGCACTAAAATAAATCTATTTCGTTAAAGTTAAATAAAACCAAAAAACATGGAGATTAAAGTGTTTATATTTTTTTTTTCGATAATGAATACACAGAAAACAGACATGGCACGAGTTCGCAAAAATTAAAAGAACAGTTCCAACCCATCAGAATTGCCAAATACAATGTTAACAAATATTTTCTGGAATTAAATTTTTAAAGTGTTTCACATAAACAAGGATGGTTTTGCTGGTGAAACAGACTAATTTTTTAAAACCATCAATCTGGTGTTTGCTTTTTTTTTTGCTGATGGTGGTTGTAAGGAAGTAGAGGCAATGATATGATGTAGTTTCTCAGCCAACTGTTTATTGAATTTTAAATAAAATAATAAAAATCTTCAAAAAAAAAGTCCACTGAAAATACATTTCTTACAATTTTTATTTTTAAACCGACAAAAAAACTAATCGCAACAAGGAGACAACACCGCCCAAACTTAACATACACAACTGAAAAGACAACACAACAGATAAGTGTTCTAAACCGTATTCGCAATTCGCAACACACAACACCAAAATACTTAAGTGTTGTGAATCATAATCAGGGCCGTAATATTTTTGTCTGTAAATATTTAAGTGTAAGAAAAAAATGAGATTTTAGTGTTTTGTTTACAACATTTTCTGGAGGGCTACTCGGTATTGCGATGCAAAAGAAAACGGTACGAAATCGAATCTTTAATGTGTTTGATCGTTTATTTTTTGCATTTGTCTGATAGTAACCCGCTCTGTAATGCGTAAGCGCATGTCAACGTAGTTTTATTAACACAAATATCTTGCGATAACTAAAGAGCAAAAGCATCGCTATACAGAGTAGCCCTCCCTGAATATGACAGTGAAAATGGCAATATTAATTTAATAGTCTTTATATTAATTTAATAGTGATTACCGTCAATGCTGTGAGTAAATAAAATGCAATTGCCAATTGTGTTTTTAAAAATAATTTTCTCCCTCTGAGCATTTTAATTGGTCTAAATAAATGGTAACTTAATATTATTCTCTCCTTTTGCACAATAACAGCTATATTCATAATACAGATTCTTAAAGCATTATTAAGGAAATTTTCTTAATATAATATTCAGAAATGATCATTTAGTAAATAATTGTTAAATACAAAAATTTTAATGTAGGTTTGGCCTTACTTTAGGAATATATTGTGAGTTTGTATTTTATTCTACCGTAGTTACCAAACTAACATACATTATTTTAACACATATTATGTCATCTATAATAAGATATAAAAATCCCCCAAATACTTAAAAATCTTACAGCTTTGCTTAATAGTTTTGTTGTACTCAACTGAGTACAGAGGCGCCAAATAGGTTCAAATAATAATCATGTTTTGATTATTTCTGTTGTGTTATAGCTGAAAGGGAATTACTTTAATTAGAGTTAAAACAGCTGTTCCAAATCTGTGAGTCTGGAAATGAATTTTTCGAATTTTTTTACTTATATCAACAAATTTCATCACTAACTTTCGTAGCTTTCAGCCAGAAACCGCTTTCAAATTATCTCTCAGGAGACCACAGTCATATTCCAGTATATGTATGGTATATGATAGGCAAATCTAGCCGAGTGTGCTCTTCACTGAATTTAACTTATATGCTTCCAAAACTGAACTCAAAATCATAGAAGTTTGTAATGATGCTGCATCAAATGCCATCCATTAATTCAAATGTTTTTAGGATTGAAAAGATAAATGAAGCAAATTATTTAATGGCTGGTTATCAAACCTTAACGCTAATAATTTCAATTAGCGCTATTAATCACCAGCGAAAAATCACCAAAAATCAGAAAACTTTCTGTGCTCATCTGAATTACAAAATCGTTTTCATTAAAAAAAATTTTTTTTTTTAAATATCAGATTTTTGAAAATTAAGATTTTGTTACGAACTATTTAAGAAAAATTTATTTGTTTTTTTTTTTATATTTTTTTTCTGCAAATATTGAAAAAAATATTATAAAAAAATAAATATTTTTCAAAAATTTAGAAAGCGCCCAATTCTAAATACTGATTTTATTACTGTTAAAGTAATCACTTTGAGAAAAAAAATTTTAATAAGCACCGATATCAGGAATAAAAGTGAAATTCTTATTCCCTTGAAATTTTCATTCCCCTCGAAAAGAAAATTGTTATCGAGAATTTCACCTGAAATGTTGTTCACAAAACGATTACTGACTTCAACAAAAAAATAATTGAAAAAACATTAACTTAAACAAAAGTTTGTTAGCAAAAATTTTACTCTTAATTTTTTCTATAAACTGTTGTGGATAAACGATTTAATCAGGAAATAAAATATCACTTTTTAATTCTCTTTTTAAAAAGTTCTTAAATTTACTTGGTAAATTAAATTTTAGAAATAAGAGCAGATTAAATCAAAAAAGTGAACAAAACAACGGAAGCAAACTACGAAAGCGGATTAATAACTCCGTGACTTTTCGAACTTTCCTTGTAGTTATATGAAATGCAACATTGTTCCCATGAAGTACCACCTGTTAATAGACTACTGTCCAATTTTGAGCAAGAGTCGTCATTTACTTTGCGTTTAACAGCTCTTCAAAACATACAACATCATGTATTTTTCTAAAAATGGAAAAAAGTGAATTTCGAGTGCTCATTCAACATTATTTTTTTGCGAAAAAAAACCATCAATCAAACCAGCTCGATAAATACTATTGGGACTCTGCACCATCGATTTCAATGGTAAAAAAAGTGGCTTACTGACTTTCGTTGTGGTCGCACAAGTACAAATGACGCTGAACGTTCTGGATGGCCAATTGAGGTCAGTACACCCGAAAATATCGAAAAAATCCACGATATAGTGTTGGCCGATCAAAGAGTAAAAGTGCGAGGTAGTGCGGTTTCGATTTTAAATAATCAGCTGGGTTTAAGAAAGTTGTCTGCAAGATGGCTGCCGCGTTTGCTCTCAATTGACTATAAACGTAAACGTGCTCACGTGTGCAGTCTCAATGGCAAAACTCTATGAATTGGGATACGAATTGGTACCTCATCCACCATATTCTATGGGTTTAGCCCCTAATGACTACTTCCTATTTCCAAACCTACAGATATGACTCGGTGGATAGAGATTTAGCTCCAACGATGAAATTATTGACCAAACAAATCCTCGAAAAATCCTATTTTTTGGAAGGGATACAAAACTGGAGAAACGTTGGATTAAGTGTATTGAGTTAAAAGGAGATTATATTGAAAAATAAATTTTTGTTTTGCAAAAAAAGCTGTGTTTCATTAAAAAAGTCACGGAGTTATTGATCCGCCCTCGTATTTGCAATAAGTGGAATTTGCTCGAAATTCTTTCATAATTGCTATCCTAGTGAAAGTGAATAAAATTGGAGGGAAATGATATTCATCATAAGGGTGAATTTATTTTATATTTTTCTAGGAAATCATTGTATTGCCAGCCTGATATTAGAAAATTTCTTAATTTGTTTGTCAGCTAAGACACACAGTTTTGTAATACTCTTTTCTTTTAATAAACCTTAATCAGCCTTAAAATGTTTATTAGAATTCTTTAGTAGATATGGCTGTAAACATTTTGCAAAAGTTATATTTGTACAGTCGTTTTTGTACATGCTGTTTGCTGTACTCGGTTATACACTCGTTATCGTTACGTCATAACGAACTACGAACAATTTTATTCAATCACAAGCATATTGACCCTCAATGAAGTTTACCTTTTATATTTATAAGCGAGAAGTAAGGCATTACAATGTTATTGAAATAGATTTTCAATAATAATTCTCTTCCACCTACGACGTCACAGACGAATGAACACATTTTGTGAAAATTTATACTTTCTGCTTTTATTTATCTATGAAAATACTGGACAAAAATAGTCGACGGACCCTGTTGCCGGTTTTTTGTATGCTTAATACAAGTTTGATACTTACTCGTACAATTAAAAATTGTTCGAGAAAAATTGGAAAATGTAGCCACTACGGAGATACAAAAACACTATTTTTTGCCACATTTGCCGTATCTGCATTTTAGGGTGAATTCCGCTATTATAATTTTGTGAATAAAATGAAAGAAACACATTTTTTTAATTTTTTATAATTTTTTTTTTTACTTTATTTTATATATTTTTTTGTTTAATTTTTTACGTTCATATTTATTGCATATACATACATATACACATATAAGTAGAGTTTGTTTAGTTAATATATAATAATAATACTTTTTTATGTCTGATGTATATATGCTATATGTACTATGTGTATATTTTGTTTTTTTTATTATTTAGTATTAATTTTTATGTATGCATGTATAATATATACGTATATAGAGAATATCCTTAATATACTTTTGTTTAAAATTTATCGGTGACTTTTTATTTTATTTTTTATAATTTATTTCGGTATGTACTTTTTGTTTAAGTTTATTTTATTTTTTATTATAATCATATTTTTTTGCTTTATCTTTTGATTTATCTTAATTTTTATAATTACTAATTTTATCTGTTTTTTCATCATGGATTTGTGGAATATTTTGTTTTAATGTTTTACTTAAAATTACAGCCTTTAATATTTTAATATAATTTTATTTTTTAATTAATAATTTTCTTTTTTTTATTTTATTTCACTAGTGATTTTTTACTAAAATTGTTTTATTGATTTAAATAATTTTTTATTTATTTTTATTCATTGTACTACGTATCTTTGCATTTCGTTTACAAAATGTATTTTTTTACTTTTTATTTTATTGTGTGTGTGTACAGATGGTTTTTATTTTTTTAGTTTTTCCTTTAAACCTCTTTTTTCTTATTTTATATGTAGAAGATTTTCTTATACATAAATGGGTTTTATAAGGCCTAACTTGCCTTTTTTTTGGAATTTTCTAGTTTATTATCTTTACGTTTGAGATTAAATTTTTTTTTAATTTTACTTTATTATGATTTTAATTTACTAACCAATTAAATTAGGGCTTATATTGTTTGTAATTTTTTTTTAACGGCAGACTTTTTTCTTTTTCAATTCTCTTGCCTTCAATTGAATAAGTTACTTCTTGATAAAAATTTTAATTCAGTGTTCTTCTATCTCTTTTGTTTTGAATTTATGTTAACAATAACAATACAATTTCAATAACTTAAAACATTTTTAAGGACAGCACAAATTTTGCTAAGCTCGAATACAAGGGCCCTAATTGCGAGATAAGCACACTATCCCCCAATCTAGGGTCGAGTTGAAATTAAACACTAATGAAGGCCCGCAACTCAAAGAGTGTAAGAATAGCATACATTTAGGGGTATTAAACAAGTATTGAAAAGCAACCTTCTTATTTGTAATACACCAAGTACTTTCTTCGCCGACGAAGTACATTTTTAATCCGTCCCAGATTCAACAGAATATATAAGAAAATAATTTTTTTTTATCAATTTAATTTCATTTTTATTTAAGAAACGCAAAAACTTAATACTAAAATTTAATTTTATTAAAATATAAACAAAAAAAAATACTTCCAGTTTTTTTTTTGGCATTTTTAAGAATGTAAAAACGATGTTCGTCGATCCGACGAAGAAAGTGCGATTTTATCGGCAAAATGAGCATTTTCATCTTGTCTCTCCAATACCCAATTAACGAACTCCCTTCGCTGTCCATGATCAGCTGGCTTCAGTTCCTGAGTCAATTGAACTTTGTATGCATGAAGATGCAAATCTTTCGTCAATATTCGCAGCATAGTGGATTTGGAGACACCAATTTGCTGAGCTCGGTGTCGAATTAAGGTGGATGGAGTTTGAGCGACATCATCACGTACAGCTCCGACATTTGCGGTCGATCGACCTGGTCGAAGGCGCGTTGTTGTCTTTACATCACTAACAGATACAGTTTCGACAAATTTATATATTAATCTCTAAACAGTTGATCGCAATTTGCGAACTGTAACCGCAAAACTTTCACCATTTTGGTAAAACAATTTTACAATGAGAATGCGTTGTTCATTCGTGTAGCGCTCCATTTTTACTAACCTCGTACCTTCTACTAGCATACAATAACAATTGTTCAAATATCAAACAATGACACTTCGAATGGCGCCAAATTTAAATCTTACGTTCTTGTTGGGACACCCTTTATATACAATCATTTGAAAAGTTCTATAGGCAAATTACCGCATTCGATAACAATTGATTTAAAATTTAATATCGTAGTTGGGCCTTTGGTTCTAAAATAATTAGGGGCATACACAACAATTAATACAAAATTGCATTTTGCATTTAGAACTAGATCGCTAGTGTCATTTTTTAAATTTCCCAAACCAGAGGTGTACGTGGATACAACTTAAATGACACTTTTTTTTAATTTCTAAAAATGTATATCGAATCATAAAATGCATGTTATTGTTTGTATATTCTATAAACTCTAACCATTCATAAAAGCAACGAATCAATATGAGTATTATGAGTATACACAATGCTATATTTAGTATTCAGCATAATTACGAGTGTCGTTGTAGTAAATAGTCCAATTCAGGACAAGCCCATAAAAAACATATGGCTGGCGTTGCCACATATCGCGACACTATATTCATAATCAGGGCTATTTTCTTGCAGAAAAAACATTTTAAGCACATTTCAGACAGTTTTCACATATTAAGAGACGATATAAAACAATACTTTCTGAAATTTCTACATACTTCATTGTTAATAAAATACAATAAATGAGAACGAATACTAAACGAATGTTTAAAATTTTTGTACATGCATGTAAAAGGGCATCAATAAAAATTATGAATGTAAGGCAAGCAACAACATTTGTTATTGTTTTTGAATGAAATATATGAATGCATACTAAAAACAAATGTATTCATGCCATTCTGTTACAAACCCCATAGTCACCGCTACGACATGACAAAATCGGACTAACTATAATATCAATTGTATATGTGTTTGTTGGTTTTGGGGTATTTTCATTTGAGCAAATAGACACATAACTCAAGGTATTTTTAGTGCAAAACATGAAGCAAAAAGGAAACGTGTACCTTTTCTTGTTGTGTTGAGCAAAACAAATCATTTTTGCAATCATTTGCACTGTTTGCAAACACCATGGTGAGTACCCTTATATTTTATTTCAATTCTTAGCAAAAATCGGATTTTTATTTGAATCTATTTTTATTTATGGTTTATGTGGTGCCAGCCATCAGTAAGCACCGCCAGATTCTATTTACAATTTTTTTTACGTTTAAATTTTTATTTATTATTATTAATAATTAAATTTATAATAATTTTTTATTTATTAAATTGCTTTATTTTAGAATGTGTTCTTTTTTTTTACTTTAAATTTGACTTAAGGTCCGCAAAAAAAATTTGATTTGTGCAATTAAAAAAAAAGACAATTTTAAACAAAACACAAAGAAAGGTAGCGAGTAAGTTTTTATTAAACAAAAAACTTATTTTATATAAATTGATCAAATAAAATTATTAATTATAATAAATTTCTAAATACTTTTTTGGGAACAATAATTAATGATTTTATTTTGTAATTTTTTTTTATCTCAAAAGAGAAAAATAAGTATTTAAGTGTTTGTACTTTTGTACAATATTATCAATTATTTAATTTAATTTATTTTTTATATTTTACAAGAAAAATTTTAATTTTGTTTTATTTTTCAAACTTGCATTTTAAATAATTTCATAGTTTTAGAACACAGTAGAGATCAGCATTTATTGGTTTTAGTTTAAACACTCTCTTTATTTTCTATTTTAATTTAATTTAATTATATTTAAGTATATTTTTAAAATTTTTAAAAATATTTGTTTGTTATTATTAATTATATATATATATATATATATATATATATATATTTTTTAAACTAATTGTAGATTTTTTTTTGTCTAATAGTTGCGATTTTCAACTAACTTTTAGTTATATTTTTAATATTTTGCTACAAAAAAAATATGTTTTAAAAATAAGTTTTTAAAAAATATTATTTTTCTGTCAAGTTCAAAACCAAGTGTATTTTTTGTTTTTTGCTTTTCGCTATAATAAATCATGTTCTAGTTAGTAAGTTTAGAATTTTATATTTAATTAGTGTTTATTGTTATAGAGAGAGTTAAATAAATAGGATACACACTTGCATGCATTTAAATGACTGTATTTATTGAAATGGAAGATTTAGTTTTGTGTTTAATTTTTTTTCGCTTTCCAGTTAATGAAGTTTAAAATTTATATGGGCAGACTTCTACAGAAAAGAAGATTTTCATTTTGTCAATTTTCTTTATATTAAAAGCAAAATAAAACAGTCTGTCACTTTTTACTATTATTAAAGGGGGAAAACACATTGACAACAATGTGACCAAAATAAAATAATTTAAGAAAAATGAGGGAAATCTACTTTTTTGTGAATCACATTCACATAACAGAGTCGATTTGGGGTAATGACCTTGCGAAATTTTAATCAAACTTATTTATTTCTCACCCTCCTAGAACATTTACGTTGGAACTGCCCAAATGCCGTTAATTTTAGCTAAAAGTTCTACCAAATAAAAAGTATTTAGGATTTTTAAGCTTTTCAGATAAACAGAGCTACAGCACTGTGAAAGAATTTTTTCATATTATTTTCTGAATTTTGCCATGGAAAAATTCGTTATTTTTTAAACAAGAATGAACTGCATTAGATTAATGAAATTATAAAAATGAAATCTTTCTTAAAATACAATAAAAATAAATAAATTTTATTACAATTATTTTTGAACTTAGGAAAAATTTTGTATTAATTCAATGAAATAATTCATTCAATTAATGAAATCGCTTTATCTTAATATATAAAATGCTACTGTACGTAAGTTTGACATTGTACTGCTCCTAAACGTATGGCCCGATTTAATTGAATTTTTGTGTATGCCTTTGTGCTACACCTTGGAAGGTTTAGCATCACAAAACCGCCCGGCAGGTGGCGCTGCAGTTGGTATCTGGCTTATTTATCAACTCCTTCTTTTTACCCGGTCTCGCACACTCATTTACTCTATGAGTACGATTCTTAGAATAAGAAGATCCAATATACAAAAATTTTATATTTTAGTTAAAAAATAACTTAAATTTTTATGAATATTAAAATAGGCCACGCCCACTTTTTAAATTTTTCTTAAATCGGAGAACTTCTACACCGACATGTCTAATTTTTTATTATATGTTCAGCGTAACCTAACTTATATTTTATTGAAAAGAAAAATGTGCCACGCCCACATTTTAAATTAACTCAAAGCGGAAAACGGCTGGACCGTTTTGGCTAATTTTTTTTATTATATATTCTGCATAGCCCAACTTATATTTTTCTTCTCTTATTAATTATTTTTTAATATAAATAAAATTCGAAGGCAAAACAACGTTTTCCGGATCAGTTAGTGCCTATATAAATTCATAAATATATGCAATTTTTACATGCTTTAAATAAAATAAATTTATTTATTTATTACAAATATTTTACTAATTCACACAATTTATGGAATATTTCATAGGGTTAATACAGTAATTTAAGTGAAATTGTTTCAAAAGAATAAGGCTGGTATTCAAAATAATAATAAAGACTTCAAGTAGAAATTATGACAAATTTTTCATAAAAATTTTTCACAATATCGATTTCACGTCTGCTTTAATTTTCTTTGAACAAAAAAGGATGGAGACGTTAAAGTAAAATTTATGAACAATTTCGATAAGGTTGACTTTAAAGTCAAAGGGGTAAGTTACTAAACATCTTTGCTTTTGCTGTATTTAAGACGAATTTCCCCACATTTTAATTAGCACTACTTTATACGAAACAAAGTAGATTACAAGCTGGTATTAGCACCTAATAAGAATGTGATAAGCGATGATTAATGCTGTACTTCAGTACAGGCATATCTCGATTAACGCTGAATCTTTTAACTTTAAAATATCTTTTAAAAGGTTTTCTTTTTCAAGTTCCATATGAAAATTGATAAAACTTAATTCACAGTTTTTGGAATAGTAGAAAAAAGTATCAAAAATAATTTTAATTCGGGAAATTCCAAAATGTTCAGTTTTGTACTATTTAAATTGCTCATTCGATATACTGGTATAGAGCTCAGTATTTTTGGTTAAATATATAAAATTCATTAAATAAAAAAAAGCAATTGAACCACGGACACATGTTACTAAGGAACCTAAAAAAAGCCCCCCTTTTTAATGTAAATAGCACTTATTTTAACTCTGTTTCTGTTGATGCTCAATTTTCAGAAACGCAATATAAAACGGGGTACGCCTACCGCTCTAATATTTCTTGAACTTCAAATCAAATTTATTTTGTCAGTTTAAAAACAAATGCCCTTGGATGTTATGGCAGTTTCTGGCATTTTTATTTTTTATGCTGTTGAAAGTAGAGCACAACATTGCTATACCTTTAAAAGCTTAAGGAAGCATTAACATAAAAAAAATTTTTTCTTTGAAATACAAGTTTATAGAGATAATTTTATTAAAGTTTTAAACTTCTGAAAGTTACAAGAGATAAAAGAGAAAATAGAAAAATAAATACATTTTCACACTGAAAATTTGCTAATAAGAACAAAATTAAAGGCCAATTCAGCTAAATGCTTCTTTCGTATAATTGTATTGAAAATCTTTTGTTCTCATTTAACTGAAGAGGCCCATAAGATAAAATAATGATTTGGGAATTGCTTTTTCACTCATTGTCTAAAAAAGCTGTTAAAATATACACAATGAACAATAAAGGCCTCCCTCGCAAATAACAGCAGAATTAAAATAAAAATTTTCTTATGAAAAAAAATTTTTTTTGTTCTACATTTAAAGGCCAACTAGATTATTTTCCATTAAGCAATTTAACAAAAAAATGTTGAATTCAAAAACAATTTGATGTGGAAAGCAATAACTTGGATAATGATTATGAAAAATTAAAAAAAAATAATTGTGGATTTGATTTGTATGTGAAAATTTGGAAAAGCTGCACAATAGATCTTAAGTTTGGCCTCTGTTAAGCTATGTTTTAACAAAAACTTAAAAAGTTTATATAAAAAAAAGAAAACAATTTTAATGTAATAAAATTTGATGTGATCAACTCACATAGAAGTTTTATATGAAAATTACTCAAAAAATTTAGTGTTTTTCATACAAACTTTCAAAAAGCGTTATGTGCTGTTTTTATAACACATGCTATCAACTCATCTAAAACATTTTTAAGAAAAACGCTTAATATTTTGAGTACTTTTCATGTAAAATTTCCAGACGAGCTGATAAAAACAGCTCAATAATAGCTTGCGGCACATAAATTTGTGTGTGTGTGTGTATGTTTAATTTATGTATACGATTTAACAAACAAGTTTTTCTTTTTTTTTTAATTTTAAATATTTATAAAATTCATATAGTTTTTTTATTAAGTGTCTCAAAAAATTTTTAAATTTTATTTTACTAAAAATATTCAACAGGGTTTTTAATCTTCATTTTTTATTTTTTATATTAAATTTGTTGAAACCATTCAATATGCAGCATTTTTTCTTTTGTTTTTATTATTTATCCAATTGGTTTTGTTTTTTTTAACAATAAATGTCTTATTTTTTTATTAATAATTATTTTTAAAAACTTTTTTCAGCATATGTTGATCTGATTTTCATTAAAAATTTATTTTGCTTTCATTCAGGAAATTTGTTATTTTTAAAAGAAAAGGAAGAAGAGGATTTAAGTTGTTTTTTATATAATTAATTCCTGTACTTACGGCTTTTTTTTAATTTGTTTTCAAGGCATCTTTAAACCAACGAACAGAAGTAATTGTTGGATTATTTAGAAAGAATATTCATTCATTCTAAATTTATAAAAGAGAAATGTTTTGAATTAAATAAAAATTAATCAATTAGTTTTTTAATTGAGGTAAATGAAGATACAATAAGTAAAGTCTGTTGGCTAAATTATTTAAGAATTAAATTAAATTAATAAGTCCTGAGTGTTCATTTGGGATTTCCGATATAAATGATGCTAAACATATTGTACTTAAGTACGCGAGATGGCAAGAGGAAAGGGCAGAACTGGAGCAACAGCTGAAAACATAGTTCATGCTACGACGACACATGAGGATAGCTGGAATATCTTACTCATATTCCGCTACATAGAGAAAGTATTGCGGAGGGAAGAAAACGCAGAAGCGGAAGAGCACTACAGAAGGCAACAGAATATATCAAGGGCAAGGAGGCCATACCGAAGTACTCCCGGTATGATTAGGAATCGCCACTCCTCAGAAAATGGGTTGTGGGTACGCGACGTACAGGCATGTATGTGTAACAGCATTCCCAACCCAAAAGAAATAAATGAAATTAAATTGAATTAAAATAAAATTTAACTTTAAATATTAAAGAAAAAAATTATTGGACCTGCTTGTGGGTTTCGTTGTCGTGACGTAAACAGTGATATGTGGCAACACCGCCCATACATTGTATATCGGCTTGTCATCAATTCGACTACGACCACGAAACTCATAATACGACTTAATTAGCCTTATTATAAATATCGTTGTCGTAGTGATATGGCCGGCGTTGCCACACATCACTGTTTTCCTCACGACAACGACACTCATAATCAGGCGTATTATCTTCATCAACCTTATAATTGCTAAACTTTGAGAGAAAAGACGTAAGAATTTTGTATGGAAATTATTGCAAAATGAAACTATTTTATCATTTCATTTGGTAATGTTGTAGGAAATAGTCTTATTTGGGATTTTAAATAAAATTATAGCAGACATACTCGTACAAACAAAAATTTGCATTTCATACGTAGAACTGTTCGGAATTGGTTGCTAAATTGCGCATCTTTAAAAAACTCTGCAAGATGTTTCTTTTTTATTATTATTATTACTTTTATTTATTTAATTATTATTTTTTGTTAATTTCATTTTATTAAGAGTTTTCTCTTTGCTATTTTTTTTTTCTTTTTTGGTATCATTTTAAATGTTTCTTCGTTGCTTCTTGTTATGATTTATGTGTTTGTGTAATACTAGTATGTATGTATGTATCTAGATAGATTCTGTTTTTTTTATCAATATTTTCACTATTATTTCGCTTATAATTTAGAATATCGGCTAGAAATTTTATTTAATAATTTTTGTGATTTTCTTTTTCAGTTTATTTGGATTTTGTAAACAACATTTAGATTTTCATTTAAGAGTGTATTTCATTGTGAATTTAAAAATATGTATGTAATTATAATATTCATCACAATTATAGCTGATTTAATTTAATTTATTTATTTATTATTGTTAATATATTTTATATATTTTATGTACAGTGTAAATAAAAATTACAACAAATTTGTAAATGTTCAGAAGAAGAAAAAGCAGGAGGAATTTTACAAAATTCTTTAACATAAACAAAACAGCAGAACTTTAATAAAATACGAGTAGAAAAGAAATGTCATGTCAAGCGATAAAAGTCATTTTCTGATTTCTAAAAACGTTCAGCAGTTTAGTAAAGGAATTTTGTAGAAATTATTTTTTATAAATTACACAGTGATACAAAAAAGAATGAAGTGCAAATACCTGGCAAGTGATATTTTCTGGTAGGTGCTGTCGATTACAACAAGAATGTGTTTTTGGAATTTCTTGAGTTACAGGTAAAAAAAATGTAACTTAGTTTAACATATACCAAAATTAGAAAGAAAACATTGAGGCCGTTATATGGTATCGTTAAGGTAAACTTGAGAAAATTTTGCGAATTTTTTTTTTTTAATTTTTTCACTATTTTTGAACTTGGAAGACGTTTTTAAACACTATTTTATAAAAGAACCGTACAATTTTTGTATTTATTTTTAAAACATGTTTATTTATGAGTAAAACCCAACCTTTTCTTTTTTTAATTTGTTAAAAATTCACTGAGTTATTAAGTTTTTTATTAAAACAAAATTTTTTAGCCATTCCAATTAAAAAATTTTTTTCATGATCGTTTTTTTTTAACTCAGCATCATCAGTATCCCGTTGAAGTGACGAACAATATTCTGAAATAATTTTTATTTTTTCTTAAAAAAATTTTTTTTCAAAACATTTTTCGATTGCAACCATTTCTTGGTGAAAATGTTCGAATTGTTCATCGCTGAACTGGTTGTCTGGGAAAAAGTCCAAATGTGAATGTAGGAAATTAATTTTTATTGCAGGCCATTTCAAAACAAGAAAACTCTTCCATGCGTGTTTTTCACTGGAACTTAACTTGCTCAAAAAATTACTCAATAAAAATAATTTAGATGCATTAGAACAGATAAATAAGATAAAAAAAAGTATTAGATTTGGAAAGTAGGACATAAATAAATCCTTTTATTATGGGTTCACTTAATTTTGGAAACATCGATTTAAGATAGCAAAAAGCTTCGTCATTTACATAATTTTTTTTACAAAGTGTTTCATGTATCCTAACTTTAGATGCAGTGGTGTCAGAATAACATCCTCCTCTTTAACGAATGGGACGTTTAAAGCTGAAAGCACTTTGAGAAATGCTTGAATCAATTTATTTTTTTTTTATTAATTAAAAAAATCAATACAATAAAAATTATTTTGCACGATATTAAAAGTTAAGCCAAAGTTATTTAACAATCGAAAGATTAACCCAATGAAATTGATAAGAAATTTTATAATTTTTGTAGGAAAAATGTGAAAATTTCATTACAAATTGTTAGATAAATATGTTCCCATAGCATAGGTCCTCAAAATTGTTTTATTTAATAAAGTATTTAGCCAAGAAGATAAAGTCTTTTTGATTTCCATCTTATGTGGCTTTGTATCTTAAGGTATCTTTGTATTTAAGTCAGATTGAGCAGATCATTCAAGGAAGGGGGTTATCGCAGGAGCACATTTACTGTCAAGTGTAAAAGTTTATTTAATTTGAAAGCTCAAAGGTATCAAAAAGTGCACGGGCTGTCTGTAATTGTGGGCTTGTAGTGTTACTGTTGTGTTTTGTTCATGAAAAAAAATTAATAAAAAATTTTCGTGTTGTTGTTGTATATTAAAAACAATTGTGTTTATTTCCTCCTTGCTTTTCTTGCTTTAATTTTCTTCAACTAAATATATTTTCGTTACTTTCAAAGGCTGAACTTTTTTTCTTCATATAAAAAAAAATTATTTTTTTTAGTTTCTTTGTTTCAAATAAAAGAATTAATTACATACACATGCAGTAGAATCACAATATGTATGCATAACAATTTTTCTTTGACTTTGTAAGTGTAGCGTCGTGTATATTTAAATATAATTTTTATAAATCTAATTAAATTTTGTTTTCTATTTATTTATTATTATAATTTTTTGTATAATAATAGCATTTAAATATTTTCTTTTGTGTTCACATTTAGATTTATTGAAAAGAAAAATACTTTTTTTATATTTTTTTTTTTTTTTTTTGTAGCTACTTTGTATAGACCAATTAATTACATTGATTTTATATTTATTTTTGTTTCAATTGGAGAGAAAAGGGAAGAAAATGCACACTTATTTTAATTTCATGTATTTTTTTATGATTTAATAATGTAAATGGAAAAAGTTTATAAGTTGTAAACTTTTGTTTTAACTTTCTTAAAAATAAGTGATTTTCTATGTCTTTGTTTGTTTGTTTATTAATTTTCTTTTTAATATTTCTTTTTCAAATGATTTTCACTTTTATGAAAATTCTACGTTATAACTGTTTTGAATTTTCTTTACTTTAATGTTTCTTTTTTTTTCTAATTTTATTTAATTAGTTTTAATACGATTTGCTTTTTGTTTTAATTTTCTATTTATTTCTAATTTGACACAACCGTTTATGCTTGTTATTATTACAAGCATATTTTTAATGGTAAATCGTCGAATGTGAAAAAAAAGTGAAAAAAAGAAGAAAAATTATAAAACACACAACACAAACATATTATTTATTGCTAACATCACACAAGTTATACAAATTGTTTTTTATTCAAATATTTGGGGATGCCATACAATCCAATTTTGTCGGTGGTGTGGTCGAAAATCGACTTCAATTGTATGTCAACCCCGATTATTTTTTTTTTTTTTTTTGTTTAATTATAAAAAAAGGAAAATTTTGGTTATTATCAGTTCACTGGAATTTCTTTAAAATTCTGTTTCATTCGCTTAAAACGTTTCACTTATAAGAAATCAAAGTTTATTTCATATTTTTGAGAATTACAAAATAAACACGGTTAGACACATACATATGCATTTATGTGTAAATAAACTCAACAACAACATCGAACCTTATAATATCTGCGGCAATAAGTAAAAACCGCTTACCTTTTATTATGTCCTTATCGAGGACTACGTTTTTAAAAGCCCTAAAATTTATTTCGATTGTAGCAAATAGTTGGCATCTCGTTTATTGTGGAATACAATGCCCTATCATCACTAAGCTGCAATAATAAAATTATTGTGTTAATTATAACAGCAAATCAATTTTTACTTAAGTCTGCTTAGGCGGTTTTTAAATGTTATCACAGGTATAATTTTTTTTAACAAGACAAATTCGCGAAGCTTTTTTGCTTGTCTGCAGAAAACAACCAGGGTCACGGCAGGTTGTAAACGTACGACCCTCAGATTTATATGTTGCACCTTAACGTAATGCTTTTACCACTGTTCTTAGCGCTTTTGAACATTTGGAAAAAAACAAAAACAAATTTTTCAAGAAAATTTTCTAAAATTTCTTTTAAAAAAAATTAATAAAAGTTTAATATAAAGAAAATATTAAATTTTATTCCTAACATTGATACCTGTAAGTGCTGCAAATAAAAGGAGAAATAGTTAATCAAAATCCAATCATAAGTTCCAAATTTATTCACATTTTAGTAGCAGCACCTAAAACTCTACAAGTGTTTTTTTTTTGTTTTGAAAATAAAAAAATTTTATGGCACAGGGTCTTAGATGGATTTTGATGAAACAGGGTTCATTTTATTTGTAAGATATATAGTAATCAATATCAAAAGCAAAATGTAGGCCTCGATTATGATTCACAACACTTAACTATTTTGGTGTTGTGTGTTGTGAATTGCGATTACCGTTTACAACACTTATCTCTTGTGTTGTGTATATTAATTTTCGGCGATTATCGTTCACAACATGTTGTCTTAGGTGTTGTAAAAAAGGATAAAAATAGACAACTGGTTATTAGGTGTTATCTCATTTTTGTGATTAGTTTTTTTATCGGTTTAAAAATGAAAATGCAGAATAATTTTTAAGTAAAATTGTAAGAAATGTATTTTCAGTGGATTTTTTTGAAGATTTTAATTATTTTATTTAAAATTCAATAAGCAGTTGTCTGAGAAACTGTATCATTTCATTGCCTCTACTTCCTTATAACTACCATTAGCAACAAAACAAAAAAAAAGCAAACACCGGATTGATGGTTTTAAAAAATTAGTCTGTTTTACCAGCAAAACCGTTCTTGTTTATGTGGAAAAATTTTAAAAATTTAATTCCAGAAAATGTTTGTTAACATTGTATTTAGCAGTTCTAATGGGTTGGAACTGTTCTGAATTTTTTTTACGAACTCGTGCGATGTCTGTGTACTTATTATTGAAAAAAATAGAAACACGTTAATCTCCTGGTTTTTTTTTTCTTTTTTTTTAATGTTTATTTCGTTTTTCTTTTTTTTTAATGTTTATTTCTTTCAACTTCAAAGTTTTTTGCATGCACGCTTGTATTTTTAAGAAAAAATCTACTAACATTAATATACAACTGTGTGACGTTATGAACCATAATCGCATGTTCAATTAATGTTGTGTTGTAAGCGAGACAACACAACATTTTTGTGTTGTGAACCATAATCGGGGGGGTAAGATTTTGTTTGTATTAAATTAAAAAAAAAAAAAAATTTTTTAATTTTCTTGAAAAAATAAGTTTTCTTGATATAGCTTTGTAAATATCTTCTAAACTATAGCAATCAGTAAAATTTATATTCAATATAATTTAAAGGCTAGTTAATCCGTATACGTAAGGTATTTTTGTAATTTTAATCAGAAAGCTAGTTCTCGAGTTATTACAAATTATATGGCGTAATCTCTTATATCTTGAGCACTTCACATATAATCAGGGTATCGGGTATACTATAAATCAGGCCATTGTAGGCCTATTTTATTTTATTTCTAATTAAAAAACAATAAAGAAAAGTTTTAGATTCATGTTTGTTGTGGTTTTAGTGCTGTTTTCTAAACAGCCGTTTTTTATTAGTTTTGGTGCTTCTTGATATACAAACAAAACCAAAGCCCATATTGGATTATGTAAATGTTTTTTTCGGAAATGCACTAAATCATTTTGAAGAACCCCTTTTTTAATTAAAATTTAAATACTATTTTACCTGCTTTCGCTTGGTCTTTTACTTTATGAGTTACAATCCTCATTGATTTAAAGAGAAAAATAGAATTTTTTTCATTAAAAACTCGTTCTAACTAATTTTACTGAAAAGTAGGCATGTGGCCGGTTCAAAAGTTTCAAAAAAGGCCATCAGAAAATAGAAAGTGAATTTTATTTTAACAGTAGATGTTTTTCTTTAGCCAGGAATATTAACAAATGTAGAAATAATTATGCAGGAGCGTGTGCCGTATGATTATTGTTTCACTTCATTTAATTAAAACTCATACACTTCCCTATCAAATAAAAGGCTCTTTTTTCTATTTTATTCTCAAGTTGTCTGTTATTTTTTCTTCTTTCTTATGCCGTAATGAAAATAGGAATTTAAATGTTTTTCCTCTTGAAAAAATATACTCTTGAAAAGTGATGGTAGCGCTTCACCAAATAATGATTATGCTGGCTTAAAAAGGTAGAGATGTTACACAATATCCTCCTCTTCATCCTGATAACTTCCGCAGTAGTTATTTGATAGTAAACACCTTCTCTTGCATGGTTACATTATTGCTGCCACCACATTCCTCAACTGTGCTCTCTACAGCTCCAGTAAGTCTCTGCTGCGATTGCTATCTAGTCTAGACCTGATCTTCTTCACTTCATAGAAAAGTCTGTTCGTCCACCCATCTGGACTGTGTTTTAAGCAAAAAGTTACTCTTGATCTTCTGTTTGCAAAGCGAGAGAGCAATGTCACAGGACCTGTTGATATTCCTTAATTAATCGAAATAAATTTTTTAAGTTTTCTGCGTAGAGCAACCACAATTCTAAATAATTTTAATGTGTGCATCAAGGCGAATTTATACCAGGTGATTTGACTGCAGCTGGTTTATTCCAAATTGTCAAAATTTATTTCAATTTACAATTTGAATGGGAAAAATTGGCCTATTTAAAAAAATAAAAGTTTTAAAATATCATCCCGCTCTAATAATTATCTACTGAAAGAGAATGAATTCGATTTTGTTATGATTGTCTGGATGTAATCATCTTATCTTGTATTTTTATTGTTAAGAAACATTTATTTTCTCTAGAAAAAAATTAATTTAAATTTAAAACATCATAAATTACATTTTTTTTAATTATTTTTTTTATAATTCTTCGTGTAGTTTTAAAGTAATTCAATTTCAATAAAATTCAACTTGAAAAATCTATTAGAAAAAAAAAAAACAAACTAAAGAAGGACGAAAAACAACCAGAAACAATAAATCAAAAAAGTATTTATTTACTTATTTATTTTATTTTATATTTTGCGATATTAATGAAATTGTCCAAGACTGACAAATTTGTTAAATATTGAAAAAAAAGAGCTGAAGATGACAAATGGCAACAGAAATAGTAACCAACATAAACATGACTATCAGCAGACATTTAGATATAAAAAAAATTTTGAGAAGCCACGGAAAAATTAAATAAATAAAAATGATTCTTTATTTGTCTTGGTTAAGTGAGGAAATAACTAAGAAAACGTTTAGGGATGAACAAATCTTACAAGAAGCATTTGACCTCCAACAACTCCCAAAAACCAAACACAGCAAACCAGCTAGTCAGAATTTATGTTGGGTGGGAAAATATAATAAAAATAAATGATGAATTGTGGCTTTTATTTTCTCCAGCTCTAGAAAAGTTTGTTTTTTCTTTCCTTTGGAACATTTTCCTTTGTGACTGAGATTGTATGCGGGTTTGTATCCAAGAACTAGATGTGTTTTCGTCAATGTTATAAATTACACAAGTTCGTGTGGGTGTGTGTGTGTGTTAATGTAAGAGTGTTGGTTATGTAATTGTGGCGGAAATATATTGAACAGAATTAAATTGATTGAATTGAAATTGAATAATAAAATAAATAAAATATTAAATTACAGGAAACTTAACAACAACATAAATAAATTAATTTACTAGAAATACTCAAAAATGTTGTATCAATAAAAAATTTGAATGAAAGATTTATGTGTGTGTCTCAAAGGAATACAAATTAACAGAAAGAGCATGTGTGTAAAATGCTGTTTCCACAACCCAAGCGATCAACTTGTTTAAAAATGTTAAATGAAAAAATACAAAAAAAAAATTACGTTTTTTATAAAAATTTTCAAGATAAGTTTCTCGCTAAAGGTTTTTAAATGAAAATCAGTCATTTTAAATTAAGTATGTGTCCAAAATATTTTAAACAAATTTTTCTCAATAACATTTACAAAAATTGCCAAATTACTAGAAGATTGCTTGTAGTGCGAAAAGTGCATTAAAATGTGAATTTTTTTTTTAATTTTAATTTTAAACTGAAATCATATAAACAAAATAATTATGCAGCTCGATTTCTTCTTAAACTGGATTTTGAGTTTTGGTTTTTTTGTTGTTCAAGTTGACCCAAATATTGTTTATTTTCTTAGAGAGCTATCGATGTCTGCAAGGAATCAAAAGTAAAAAACAAAATATGGGCGTTCCAATTAAATTTGTTTGATCATAATTGTTAAATATAATAAAAAAAGAAGCCATAATAGAACAGAAATCAGCCAAAATTATATAAAGCAAAATACAAATAAAGAAAATTCAACTCTTACGGTGTAACAAAAAGTTGACAGCTCGTAAGCTGCTAACTAGAATAACGAATTAGTTTTGCAGCTCGTTGGCATAGAATTCATTTATAACATCAGATATATAAAATTCTAAAACATCAATTATGACATTTAATGATGTCACACATTCAGCCCAATTATGAATAAAAATTTCCCGGGAGTTTTTTCACTTTTAACTTTCCTCTTATTATAAACAATAAATCTCCTTTTGCTAAAACAGCAAGTTATCTGATTTGGGGAATTTTCTCGAAAAAACCAAAATTTTCTAAGGTTTCAGGGACAAAAAACTCGGGAATATTCATAATTGGCATGATTGTAGTTTCGAAAAATCATATCTCATGGTTGTGGATGCAGTGCACTTTTTAAATTTGCTGTCATTTTCTTTGTGCAAGTGGCAACTCTGAAATTTGGCAACTGTCAACTCTTTATGAAAAAAACTAATTGTAAAAACTTATTAAAAAAATTTTAAAATTTCGTAAACTACGAAGAATTTTCAGTCAAGAAAGTGCACCATTCGAAGAGAGGTCAAAAAATTTTCGATTATAAATCATAAGACTCCTGCGCGATCTCTTAAAAACATTGCTGCTGTAAACATTCTCAACAACTTTAAAATGCAACCTTCACCTTTATGCATACAAAATTCAGTTTATTTAGAATATTAAACCAGCACACCATGGAAAGGGCCGACAATTCGTTCAAGGGGTAATGGAGCAAAGTGAAGGCACACCAAATACGATGGACAATTTGACGTCTATTTTATGCCACACTTAATCAGAACATGTATACTTTCCAACGAATACAAAAATCACAGCTCTCGCAAAGAAATACGGGCTTTGATTTTAATATGAAAAAGTGCACTCTTACTAAGAAACCCGTTATATAAAGTTAAAGTTAAAAAGTTAGTGAGTCTCCACAACAAACCTACAAGAATCGTTGAATATTGAAAACAAAAATAAAATTCATGTTGATGGTATTTTTATTTTTGTTTATTTTTATTAGAGTTTTCGTTTACTAATTTTATATTTTTCATTTATTATGAATTATATTCTATGTATGTATGCATTAAACATTGCAGTAGTCGCTAAATTCTTACTGATACTGAATTTAATTTTGATTAACAGTAAAATTATAGTGCCGACTGGAACTATTTTTAGAAACCAGTAAAACTGCAAAGTTTTCATCTATGTTTGAATGGAATTTTGTTTTAAATAAATTTTATGTATTATGTATTTTTTATTGGTTGAAATAGTATTTTTTTAAACTTTATTTGCTTTAAACAAATTACCCCATAATCAGAGTCAAACTAAAGTTGATGTCATTATAAAATTTCAATTTTGGGACTTTTATTATGGGCCATTATTATTTAAAAAAAATATTTTATTAATTAAATTAAATAAATGTTTTAATTATTGTGCAAAAATTATTGCTTTAATTTTTGTAAAAAAAAATTTATAATAATCATTGTATGTAATGAGTGGTCCAATCATAATGCACGATGTTAATTGTGAATCACACTTTAACGTCAAGTTTTATACCCAACATTTGACATTTCTCTGCTTCCGTATTTGACAAATTCAACCATGGAGAGGTACACAATTGAGCAATGCGTTAAGATTGTTGATTCCTTTTACGAAAATGGGCGTTAAAGTCAAAATGCATTTAGATCCGATTTTTTTGGTCACCATAATCGACCAAATGTGTCCACAATCGGAAGAATCGTGGGTAAAATTCAACAAAACGGGTCTGTAGGAAATGTGAAAACACCTGTGCATAGTCACCTCGTTCGTTCTGCGAAAAACATTACTGCTGTTCGCGATAGTGTGATAGAATAGTCGTCAATCTCGACGATGATAACGGACTTCTTTGACCGGAAATTGAGGATATGGATGTAGACGATATGTAGTTCCAACAGAGCCACTTCCCACACAGCCAATGAAACAATGGCTTTTTTGCGCGAGAAATTCCATGACCGTGTTATCTCATGTCGTTGCGATGTTGATTGTCCCCCATTATCACCTGATTTGACACCATTTAACTTCTTTCTTTGGGGATATTTAAAAGAAAAATTTTGGGCCTATAAGGCAAGAACAATGCAAGAGCTAAAGGATGAGATAATTCGGGACATTAACGATATTGAACCTAAATTATGTCCAGGGAATCCCACCGAAGCCTTTGCTCGATAATAAAAAATTTTTAAATAATTCTCTGAAAACTTTTTGTATTACTGACAATTCACATCGTGTGTTTTGGTTGGACCACCTTCGGTTGTGATAACTAAATTTGTTGCCAATTAAAAATACAGTTGTAACAGTGGAATTTTTTATGCGCGGCACTAGAAAATTGATTTTACAACTCAAAATATTTTTAAGGGAACTGAATTTTTAACTCTGTTATCGGGTTCTGATTGCTGCAACTAAAAACTTCTATTGCCACAACTGAATTTTAGATTGCAACAAAATTTTGTTCTCTCCACCGCAGTTGTTTCACAAAAATAGTTAACATAAACTTGTCAATCATTAAATGCGCTTTGATCGCAAAATCACATATTCACATGCAAAATAGAAATAGAAGTGAAAAAAGGCTTCTGAAATTCCTATTCCTTTTTTTATATAAAAATGTACTGTTTGTGACGGGAAGGACAGAGTGTAATAAATGGCTTTGAAACAGTAACCCAGGAGGCAGACATACAACATCCCACAGTATTAGTGTTTAAGGAACTTATTGCCTGTTCAGCTAAATGCGAACGAAGAAAAAGATGCCAGAAGAAGCAATTGTTCATCGATATTAACAAAAATTATTTCTGCACAATTATTGCCTAAATTCATGCTACAGTTCTTTTTATTTACTTGCTTTTAACAAACATTTGTGTATAAATTTAATACAATTAGAAAAAAATTTACGATTCGACACGTATCGAAATATGATTATGGGTGCCGTTGTTGTGACGAAAACAGTGATATGTGGCAACGCCGGCCGTGAATTCGTAATATGGCTGATTATTCCATACGATAGTCTACTCACTATCGAATGCGGTGATTAGAGCCCTAAACTTTTGATTGGTAATAGATTTAGTTCTCACAACCAAAGTTGTTTTCTCAGAGTATCAAGAAATATCCACAATTAATAAAAATAAAAATTAATAAAAATAATTGCTTCAGATATATCTGTAAAAAAAAGTATCCTGCTAAAAGCTTTACCTTTAAAAAATAAAAAACAACTGACTTTTTGCCTTCACAAATTGTCTACATGAGAATTAAATTTTTTTGGCTTGTTAAAATTTTCAAGTAGGAACATTTTAGTAGGTGCAAACAGTTCGATTACCAAACTTCAAAGTTTTTTGGCTTGGTAAAAGGAAGGAATTGTAAACAAATAAATCAATAGGAGAAGCGCATTTGCTGTTGCTTGCTTTCACTTCTATATCAATTAAAAATAAAATATATATAAAAAAAGGTAAGTGTCAGAGGGACTCCGCCAATAGTTAAAATTACTCGTAATGCCCCTATTACGGTTCAGCACTCAACTCAGTTGAATTTTTGTCAACCGCACTAACGCAAAGTTGTAATCGGTAGTATAACGAAAAGGTTGTTATATAAAAATTTCAACTAAAGTAGACTGAGTTGTGAACCAAAATAGTGGCATATATATCTCTATACTTTCTGAAATTACAAACGAGTACATGGTCACGTGTTGAATATTTTTTGAGCTACAGGTGTCACTTTGAAATTCAGTTTTGTATTTGCACTAAAACTTTATTAGTTTAACCCAGAGTTCGAAAAGAAACGAAGCATTTTATAAACGGTTGTTACAACGTCACAAATCTTTCAAAATTTAATAAACCATTTTGTACAATGTACAAATACAAAACTTTGTACAGCTAAAAAAAACACAAATAAAACGATTAGCTTTAAGTGCAGTATTTTTCTTGTTCTGTACCAATCCAATAGTACATTTGCCTACAAAACAAAACTCGAAACGTATTTTTTGAAAGAATGAATCATTAGTTGTTTATTTACTAGCAAGAACATAGTTATTTTGAAAATGATAAACATGTGCGTAATGTTGTATGTGTGTTTCGGCACTGTTGAATTTAGCTTATTTTTGTTTACATTCAATTGTTTTGTGGCTGCCTACGTTTAAGTGAATAGTACTGTTTTTAACTACAATCAAAATAAATGTTTCCAGTACTTTTTATTTGTATCTATTTTGTTTCGTTTTGTTTTTTTTTTTTTTGGAACTCTGGTTTAAGCAACAGAAAAGAAACCAAAATTTTCTATGAAAACATTTTTTTAAATCAGTCACACAACAACAAAAATTAAATAAAATTAAAATTATAATGAAATGGTTAAACCCTTTTTTATTATTTTTTATAATTTATTTATTGCTTATTTTTGTATTTTATTCGATTCTTATTGATTTTATTTAATTTCTTTCTCTCTTATTTTTTGTTTTTCTTTGTTTTCCATTAGTAGTGAGACTAATTTAATTAATTTAGATTTTTTTATGAATTCATTTTGAATCTTATTAATGTTGGTTTATTAAGAGTTCTTTTATTTATTTTTTATTTTATTTTGTTAAATATAATATTTTGTATATTTATTAGTAATATATTTTTTTTGTATTTTTTCTGTTTGTATAATTTAATATAATTTTAATAATTTATTGTTTTTTTTTTGTTTGTTGTTTTTATACTAAAATAAATATTATTATTTACTAATATTAATTAATAATTATTTACTTGTTAATAATTATTCAATTTTAATATTTAGTTTTACTTTAAACTAGTCAACAATATTCCTTTTGTTTGCTTTATTAGTTTTATTTATAGTTTATTAATGGTTACTATTATTATTAATTTTATTTTGTTTGTTTTTTTTTTTTTTTTTAAAAGAGTTCCAAAATTTAGTTAATATTTTTAATAAATTATTTTTGTTTTGTTTTTTGTTTATATAAAATTTGAAAAAAAAACTGTTATTAAATTATTTTTAGAATCATTATTTAATAAAAACAAAAATAAAAACTAAAATATTGAAAAAAAAAAAACATTGAAGTGCTTGCATGTATGTGTGTGTTTTTTTTATGTTTCACAGGTATTTTTGAAACCTCTTTTTGTTACTACAACAAAAACATAATTCCTTTTTTTATTACTTTTAATAAGCAAAAGCCTTAAACGTAAATTTACTGAAAATTTCAATTTTCGCTTAGCAGGTAACACCCAAAATCTATAAAACGTGATTTTGTAAGGAAATTTTGTTTTATAAATTTGTGTGCGAATTTGAAAATTGTTCATCATGTTTAAGGCTGTGCTGGGTTAATAAATTTATTTAAATTCTCTAGAAACTTTCAATTCATTTAGCTTTTAATTAGCCAGTTTTGTTCATGCGTTTTGTGTCTCCTTGGGGGAGTGAGTTTTGTTGTTTAAGGCAAAAATTCAATTCAGCTAAAAATTGCACCAATTTTGTTTGATTCTTGTTTTTTTTTTTTTGTCTAAATATTTTTTCTTACACTTCAATGTCAACAGAATAGTTTTATTTATTTTTTATAATTAATAATTAATAATAATAATATATTTTATATGTTTTGTTTTTATATTTGTATACAAGAGTTTAACAATTTTGTATATTTTCAACAAAAAAAATGTCGTTGTTTTTTTGTTATTTTTTTTTTTATATTTAATTTTTTTTTCTATGAAAATAAGGTCTTTGTTGTTTTATTTAAAAAGTTTTCTTGTTTGCGCTATTTAAATGTCTTTTGAAATGAGCCTGTTATTATGTATGAAAATTATATATTAAAAGCTGAGCTAAGACAAAAAAAGGAGACTTACAGAAATTTATTTTGGTGTAAAATAGACAAAACATCTTTAAAATAATTATTTAAAACTATTTTCAAAATATTAACCAAAGGCCTCTAAATTATTGCCAACAAGAGCAAGACCCGTTATTACAACTTTCAATAGTTAAAGTTAAGATATTTAGGCAAATAACAGGTTTTTGGTTTAAACTTTGGAACCAAATTTGGGTGGATAGCTAAGGATACACTATCCGATATTTCAATTATCGATAATTTTAATTTAATATTCAGAGAAAAGCTCGATATTTGACTCATATATTCGTATCGGTAACTTGTAATAGTCGCCCTAAGTAGTTTAAATTCATATTAAAAGCTATAACTTGACTGGCCTTTCGACCAAAAATATTTTCACTATTAAGTTTTTAATAAATTGAACATTTTGCACACAAAAAAAGTTTGTGTTGTTAGTTATACTTGCGTATAAAAATTTAATTTTTATTATAAAAAAAGGAAACCAAAAATAATTAAAGTTTTTTCCTTTTTGACGTTGTAGGCACAGAAGTAAAACTAACTTGCTCTGGATAACTCTAGAGCTAGAGCTAGAGAGAGAGAGAGAGAGAGATTGTATACTACGGCAAACAAATCTTCTTTGCGTATTAAAACAAAGGCGTGCAGAGAATATAGACAAATTGTGACAGATACTAAAGATAAGAGAGATATTCAATTGCACATTTCTATCATGCTAGTTAACTTCACAAAATTATATTTTTAATGAATTTCTGTACTGTCACATGCATAAAAAATTTAAAATATTTTTTAAGTCAAATTTGCATAAAAAAATTTACATCCACTACTTTATCGATAAAAACTAATGTGCTGTTTTTACAACACAAGCGATAAATTTGTTTAAAAAATATATAAGAAAAACACCCAATATTTTGAAAACTTTTCATATAAAATTTTTAGAAGAGGTGATCGCTTGTATTAAACAAAAACAGCATATAAATTTTCTAAAAGTTTTGATTGATTTAAAATTGAATTCAGTAGCAACACATGTTCTTTGTTTTTTTTTTTTATGCGCAGCAAAATTTAATTTAAAAAAAAATATCATGTTGATTAACTATTTATATAATTGATTCAATTAAATTTAAATTTATTTTTTATTTGATTCAATTAAATATTTAATCAATATAAAATTTTTTTTTTAGCTACAGCTACGTTCACATTAAATAAATTTTTGTCGAAATAAGCATAAACACTATGTCAGCTGCATATATGTACGTTTAGATATTTTAAAGAAACATTTAGTTACATTAATTAAATTTTTTATTAAAATACAACATATTTGCATTATTTGAATTGATTTTCTGTAATACAAGTCATGTTAGATTACAAAAATATTTGCCAAAATGTAGTGGTTCGGCAAATAATTGTCTAGTGTGACCGTAGCTTAAGCCATGATGCATGAATTTTTTGGCTGTACTTTAACTGAATATTGTTTAAGAAGAAATAATTTTACTTTCTACTGGTGTTTATTTTACATTTACACGAAGAACATAAGAAAGCTTTAAAACCTTTTTGTTTACTTTACATAAATGTAGGACGTACAATTTTATTCCACCTACACAGACTCGTACACTCACTTTTTCAGTTAAATTTTTCATTTACACTATTGGTTAAACACACCTGTGTGCGTATAATATATTCTTAAAACATGATAAATGGAAAAAAGATGTTGCCTATACATTGGTGTTCCATAATACACAAACTGAAGCATACTTCAAGGTGAAAGCATATCATTATTATTATTAATAATTTTTTTGTTTTGCTTTTTACAAAAAACCACGTTACAGCAATTTTTATTTGTCTTAAAGCTTAATTTAATTTTCAAGCAAAAATAAAGTAATGGCAGCAATTTGACTAATGCATTTGGATGACATCTCTCCCCATAGATTGATTTCCTCTTTAACATGGTTTCATTAAACCTAGCAAATGTGAAAAATATAGAAAGAAAAACCATAAGCTTATAGTAAAAGTTGTTTTGCTACACATCTATTCAATTCCTTTTTCCATTTAAACACATTAACTACTCGCAAGATAGAATAATTTTACTTTTATTTTTCTATGATTTATTTTCGTATTTGCTGAATTTATTGATGTTTATCAGAAAATGTTTCATAAAATGTGATGAATTATTAGACTAGGATAAAAATTTATCTGGCTAATAAATTTTACCCTGGAGCATATGTTATGTAATCAATCACCAGCCATATCTTAATACCCCCAAAAGGAATGTGCTTTAAGGCTGAGCTGTTGGTTTTCTTCTTTTTTTTTTCTTTTTTTTTTATCAGCAAGCTGTTTTTGCCTTATCAATTTCATGCATCTTTTTTTTATAGATGACTTAGAAGAATAACAGATTGTAGGAATAATATTAATGCAAATGGTAAAACAAATCATTTGCAATAGAAGTACAAGTCCAATTTGTGTTGGGTGAATGGCCACGATTTTTTTTTTACTTTAGCAAAAAAATTTTAGTTGCCAGTAAGAATTTAGCTTTTGAATGATTTACAGGATAAATAAATGTAGCCGTTTAAGAAATAAAAATTTTTAAATATCAGTTTAAAGTTTGTGATAAATAATTTCAGTTTCGTCATAAACAAAATACACGCCCAAGTTATGAAAAACGCTTAAACTTTTCGATTACGAATTGAAATCGCGTTTTTAAGTCGCATGCATACTCTGAACCGACTTGCCTAAACTAAGCGTTAAACTGAAAATAAAATTACATATTTTTTAATTATTTACCCATTTTTAATAAAAAAAAAATACGCCTTAAAAATTTTTTGCAATTGTGTCTTAATTTTTTACTTATAAACAGGCGCATGGTGTAACTACGGGTATAAAGTGACCGCATTAGGCAATTCGCCCAACAGCAGCTGTATTCCAAATAGTCAAAATTTTTTTCAATTTACAATTTGAATCTTAAAAATTAATTTAAAAAATTTTAAAAATTAATTTTTTCAGAATAACAAATAAATAAAATAAGTAAAAAATTTGCTAATTTCGTGCACTAAAAAATTTAAAAAAATTTTTTTTTTTGTTAAAATATTGACAGTATTAAATAGTTACACCATGAGCTGGGCGTTTTCAACAAAAACAGCTGAGCAATATATTCTTTGAGGAAAATAACAGGCAAAGAACATGCTTTAATAAATTTGGCGTTTTCAGATCATGGGTGACATCTTCATAAAATATAAGAGTCTGTGCAATTAAATGAAAGAAGCTTTCGTTCGCATTTAGCTGAACAAATCTTAAATTTTTTTTAATATTTGTTTTTTGGAATTGACAATTTCAAATTCATAATATTTATCGCAAGGCGAATTCATACAAGGTGACATTCAGAAAGCGATCAGCTCGTTAAAAAAAAAAATTATTTATGAAAAACACTCAATATTTTTAATACTTTTCATATAAAATTTCCAGACGAGTTGAAAGCTGGTGTTACAAAAACAGCAAGTAATTTTTTTACTGATTTTTCAAAGTTGTGGAGTCCATAAACCAGAGATGTATTTCTTGAGAAATCACAAATATTTTAAGCCTTGTATGAATTCGCCTTGATTCAACGGTAATATTTATTGTTCTTTTTAGTATTAGAAGCCTCTCATTTATTTTGATAAAATTCTTTCAAACAAGTGTTTACTTTGGACTTTTCTTATTTGATGAAATAAAAAAAAAAAAACTTTTTCTTTCTTTATTATGGTTGGAAAAATTGTTTAAGGAATTTATTATTCACCCTTCACTGTAGGACAACCTTTTTGTCTCATAGAATAATTAATTTTCATACATAATTTAGGGCATAACAAACACATTTACTTGTTTATTTAGTTCTTAATCTTTTTTTGATTTTGTTTTTTTTTTAATTATTTTTACTCAAAGATTGATCATAAACAATATAAAAAATACTCTTTTTTTCTTTAGTAATTTTTGGAGAAAAAAGAGTTGTGATGTTTTTTTTTTATTATTTAAAAAAAGTCTTTTTTTCTGGTTTAAAAAATATTTTTTTTGGTTTTGTTTTTGTTATCATTTAATAATGTATATAATTTTTCTAACAAAATACACATTGTTGTAAATATATTTATATATAATTTATTGCTTATTCCAGTTTATTTATTTACTTTATTCATAAAAACAACAATTATTAGCAAAAAAATGGTATTTTGTTTGGAGACTTAAATTTTCTTTTTAAATTTATTTTGTTTTCAATATTTTCTTTTAATTATTATTTTATTTACTGAGTCAATATTTTTTTATGTTTCCTTTTATTTTTAGCTACAATGTTTTTTTTTTTTTAAATTTCTTTTATTTGTTTTTGTAAGTTTAAGTTTGTCCTTTAAAAAAAATGTTTTTTATTTGCTTTTAGCATTTTATCTTCTCTTTTTTAATAATAATTTGGATTAAATTCTAAAAGATGGTCATCGAAATTTTAAGGTCTCTCTCTAATTGCAAAATTATATAAAAAAATAAAAATAAAAATTAGTTGGTAGAGTCAACCCAATATGGCACGTATTTTTTTTTATACTCGTATTTTGCTTTAAGTTTTATAGAAAAATGAAAATCATTTCGCAATTGAAAAAGGAAAAAAAGATTAAAAATAAAGTAAAAAAATAAGTTTTCGATCATCAGGGCTAATAAAAAATAATTAAACAATTTTTGCTTGACTCACGTTCTGTATAATTCACGTTCAGTGAAAAATAACAATAAAATTTTTAAAATTTTAAAGAAAAATAAAACGAAACGAAATTTTTTTCACGTTATGAGTAAAAGTGTAAACTACTACTAATGTTTTTTTTTTCATATGAAAAATGTTTTACATTTAAAATTTTCACGTGAAAAAGCAAATGAAGAAGAACATATACAGCCCAATTATGAATAAAAACTCCCCGGGAATTTTTCTCACTTTTCCTTTTCCTCTTATCATAAAAAGAAAATTTCTCCTTTTTTTTCCTAAAAACCAAAATTTTCCTTGGAAAAAAATTCCTAGGAAATATTCATGATTGGGCTGATTGCAAATTACACTCATCTAGCATATTTTTTTCCAGATTTATAATAGCCGATGCTGCGAAATATAATCTTTAATTCCCAAATTGATATATCTTCTATAAAACTCAACAATATTTTTTATATTTTTTTCTCATAACGCAAAATACTTAAATTTTTGGTGGAATTTTGCGCCATCCTCGTATGTGTTAGGTAATGCTAGTCAGATATGCAGGCTGCATTGGCTGCTTTATGCCAAAAATTTAATTTAAGAAAAAAGTGACTTGGAAATGTTGCATTCAACTACAGAAACATATTTTACTCACAAGTCGAGACACGGTGGAATAATTTTTTTCACACTTTTCGATGTGAGAAGTTCTCGCATATAAACTAGGCACTGACCAGCATTAAAAATTGTGGAACTAATTTTTTTCTTCTTATTCTTTTTTTTAATGTTTTTAATTTCTTCCAGCAAAAAATAATTTTAAGAAACTCGCAAGTGGGACAATAAGACAGAGTAATAATTAATTTTCGAAATTGTTTTTGATTACACAAAATTTATAATTTCGCCATGTACTATTAGCTATCATTTTTTATTTTATAACTCAAACAAATAAGAAATAAAAAATAAATAATGGGTGAATAACATACTCAACTCTCTATTTTAAATGAGTTCATCTTACTGAAATGAGAAATTTATTCATGTGTTTTCTGCAACATCTGCAGAAGTGCTCATTTTCTTAGGAAAACTTAATGTGCTGTTTTTATAACAGCAACTCGATTAAAGAATTTGTATGAAAAACACTCATTCTTTTGAATACTTTTCATATAAAATTTCCAGACGAGTTGATCGCTTTTGTTATAAAAACAGCACATACTCGTAAGTGGCAAGGCCAATTTTGAATGGCTTGGTAAAGCTATTATTTGAAACAATTTCCATATTACAATGGTTTCTATGGAAAGAAACGAGTTGAAATATTGTCGTTGATAAATAAAAATTAGCGAAAAATAATTATTTTTTAATTTTAAATGATGCTGTTGCTCTTAGGCACAAAAAATTTGTTTTATATCCTGTAATCGTTATTGGGAGCCCACTATTAGTAAATTGTGTTTTGCCATTGGTCGACAGAGCACTTTATTGAGTAATTTCAGGCCTGCCTAATACAGGATCTTGTTTCTGGAGGCGTTAACTGATTGCTAAAAATGATATGGAACATGATAGCCGACTACTGGCACAAACTTGGTGTATTTTAAAAAAAAACTATAAATTACTTCATTTTAATAAAACATTAATAAAAATGTTTTAATACGTTTAAAATTATACCGTATTACCAGAGTAATACCATGATCATGCATAAAATGGTAAAAATTGTAACTGCCGACTACTGGCACCTTTTATTCAAAACGGAGTCTTGCGACTCTAATTGAAGGCCGTTTAGGCCGCCACGTTAACCAACCAACTGGCACCTTTATAGTCCTAAATAAATACTGAGTTGTGTTTTAAACAATTTCAAATGCTCTTATCAAAAAAAAAAATTATGAAAAATTTGGATTTGGATAAAGTTGACTTTAAAGTCTACGCTAATTCTTTTTTTTATAAAAGGAATTGTTAACAAGGCTGAAAAAAATAATATTTCACGACACTGCAAAATATTTATGGAGCAATTGCAACCTTATTTGCAATTATTTTTTGTTTTTTTTCGCATGTCAAGAGACCTTATAATTTGCAAACGCATCTCATTCCACTTCATTCATAATTATTATTATTATTACGTTAAGTGTTTTGTGTTTTCTTACTTTTTCTTTTCTTCTATGAATATTTAATTCTATCTGTATATTTTGTATAATTTATAAATAAATTATTTTCTTGTTTGTATGCAAGTACGTAGTTAATATTTTTAATAAATATAAGTATATGCATGTATGCATGTATGTGTGTGTATGATGTATATTTTTGTTTTTCAATATTTCAAGTACTTAAAGTTCTAGAACTTAAAAATTAAAATCTAGATTTCATTTGTGTTTTAGTGAATTTGTTTAAAAATTATATTTTTTATTTATTTAATTGTTTGTTAATATATTTATTGTTGTTAGTTAATAAGTTGTTTTTCAACTATTTCTTTTAACTAATAATTTTATATATTTTTTGTTTGTTTTTGTAATTATTGTATTTCATATTTAGTTTAACTTTTTCTTTAATAACATTTTGTTTTTAGTTTTAAATTTTATATTTAATTTTTTATTTTTTTTGTGTATATAGTTTCTTTTTTTAATTTGTAATTTTTGTTTTTTATAATATAATATTATATATAAATATTTATTCATTTATTTACTTATGTCTTTATCTTTTTTTGTGCCTTTTTACTTGGTTTTCTTTTTGTATTTTTTTTTTTTTTTTTTTTTTTTTTTACTAATTATTTGAGATGCACCTTAAGAGTTTTTCTGTTTTATATATATTTATTTATTGCTCTAAATATATATATATATATATATATATATATATATATATATATATATATATATATATATATATATTTTATAGTATAATATATTTTATAAATAGTTTAATTGTTGTTTTTGTTTTTGTTTCATTTTCTATGTACTGTATATATAGAGAATAGTATTTTAGGTGTAGTTTTTGTTGTATTTATTTTATTTTTATATATTGTTTGCTGTATTTTGTGGGTAGTTATATATAATCATGTATAGATAGTATTTTATTACAAATATAATAATTATAATAATAATAATTGATCAGTAAAGTATTCAATTCAATTAAGTGTTAAACTGCCATTTTATGTTTTTTCTGCGTTTTTGCTATTGCAATTTTAAATTCCAAGAATTTCAAAGGACTAATAAAAAATATTTAAAAAAAAGCTTGCGATACAATTGCAAGAAATAAATAAAAGAAAACTTATTCTTTTTTTTTTAAATTTATATAAAAATAAATTCATTTTAAAATATTAATGAAATAAACTAGTGAAATTAAGGGGAGGGCGTCGTTAAAGTTTGAATAAAACTGTCATAAATTTACTCTTAATGAAATTTAGTTCATGACAGAGTAAACCATTGTAGGAACACAATAGCCACTTACGACGAAAACGACCTAAACGGCCTATATATTTGTACACAGTTGTGTAAATGAAAATCCATACAGTCGTTATGTCTGTCGAAATTCGACCTTACGCAGCACACTTTGGGTGCGTTCATAAGATGTAATTAATGAGCTCAACTGCTATACAACTGTTGTCAATTGTTGAGCACAACAGTTACGTCTTAGAAACGGTTTGGTGAATTTTTACTAAATCAACAGCTGATACAAAAGGACAACAAATGACAAAATAAATAATAATAAAATATTTTTAAATCAACTTAACCAATTTCTTTAACTAAAAAAAAGTATGAATAATATAGAATTTTTAATGGAGTTTTTCTTGGCCGATGTTGAAAAAGTTATTTTAAATTTAGTTGACACAACACACGATATGTTGACTTTATGATGGAAAAAATTACAGCAAATACGCAACTGTTGAGTTGAGCGGAATCGCTCAAGTATTTGTTTCTAAGACGAACACTAAACAGTTGAACAATAGTTACGTTTTATGAAATAGTAGATCTAATTATTCATTACGTTCCGCGATGGCGGGAAGCATGTTCTGTGAGAAAGCAAAACTCAAAATATCACCAAAATTAAATGTATTTTAGCTTATGCTCCGCCTCTATTATGGTTTACAACTCAGTAGTGCGATAAGGTTGGCACGCTTTTTCCATTTTTATTACAAAAAATCGTCGCAACTTAGTAAGCGAGGATTTTGCTGCCAAAGCTTCTATTACAATACCAACAATATTGGCCCAAAAGTACTGCATTGTTATTGCTCGTATTGCATTCTTCCTTTTTTTTTTTGATATATTTATTTTATTTAACTTAATAATGAATATAATGATAAATAAATATTCTTTACTTTGTATTTAAATAAATATACTCAGCTCAACGTTATCAATTGCTTCTCTGGCCTCATTATCTTGAACTGAACTATTCAAATAGAACTCGCATTCCAAAATATGATTAGTACGAAAGAGAAAGTTTGGTTATAGCCATTATTAAATTTGTTTTGAAATAAATTACACCAAGCTATTCCACTTTTGAAGACAATAAAATATATGTGGGATTTACCAATTATTTTAAAAGAATTTCGAAAGCTTTCGTTGCAATGGCAATAATCTGCTGGCGAAGGTTTAATTGTTCTCTTAAAACTTGAATACCAAGAATATAAAGAATATAATTGCCGTTTCTATATAAAGTTCTGGCGGTTCAAAATCCACTGCTGAGATTAAGAAATTTGCTAGAGTTTATTTATAACACGTTTTAGGTTTTTTTTATATATTGCTGAATTTCTTATAAATTTTTATTGCTTATTTTCCAGTGTTTGGGAATTATTTCAATTTTTCTATATTCAATAAAAATTAATAGACAATAAAAAAGAATATTAAAAAGCAATATTCTTAGTCTTTACGTTCTGTTCTGTTATGAATCAGCTGATTCAATTCTATTTCATAGAAAACGTGTATGTATAGTTAGTATTTTTTGTATCGTTCTGTGACGTTGCGGACAAACCTGTAGAAAATAGATTTAGACAACGTTATTAAATAAGTGACTTTTACAATAAATTGTGAGCAAATGTTTTGCATTCGTTTAAATTTTGTTATAGTTTTGGTAGAAAAACACAAAAGAGTTTGTAAATGGACAGCGAAAAGCAAGAAAATTAATTTTTTTAAATAAATACAGCAAAAACTACAGATTTTAGAGAAAAACTAACTACAATGAAACAAGTAACTGAACGCCATGATACAGAACATCAACAGAAAGTAAAGACTAATGAGGCCTTCAGTTGTAATACGAAATACCAAAAAATTGTTGAGTTGTTTTCATTTTAACTCAATTGATTTGAGTTGTGAACTACAATAGGGCCATTAAATTTAAAATCAATGTTATTATTACTGTTTTTAAAAAAATTTTATCTCAATAATAAAAAAAAAATATTTCTTACAAAAAAAAAATATTTTCTTTTATATTTAAAATGCAAATCAGCATTATTATTTCCTTTTAAAATAAACTGCTTTTAATTTCAATTAATTTTTATATTTATTTAATTTTTTGTATCGTAAGCTTCTTTTTTATTTTCTTAGTAATTCGGTTTTTTTTTCTCTAAAGAAACAAATAATTCTTTCTTTTACTCCATTTTAAATTTGTACGTATTTATTTATATATATATATATATATATGTGTGTGTGTGTGTGTGCATGTGTTCACCGCCTATATCTTCTTTAATCTTCCTCTAACTAAATTTCCGCTTCTTCATTTTTATTCTTCTATCATTTCATTTCCTCTAATGGCAAACAAATTGTGTTTCCGCATACATACAAGTATGTGTACGTGTTAAGTGTATAAATGTGTAAATGTGCGCTTCTGTTAGCTTAACTTGTTCACCGTCCATTTTTGTATTTGTTTTTCTCTTTAAGTTAAATTGTTTTAAGAGATGGGCAAACATAAAACACAAAGAAACTGTAAATACCACGTTTTATTGTGAATGAGAGTATTTCTTTTAATGTGTATGCATTGGCATTGTTATAGTTATATTTTTGTAGTTACAGCAGTGGATGTATGTATGTATTCCCAATAAACATACAGGTTTTTTTTGTTGTCAAATTGAGTGTGTTTGATAAGCAAACAAGCTTTTTTATTTTTCCTAAAATTCAACAACTGAGAATATTAGCTCTCTTAGAATATAAAAGTTGCATAAAACTTTTGATAAATTCAATTTTTTCAATTTTTCAAAACTTGATTGGTTCATGGGATTGTTCATAAATTAGCTGTGGTTGTATGCATGTATGTTTGTGTTGTTTATATTCGTATTAATTTTTTTTTTTTTTCTATTAAAACTTCAACTTGTAAAATAAATTCTCATACCATAAAAAATACAAAGAGAAAAACATAAACATGAAGGTGATTATGTATGTATGCGTGAGTGTATTACAACTTGTAAGTTTGTATTCTTATTGTTGCTGTTGCGGTCAAAGGAAAACAGTATCTAGTAAGTAAATTTCAGTACAGAAAATAAATTGGAGTATTTCTATGCTTAATGGTTACAATAAAATTTTCGGTAGTTCTCTCGGTATTGTTGTTGTTGCTGGTGTATGTATTGTAAATGTTGCGGTAGTTGTTGCAATGGTCTATTATCCTTATAAATTGTTTTTTTTTTGTTTTTGTTTTTTTTTTTTTTTTTTAGAAAAACTGTTTTTCCAGTTGTTAGCCCATTTATTGCTCATACTCGTACTTAATCAAAGTGCGTTACTATTTTCTTGTTCTTTTTCTTCTATTGTTATGGTAGTTGCAAGTTTATTTTTAATATTTGATTTATTTAAAAAAAAATCTCTAGTAGGTATTTATTACTCTATGTGTTGTTATTGTTGTTTTTGCAATTGCAGTTGCTGTTGCTGTTGCTGTTGCTACTTTTCTCTCTATAATTATTATAGTGGTTTGTTGTTGTGGTTGTTCTCGTTTGGATTAATATTTATTATGATGGGATGGTTTTAAAAGTTTTTTATTTTTATTTTTGTTTTGTTTGTTTTAATATTATTTTGTTGTATTGTTTTGTATATTTTAATTTAATCCTCAAAATTAACATGGATAAATACCTAAAATAATTAATTTATAAATATTTTTTGTTATTTTACTTCTACTAGTAGTGAATCATTGCTGCTTAAATGTACAAAAAAAAAACAAATTTAAATAAATTAAGAATTTTTTTGTGTATAATTAATGAATGACGTTAATTATGGCTTATCAATTGCTTGTGGTTTTGTGATTTTTATTTTATATGAAATCTTATCCATTTTAAGCATTTCAATATTTAAAAAAAATATTTAAACTAAAACTTAAATTAAAATTTAAACAAAACATAAAAGTGCTAGTTGGTTTTTGTCTGTGCAAAGCAACTTAAATAAATTTAGTTTCTACAAACACACAATTATTTCATGTTCTGGTGTTTTTTGTTTATTAAAGTAGTTGTAGAGATGTGTGTGTTTTAACACAAAATTCAATAAAAATTAATAATAATTTTCTAATTTAAAACAAATGTTGTGTTTAAAGTTGAGCTGCATTGGTGCCTCCATAAGCCAGCAAAGTTGACTCAACTGGTTGTGTTAAAAATACATAAATAAAAGAAAAAAATTAAAAAATAAATAAATTAAAAATCTAGAAATAAAGGCGACTAAATATTAAAGGCAAGCAGTTTTTAAGTGATTTTTTTTTTAATTTAACAAAAATATTTACACATTAAAAGTTCTAAATGCGAGCATAATTGTTTTGTTCCAGAAACTAGAGCCAATTTAAATTTACTGTATGGGGACTACCATTATAACTGATGATAGATAATTTTTTATGCAGTTAAAATTAATATGTCATTGAAATTTAGTTTATTTTCATTAAACTTTTATAGCTAAAGTTATCGGCTGCCTTCCAAAGTATCTGTATGCAATTTCAAAGCAGCGTTTAATAAAACAGACCTAATAAAAGCTATTCAATCCAAGTTTTTAAATAGCCCAATTGTCAATGCAAATTTCGCAGGAGCTTTTTAACACCTGCTTTTTCTTTTCCTTCCTTTTGTCTCTCGATCTCTTTTATCACAGAAGATTTTCGGTTTTGGGAATTATTTTTTTAATATTCAAAAATTGTTGTAAAAAAAATTTTTATAAATGGACTCTTTACAGAGAACTATTTCCCATTTAGGCGGGCTTTGAAACCAAAACCAACTTAACAACTTGAAAAGCAGCTGCCAAATAGCAAGGAACTGTTTGTCAGTGAATGACGAAGTGGATAATATGGCTGTAGCTTATATACACGCAAAGAAAAAATATGGTTGAGGCAACCATATTCTGGTGGAAACATAGTATGGTTAGATTTATGATTGCATCTAACCATATATATTTTTAAATCAAAGATATTAAAAACAGCTGCAGATGTTGCGGTTCAACCCCCGGTCAGGGCAAGAAATTTATTTTTATTTTTTTTAATACATACATATTTTATATAAACATTTTTTAAAAATAATTTTAGTATGAACTTAAAAACTTTTAATTTTAATTTTTTGTATAAATAATGTGTTTTTTATTCCATTCATATTTCTTTTCTATTATTTTGTATTTATTTATTACATAATACAGCGAGTTTGAATTTATTTTTTTAAATTTTAGTTGACTCTACCAGGGCTCGAACTTGTGAACATTTAGTTAAGAAGCATTAACTCGCCACTCAACCACTTCAGCCACAAAGCTCAGTTGAGTTTGAACGATTAAGTTTTTGTTTTATACTCAATGGTTGCCGAAGAGACAAAATAGAAAGCAATTTACATTCAACCATATTTTTATGATTATTATGTTTGCTATAAACATATTTATGGTTTCAAGTAAAATTTTATTAAACATAATATGATAATTATATGGTTGATCTAAGACACTAAACATAAAATGATTAAAAATGACTAGAAATATGTTTATCGTGATCACAATAATGTTTAGATGCTTCAAATTAATAATATTATTTTTGTGAAGAACACACTATGTTTGAGGTGACCATATTCAACCATCTTTTTTCTTTGCGTGTAGCCATCAGGCACGGCTCCAGATTAATTTTGTGGAAAGAAAGGTTTTAAAAAAATATTGTACTACTATCTTAGGTTGAACGGAGCATTCCAAGGAAGAATCTGGTATCGGACTCACGTGAGTGCTCTGATGTGGTTTTTTTTTGTGATACCTGTAGAAGAGGAAAAAGCACCATAATGTCGTTAAAAACTCAGTAACGAAGAGGACATTTCCCATGTTTCTTTTTCTGACATCTGCAACGGCATAAAAGTTATTTTCTGCTGAAAATATCTACCATAATTTTAATTTGTGTTGAAAACATGATGGTAAACACTGCGCTCAGTTGTTGAGCAGAATTAGAAGGAATGGGATAATGAGTGAATGAGCTATTGGACAACACACCCGCATTTGAAGTGAAGAGACAGTCTTTCACTCTCTGTGAGTACCCGGCTCTTGTGGCTTTGAGGTGTCTTTTCAAATATATCAATGATACATTCTTTCACCAAGCCACGACTCTAGTTGATGATGACTCAAAATGCATTGCTGTTACAGATGAATTAATTTATAATTTTGTTCCTAAAAATGCCATATTTTGTCAAAATTTGCATGTTTAGGAAGACAGCTAATGTGACTGCAATGCTTTCATCAATTGTAGGTCAGAGTTACAGTGTGCAAGTAATTATTTCTTTAGCTATACAAGTAGAGACCTGAACAATTAAAAGCTGTTTCTAGAGTATTGCATTTCAAATCTGTACTTCGGTTGTTTCAAATCGGTTCTGGCTTAACGCGTCATATGTATCCGCATTATTTTCTCTAATATGATTAAAAGAAAACAGCGAAATTTTAATTGCCTTTATCATTTTTAAATCTACTCAGTTATTTCAAAGATATCGCAGAAGTTGTGACCAGGAAAATCTATGTTTTTTATAAAAAATTTAAATATTTTTAATTAAAAAAATATTAAATGACAAAAACTGCCGTTTTTTTTTTCTACAAGCATATAGACATAAGTTTCAAGCAAAACTAGACACATTTAATTAAAATCGATGGTTAACTTTTCAGTCTATACTCAATTAAGTGATGCCACTGCACTTTGATAAAAATTATTATAATCGTGCAACAGTATGGCACTTGAATCAAACACGGCAGTGAAACATATATAAGCAAACACATTTCTGACAAAGTGGTGTCTGCCACACTGTGTAATATTTTGACAGTTTACAGTTGCTCCGGTCCAAAACTTGTGATATTTTATAGTATAAATTGGCTTTCCTTTTGGTGCTTTTAGTACTGAAAAAATGTTTACTAAAAAAGTGGAAGCTTTCAAACGGGTATTCCAAACATATTCGGATATGAAAAAAAATCTATAAGAACAAAATAATGAGACTATCATGTCAACTGTAAAACAAATTATCTTTTCCTTATTTGTAATTTTTTTACCTTTTATTTGTAATAAAAACGAGTAATTATTCAAGCTTAAGATCGAATTATAATTATTTTTGTTCATAACATTAAGGCATGTTCTGACAAACTAGCGTTTCGCAAAACGCCAAATATATTTAAGCGTACTATGGAAAATGCTTATGTTTCGCATCGCAATACAGAGTAGACTTTCTTTACCTAATTTGCATACTAAGACACTCTAAAAGCATTGAAAAGTTTATAGTTTAAAGTAGGGGACTAAGTCCAAAAAATATTCCTTAAGGCAGGGTATGGCACGTTTTCACTACCAACTTCATTGTGGATTATCTAAGCTTGTTATTATTTTATTTTTACCCAATATACTTAAAATGTAGGCGCGATTCCTTTCCACTATATCAGAGGGCCCCAAAGGAATGCCTTGTGTAATCTATCCAGGAGACATAGACGACCACCGCTGAACGGTTTTGCCAAGTAAATGTTTAGAATCTTATCCAGAAGAATCACTTTGGTGAGCGACGTCTGCAGGGTCTCACTGCGCTGTCAAATGTAAGGGTCGTTAGAAGCAGCGGTTGGTTTGTGTGACGGATTGACTTTCTTTATCTATCTGTCTTCTTTATCTCCTTTCTTTTCACTTTTCTATTACTATCCTTCTTCTTCTTCATTTCCTTCTATACAGGTATCACAAAGGGACCACATCAGAGGACCTAAGTGAGACAAACTTCCGTTTTTCTTATTTGGGCACCCTGTGTAACCTAACCTAACCTAAAGGGTGGTTAAATTTTAAGGGCCGATATTGTATGTGAACCACATCTAAACGTCAAGTTTTTTTCTGCATTTCATTTGACATTTCTCAATTTCAGAATAACTCGATTTGAACCATGGAAGGATACACAATCGAGCAACGCGTTAAAGTTATTCAGGCTTATTATGAAAATGGGCGTTTAAATCAAAATGCAAATCGAGTGATTGTCGAAAAACCAATGCACCCACAAAGAGTGACTGTTTGGTGCGGTTTATGGGCTGGCGGCATCATCGGGCCGTATTTTTTCCAAAATGAGGCCGGTCAGGCAGTTACTGTGAATGGTGTTCGCTATCGTGAGATGATAACGAACTTTTTATGGCCCGAATTGGTAGATATGGATGTGGACGATATGTGGTATCAACAGGACGGTGCCACTTACCACACAGCTAACGAAACAATGGCTCTTTTGCGTGACAAATTCAATGGACGTGTTATCTAACGTGATGGCGATGTCAATTGGCCGTCAAGATCATGTGATTTGACACCGTTAGACTTCTTTCTTTGGAGTTATTTGAAAGAAAAAGGTGTACGTCGATAAGCCAGCAACAATTCAAGAGCTAAAGGATGAAATAATTCAGCTCATTAACGGCATAGAACCCCAATGATGATGATGCCTCAGCATCATCGAAAATTTGGACCATCGGATGGAGGTGCCGCCGAAGTCGCGGCAGCCATTTGGCCGATATTTTGTTCCATACATTGAACCATACCATATTATCATAATAAAAAAAAAATGACAATAATTTCCTAAATAATTTGTGTTTTATTCAAAATCAACATCGGCCCTTAAAATTAAACCACCCTTTAGAATGACTCCTACATCTTCTCAGATTTCAACCAAAACAAAAATTTATGTTACTAAAAATATATAGAAATGTAATGTGTGAGGATGATATGAAAGTTAAATATGGGCAATTCCATTACGCTACGCCACAATTTTTATTTGTTTCTATTTTTAAACCAGTCTATTTAAGGAGTTTGTTTACTTGTATTATTTTAGTAAAAGGGAAAATACCATTTAAATTTCACATGTTAGAAAATATAATCAATTTAAAGAAATTACGTTACGTAACGGCAGTAGAAATACATATGAAAAAGCAATCAGGATAACTTATTAATAAATATTTTTACACAACATAATGATACAAGCTTAAAAAGCTTTTATCCTATTAGCTAAAACTTATAACGTTGTTGCAGCAATTGAGCAAAAGTTTCAGAACTAAAACAATTTTTTTTAATAAACAATTTCATTAAATTAAAATAATAAGGATGCATAACATTAACATATTGACTGTGCAAACAAATAAACATAAATTAAATAATATTTTACAAAGGAAATATGCAAATAGGTGCTTTATGGTAAAAAAATAATTAGTGAAAAAGAAAATACCAAGGAAAACATAAAAAGGAAAGGCATTATTTATAAAAAAAAAAAAAAAAATTATAAAAATAATTTAGGTTACTGAATTACGAATGTTAATATTAAACGCAAGCAAGTAAAAAGAATTTTAATTAAAAAATTTATTATTATAAACGGGAATAATTTACACAATGAATGAATAGGGATAAAAAATATTCGGCTCGAACTCACTTTAAATTCATAAATAATTATGACTATTATTTAATTTAATTTAATTTATTTATTTATAATTTTATCCTGTGGAAGCTACGCAACTTAGAGCGAAATATCGCTATGAAAATGGATTTATACAATACGACTTTAAGCTTAATAAAATTTCCATTTTAATTAAAAAGAAAAAGGTCAAATGAAAAAACAAATATTTAATTTAATTTTTATTAAACTCGTATCTCTCTATTTCAAAAGAAAGGTAACGATTTTTAGGTTTTTTCTTAAAATTTAGCGTGATTTGCAGAGATTTTCTTGTGCTTAGCAACACATTTGGTGACACAATTTTATTTATTTAGAATATTAGAACGATGAGGCTGGGCTCTATGTATTACTACTCAAAGAATTTTTTAACAACCCATAAGATCAGTGTTTTAGACCTAATTGAGTCTAAATATTTAGTGAAAAATCGCTCACTTTTTTAGGGGAGCGTAGAAGGACAAAAATTTAACTTTATAAAAAAATGTTTTTGGCAGGGAAGCGAATGATTCTTCTTTATTGCTTTCTAAGAAACCAAAGGGGGTTGAGCGCTACTTGTGGGTCTTCTCTACTCTGTCGATTTTACGTGATTGAGGCCCCTCTTGTCAATAGTTTGGAGAGATAAATGTGTTAAAGAAATTAATGGCAGAAAAGAATTTGCGTTTCGCTCTGGCACACTTCTTGATTTAAACTACCGGAAATAACTTTTCACAGAAGGGGCCTCAAAAACAATAGCAAAATGTGTGGACATTTTGTAGCCACCATCGTGTTACAGTCCTTCGTGAGAATCATTTATTTATTAAATTCACAATGGAATCTTCTTTTCTTTTCTATTCACTTCTCAGTTTTTTCTCTCTTTGACATCTTCTTATCGTTTTCCCTCTTTTCTTTCTTTTTCACAAAGGCTCTACACCACACGAATATGAGCCCCGAACATGAGCCCCTTTTTGTTAAACTTAACCTAACCTAACCTTCCCAAGAAGTTGAAATATTTTACATCTTGTAACAGTCATATTTAAGTTAGCTCGCCAAGTATTCTTTATCTGTAAAAAAATGCTCATGGCCACACAAAATGTATTGAACGCTAAGCGTTAGAAAAATCCAATTTTGACAGCGCGTTTTACAGTGAAGTTGGCTGCGAAATAGTTTTCTTTTATTTTTGTTTTGTTATTGTGTGATATTTTAGCAAATTTTATTTAATTTAGAGTTTTTAACTCTATTTTTGTTTGTCTTTAGTGGGTTTTATTAAACAAGATGATTAACACTACTTTACAGAATACAAACAGCCAGTGCTCTTTTTAAGGTAAAACGCTTGCCGCTGTAATTTTTTCAAAACTAGCAAACAATTTTAGAGCCTATAGAAACAATTTTTTTTGTTTTAAATTGTAAATGATGTTTTGTACCCACGTTCTAAGCATGAAACAAGTTTGCAATCCCAGATTGTCAGGTAAGTATTATAGAGCTGCACAAGCATACTTGAAATGGCTTTCATGTACTTTTTAAATATTATAAAATATTACAAATATTTGCAGTGATGTGTGGCTTTCAAGTATGCTTGAGTTGGTACACTATCCAGTAGTTTAAGGGGCATTCTAAAGGGTGTTTTTTTTTATAGAAAACTAGTTTCTACAGAATAAATTTCTTAAAAATGTCTTGTATTTTATTAAACTTTTGAAATATTTTCTGTATGATTTAAAGATTGTTAAAAGCACTAGAAACAGCGCTAAATTGGCAGAGTGTACAGCAATGCCGACATGTGATTTATAGCTAGTTCGCCCGGGGTCCAAATTACGGCATTCCATATCATTTGAAATAATCATTTCAACTCCGTTGAATTTTCATTCGATATCAAGAGCTGTAATTTTGGCCGTTATTTTGTTTTTCTCAAAAGTCTTATAAAGGGTGTTTTTTATAGACATATAGAACTTTAAATTGCAATAAAACAACGATGGATTATTCGATTGATATGAATTTTATTTATCCGAAAGATAATCTTGTGGCATTACATTTTAAATATGATTTCTGGCATATGACCGCCACGGCTGGCTCGGATGTAGTCCAATTTGGACGTCCAATTTTCGATGATTTTTTCCAACATTTGTGGCCGTATATCGGCAATAACACGGCGAATGTTGTCTTCCTAATGGTCAAGCATTTGTGGCTTATCCGCATAGACCAAAAAAAAAAAGTTAGTAATCATGGCTCTATACCGATCACCATTGACTGTAACGTTCTGGAAATCATCGTTTTTGAAGAAGTACGGACCAATGATTCCACCAGCTCATAAAGCGCACCAAACAGTCAGTTTTTCTGGATATAACGATGCTTCGACATTCACTTGAGGATTAGCTTTACTCCAAATGTGGCAGTTTTGTTTGTTGAAGTAGCCATTCAACCAGAAGTGCGCTTCCTCGCTAAACAAAATTCACTTATGAAAATCAAAATTATGAACCATTATTTTCGAAATAAAATTGCACTCTTTGCAAGCGTTGTTCAGGCGTGAGTCTATTCATGATGAATTGCCAAACCAAACTGAGAATAAATCACTTGACAGCTGTTAAATCGGTCGCCATCTTGAACAGTAATGCCAACTTAAAGTTCTATACGTCTATAAAAAACACCCTTTATTTGTTTAAATAAAACAAAAATGATTCTGTAAATGAAAGTTATTTCTTAATAATTAAGCTCCCTCTAACTAGAAAAAAAAATTTAATTTTCTACATAAATTAATTGAGAAATGTGAAAGATTTCCTGATGATCAGCTCATAAACATTAACGAAATCTAATAAATAAATTACAATTTTACAAAATGGGTTTTATTTAGCTTATTTTCGCATAATATTAATCAATTTTATTGTACAGAGATCTACAAATACGAGTACCACATATGCACCAGTACATTGGTAGAACAACAAATTGTGTGTAAACACTCGCATGTACATTGAACAACATGTAAGTGGAATTAAAAAAAGCCACCGAAAAACTAATATATATTAAAATTTTATATTTCAGCAGCCCCAGCCTCATACCAACAAAAGAAATTAAGCTGCAGGGGTAGAGAAACAGTTGGTCAGAAAGCAAATACGTACATAAAACTATGAAAAATTTGTATTGGAAAAAAAATGATGGTTCAAGAAAATTTTGTTTTTATTTAGTTTCAAGCACAAAAGAAATTTAACAGAAATTCAATGATGAAAAATAAATAAAAGAGAATAAAAATGATACAGGAGAGGAAAGGGAAAGGGGCTGAGCGATATAGAAATATTTTTTGTGTATGGCTGTGTGAATGTGTGGGTTGTTATACTCTATTAAAATATATAAAAATAATTTTAAATTAGCAAAATTACGAAAGCAACAGCGAAAGTAAACAAAAAAAAAAAAAATAAGAAATTAAATAAATAAAATTAAATTTTCTTGTTTAAGTGTAAGAAAGCAAAATAAACATGTAACCTGTGCCAGAGTGTATGTAAAGCAAGCAGTGGTATATGTAGTTGTGTTAGTAATGTAGCAAACAAATAACCCAAGAATAATAAAAAAAAAAAAACAAAAACAAGTCAAAATCATATAAACTTCTAATTACATACCTTGATAATTTTGGGGCCAGATGGTGGGTACATTCTGTAAAATAGAAAAAACAAAAGACAAAAAATACGAAATGAGTGTAAAGTAAGTTAAACAAAATTATTTTACTTGAATGACAGAGTAATAAAAATATAATTTCAAAGTATCCCGTAATATAAGCCAATAAAACAACAACAATAATTAACTCACCATTGGCACACTGTAGTACTGATAGAATGGTTGATATTGCATTGAAGGTGGGTAAATTGTTGGCACACCAGCTGCTGCAGCGGCTAAAAGAAAATTAAATTAGAAAAAAAGAAGAAGGACGATTTATAATGGCACTCAAATAAAGAATTTTCACATTTTATTTGTATCTTTAGCAATTATTTTGGCAAAAATGTATTCGTGTACAAAAATATATTTAGTGACCATAACAAATTTATTTATGCAAATTTATAAATGCAAAAAATTTAAAAAAAAAACACTTTGTAAGAATTAAAGCAATTTCTTTCTATTCATTGCGCTTGTGATTAGATATGCTCGACAGTTTTCATTTTTGGCTCATAAATAGAGAAAAAAAAAACACTTCCACTATTTGCTAAATGCGTTTTACTTTGCAAATCTATTTGCCAAACACGTCTTTAAAAAGCACTATAAGCGTGGACACTTCCCCATTCCCCCTTACTATAGAGCCACTATTCTGTGAGGTTAATAACAGCTTCAGTTGCATCTACAGTTTTACTGGAGGGACCAGGTGCACATGGAAGACTTCTTGCTGACTCTCAGATATTTAAGAAACTTCCATGAAACCTAATAATTGGCTTTATTCGAGGACAAGAACTGGAATACTGAACAGATCCTTTAGGTCGCGGTGCATATGCCCAGTACGCATGCAACAAGCAAATTAACGACAAACATATTAAGGTCGAAATTATTTTAAAGCTCGGCAGCAATATGATATTAAACTCTAAATATAGACTCCAATACCATCTGAGTATTTATGGCATGACGACTCTTTAAAGGGGAGAAAATTTCGAAACACCTTAGCGAGATATTCATATGGGAAACTGTAACGCTGATGGTCTGGCAAAGGGGTTATCAGAGCATATAACTCTCGCATCTAGAAAATGTTCACAAGAAACAATAGAATTGAACAAAAACAATGAAAATTGAAACAAAATGTCATTTATTACACACAAGTGTTTCTGTAATTTTTCTTTGTGAGAACCAACTGTCATTTTAGTACAAATGTTTCTGTAACAAAATTTTGACAAAAACCTCTCACTAGAACTGTCAAAATATCTCACATTTCAAAATGTAAGCCAGAAGAGTGAAAAAGTGATGGCAGAATGAAGATTAATAACGTATTTGAATGATTTTCTGTAGCTAAATTTTGCAATTTTATATGTATTCTTTGTTAATAAATTTAATTTTTTTGGGGCATAGCAAATTTTTAAAAAATTTTATTGATATTTTGTAGTAACAAACAAAAATGTCATGTAGAAGTACATTCATGTTATATAAATTCCTTTTTTTGTTGACACTTTCTATTGTATTTGACATTTGAATCATGGGAAAATTCAAGTAAAGACGTAACAGCTTTGCATTTTCTCACATTCAACTACAGAAACACTCTTTATTCACAAATCGAGAAACGGTGGAATTATTTCTTTGAAGCTTTTCGATGTGAGACGTTCAAGTTACAGAAACTAGCCACAGGACATCGAAATATCTTATGACCTGCAAGCAGATCAAGAGTATCTTTCAGGATAGAGTACAATTCAAATGGCAATATAACAAGGGTTATCATAATAATACCAGAGATCTACTGAGGCTCCGCAGAACATAATTATAAAATGTAATGGCAGCAATAAGGGGTACTGTAACTTTGAAAACCATAAGAGGAGAATGGGTATGCAATTAAATTACTACTGCAGAAGTTATCAAGAGGAGAAAGAGAAGATGACTGTGGAACACCTTATGCGCCTCTGCGCAGCACTAGGGGATCAGCGATTACTCCAACTCAGTGAGCACTACCAACTGACTGTCTAGTGCAGAAATCTTAGGGCATCGTGAAAAGCAGCAATTGCTTTAGGTTGTGAGAGATTCTTCTCATCTCCCTCTTTTTATTCTCTCTTCTATTTTTCCGTTTTCTTTTTTGCTTCTTTACTTCGATGTCTTTCTATTGCTATCTCTTTTTCCTTTTTTCCACATCCAGGATCCACGTAAGCTTCCTTCAATCTTCTTCATTGGGGCGCACAGTTAACCTAATCTACCATAATCAGTGAGAAGATTTGTGACAAAAGATTTACGTTATCAAATATTATCCGCTGTAAAACAAATTGTTTTCGCAAATGAATTAAATCGTGTGTAATAAATTTTATTTTCTTTTCATTACTGTTCAAGTATATTTTTTAAGTTAACAAAGCAAAAAGAAGAACAGATTCAGAAAGAGATCCGACCAAAGGGTGATGTATAGAGGCCTTTTTAAGCGTCAGTGCCTTTACAGAGCAATGATATCACAGCTGTGTAAGCTTTAGCAATGACCAGTTGTCCATGTGACAACCTAATTACAAGCAAAGGCAATGATTAGATTAGATGTCACATTCCAAAAGCAATTGACATTTAGGCAGACAAATAATGTACTACTTTTGGATGAAATATTTAATTCAGATCTACAATTTTACGCCATTTATTTAATAATTATTGTAATCTGAGGCTTGAACCATGCCAACAACCATTGATCATATTTCAGGTTTATAAAAGGTGATTTTATAAGAACTATCGGAAATTAAAAAAAAAAAAAAACACATAAAATTCAGAAAAATGCATGAAATATTTATTTGGATCGATAGTTGGGTCGATATAATTTAATGTTTGAAGATTATTTCATGCAAATGTTGGCCGCGGCTGCGCCTCAAATGGTCCATCCGCTTAGTCCAATTTTGGCATACTCTTTCCAACATTTCGGCCGGTATCTCACGAATAATGTTGGCAATGTTGGCTTCCAGTGCGTCAATCGAAGCGGGCTTGTCCCTATAGACATTAGCCTTAACATAGCCCCACAAAAAATAGTCTAGAGGCGTTAAATCGCACGATCTGGGCGGCCAATTGACTGGTCCCAAGCGTGAAATAAACTGTTCACCGAACTCACCTCTCAATTGGCCCATTGTTTCGCGTGCTGTGTGGCATGTGGCACCGTCTTGTTGAAACCACATGTCATGCAAGTCAAGCTCTTCCATTTTGGGCAAAAAAAAGTTTGTTATCATCGCACGGTAGCGCTCACAATTCACAGTAACGTTGTGATTCGCATCATCTTTGAAGAAATACGGCCCAATGATGTCGCCAGCCCATAATCCGCACCAAACGGTTGTTTTTTGTGGATGCATTGGTAGCTCTTGCAATGCTTCTGGCTGCTCTTCACTCCAAATACGGCAGTTTTGCTTGTTCACGTATCCATTCAACCAGAAATGAGCCTCGTCGCTGAACACAATTCTTCGATAAAAAAGTGGATCTTCATCTAACTTTTCAAGAGCCCATTCACCAAAAATTTGGCGTTGTGGTAGGTCGTTTGGCTTCAATTCTTGCACCAGTTGTATCTTATAAGGCTTCACACCCAAATCCTTCCGCAAAATTTTCCACGTAGTGGAGTGACAGAGGCCCAATTGCTGCGAACGGCGCCGAATCGATAATTCACGGTCATCACCAACACTGGCCGATACGGCTGCGATATTTTCTTCAGTTCGCACTCTACGTAAGCGTGTTGGTGGTTTAATGTCCAACAATGTAAATTTGGTGCGAAATTTTGTTACAATAGCCCGAATAGAAGCCTCAGTAGGTCGATTAAACTGACCATAAAATGGAAGAAGCGCGCGATGAACTTTCTTAACAGAGCACGCATTTTGGTAATAAAATTCAATAATTTGCAAGCGTTGTTCGTTTGTAAGACGATTCATGATTAAATTATAGACCAAACTGAAGATGTTTGACAGTGACACAAGATACAAAACGTGCGTGAGCTGTCAAAACTAGTGTTGCCAAAAAGATAATAGCAAAAAAATCACTCTTTACTAAGAACTACCACAACGAACAGGCTGAAACCACTTGGATTTCCTTGTTAGACATTAGGCTAACTATAGTCATTACTTGACTCTAGCGAATTGGTCAGTCCCTAGAGGAATTGCGACTATCTATCCAATGGCTCACAGCCAGTTAGGTTGTCTTTGCTGGTTCTGGGTCGCAGATTGTCGCGCATGGGGAGATGGAAAACTCTTCGGTTCGACTTGCCTACACTATACTGTCGGGCCATGGCTTTGACAGTGTGGCAAGATCTAACCAAAACAACCCTCCCCAACTCACAGCTATGCCAATGGCTTATTGGCAGGGTAGAACCAAGTTTATTGGCAAACTCCGTGCATGGTCTGGCGAACCCACGGTTTTAATAAACTCTTCCCATGAAGGCACTCATATGTAACCAAAATGCAGCCTAAATAAAATAACACTTTCATATGAATTTTAGTGAACATGAAAATATAGACCGCACACCGTTAAAGGTGCATGATGCTAAGGCTCATGAATGAATAATAATAAACCAGATTTTATTTAGCGTAACCACCAATTTTTGGTAAATATTTTTACAATCTAACATGACTTGTATTACATAAAATGAATTCAAATAATATAACAATTCAAGTATGTTGTATTTTAATAAGAACTGTAATTAAACTCGCCGCATATTTCTTCAAAATATATAAACGTACATGTAGATGACATAGCGGTTATGCTTATTTCGACAAATATTTGTTAAATGTGGCCGTTACCTTACTGTAGTGGTATCGCCCTCCATATAAAGAAAATATTAAATAACTTTCTTAGCTTTAGTCTAGAAATTTTATGTATTTGATATACACTTCCAGTGTCTAAGAATTCCTACATATGGTGGGTCGTGTTAAAACCGAGAACCCGGGTAAAAATAGCCATTTTTAATAGTAAAATAGTATTTCGAAGTGTAGATAGTGGCATTCAATATTTACACAAATGCAATTTTATCATTTTGCATTTGCCAAATTTTAAAGTCATTTTCATCATATTCTGAGTGGCTTTGCTGAAAAGTTAATTATTATTTATTTTTAATTTAATAATGTACCTGGTGGATAAACAGCGGCGGCAAATTGATCGATTGGCATATTACTAATAGGAGCAGGAGGTGTAGTTGTATAATAGACAGCACCGTTTGCAGCCACAATTGACTAGAAAAATTATTATTAATAAATTAAAATTGAAACGAGCATATTTAAGTATTTAATTATATTATTATAACTATGACAGACAATTAAAAAGAAAAAAAAAATTAACAATTTATTTAACTAATTAATTTTATAACAACCAACCTGTTTTTTAATGGCTGGTGCAATATTTAGTTTTCTATCCCTCAAGACCACACACTCCGCCTGTTTATGGGATTAAATGAGAAGAGAAATTTTATTATAAATTTAAAGTTTTAATTTCAATTAAACGAAAAATAAAAAATATAAAAAAAGAAAATACAAAATAAAACAGCATTTTATTTTTTCTTTTAATTAATTGTAAGTATGAACCACAAACTGTAAGAAAACGTAACGCTTTTTTATGTATTAAATATAAAAGAAAAGTAAATCATAATAATAAATTTGAACGCAACACAAAGTAAGATAAAAGAAAGGAATTAAATAAAAACGTAAACTGTAACTGTAAAACTGTAACTTGTAATTAAAAAGAAAAAAAAAATCAACTAAAAAAAGAAATTTCAAACGCTCTTCTTCATCTAAGGTGGTAAGAATTTTAATAGTAAAACGATAACGATATAGTATAACATTTGGTTTTTTTTTTTTGTATTTATATATAAAGATATAATATA